>CM062290.1:162976452-164176452 GCA_031216915.1 Pictodentalium vernedei | reverse complement strand
TGTGCTTACCATGCTTTGTTGGAAAACTAAAATAATTACCTGACGAGAAATAAACTCTATGGGTGTCATAGTAATTAGACTACTCTCCATGGACAACACATCACAAAGTGTGAGTGGATTACCTCTAAAAAATCACAGACTGGCGTTTCCTCCAGAACGTTCTAAAAGTATCAATTGCAATGACACCACATAAGAAGGACCAGTAAAGTTTTAGCCAATGCACTTCATGGTTAAACCTGGAGGTCTGTTGGCTGAAAGTTTGCTAACAGCTGTAGTATTTTCTTTATAATATTTACGTACTTTCACCGATTATAATTAGACATACTGAGCTGTACAAAGGTGACCTTAAATAGGAATAAATAAATAAATAAATAAATAAATAAATAAATAAATAAATAAATAAATAAATAAACAAATAAATAAATATGTGTTTTCACTGTGTGTTAATGGATAAATAGAAAAACTTTAAAATAAATCCAAAAATTTTAGAATATAATATCACTGAATAACTGAGTTGTGTCCAATAACACGAACTGAATGGTTTTGCGTGCAGGGACGGTTTGGAGCAAGCCCCTTTCGACCCTCTCTGACAGTTTAGCGGCATTTATGTCGCTTGTTTTTCTTTTTGGGTGGAGGTGGCTGTGATGGAGGGACTGTAGTGGTTGTTGGTGTAGTTGGGCTGTTGATGTTTTTAGAGGACTGACTAGGATGGAATGGTCGAGTCCTGGCTGCTTCAGGAGTGCTGTGGCTGGTGCGCTGTTCCAGGAGTGCCATCATTCTGCTGCTGTTGTCAGCTGATTCCTTTAGGGTCTTCCTGGCTTCTTCACGCATGCTATTTACTTCTGCCGTCATGTCAAGTATATCTTGTATCATTTTCCGTTCCTGATCCAGATGGAGGGGAGAGACTGGAGTAGGAGACTTCAGAGAGCCAGTTTCCATTTCTGTCTCCGCCTCGCTTTGACGTTGCCATCCTCCAGGTTGTCCCTCAAAGGAGAGGCAGCTGGGGAGTGGATGGGAGTCACAGGAGTTGGAGGGTGGGGAATGGTAGTGGCCTCCTCTGTCTTCTCTTCCACCTTCTCTTCCTTTTCAGGAATGTTTCCAATGCCGGGCATCGCGGCGCCTGGTGGATGGGCTCTTCTTCCTCTTCTCAGGGCCTCCAAGTCTTCTTGGGTGAGGATCAGTATGAGAGGAGGTCCTCTCAACAAAGGTACTACCTCTCCCGAGGAGGGTGGTAATTCTTTCTCTTCTTTAACCTTGAATTCAAGGTTCAGATGAACGCTCGTGCCTATCTCCTGGATAGTCCAGGTGATAGGGCAAGAGATGCCCAGAGCTGCTATTGTTTTCTTCAATCGCACTGGTAGTTCCAGTGTTTCCATAATTAAGGTTATAATTAGGATGCTTGCACTCTGAGTTCAGAGGTGCGAATGTCTAAATGTAATGATCCCGGCGCACAAGCGACACAATTATAATTTTGTGTGCTGATGTCCAATAACACAGTGTAATGATCCCGAATGGAATGGTTTTCACGCGCCGAAGGCGTGCAGGGACAGTATGGGGAACAAGCCCCTTTCGACCCTCAGTAACTGTGTGGCTTGTCTGGCAGTGGCAAAGGAGGAAAGCGTTTTTAGGATTTAATTGAGTTCTTTCAGGAATTCCTGGAATTCCGGGGTGCGAATTTTCATGGCCTCAAGTTGTCGGCATGTGCGTTGCTCCAGAGCTATCTTTTGGCATTCCTTGTCCAATTTTGTTAGGACGAATTGCATATACTGGTCCATGGTTCCTGTGAAATCCAGTTTGAGGCTGCCGTGGGCTGCGATGCAATTTTGATCCATGTTGTCGATGAAGTCACCCCATTCCGAGTCGCTATCAGAGTCCGAGTTGTTATCCGTGGTGTTGAGAGAGGAGCTGAGGCTGGATAGATCCGAGCGGATGGGAGATCCAGGTTCGGATTGAGCGACTACCTTCTCCCCTTCCACCTCCATGTCCACCTCCCTGCCTTCCGACCTCTTGGGTGAAGAGGTACAGGTTGGGGGAGACGAATGTGGTGGTGGTGGTTTGACAGTAGCCACTTGATCCTTCTCCTGGTTCTCCGCCGTTCTTCTCCGTTTCAGCCAAGCTTCCATACGCCTGGCGTCCCGGCGTCTGGTTGATGGAGTCTTCTTCCTCTTCTTCTTCTGGCCCTTTTCAGTTCCACTTTCCTTGTTGGACGTGGTGGTGTGTCTCAGTTCCTTCCCCGGATGAGGACCAGTGCGGGAAGCCCCACGAAAGGTACTACCACTACCTGAGGAGGGTTCTTGGTTAAATTTGATGGAGATTTGAACGTGGCCCCCATTAACTTGGACAGACCAGTTAATTTGAGAGCTGGCGTTCAATCCTATCAATGTTTCTTTGATTTGCGAAGGCAGGAAATCCATCTCCACTAATTAGTGTGGTTGCTAATTAGGAGCTTTCGAGTATGCGTCTGTACACCTGGATTACCAAGTGTCGAATGTGGTCCAATAACACAAGTTTTTTTTATATTTTTATTGTCCATGTTTTCAATAATTTAAAAAGCCATGGGGATATGTGGTCATTGTTACATAAATAGGTTGTATTGTGACAAGTTAATTGATAATTAAGTCTATTATCTGCTTTCAATGCAAAAATTTCAGACAAGGTGTTTGGTGGTATATAAATAACATCAGGGATTATTAAGTCTTTAATACTGATATGAGGTGTGAATTTGTTGTCTGGAGTCCATTGGCTTGATCTGTGAATACCTTTTATTCAGTATGTGGTTCTTTAATTCCAAAATATAGAAAGTATTCATGTATTCATGAATACAGCTCAAATACGAATACATGTATTCAAAACATTCAGTGAATACTGAATACATGTGAATACTTGATAAACTGTATTCGAATACGACTCAATACGAATACTGAATACGAAAACCCCAACTCTGCTCAGTATGTGGCACAGTGTTATTGGCAGAAAAGCAGGCAGAATTTGTCCAGATAATGACTGTCGTTCTGGATGAAATTCTCTGTTTGCCTTTGTAATGACAGGACTTTGAGAAAGAAAAGATGCCTTCAGTCTACCTATGTGTATTATATTTGTGAAATGTCTGTACTTGCAACCATTTTATGTATGCTGTAAATAAAAGAATCTGAATCTGAGAAAAGCCCATATCTACAAGGTTTCCCATCATAATGAAATGACTGTTATACTATGGAGCAGTTGTCCTTGGGAACCTTTTCCCAGGAGGGAGTCAGTCGCTATCCAGTAATGTTCAAAACAACATGCTTTCAAAAGTAATTGAGAAATCTGCCAAGTGGAATGAAACAATTAAGGACTACATGTATTCAGGCCTGGAAATAACCCATAAATGATTGTTTAACAGGCAGAGTGGTAAATCATTTTTATTTTAGTCATCAAACTTTGTTGACATGTTTTTGCCTTGTTATAATTTAACCAAGACAAAGCCTTACACACTCTAAATAATTTCACTTAAAAGATAATATGAAGCATATTCACAGAATATGAAGCCTTTAGGTCTTGGTACTTTTACTTCTGCTTCTAGCATTCTGCCATGATCTCAATCCTGCATATGAAATTTTGTGACGATCGGAGAAGATATACAGGGTGTAGCCTGTGCTAAAGGAAAAATATGAACAGACTCACAGACTAACAGACTTCCACACGTGTGATGGCAATAGCTTATCTTGACTTTGTCAAGTTAAGCTAAAAAGAACAACCACTGGCATTGCCAGAGTCAGGCAAAGTCTAATACTAAATACCATACCATGAGTGTGGCATTCAGGGACTTAAATAAGGGGGGAGGAGTATAAAGAACGATTGATCCCCCAATAATATTTTCAGGGACATTTTCATCTGGATTGGAGTTTTAGATATTGATTCACTTTTACTAGTACCATATACCTTTTTAATAGAACACACTTGACACTTGGACTTATGTCACATACACGATCAGTCATACAAATGTAGGGCTGTGGTATACAATACTGGCTCTTGGGGTCTAACATGACCAATATGGGCATATGGTCTATTTGTGCTAATTAACTCTTTGCATGCTGCTGGAAGATATTCCTGCCCAGAACAGGAAATTACTTGCCACTAAAACAAGTAAAATCTGAGCACGATTTTCCTCTGCAAATTGTATTACCTTTTTGACCATTGATTTCTTGAGTCACATTTTCATGAATTTTACATCAAATCTTGTCATGGGTGCTTTGAAGCAGCCATGACTAGATTTGATGAAAAATATTATTTAAAATACTCAGTGGGTTAAGAGTTAAACCATGAAATGGTAAAAATATTGAATGTCACCAGACCATAATTTTTAAGGTCTAACCAGTCACCCAACTTTCATTAAAATGTTGCCTGATTGGTGAAAACATCTGACATTTAAGTCAAGAAGTCACTCAGAATTTGTCAAAATGTCACTCACATATACATTTGTTTATTGGGGTTTATCAACACTTTCAAAACCCAGGATCACATTGTGTCAGACAGTTTTACGGGTGGAGGAAGCCAGAGTACCCAGAAAGAACCATTGAGCAGCAGTGAGCAATGGTCACTCGCCAATTTACTAACTGTGCATGTGGAAAGTTTGCAGCGGTTGAAGGCAAGTGCACTATCAATGTGCAGTATCTCTTAGTACACAGCATTACCATGTCCCCACAAAGCCAATCAAAAAGTGTTTTGCCCAAGGACACAATGCCTTACCACTAGTCATGATAGATCAAACCATCAACTGTTGGGTTTAAATTTCATTTCTCTAACCAGTGAGCCAGCATGCTCCCAGTCAAATATACTTCTTACATGTTGATTATTAACTTTACTGTTATACTTTACTTTTCACAATTTTGACTTTGAAGCTCTCACCATTTTAACCCTTTACCAAATGGATTGGTGCTTAACCTGACAGTACTATTATCAATTGTTTGCCAGCCTCCTGTATGCTGAAACACAATGGGACACTCTACAGGAATGACGCCGAAAGCATAAGCTCATTCAATTTTTAAAAATGTATCACAAATTAACCCCCCAATATATTTCCATCAAGGTTCCACCAACAAATTTATCCATGAATCCAACCCACAATCTCCGGGATGTTAACAATCATCGAGTTCCCTTCTGCCACACTAACTTATACCAATCCTCCTTCATTCCGGATGTTACTAACCAGTGGAATCGAATTCCCTCATCGATTGGGGAAAATCCCTCCCTTCCCAATTTCAAAAAGTACTTAAATAGTGCGAACCGCCAACCACCCACGTTCTACTCAGGGGCCAAATGTCGAGCAGCACAAATTTATCACTGTTGACTAAGATTACATTGTAGCAGCATCAACGCCCATTTATATGACAATCACATCTCGGCGTCTCCCCTTTGCCAGTGCGGTGATTTAGAGACAACAGAGCATTTCCTGCTCCGTTGTCCAATCTTTGACGTTGTACGGAATTCTACAATCCACACTTTACCATTCCCTGTAGACCTCACAACATTACTGTATGGTTCTGAACAACTGGATAACACCGAAAATTCACTTGTATTCCGTATTGTACAAGATTTTATCTCACAAAGTGGTCGTTTCCGATGAGGCATTAACGTTAAGCTTCGGCCTTGTTCGCCACGCCGTTGTTATTCTTAAGTTTATTCCTATAACTCTGACACTATGTCAGCAGTCTATATATAGAAAATATGAATTTCTTCTCCCTCCAGCCACACGTTCTGGCTAATAGTTGGAAGGTGTTACATGACTGGGCTTTTCCATACAACACGCATTGCTGACTTCAGTGTCACAACGTGTCACAGAGAGGTGCTGTCATTGCTGGTTGTACGTCGGTTCCCATAGCAAGCGACATCTTGGACTGTGATACAACAGTAATTATTTGTTTCTTTCATAGATGTTATTATCCCAGTTTGATGCTCTATTATTTTCTAAGTGGCTAGCAATGACAGCACTATCTCTGATGCAAACAGTTCCATAGGTTGCTCTAGTAATGATGTAGCAATAGTATAATTGAACTTGGTTTGGTTTCAGAACTTTACCTTCACCTCTTTATTCTCTCTCTCTCCTTCTTTCCCACTAACCGTCCAGTACTTTGTCCTTCTCTCTATTCTAGTATTGGTCTCTTCTTCTTTTGCCCTGTTTAAGCAATATATTACGTTGAAAATATTACTTCCACCTTAGTAACTGATTTACACTTACTGGGAGACAGCTCACATAAGCTTATAGCTTCCTGCTGAATCCCAACACTATATTAACTGTAAATGTACCAAATGCATTGTTGTTATACATACAATTTTGTCAATTCCTTCGTTTCTTTATTCTTCATTATTACGCTTTTGTATGTATTGTACCACAATTTGTTTTTCATAAATAAAAGATTATTTAAACTAATTGTTTGCCAAAATACATTTATTTATTTATTGGTGTTTTAAGGTCACATACTTATGCACAATGGCTAATCGTGACCGTGACAGTTATACAATGGAGGAGGAAGCCGGAGTACCCGGAGAGAACCACCGAGCAACGACGAGCAGCTGTCAGCTTTCCAACATCGTAACTCTGCACCGCAGCACAGGCAGGGTTAGATTGGTTGAAGACATGCGCACCATCGACGTGCAGTACGCCTCAGTACACAGCGTCATCGTGCCCCCATGTAGGCAATCGGGGTGAAGTGTCTTGCCCAAGGACACAACGCGGTTGCCGCAGGTGGGATTCGAACCGAGGACCTCTCGGCTTGCAGCCTGCACCTCTACCAACTGAGCCACCGCGTCCCCGCCAAAATACATAGCTTATGATCCCCCCCCCCCCAACCCCATTGGAATGTGCCTATGCTGATGGGTGGTCATAAGTTTTCTTTTGAAGCAAAAGGACAAAAGCAAACATATGATATGAGATGGTAAAATACCCTGCCCAATAAAGAGAGAAATGGATCAAAATGTTGAAAAAAAAACAAAAATCAACAAAATTGGGTGAAGATCCAATCAAAGTGAGGTCTTCCCACAATGTATGTGTATAGGAAGTTTTATTAAAATCCAATACAACTTGTTCAAGTACTTGAGCTCACGTCATTATCAGACCAATACTAAATTTTCAACAAGGGCTGCACGAAGCGTGTGCCACTGACCTCGACCTGTAGGCATGTTCGAAGTAGCCTTAAAGGTATTGTGGGGGAGAACAATTTTCTAAGTCAAAAGAATGAAAACAGAAAAATTTTCAAAGTTCAAAGAGTGGAAAAGGACCATAACTGTGTGAAAAATTATTGGATGGAACCCATTTCTTGTGCATATCCATTCACCCATGCGAGTCTATCAGCATACCAAAGGAGATCCAAATCTGACCAACGGCTTTGAAATTACAATGCAAAATGTTTGTATGGACAGATGGACAGAAGAAGGGCTTCACCAGATACACCCGAAACCTCCTTCTGAGGTTGGGCATAACAAAAAGGGGCATATCTTCTATAAAAATTAATTAAATTTGCTGAATCTCAAACCAGAACACAATCTTCTCACAATGTATGCCAACACCAAGATTTATCGAAATCTGATATTTATTTATGTTATTGCATCCACAATGTCATTATCAGACAAACACAAATTTTTCAACAAAAAGGGACATAACTCCTACAGAAATGGCTGAAAATCTAAACAGAGTGAGAATATACCACTGTGTAAGCATATACATGTACCAACTTTTATCTGAATCTGATTACATTTGTTCAAGTTTAGTTATCGTGTTCACAGACTGACAGTCATTATCAGACAAACACAAAAGTTTCAACAAAAAGAGTCATGACGCCTACAGAACTCGTCAAATATAGTTGTAGAAACAGCTAGTGCAAGATCTTCCCACAATTATGCACGTAGCATGTTTTAGCAAAATCCAGTTATATTTGTTCCAAGTTATTAACTTTGTTTGGGTGGGGTTAAAAATTTGGGTGGGTGATATTTAAAATATTCAAGAAATTCCTTTGAAAGTGTCTCTGTTATTCGAGTATGTAAAGGGCTAAAAATTTTCTGCATGATAAATGGCAGCTTGTTGTGTTATTGCTACAAATTAAGTCAATATATTTCTCGTTC
The DNA here is from genome assembly GCA_031216915.1 of Pictodentalium vernedei. NCBI lineage: Eukaryota > Metazoa > Mollusca > Scaphopoda > Dentaliida > Dentaliidae > Pictodentalium > Pictodentalium vernedei. Next base: position 164,168,355 of record CM062290.1, on the reverse strand, counting down.
TCATATGGGGAAATATTGATGTGACCATTTTTATATGAATCACAGAATATGAACTCTTTCAAGGGTTTCTATCAAAAAACATTTGATGTTTGATTGGTGTGTATGTTTTAGTTCAGGGTAATTATTTACAGCCAAGCCTGAAAATAAGCAGACTGTCATCAGCAAAATAAGGTCCCCAGAGAGTGAATTTGGTGATGCTAACCTGCACAGCAGGGTAGCATCACAAAATTTACCCTCTGTGAACCTCAGTCTGAATCAAGGTCTCAAGCCAAAACAGAAACATGTACCAAGAAGATAAATTGGCCCACTGTATGGGATAGCATCAGCAAATTCACCCTCATTTTGCAAATGACAGGTTGCTTATATTCAGGCTTGTTTACAGCATGTGTCTAACCTAAGAAAGATCAGCTGACATCAGTTATCTGAGGAAAAAAATCCACACATCTACATGGCGTAATCTTCATTAAAGAAAGATTGGTCACCAAATGTGAAGCTTACATGCAAGTGCAATTAGGTATTGGGCACCATGGAATACTTTTTCTCAAAATCTCGAAACTACAATGGCAGTTTAACCCACCACAGACGGCACAGAGGGATGTCAAAATATCAATTTCCAGAAGCAATTTTTTCCCATAATGCAACAAGGAATTTAATCAATTCAATCATGTTTGACAGAGCTCATCGAGTAGTTTTATTAGTCTATGTATTATTTTCTCCATTACACACTGTGATAAAATGCAATGCTCCAATGACGTGACAATGACAACCCCTAAAATTGGCCCAAATTTGACACTTTGGGCTTGATTTGAACATAACTTACTTATATATATGTGTGTGTATCATACCAACAAAGATATGATATGTCAGGCATGGAAGCAGGCGACCCTTCAATTGGAGAGATGTCAAAATATTAATATTCCTAGAAGCAAATATTTCCCATAATGAGGAATTTAATCAATTCAGTCTTGTTCGACAGAGCTCATAGAGTAGCTTTAGAAGTCTATTCAATGTTTTCTCCATTTCCCACTGATATACATGAATACTGTACCAACAAAGATATGACATGTCAAACATAGAAGTAGTACACCCTTAAATTTGACCCCAGAAACTTGATTTGAACAAACTTGTAAATCAACCTTACAAAGAGGTTGTGTATCCAACATTAATGGTAATCTAATGCAACTGGTGCATACTGGTAAGTACGTTTGGATGGAAGAATGTTTTTTAAATGCTTTCACCATTACCACATTGTTAAAATCTGAGGCCAACTTGACACCCCTAAATTTGGCCTGAGGAGCTTAATTCCAACAAGAGAGTCTAATGATATGCATATCCACAGCAGACTTTTATGTTATGATAGGAACAAGGGCTATAATTCTGGAAAAAATCATTTTCATTGAAATATTCTTTCCATATGCATATGTACACATCATACTCATACTGCATACCAAGTTTTGTAAAAATCCAACAAAAAATGCAGGAGGAGTTAAGTGGACAAGCATTTGTGATGGAAATTTTGCTATTACAAAGGGTCACAGCCACAAATATTTGTCGAAAATTCCTGACCACATGCACATCTACACTTGATCCTAATCCATCAGATCAAGTTTCATAAAAATCCTCTAAAAACTGTAGGAAGAGTTAAGTGGACAAAGTTTTTGGTGGACAGACAGACTGATGGACACCATTTCAATATCCACCTCCTGACTTAGTTGGCAGGGGATAACAAACTAGTATATCATCCTTACAAAAATGTGATAATCAACCATGAAAACATTTGGAGCACTGGTTTGGGAGAAGAATTTTTTACTGTTTTTAAAAAAAAAAAATTATTGGGGTTTAATGACACTTTTGACAGCCAGAGTCACCTTGTGTTGACAGTTTTTCGGGTGGAGGAAGTCGGAGTACCCGGAGAGAACCACCGAGCAACTGTCAGGCTCCCCAACATACTAACTCCACACATGCAGGGTTAGCATTGGTTGTAGTTCAGCGATCTGAACATAGTGGCTACCCCCAACAGCAGGGGGTAACCACTACATTCAGATCGCTGAACTACATTCGATGAAGACTAGTGACCATCAATGTGTAGTATGCCTTAGTACATGTCACCGTGCCCTCATGTGGACAATGGGGGGTGAGTGTTTTGCTCACGGACATGAGGTTGCTGCAGGTGGGATTTGAACTGATGACCCCTCGGCTTGCAGCCTGCACCTCTACCTACTCAGTCACGACGCCCCCACCAGCAAATATATGTATCGGGAGACGACTTACATATAAGCTTAAAGCTTTCTGTCAAATCCCTCCTTTAAACAGTAACAAATTTCCCTGTCTTTAGTTGTTTCATTATAATACTGTTTCTATGTTGTTCATATTTTTTTTGTTACTCAACAATTGTTGTATGCATTTATCAATTATTGAATAAATATTGTTTAAACTAAATTTATGTAAAATGCTTTCCTAATATTTTCAAATCTATTCTATATGAAAACTTTAACAAAAAAGATAACAATTGACTGAATTTGGCAATGTTTTGGGCCAAGGATGTACCTAAAGACATAAAGGAGTGAGGCTCTACTCCTCCCTCCCACACCCACATCCAGTGGAAATGTTCATCCTTTGGAAGAAAACTTGTATACCTATAGACCAGCGATCTGAACATAGTGGCTACCCCTCTATTGCTGAACTAGTATGCCTCCAGCCTCCCCCAAACACCTTCTTCAGCAAAAGTTTTCAAATGGAAATATAAAAATTTCAAACCCTTCAACCCACTCCTCTACCCCCCCCCCCCCCCCTCCCTCCACCTACTGGCCCTAGCCTCAGTGGAAAATTTCCAACTAGAACACATTAAGGTGCTATATAAGTAATGGAATTTTGTTTATTTTGAAATTCCCATCTCTGATATTCCTTAAATTCAAATTAAATATACACAAACTATGCATCAACATGAAGGTTGGAATTAAATATACACAAACTATGCATCAACATGAAGGTTGGGAGGAATAGAACACGAAAAATGAAATCAACTCTACTGGTTCCTGGAAGTCTGCTACCGCATTCATACCTGAACTGATATTGTGATAAATAATATGGTAGGCATTAGTACCACATATGTAAGTGGAAATAAGCAAACCCCAGGGAAAGCATTAGTACCACATACATGTACATATGTGGAAATAAGCAAACCACAGGGAAAGCATTAGTACCACATACCTTTTATATCCAGGTGTGGCTGTTTTAATTGGTATTTATCTAGATAAATTGTGTGATGATTCTTTATTTATCTGCTTAATTATATTTATTTATATACAGGTGTGACTGTTTTAATGGTATTTATCTAAATAAATTTTGTTTTGATTCTTTATTTTTCTGCTTAATTATATTTAATTATATCTGTTTATTTATTTAATAATTATATTGATTCATTTTATTTTATTTATATCTATTTGTTTATTTATATTTATATTTATTTATTTTTGTTTATGCAAATATACCGCTCTTCCCAACACTGTAGCATATTTTGGCATCAAGAAGAGAGGTTTTAGGCTTAAACACTTTGATGCATGTGTGCAATCATTAATATTAATGCTAATCGCGAGTGTAATAATGCGTCAGCAAATGCCCACAAGGGTTCTCTTTACCCTTTATAGAGGTTTGGCGTGCTCATAGGCACGGCTAAATTGGCAAAAGTGGCCAGTGAGTGGCTTAGAGGGAGTAGGTGTAAATTTTAACGCTTTGCCTAGTACACTGAAGTGACACTGAAGCGACTTGTTCCTGGCTCGATGAGTGTTGGTATTTATTTCAACCTTTTGCCAAGTCCAGTTTTATATAGTTTGTAAACCCGTGATTCGACATGTTAGTTTTGTTTTGCTCAACATTTCAGCCCATAAGTCATTGTTGACATTAGGTGCATTGGTCTGAAAACAGTTAGGTATGTAATTCAGACTCGCATTGGTGATGCGATAGTTGAGTTAGAACATATCGGCGACCTTGATAAAATGGATGGTCGATTAACTGTGATATAGGCATTATATGCACCTGTGCCTTGCAGCGAGCAGGGTTCGCCCATATTACTCGATTGATGTGGCGCAAGTTTACCACTTTGTGGATGCAGCCCATATTATACGACTTGTAATATGTTTAGTTTGTGATATCATATCAGTATTTGGCAGGTGCAAAAGGTGATGGCACTAAAGAAATATGGTTGTTGACTGAAAGCAATGGCGCAATGCATTGTGGCCCTTGTCAGCTCTTTGTGCTTCAAGCTCGTGATGAATGAGCTAATTTTAATGTAGCACTTACATTTGCTTCAGTATATAATTTGTCGGACTCAAAGCCCATTAGTACTTGCCCAGAATTTAATCCACTGTGTATAACTAGTTTCAACCTATACGTTTTTTTCAAATAAACAAATACAGTACCTCAGGACTTCAATTTGTTGAAAATGTCTTGAGTTTGTCGAAACTTGGTCAATATCTGAATGAGAAATTGTCATATCGGTCACTTTTTATGGGATCTAGACACACCACTTATTGTTTGATGTGTTTTATTATAATTCTTATACAGCCGTAGTTTTGTTTGTAGCAAATTACAAAACAAATTGTTAATGTATTTGTTTTGGCAAATTCTGTTTGCTGTATAGGTTTTGATTATTGTACTGTGTTGGTGTTTTTGTTTTTAGTTGGCGCAATTGTAAAAAGATGAAATGGTTTCGCGTGCCAAAGGGGTGCAGGGACGGTGTGGGGCAAGCCCCTTTCGACCCTCTGCAACAGCAGTGTTTGAATTTCTTTCGTTCATATCTGGATGTGGAAAAGGGGGAAGAAGTGAAGGTGATCAGTGGCGTCTGTGTCTCTGACGGCTCTTCTTGGAAGGAGGTGGCCGTGATGGAGATTGGAGAGACTGCTGTTGGAGGTGTTGGAGAACTAGGTGACTGGCTTGGAATGAATGGCCTAGTCCTTGCAGCTGATTGCTGTGTGGTTGCTGCTTCAGGTTGATTTTGATGCAGACAGCAGTCGTTGTGTATCTGAGTATGTGACTGGAGTAATTCAAAGTTGTTTTTGTAGCAGTCCATGCTATTTAGGTAAAGTATCTGTCTCATCATAAATTCTTGGTGTTTAGAGTCTCTGAACTTCTTTCACTTTCCCAGGAGAGCCTCCACAGATTCCGCGGTGCTCACCTCCCGATTGGAGTTCTGGTAGGAAGAAGCTGGAGAAGCAAGAGTGGGTTCGGCATCAGGTTCGATGTCCGACTCAACCTCCTGCTCCACAAATAGTCCATCCTCCTCCATCTCCAGTTTTCATCGCCCTGGTTTGCCTCCCTCACTTCCTTTTCCCTCTTCTGCTTATCCATGAACTCCGTCAGTCGGCGGGCATCGTGTCATCTGGCGGAAGGTCCCTTCTTTCTCTTCTTCTTGATCTTGGTGGCTTCTGTTTTCTTTTTGTCATCATCCAGCAAGTCTGCGTCACTTAGAGGGTGACCAGTGCAGGGGAAAATCCTCACACGAAAGGTATTACACCTCTCCAAGGACATCTGTTCGGCTTCTTTATCAAAATCCACTGTCAGGTGAATTTTACCCTTGAGCACCTGAATACTCCAGGTGGTAGCAATGGTAGCCTTCGCTCTGACAAGTGTTTCTTGTATAACAAGCGGGAGCTCCATTGTTTCAGTTGTTAGCACCTCGGAGTCCAAGGTGTGAATGACGGAATGAAAAAAAAAGTTTGGTGTCTGCATTCAATTATTGCAGTGTGTTAAGTTTGTTTTTAGTTGGTGCAATTATATTGTTCACACTTTATCATGTTTGTAAAGTGTGAAGACCAGGTGTTTTTTTCCACTGGTCTGGTGTCTGCACTTGAGTATTGGTGCTTTATTTGATTATCTTTGTTTGAACGTTTCACATCATTCACACTTCTGACTTCAGAGCATGAGCATCTCGACTGACATGGAAATACCAGCTAGACTAGAGAAAGCCATATCAGCTCTGGGCGTCTCTTGCCCTATCTCCTGGACTATCCAGGAAAAAGGCAAGAGCATCCAACTGACCTTGGATTTCATCATTGAAGAGAACAATACACCACCTTCTTCGGGGACAGGTAGTACCTTTGGAGAAAGGATCCCCTCTCCCACTGGTCCTCACCCCGAAGAGGCACGGAGGCCCTGAAAAGAGTGAGAGGAAGAAAAAGAAGAGCCCTTCGACCAAGTGCAGGAGCGCCCTGTGCCTGGAGGCCTTCCAGAATAGGAAGAAAGAGTTGAGTGAAGGGGTGGAGGTTCTGGAGGTAGCCACCAGTTCCCCTCCTAGTCCCACTGGTACACCCAACCAACTGCTGGCTCCTGAGCCGGTACAGTTGGATGTGGAATGCCCAACGGAGACTGAGGAGGAACTGGAAGTTGCATTTTCACCACCTCCCACCCCTCACTCCCCTCTTCCTTCACTACCGGATAGCCAAGGAGTGGAAATCACAACTGAACAGCCACCCCAGTCTGCGGAAATCGAAGAAGCCACCTTAAAACTAAAAAGAATGGTGCAGATGCTAGACGAATCCAGGATCAAGACCCATAAATTCATAGAAGAATCCAAAGAAAAAAACAGAAGGGTAAATGAAGAAATCAATGCTCGTAACTCAGCACCACCACCACCAGCCTTATCACCAAGCCAACCACCACCTAAGAAAAAGAGCCGCAAAAAGCCCAAAAGAGGGTAAGCCTCCTCCCTCCCTCCTTCCTTTTCCTCCTCTACCACACCTCGACATCCTACAAAAGTAAACAGTCAACGAGGGTCGAAAGGGGCTTGTCCCCCAAACCGTCCCTGCGCACCTTTGGCGTGCAAAACCATTCTATCCCCTTTGTTTGAAGAGCTTTGAATTGTCACCGTTTATTTTTAAACTGTATTGTAATTCAGTTTATGCACCATTTGCAACGTTCTAATCTGGCACTAAATACACAGAACTTCTAAGTTTCTAAGCCGTCTGACAGTCTGTTACTGTACTGGTTTTAGTCTAAAAACTCAGTGGTTGATGAAGTTTCCAAGCTGTCGAGGAGTATACAAAGTGTATACAGCGCTGGCTTGTTTCAGGAAACTTATAGGTTTCAAAGTTGTGAAAACCAAACAGCAAATTTTGAAAGTTTCCAAGCTGTTGGGAAGTATACAAATTGCATACAACACAGGCCTGTTCCAGGAAACTTTGTGGTTGCAAAGCTGTGAGGCAACGTTGTGTTGCACGGGCTTGTTCCATGAAACCTATCACCTAGTATTAAAGTTTCGAAGCTGTCAGGAAGTACATAATAATATATACAATATAGGCTGGTTTCACAAAACTTAGCTGATGTGCTGAAATAAAATAAATTGAATTATGTGATTGCAGGAGAGTAATTCACAAAATCAAAGATAATGAATGGAAAAAATGAATACAAAGCTGCAGTGCGAATGTGTGAGTAAAAACATAGCTAAGTAGTGGTAATTTACTGGTGTTTCAAAAACAATTCACACTTCAACCATCAAAATTGTCCTTGCCTAATCTCCTGTATTCTTTTTCACACACCAGAAACCCATAGCAAATCCAATGAAAGTGTCAATGACACTGTAGCTTAACTTGACCACGTGTTGTGTTTGATGAAAAGGACAATGTTCAATGTTTATGAAAGGATTATGAAATACGACAAGAATTGTGATAGTTGAGAATATGTTAATTTCTGTTCCAAGAAATGCAATGTTTTCAATAAAAATAATTTGAGGTGTAGACTGTACTAAATAACTGAGGGGTAGGTTAATGTGGCCCTCACAGTTAAGGTATGTCAACCAAAGTTACCAAGTTACAGTGAAATTATTCCAAAATGAGTCCTCCCATCAAGTTACAATGAAATCCCTTCTCAAATACGGCTTGTAGACTGTGCTAAAGGTTTTCAGGCTTCGGGCCTGTCTATTTATTTATTTATTGGGGTTTAAGGTCATATATTTCTGCACAATGGCTAACCATGACCGTGACAGTTTTACGGGTGGAGAAAGCCGGAGTACCCGGAGAGAACCACCGAGCAATGGCGACCAACTGTCAGCTCCCCAACATACCAACTCCACACAAACAGGGTTAGCATTGGTTGAAGACAAGTGCACCATCGACGTGCAGTACGCCTTAGTACACGATGTCACTGTGTCCCCACATGGGCAATGGGGGTGAAGTGTCTTGCCCAAGGACACAACGCGGTTGCCGCAGGTGGGATTCGAACCGAGGACCTCTCGGCTTGCAGCCTGCACCTCTACCTACTGAGCCACCGCGCACCCTTCGGGCCTGTGTAGCCATCACGGTTGATCAATTGTAACCAAAAGGGGACGTCCTCATCTAGACATTATACTGAGTCATCCTACCAAGATACAATGAAATCCCTTCATAAATATGACCTGTAGTCCATGCTAAAGGCCTTCATGTTTTGGACTTGGGCAGCCATCACGGTTGAATGATTGCTTCCAAAAGGGGACGTTCTCATCTAGACATTATCTGGAATCATTCTACCAAGTTACTATGAAATCCCTTCATAGATACAGCCTGTAGACTGTGCTAATGGTTTTTGGGCTTAGGGCCCCTGTAGCCATCACAATTGACCAATAGCTACCAAAAGGGGACGTTCTCAGACATTATATGGAGTCATCCTACCAGGTTACAATAAAATCCCTTCTTAAATACGACCAGTAGTCTATGCTAAAGGTTTTGGGGTTTTGGGCTTGGGCAGCCATCACAGTTGAATGATTGCGACCAAAAGGGGATGTTCTCATCTAGACATTATCTGAAATCATCCTACCAAGTTACTATGAAATCCCTTCATAAATATGACCTGCAGACTGTGCTAAAGGTTTTTGGGCTTCGGGGCCCCTGTAGCCATCACAGTTGACCAATCGAGATCAAAAGGGGACGTTCTCATCTAGAAATTATATGGAGTCATCCTACCAAGTTACAATGAAATCCCTCCATGAATACGACCTGTAGACTGTACTAAAGGTTTTCAGGTTTTGGGCTCGGACAGCAGTCATGGTTGACAGATCACAGCCAAATGGGGAAGTTCTCATCTAGACATCATACAGAGTCATCCTACCAAGTTACAATGAAATCCCTCCATATTAAATATGACCTGTAGACTGTGCTAAAAGTTTTTGGGTTTCTACCAAGTTACAATGAAATCCCTTCATAAATACGACCTGTAGACGGTGCAAAAGATTTTCGGGTTTTGGGCTCGGGCAGCAATCACGGGTGACCAATCACGACCAAAAGGGGACGTTCTCATCTAGACCTGACCTCAAACCTGCATATGAAATTTTGTGATGATCGGACGAGAACTATGGGGTGTAGCCTGTGCTAAAGGAAAATGTGAACAGACTCACAGATTAACAGACATGTGATGGCAATAGCTTATCTTGACTATGTCAAGTTAAGCTAACAATATTTAGATTTAGAAGAATCAGGCTTTATTGCTCAGTATTTCAATTAATTTTATGACAACATGCATTGAATTTTTATATTATTTTTTATCATTAGTCAGATTAATTATTATGGAGATTTTCAGGAAATAATACAGGATATCTTAATCAGTAACCGAAGATTATTGAAATAAAGTAATGTATTTGTCAGATAATCTGCAAGAATTCAGTTGTGAAAAATAACAAAAATTCCAATTATTAAACTAGAGGCTCTTAAGAGCCTGTAATCGCTCATCTGGAACTACATATAAAAATGTGATTTCCCATAGGCTTTCCATGACACATTCATTCGCACCTCTGAACTCAGAGTGCGAGCATCCTAATTACAATCTTAATTATGGAAATACTGGAACTACCAGCGCGATTGAAGAGAATAATAGCAGCTCTGGGCGTCTCTTGCCCTATCACCTGGACTATCCAGGAGATAGACAAGAGTGTTCATCTGAACCTTGAATTCAAGGTTGAAGAAGAGAAAGAATTACCACCCTCCTTGGGGAGAGATAGTACCTTTGATGGGAGGATCCCCTCTCACACTGGTCCTCACCCAAGTAGGTCAGGGGGTCCTGAAAAGAGAAAGAGAATAAAGAAGAGCCTGTCCACCAAGCGGAGGGATTCCCGAGGCTTGGAGGCATTCTTGGAGATGAAGAAAGAGAAAGGTGAGGAAAAGAAAGAGCCAGAGACGTCCACCACTTCCCCTCCCACTCCCACAGACAGCCCCATCCAAATGCCGGCTTCCCAGTCAGTATTGTCGGATGTGGAAGAGTCTGTGGAGACTGCGGTGGAAATGGAAGCTGCCTTCCCGCCTCTTCCTGATCCCCACTTGCCTCTTCCTTCTAAACCAGAATGCCAGGACGCGGACGACAGGCTGGAGAACATCTTACATGAAAACAAAATACTAGTACAAGGGGACCTTCACAGGCAAGAGATGGACAGGAAGTACCAACTACTCCTCCAACAAATCGAAGAAGCCAATCAACTAATAGATGCCAGAAACCTACAACAACAAAAGACTCAGCAATCACCCACAACCAGTCCAGACTCGGCTAGGACAAGACCCTACAAAACTCAGCAACCACCATCAGGCAGCCCACCAACACCAACTACCATTGTCTCTCCTTCCAAACCTCCACCTCTGAAAAAGAAGCAGAAAAGACACAAGCGCCACTAACAACTCACAAATTCTCCTCCTTTACCACGGTCTGACACTTCGAAATTCTACAGCTAATGAGGGTCGAAAGGGGCTTGCTCCCCAAATCATCCCTGCACGCCTTCGGCATGCAAAACCATTTGATTCGGGCTTTCCATGGTAACTATGAACTGCAATTGTGGCCATGTTTGCAACATTGCATGAGGATCATTGGTAGAGGGTGTCCCAGTCCTCAACCATGTGAAGTTTCAAAACATTTTGACTTTGTAGTTTCAGAGGGGATTGGAAGATTTTTGCAAAATCCATCAGTCAGAATCAGAGAACGTCTCTGGTGGCCATATTTTCCAACCAATGGGAACAAAAAGCAGATCACTTGTAGAGGGCCTCCTATAGACCATTCCTGCAAAGTTTGGTTCACGTTGACTCAGTAGTTCCAGAGAAGAAGATGAAAATGTGATTTCCCATAGGGTTTCTATAGTAACTATAAGCCGCAATTGTGGCCATGTTTACAACCCGATCAAGATTAAATGAGGAACGTTGGTATAGGGGGTCCCAGTCATCATTTATGTGAAGTATCAAAACATCTGACCTGGCAGTTTCAGAGGAGAAGATTTTTGAAAATCCACCAATCAGGATCAAAGAATGCCTCTGGCGGCCATGTTTTTCAACCCACAGGAACAAAATGAGGATCATTTGTGGAGGACCTCCATAGACCATTCCTGCCAAGTTTGGTTCACACCAGCTCAGTGGTTACAGAGAAGAAGATGAAAATGTGAAAAGTTTATGGATGCCAGACGACGACAGATGCAAAGTGAAGAGAAAAGCTCACATGGCCTTTTAGGCCAGGTGAGCTAAAAATGAAAGGACACATGTAATTTATTATTCTAATTCAGTAATTGTAAGTTTCACACATGTAATCCCACAAATATTTCCATCAAAATCGCCCAACACAGTCACACTTGTAAGCAAATTTAACCTGAATAAAAAGGTATGTGGTGCTAATGCTTTCCCTGTGGTTTTCTTATTTCCAAATACGTATGTGGTACTAATGCTTTCCCTGGGGTTTGCTTATTATCACATACGTATATGGAAATGAATGCCGGGCGACTCAGCACCTGGACAAATCGGCACCTGGGTTTTTCGACGATTCAGGACTGGGTTTTTGGATGATTCGGCACTTGAGTTTGGACAATTCGGCACCTGCGCATGCGGTGGACGATTCGGCATTTGACTTTGGACGACTCGACACTTGGGTTCGAACAATCCCTCATAAAGACAAAAATAACATTCACTGAATAATGAAAGTGTCAATGACACTGTAGCTTAACGTGTCTGTGTGTTGTGTTTGATGAAAAGGATAATGTTCAATGTTTATGAAAGGATTATGAAATAAGACAAGAATTGTGATAATTGGGAATATGTTAATTTCTGTTCCCTGTATGCTATGTTTTTAATAAAAAATAATATGAGGTGTAGACTGTACTCAATAACTGAGGGTGGGTTAATGTTGCCCTCACAGTTAATGGATGTGGCCCTCACAGTTAATGTATGTGGCCCTCACAGTTAATGTATGTCAACGAAAGTTACCAAGTTACAGTGAAATTATTCCAAAACGAGTCATCCTATCAAGTTACATTGAAATCCACTGATAAATATGGCCTGTAGACTGGGCTAAAGGTTTTCAGGCTTCAGGCCTGTGTAGCCATCACGGTTGACCAATTGCAACTAAAAGGGAAGGTCCTCATCTCGACATTATACTGAGTCATTCTACCAAGTTACAATGAAATCCCTTCACAAATACGACCTCTAGTCTGTATTAAAGTTTTTTGGGCTTGGCAGCCATCATGGTTGAATGATCAAAACCAAAACGGATGTTCTCATCTGGGCATTATCTGGAGTAATCCTACGAAGTTGCAATGAAATCCCTTCATAAATATGACCTGTAGACTGTGTTCAAGGTTTTCGGGCTTCGGGCCCCTGTACCCGTCACAGTTGACCAATCACGACCAAAAGGGGATGTCATCATCTAGGCATTACATGGAAGCAACCTATCAAGTTACAATGAAATCCTTCCATAGATATGACCTATAGACTATGCTAAAGGTTTTTGGGTTTTGGGCTTGGCAGCCATCACGGCTGAATGATCGCGACCAAAAGGGGATGTTCTCATTTAGACATTATATGAAGTCAACCTACCAAGTTACAATGAAATGCTTCCATAAATATGACCTGTAGACTGTGCTAAAGGTTTTCGGGTTTGGGGCTCGGGCAGTCGTCACGATTGACAGATTGTGACCAAATGGGGAAGTTCTCATCTAGACATCATACGGAGTCATCCTACCAAGTTACAATGAAATCCCTCCATATTAAATATGACCTGCAGACTGTGCTAAAAGTTTTTGGGTTTCGGCTTGGGCAGCCATCACGGTTGACAGATCATGACCAAAAGGGGATGTTCTCATCTAGACATTATACAGAGGCATCTTACCAAATTACAATGAAATCCCTTCATAAATACGACCTGTAGACTGTGCTAATGGTTTTCGGATTTGGGCTCGGGCAGCCATAACGACGAATCATCCAAATTACGATAATGACGAATCGTCTTTTAGGTTTTCAACGAAACATCCAAGGCATGGATCTGTAACACTGAATTATTTTTAAAAAAATTTGATGCATGTTTCTTGTCTCAAAAATGTAATTTATGACCCCTCCTTGAGGCGTGATAAGTAATATTTTTCAAATCAGAAACAAGATATTTGTTACACTTTAAAATACCTCCGTGAATTGATGTGCCTCCCTTTTTTGCCAGCAGAGCAGATAGCCATAACATTTGATGATTTTAAAAGTTGGGCACAATAATGTCAACTTGTATGAACTTATAGAGGTGTTGAACAAAGGGAGTTTACTAGTAGACCTTCAGTGCCACTTGGTATCTGAAGAGAAACTCCATAGGTGTAAAAAAAAAAACATTTAAAAACTATCAGATGGAAATTTTTAATGTATGGGAGCATTACAAACAGAAAATGATAACCCCAAAGGTATTACTGCAATGCGTTGCATCACTTCACCAACCTCAACAAACAACACCAGTAGACAATGACAATGAATAAATGAATGAATGAAAGGTTTTAGCACGTCGAAGGCGCGCAGGGACGATGTGGAATTTACAAATCCCTTGCGACCCGGTTAGCCTTATTTTATTTCACTTGGATCTTGGATCACACAGGCCTAGCTTTCCCATTGCCTCAAATGGGGTCTGAAGGGGTATGCATGCGGTTAGAATTCCCGGCAGTTTGCATTGGAGTGATAGATTGTCAAAGACCAAACCCTCAACGCCATTAAGACTATTGGAGAGTGGGCTCTATTCGGTTCCAGCTTGGCGATGGTAGAGGTTTGAGTCCCACCATGGTGGCGAGCCAGAATATAATGTTGTGCGATGGCAATTTTAAGGGAAAAAGAAAAAAGAAAACCAAACAGCAACGCCGGTTTGGTAGCGGCCCCAGTATATGACCATAGCGGTTACAAAAAAGGAATGGAGAAAGCTCCAACAGTTTAGTTTGAAAAAACTGGGAGTCATCCGTCAAGCCTTCTGGGAGATAGGATGCCGTATGTGATTTGAGGTATCTGGTTATCCTTCGGGAATTCCAAATGACCTCCAACACCCCCCCCCCCCCTCCCACCCACATAAAAAAAAAAGAAAAAAAAAAAAAAAAAAAAAAAAAAAAAAGCCCTTAAAAGGGCTGTTTGCTGGCAAGATTGTTTCAATCCTTGCCTTGGTCTTGTTAGGTTTTCTGCACATCTTTGCTTGAGGATTGTTTCAATCCCTCATAGTTTGTCATTCAGTTTGGTCGTGTGTCTGATGAGATAGAGGAGGTAGAAAAGATAGAGAGCTGGAAATTAGAGCAATTCGGTTTTTAATTTACAACACTTCCGTCCTTCTGGATGGGGAAGCCAGCATTTTTCCCCGAGATTTATATCTCAGGGAGGGGAGACCCGGCAGCAGGTGGAGATTTTCCTCGCTGTTTGCAACTCCCACTGGTAACAGAGGCAAGTTTTCGTGCGTATCGTGTCACCCGCAGCCAGTTCTAGATTTAGGTCACAGAATGCCTGGCTCACCCCATCACAATGATGTAATCTTTAACCCTTTCGATAGACATGCCCCAGATTATTTAGTTTTCCTATTGAGGATGTGATGCGCATTGAGTTCTATTATTAATTCGCTGTCTTGAAGTCTATTTAGAGTTTTGCTTTGAAGATCTTTTAAGCGCATTGCTATAGTGTCTATTTTTGCGATCTCGTGAAGTTGTTTTATCGATGTCCACGTGGGCTTGCGCAGAGCCACGCGCAAGGCATGATTTTGGACCCGTTGTAGTTTTTCAATGTTGGTTTTATTCAGGTCACTTGTTATTATGGCCCCATACTCTAGTACTGGGCGTATATACGATTTGTAAAGATTGAGGAGAATTTCTCTATTGGCTCCCCAATTTTTACCTCTAATCATTTTCAGGAAATTGATGCGTTTAGTGGCTTTGACGGTGACTGAGTTTATGTGATTGTTTAGATTGAGACTGCTATCCAGGTTGAATCCCAGAAACTTTGCCTCATTACTAGCTTCAAGTTTATGATCGTAAAGCTTAAGCTCAATATTAGGGACAGGCTTTTTCCTTTGTTTTTTATAGAATGTGATTCTTTGTGTTTTCGTGGCATTTAGCTTGATGTGCCACAGAGCGCACCAGTCTTGCAGGTCGCGGATGGTATCCTGCAGGCGGTTTTGTATTATGTTTCCAGACTTACTGGCCGTCCACATTCCTTTGTCGTCTGAGAATTGAGATAGTTCAACATGGTTCTTCCCTAGTTTGTCAATGTCATTCACATATATTATAAATAGAAGCGGGCTGAGGACCGAACCCTGTGGAGTGCCCGCTTCGAGTTTTACCTCGGCTGACACTTCGCGGTTGACCCTCACTTTGATTTTTCGATCAGATAAAAATGATGATATGATCCTTAGAATTTTGGTAGGTAGCCCCATTTTAGCTAGTTTGTATCTCATGCCATTGTGCCAGACAGAGTCAAACGCTTTTTCTACGTCGAGTAATAGTGCGGTTCCTATTTCATTTTGACTGAACGCCGTTTCCATATAATCTACCAGTCTATAAACATGCTTGATTCCCTCTCTTTGGCTCCTGTATGCCCTTTGCCACTTATTGAAAAAGCTGATTGATTCGAGATGGCTGCGGAGTCTAGTGGTGAGAATCCGTTCGAAAATTTTTCCAATACAGCTAAGTAGGTTGATTGGGCGGTAATTAGCTGGGTTGCTCAAATCCTTGTCGGGTTTGGGTATCATGACTCCTGTAGCTACTTTCCAACATTTTGGGAAGTATCCACTAGAGAGACAGCAGTTTAGGAGGTTAGTGAGTCTACCGAAAAAAGTGTTGGGACATTGTTTCAGGATTTTGTATGAGACCTCGTCCCCTCCTGGGGAAGAAGAAGACTTACATTTTTTAATTGTGTTAGCCACTTCTTCTTTGCTTATCGGTTCCGTGAGTTCATGGTCATCCCCGTCCTCGGGCGTTTGGCTGAAGTTGGCATCGTTAAACGTTGTCTTGTTGCCTTGAACAAATTTGTTTACTTTTTCTTTGAACTCGTCATCAAACCTATCGCCCTCATGTGGACGATGATATTTCTTAAGGAGCTCAGCAAAGGCGCTAGCCTTCGCGTTGTCATCCAGGGCCATAGTTCCATCGTTGATCTTTAGTGCCTTACTGCTGGCGTCTTTATGTTTTTGTCCAGTAAGGGTTTTAAAAGTATCCCAAAACTTTTTAGTCTCCCTGAGTCCATTTAGATTTTCCGTTGCTTTTTCCCATGAATAACTTTTCCTTATCAAGTTCTTATTATTAAGTTTGTATCAAATATGGCTACTTAGGAGATTATTGATAATTGGCATTTGCTAATTAGGGGATTATTGATAATTTAATCAATTGTATTAGTGTCTGTCATAATAACATCCACTTGAGGTGTGAATGTCAGTCAATTTGTTTGTTCGTTCTATTCTTCTCTGTATTTTTTATTTGTCTTCAATATTGCAGTTGGGGGGAAAGGAGAGGGAAGGAATGGGGGTTTACATCTTTTGCATGTTATTTTATAATGTAGCATAATTTGCCCCTATTATTACTCCTCCAATACGGAATCAGCAATTGGAATGGTAAGCTGGTCAGAAGTGTAAAGAGAACCGGTGACATCACCAAGAGAATGGTATTTATACTGGATTGGAAGAGGAGACCAAGTTGGCCACGCCGACAGGTCTGGGTGATAGCCTGCCCCAGTCGTCAGACCACTTGGCTAGCACCACCACGACTACTAAAACACCCAACAAAAGAAAGAAAATAAGTCTAGAGCCTGAGGTGGAGACACAGGAAGTGGCGGATGAGGAGGGGTTCATTCACACTGTTGATAGACAGCCGAAAAAAAGTGAGGAACTGCCCCTCCTCACCCTCTGACTCCTCTGCCTCCACCTCCGGCTCAGGATTTGATCCAATCTCAGCCTCAAAGTTATTAACCGCTCCTAATATACCACCGCTCATGGAGAGACCCTGGAATAAAGTTGTAGCCAGTAATACAATCAATCTTAATCAAAACTCTAACATCAATAGGGGAAAACGGACTCTACCCGCTTCCACCAGTGCCGTAAGCAAAAACGGAGGTAGGAATAGCCAAAGAGACAACAAAGATCACAGTTCCCCTAGATTTGTAGTTGTAGTCACCAGGGTTCACCCCGACACGCCCAGGGAACTCATTAATCAGGGGCTGCAGAATTGCAAATGGGAAAGATTTACTTCAAAGGCCACAGGCAAGACGACGTGGAAAATAAAAGCCGTATGCCCCAATCAGGAAACCAAATCAGGAATGCTAGCCAACGGAATAATCATTAATAATAGACGGCACATTGTGGAAGAATACAGATATACTCCTCCCCAGATTCAGTGCCACAAATGTCAGAAGTTCGGACACATGGCCAACAAATGCAGAGGGATCCTAACCTGCATGAAATGTGGAGGTAATCACCTCAGCAAATCATGCAGATTAGAATCCCCCTCCTGCCTCAATTGTAAAGGAAACCACCCAAGCAGCTACCGAGGATGTCCCCATTATAAGAAGGTTAAAACAAGCATAGAACTAAAAAACCTACACCTAACCAAGCCTGAAAACGCCTCATCCCCTCATGCTGTCTGCTCCCTTATCGCGGGCGCACTCTACTCAGTTTTACAAAAACATGTCAACACCAATTTGGGTGACATCTGCCAAGATGTCAGCCGATCCGCGTCCAGACTCTTCAAGACCCAAATCTCCGAATCCTTAGTAAAAGTTGCTATCAACACTAATTAAAACCACCGACTATCCGTATCGGAACACCGTAACTAAATATGAACCCCACCATGAATAAGTTACAAATAGCCGTGTGGAACGCTAGAAGCGTTAATAATAAAAAACTTCAAATGAGCCGATACTTCGAAGGTACAGACATTGTCTGTATCTGCGAAAGTTGGCTTCAACCCAGCAAGAATTTTTCAGTCAGCGGGTTCAGCACAATAAGAAGAGACCGACAAACCACCAAAGGTGGTGGCGTCGCTCTTCTAATAAAGCAGAACATGAAAACTAAAACAATAAAAACCAATCACCTCGATGCAGAGGTGATCGCAACTGAAATCACTGTCGACAACAAAAACATCGCGATTGTTTGTTATTATAACGACCCAAGCAAAATTGTTTCGGACACTGTCTTTGAATTCTTTACGAGGAAATACAAACACTGCATCTTCCTCGGCGACTTCAATGCCAAACACTTGTACTTTGGCTGTAACAAAACCTCCCCTAACGGTGAAGCCCTCCTTGAAATCACTAAAAAGCATAACCTTCATGTGGTTATGAATGACAGCTCTGCAACTTATATCAGTAATAACCCATTATTTTCATCCGAGATCCTCGATCTAATTATCGCCAGTGACTCTCTGATAAATCACATAGATGACCACTGGGTCGGCGATGACGACTTAGGCAGCGATCATCTCCCGGTCCATGCCTCACTGCTGCTAGGAAATGGCTCACTCAGGTACCCCCCACTCTCTGCAGAAATTTTAGAAAAATTAATTGGAACCCCTATCGTGTCATCATCGATGTCAAACTCACAAACACTCCCCCATCCAATGCAACGGAACTCGAAACCCAATGCGAGGGCATAGAGAAAATCATTAACTCAACCCTAAACGAAATATGCCCAAAAGAAGAAGTACGCCCCTGGAGAAATACTATCTCAGGCGATACACTCTCACTAATCAAAACTAAACGGAAAGCTCTTCACGCTCTTAAAACCGAAACTGACCCCGGTAAAAAAGCTGACCTCAAAAAAACATACAACCGCCTTCATGGGGAGGTCAAGAAAGCCCTCCAAGCTGAAAAACAAGCAAACTGGGAAAATGCAACAGCCGATCTAAACGGAGTCCAGGATGCCAAAAAATTCTGGGACTCCTTCAAAACCCTAACTGGGCAAAAAAACAAAAGCCGCAAAGCCGCAGGCAAACCTCTTAAGAAGGAAGACGGTTCCTTCACGCGCACCGACAAAGACAAGGCTGACACCTTTGCTGACCTCCTAAGAAAAACGCATCGCCCGCATCAAGGCGCGGGCAACGATGACGCCGCCATAAACGCCATTGATGACTACATCAATGAATACCCCGATATCTTCCGTGACCCCCAAATTCGATAACAAGCCAGAAGACGGGGATGACGATGACCTCGTCATCCCCATCACTAACGACGAAATTAACGTCATAAAAAAATGCAAAAATTCCTCCTCACCCGGCGAAGACGAAGTAAGCTACAAAATTCTGAAACAAAGCCGATACTCCCTAATCGAAAAACTAAAAAAACTGTTCAACGCATGCCTCACCCATGGCTATTTTCCAAAATGTTGGAAAAAAGCCATCGGTGTCATGATACCAAAATCGGACAAGGACCCCTCCGATCCAGCCAGCTACCGCCCAATCAGCCTACTCAGCTGCATTGGTAAGACATTCGAACGAATCCTTACCAATCGTCTCAGGGGGCACCTTGAAGACAACGATTTTTTTAATAAATGGCAAAGAGCCTATAGAAACCGCAAAGAAGGCATCGAACATGTCTACCGACTAGTTACCCAAATGAAGGCCGCTATCAACAATCAGCAAATAGGCGCGGCAGTCCTGTTAGACGTCGAAAAAGCATTTGACTCCGTCTGGCACAATGGAATGCGCTACAAATTATCAGAAATGAAACTCCCCAAGAAACTGCTCAGATTACTATCCTCTCTCTTAAATGATCGCGAAATTAAAGTCAGAGTGAACAATGAAATGTCTGACAGTGTCCCCCTTGAAGCAGGCACCCCCCAAGGATCCGTCCTGAGCCCCCTCCTTTACATCCTCTATGTAAATGACCTTAACTTCTCCGAAGATCGTGTACAAGTCTCCCAATTCGCGGATGACAAGGGCCTTTGGGACTCTAACAATACGGCCAATCTGCTCCAAAAACCCCTGCAACGCGCTCTCGATGACCTAGAACAATGGTGTGCCAAATGGAGAATTAAGCTAAATGCCAATAAAACCCAACGAATCACCTTTACTCGCAAGAAAAATAAACAAGATTTTGACCTAAAACTTATGGACAACACCCTCCCAGAATGCAAAGAAGCGAAATTCCTGGGCATCACCATTGATCAGAAACTGTCCTTCAACAAACATACCGACGACATGGCGAAAAAAGCTACTAAACGAATTAACTTACTGAAAATGCTCAAGGGAACTTCATGGGGGGCCAACCAGTCCACCCTACTCAAACTATACAAATCCTTTGTGCGCCCAGTACTCGAATACGGTGCAATAATACTAACTGACCTCAACCAAACTAATATGGGAAAACTCCAGAGGGTCCAAAATCACGCGCTTAGAGTTGCCCTCCGCGCCCCATGGGACACACCCATAAAAACACTCCATGACAGGGCCGATATCCCCACCATTAAAGACCGCTTAGCCACCCTGGCCGTGAAAAATCATGACCGGTTAGCCGACAGTGAACTAATCTCCGAACTTGGAGTAATTTGCGAAAGCCGACAAAAGCCCAAAAATTGCAATCAAAACTAAGACCGCTTGAATAAAAACTAGGGAATGACAAGGTGAACTGCGATCCCCGACGCCCCCGAATACCCCTAAACTAAATTAAAATAAATAAGTCCGCAACCAGCGAAGGGTACAACAGGAAAGTAACACCCTCGGGTGTGGTCTAGTGTGCTAGACCTGTTGCCCTCCCGCTGACAGCCTCGGAAGCTCAACCCGCATTAAACGATCGCGATCCCCGGCACCCTCAACTTCAAATAAACTTGAACTAAACCTAAATAAGGCCACTTTCAACGAAGGACACAACAGGAAAGAAACACCCTCGGGTGTGGTCTAGTGTGCTAGACCTGTTACCGTCCCGCTGCAAACTAGGAAGTTCAGCCAACTTAAAACGCTCGAGATCCCCTGCACCTTAAAACTAAATAATAAATAGGGATTGGGGTCCCAAGCACGAGAGTATGTTACTGCTCTTACGAATGTAAAGATTCGTGCATTTCATACTCTCCCCCATAGCGACAAGCACACACACAGCACAATACCACACAAGAGTATGTTACTGCTCTTACGAATGTAAAGATTCGTGCATTTCATACTCTCCCCCACATACACAGAAGATACCACAAGGACACGCAAGTAAAGAGGTGCTACTTTTATCTTTACAGTTTACATATTCTAATGAAAACTAATTCTACCTTCTTCTTTTAAGCAGGTACACAGAAGATGTTTTTTGACCAGCACCCCAATAACCGCTACAGACAGTCTAACCGTTATGGAAACAGTCACCCCCACGGTTCCTGAACATCCTCCGCTCCATCCCTAAAAGTGGTCAACCACTTTAAGGGAGGCGAGCGCTGGTCCTGCGTCCCGCCTCTGCCCCTTTTTGTAAGCGCATTGCGCATCTTTTTGTCCCAACCCAACAGGATTACAATGCAGGCCTGCCCCCAAACCAGGGAAGTTCGGATCTTCTTCTTGGTGGTCCCCGAAAGGGGTCGTTGTTGTTTCCTTCAAAAGATATCCTATCTAACAGAGACAGCCTGAGGCAGATTATACTTGCCAGTGATGGCCATCACTCAATATCATCTCCGAAGTGGCAGACTATACTTGCCTGAAAATCCAGAACGACTGCACCCTCGGGGAGAGGTAGTACCTTTGTGAGAGGACCCAACCCCTCACACTGGTCCTCACCCGAGGGTTCAACCGACATCAGTCAAAGAGACCATCAGGACGCTGCAACCGGAGACACCTGCCGAGTACCTGAACCTGTTCCTCCTTCAACACGAGTAGACATGTGGAAATTAGTCACTTACAGTCAACGAGGGTCGAAAGGGGCTTGTTCCCCATATCGTCCCTGCGTGCCTTCGGCACGTTAAACCATTCCATTCGAGACCCAGTTGTTGTTATCTGGTTGCTGAACATATCATCTGGTGAGTTGAAAGTACCCGTCCACTGGAGGAAATAACCCACCTGATGAGCTTGTAACTATTTGGTATTGGGTGGTATATATAAGTATTAGTGTATTAAGATTATATATCCCCAAAAATTACCACATTGGCGCAACAACTTAACCGAATTTGTGTGGGCTGATGCCCGAAACTTTTCAAGTTTTAAACTTGCCACTTGCGGCCATTTTGCCTTTGTCTTGTTGACACATGAACCCGCCAATTTTAATCACAGTAAATCCAGTTATTTCACTTACCCATCCAATGTAATATTCTTTTGATTTGTTTTTCATTTGTTTTGGAATATTGTTTTTCATCTTTGTTTTGTATTTTTTTGTCAACTTGTTGGGAATTTCCCAAATGAAATATTTTTTCGCATTTTGTTGTCAAAATTGACGTAAATTATTTTGGGTTAGGGAAAATGGCTACGGCTGTTACACATGATCAGAATCGGGCACCTAGTGTTCCCAAACCACAAATTTTTATAAATACATGTGATTTCATGGGATTTTTTGCCTTACCTGGGGTTGATGTCCCCAGAGCTCGCCAGCTGGTGCAGAAACATGCTCAATTAGGAAATTTTTCAGAGAGCACTCTGAGAGAGGTTCCTAGTTTAAAAGTGACCAGGGCCCTTTTGAGTACTATCAATTTCGCCCCACATTCTCCGGGAGATGAAAATCCCCGTTCAAATTGTTCTAGATGCATTGAAGCAGAGGATCAAGTTTGTCAGCATGGGGAAGGAGTGAGTGGCCCTTTAGCACTTTCCAGGGTGGGGGAAACTCCTGGTGCTCCACCTTGGTCTAGGCGTCAGCACCCTCCACATCATCGAGCATCGAGAAATACAGTGGGGGAGAATAGGGAGTCCTGTGACGATCCCTCATTAACACCTGCTTGGCATATTAGAGGCAGGCCATTTCAAAGTTCTGTTCCAAATAGACCGGGTCCAGTCCCAGATGCTGCTACTTTTGATATTGACCCTCCACCACCTTATGAATCGGTGGATTCTGATTATGATACTTTCCAAAATGGTGGGAATGATGAGTTCCACCCAATCCAATACCCACCCGACAGGAGGTGAATCCCAACATGACTAGATGGGGAGATTTGAGGACAGACACCCAGTTAGGCAGAATAGCCCCTTTTTTGAGGAAGGGGGAGGGGAGGCAAATTACAGAGATGATTTTCAAGAAAATCATTGGCTTCCCCAAGGCCGATATAGATACGCTTATGACCCACCCCCTCGGGTGTACCAGCCTTATGGAGAAGGAGATGCTTATCGTCCACAAGGGGACAGGTGGAGGGGTGAGAGGTATGCCCATGACCCCCAACCTGTGTACTGTCAATTTGGGGGACAACGTCCCCAAATGCAAGAGATGAGAAATCCGGACAATAGGTATCGTCGTAGGATGCCTAACCTTCCCAAGAGCTTAGAATACAATGGGACCACCAGCTGGCAAACATTTCGAATGAAGTTCATGCAGTTTGCAGACATGCAAGAATGGACTGCGGGAGAAAGTAAGGACAACCTTTGTTGGTGTTTGGATGGCAAAGCAAGCGAGTATTTTGCTACCATAATTCGTCAGGACCCACAAATCTATTTTGCTGATGTGCTGGACAAGTTAGAAAAACGCTTCGGAAAGTACGAACTCCCTGAGACTACACAAATGCAGTTCAATCAAGCCCAGCAGCAACCAGACATGACCCTAGAAGAATAGGCTGATCAGATTTTGACATTGGCCGAAAAAGCATTTGGGCACTTGCCCGAAGAACACGTTTCGCCAGGCCGTTATGCGTTTCTGCCATGGTGCCATAGATAAAGGGGCAGGGCATTACGCAGCAAATCAGTGCCCGAAAACAGTCGAGGAAGCTATAGAACAACAAATTAAATGGTTTCAACACACATCTTTGGCTATTTATGGAAATGTGAGGGAACTAGCTCCAGAACCCAGGGGCCCAACTCAGATTGCAACCCTTTCATGGGATAACTCACATCCCCGTGTGCAGTCAGCTCGGGTGCCTACTCCATCAGTACGACCCAATACAACAGGGCCCCAGCCTCAAGATACCCAAAGTGTTGTGTCTGAATTAGTAACTGAATTTCAGAAGTTTTCTGGAGAAACAATCACTGAATTTAGATCAATTGGCACAGTATTATCAAATTTAAATGACAGCATGGCTACCCTCACCATAAAGATTTCCCAATTGATTGAACCAGGTCAGACTCTAAATAGATCAAGGAATCGATCTCCCTCACCTGGAAGGAGGGGTTGTTGGACATGTGGGTCAATGTCCCATTTTTCAAGAGAGTGCTCTTCCAGAAATCCAAGTAATCGGTCAGCTTCAAAACCTTCTACACCATCAGGGTCACCAAATGACCCCAATACCCGAATTTCACCAATGGTAAAAATTTCGGACGATTCAGAGGATAATTTAAACGAGAACGAGTCGGAAATGTAGGCCGTTTGCCGATTCCAGATTTAAATATAGGCCATAATCTTGTCATTGCTAGGGATAAATTCCCTGAACATTTTTTCCCAAAAGAGGAAACATTAAATGAGATGCCAGATAGTATAACAATTAACCAAGTGGTTACTTCGTTGTACTATACTGTACCAGTGATATTGGAAAACATCAAATTAGATGCTCTTATTAATACAGGGGCACAGGTAACAGTGTTTTCTGACAAACTTTTAGACCTTTTTGATGAACACCCTCGCATGTTGAAGGGTATTAAAGTACGAACAGTAGGCAGAGAATTAGGAACTATCTCTGGACAAATAATTGGGCCCATTAACTCTTTACCCAACGCATATGATATCAAAATTTATTATTTTAAATTTCATTTTTTTAAATCTTTTGAAAAATTTCAACAAAACCATATCATGTGACCCCTCGTTGGAACGAGCTCGTTCCAACGATGGTAACATGATATGGTTTTGTTGAAATTTTTGGAAAAATAATATTTTTTCAACTGCTGAATTTGCATATTACCCGGGCGGATGCAGGCGATTCGTTGGGTAAAGGGTTAAGCTGAAAGTGGGAAAAAATTGGTACATCAGGAATTTTTATGTAGTCCCTGTTTCGACTCCAATTATTTTGGGTCTTGATTTCTTGCATAAACAGGGTACCCAATTAGATCTGGCTAACAATATGATGTATTTGGGAAAAGAAAGAGAAAAGATTCCCATTCAGTTGAGGCAGTCACAAAAGAGGGAAGGAGTAAAGGTGAGGTTATTGGAAAAAATAATAATTCCCTCCAATTCAGTGAAACAGGTCCAATGTGCTCTGAGTTCTGCCATGTCAGAGTACATGATAGAACCAGAATTAAAACCAAATTTGTTGATCCACAGAACAGCTCATTCCGAAAATACAGATCCTGTTATGACTTTCCTTAATATAGGAAATAAGGATATTGTAATGCATCCAGGTCAAATAGTTGGATGGGCTGTTGAAGGTACAGGTATTTCTTCCATTGAACATTCTCCAGAATTTACTGAAGTTGATGTAACTGAAGTGAATTCTGGAGTAGTTACAGATAAGAATGTAGAGATGCCTGATCACATAGAGGAATTGTTTGAGAAATCTAGGACACTGTTAACAGTTGACGAGTCTTCCAAGCTTAAACAACTATTGATTGAATACAGTGGTGTATTTGCAAAAAAATGAATATGATTTGGGAAATTTCACTGCTATGGAACATCATTTTGACACAGGTGATGCCAAACCAGTTAAAACCCGAATGCGCCGTACCCCGGCATGTTTTGTAGGCGAGGAGGAAAAAATATTGAAAGATATGTTAAAAGCTGGGATTATCCAGCCATCAGTTTCCGAATGGGCTTCAGCACAGGTTCTCATTCGTAAATGCTGTGGCTCGGTAAGATGGTGTTTGGATTTTCGAGGAGTAAACGTCGATACAAGAAAGAACACTTACCCCATGCCTTTAATCGACGACTGTTGAGACACACTCGCTGGGAAAACTTGGTTTAGTCGCCTGGATGGAAATCAGGCTTATCTTCAAATTCTAGTTGCTAAGGAAGACCATAAGAAAACAGCCTTTATAACCAAATATGGGCAGTATGAATATCTTAAAATGAGTTTTGGTTTAACAGGAGCCCTGGGATGTTATTCCCGAGTGATGAATTTAGTCCTTAGAGGGTTAACATGGGATATTGCCTTAGCTTTTCTAGATGATGTGTGTGTGTTGGGCACAGATTTTGCAGATCATTTAAAAAATCTGCGAACTGTCTTGGATAGATTTCGGCAGTATCAATTGAAATTAAAGCCTAGAAAGTGTCTCCTGTTTCAACAAAAAATAGAGTTCTTGGGATGACTAGTCTCCTCCCAGGGAATGGAAATGGGGGATCTGGCTAGCCAAGTTATTACAGACAGGCCCCGACCCCAAAACATAAAAGAGATTGAGAGATTTTTGGGTCTTGCCAATTACCACAGGGTATTTATAAAGAACTTTGCTACTTTAGCAGCCCCATTGTATAAAAGAACAGGTAAAAAGGCAGTGTTTGAGTGGGGGAATGATGAAGAAAATTCATTTTTGGCTTTAAAAGTAGCCCTTGGGTCTCTTCCAGTTTTGACTTTTGCTAATAAAACTGATATGTTCATTTTGGACACTGATGGGTCTGATGTGGCTATAGGGGCAGAGCTGATACAATTACAAGATGGACAAGAAAGAGTCATAGCCTATGGGAGTTGTGGATTAAGTCCCGAACAAAGGAAGTATTGCACCACTCGAATAGAACTTCTTAGTGTGGTGCGATTTACCCGCCAGTTTAGACATTTGCTATTGGGCAGACACTTCACAATCAGGACAGACCATAGTAGCCTTACTTGGCTCCTCAGTTTTAAGAATCCAGAAGGCCAGCTGGCCAGATGGATGGAGGAGCTAAGTCAGTATGACTTTACAATTCAGCACTGTCCAGGGAAAAGACATCAGAATGCTGATTTTCTGTCACGACGTCCAGAGGAAGACTTTTGTAAGAAATACAGGGCAGGGGTGCCATTAGAACAACTTCCCTGTGGGGGTTTTAGATATTGTAAGAGAGCAGACCAAAATTGGGGAAATTTCTTTGAAAATGTAGATGATGTTATTCCCCTACCAAGCAATAGAAATCAAGCAGAAGGTAAAATAGCTTGGGTAGAAAAATATAATGATTCCAATATGTGTTTCATGCAAAAACAGAAATTTGTTCCAATATTGCTTCCAATACAAGAGATTCTTTCAGTTGAAACTTCAGAGAATATTTCAGATAGAGTTAGCTCCCTTGATGTGTTAAACTCAGGAATTTCAGATAATAGAGTTAGCTCCCTTGATATGTTAAACTTAGAAATTGTAAATAAACCCCTCACAAAAACAATTGACCCTGGGGAAGGAGGGAGTGTTTCAAAAGATTTGGGGATAGAGCCTAAGGGAGTGGGTATTACAGTTATTACAGATGCTGATACTAATAATCCACAGGCAGGGGAAGATAGGGACCCACCTGAACTGGAATATGCTTTAAGTGGTCTGAAATGTGAAGAAATTTTAGCTAAACAGAATGAAGATGTTGATCTGGAATTTCTTAGAAATTGGTTAGAAAAAAGGGAAATACCTTCCCCCGATGCTCTTTTTCAGGCAAGTACCGAATGCAAACTGTTTTGGATTCACTGGGAAAGATTTTCCATGATTAGAAAATTGATATACAAAAAGAGAAAAAATGGCCACTTGGTTTTGGTGATACCTCATCCCCTATGTTCGGAGATTTTGTTGTCAAATCATGATCTGCCACTGGCTGGTCATCAGGGGATTAACCATGGAAAAAATAAAATCTAGATGTTATTGGCCAGGATTAACTGCCAATGTTGAGACTTATGTTAAAGCCTGTGCTAGATGTAATAAACAAAAGAAGCCTTCCTTTCATTTCCGTCACAAAATGGTCCCATATCATGCAGGGTCCCCAATGGAACGTGTTCATTTAGATTTTTTGGGCCCTTTACCAAAAACGTCGAGGGGAAATGAATACATTCTAGTAATAAGTGACCAATTTACAAAATGGATGGAGAGTATTCCCCTCCCGTCTCTGATGGCTGAAGAAACTGCGACTGCAGCAGTCAATGAGTGTTTCTCTAGGTTTGGCTGCCCATTGGAAGTGTATACAGATAGAGGGGCAAATTTTGAAAGTAATTACCAATTCACAAGGCAAGAACAACAGCTTATCGCCCATCATCTAACAGCCAAGTGGAAAGGGTACATAGAACTTTAATGGATGCCCTTAGATGTTTCGTGAGAAACAGACAGTCCACTTGGGATTTACATGTCCCGCAGTTGGCAGGCGCATTAAGATCTTCGGTGAACAGGAGTACTGGATTTACACCTAATAAAATGATGCTTGGAAGGGAGGTGGTACAACCAACAGACCTAGTTTTTGGTCCTCCTCCAAATGAAACATTTCAAAATGCAGCTGAATTTGTTCTTGCTTTGGAGAATTCTATAAGAACATCTCATAAATTGGCCCGTGAAAAATTGAAAACTCAACAGAAAATAATGAGGAAATACTATGACACTACCACAAAAACTCAGACATTTAAAGTGGGAGATATTGTTTATTTCCTTGATTTTGCAAGTAAACCTGGCCGTTGTAAAAAATTAAATCCCATTTGGAAGGGGCCAGGAATAATTATTCAGTGCATTTCTACATTTCTGTTTAAAATTCATCTGATTAATAAATCAATAACAATGAATCATGACAAACTCAAACATTGTACTGATGGAATTTTACCACCTTGGATTGAGTGCCATAAAAGCCTTTCAGAAACTAGAAGCTCAATGGTTCCATTGTACTGTATATGTGAGAAGCCTGATACAGGGTCTTTCATGATACAATGTAACAGTTGTTTGGACTGGTTTCATGGTTCTTGTGTGCAAGTGACTAAGACATCGGCTCAGAGAATAGATCTGTATAATTGTCCACATTGTTAATTGACAAATCTCCAATAATGACTTGTTTACAGGGGGAACTTAGACACTTTTATTTTTTTTTGTATCTTTGCACAGATTATGACAGATACCAGTTAGATACATAATCATGAGTTTGGATGAAGGAAACCAATCCCCAAAGAGATCTTGGACTCAAGTCCAAAAGAAGAGTAAGAAATGGGGACAAGGACAAAGGAGGAGGGTTCAAACTTTGGATTACAACCCTCAGGCTCAAACCCGGGATGTCCGTTTAAAAACAGATCCCAACCTACCAATGGTTAGGTTTGTGGGTGAGGAAAAAGTGGAGAAAACTAATTCTGGCTCAACTGGGAACATAGTTCCCGGAGCCCAGGGGCCAGTGATACCAATAGGTGTGTCAGTTTGGGGAGAGTCTATCTCCCTAATTCCGGCCAGAAATGAACGGTCGAAGGGATGTTTATCCCTCAGTGACAAAAAGCCAGAAGTACAGGCTGGTACAAAAGCACAGAAAAGATTTTCTTCGATATTGGAGGTGGGAGAGGATGATGTTCTTTTTCTCCCAAAATCCGTAGATTTGCCCCCCACCCCTAAGTTAAAGGGACCACCATCAGTGTGTCCTCTGCCAAGTTGTGCAGTTAAAGTAAGGCAGTTGCGAAAACACTGCCAAGGGGATCATCTCCCCATTGCTTTGTCGATGCCGCAATCTGAAGGACGATATTTTAGTCCAAAGACCATTGCTCGAGCTTTTGAGAGGATGACAGCTCCTCTTGAGATGGGTTATCTGGGACTACAAGAATTAGTTAATCGGGAATATTCCCGATTCCCATTGGAAGTAACTCCCCAATTTGTGGCACGCATGCAGGAGTTGGAAGGCCTGTTTGAGTGGGTGCCAAGCACTCAATTCCCTCCTGCAGGGAGTTTAGATCACCTGGCTACGCCAGCTGGGTTGGTACATTGGAGGATTCTTATGTTCCTTCAAATTAAAATTGAGGAGACGAGGAGATCACATCCCTCAGGAAATAGGTTTGAAAAGCCCCTGAAGCGAGTACCTCAGAGGATACCCCGACTGATGGATCAGTGTATCCCAGATTACATTCACAGGGTGACGTCTCCGGTGTCACCTCCTTCAAAATGCCAGACAGTGGTCAGGGAGGATTTGCACTCCCTGGAACCCCAGGAGAATTTGGTGGTGACCTCGTATGTTCAGTCACGGATGGTGGTGGAGGTGCCTACCTGTTCAGTTGCATGGATGAAGGTGGAGGTGCCTTCCTGTTCAGTTGCAGATTCTTCAGTGGGAGATTCCTCGACAGTTTCTTCAGTATTATCTCCCACTAGACATGCTTCTCCAGCTACTGGTCCCTCAGAGGTTCCCCCCATTTTTGCTTCAACGGCTCCTGCAGTTAGTTCCTGGGGAGGAGGTCAGTTAGTGCCTCTTCCCGTTTCTTCGGCCATGTCTCATTCTTCAGAGGGTTTGTCAGTCGTTTCTTGTGCCATTTCTTCCGTGGTTAGTCCCAGGGTGGGAGGTAATCCAGGTCTTCCTCCTGCTGTCCCAACAGCCAGTGCTTTGTCGGGAGTCCCTCCAGGCTTTTCTCCCGCTAGATCTTCCAGGGAATCTTGTTCCATGAATCTGGTGGACACACATTTTCATTTAGATAGGGTTCGCCAGAGGTTCCGAAAACCCAATTTGTCAGCCAGGGAGGTTCTCTCCCTTAATGGTGGCCGACCTGCAACTTGTCCTTTGCCTGTTGTGGGCGGGGTGGTAGTTTATTGTGATCCGTCAACCTACCCTAGGCCAGAGGAACTTCTCGGGGATCCTGGTATGAAGGCAGTGATTGGCCTTCATCCCCGCCATGTAAGGAATATCCCCCTGGTGGAATTAGAAAACCTCATGTTCCTAATAATGGGCTTGCTCCCATATGCTGCAGGTTTAGGTGAAGTGGGGCTCAACAGAACAGAGCCGGTTGATACATGGTATCAGCAGGACTTTGTATTTGCAGGGTTATTGAAGTTGGCAGCCTTAGCAAAGCCCATTGTGTTACACTTAAGGGGTCCCTCAGGAGATTACTTGGGGGGGGGGGGTGGAATAAATTCCCTCGTGCTCCTGATAATGATGGATAACGTAGGTAAGCAACAAAAAATTCACCTTCACTGTTTCACCTCCAGTAGGGATGTGGTCGAGAGACGGGTAAACCACTTCCCTAATGCATATTTTAGTATAGGTCCAAAATGTTCATACTTTACACCAGAAAAGTGGGACGGTGTGAAAGCCATCCCGCTAAATCGTCTGGTATTGGAATCTGACGCTCCGTATTTCCAGGGGGAAATGAATTTGGCAGTAAGGGGGCACTCCTCTCTACTTGGGGGAAGTTTTACTGAAAGTTGCTACGGAGTTACAGATGTCCTTGGGGGTGCTGGTGGTTTCGGTCACACAGAATGCCTGTACCCTTTATGGGTTCCCTTCCCCATAAAATAATATCCATATATTCAGATAATTTTGGATGGATTTTGGAAATTGTGGCAGGAATTGAGTTTCGGGCAATGCAAAGGCATGCCCCAAATAATTAGTATGCTAAAAACTGATAATATTGTTTCCAGAAGTTTCCCGAAATTGAAATAACAGGGCTCCAGACAGATTTTTCTGATATCATATTGAATTTTGTATGAGGACTTGAGATAGTTTGGGACCTGTTAAGACACTTCTAATATGAAACTGTACCGCTATTGGCGTATTTGTTTCGGTTGGGCAGTGAATTATTTTCCCAATTAAAAAATACTGGTGTTTGCAGGAATTTCAATAGGATAGCATTATTTAAAATCCTGAGATTCTGTCTGGAATTCTGTTTATTCATTGCTGGGCACATACTTTTTAATCATTTGTTTGCCCTGATGCAAATAAATTTGTCATCTACCTGTGTATAAATCCTGGGATTTATCCCTGATGCTATTAATATAAGGATTAAGAAAAATATTAAATTGGGACCCCTTCCCTGGTATATATTGATATAAAAAAAAAAAAAAATTCTAAAATAAAAAAAAAAAATATATTAAAACAGTGATGAAATGCAAGACCAGTAACTGGATTTTGAAGGACAAAATTGATAAGTTGAAATGGTTTTATTTCTGATGCCATGTGTGATATATTTTAATTTTTGTTGAATTTGGTAATTTTTGTACCTTAATTTTGTTGATTTATGGCTGCAGTTGAAAAGTAGGAGAGGGAGGGGATGGGTACAAAAAGTTGTAATATTTTGTATAGTTTTATGGGTTTCTATCTTCAATTCTTGTGTAGTAAAATGTGAGAGCATCCATCTCTTGGGATGCCTTTTTTCTGAGAATTCCATGGCTGATCCTTTTTTGATTAAGTTAAATATAGGGAGTTTGTCTCCCTAACACCTTTGCCCTTTAACGGTAGGGATTTATTTATGTTCCCTGGGGCCATTTGGAGGGGGTTTTATTTAGAAACCTGGAGGGAATGTAGCATAATTTGCCCCTATTATTACTCCTCCAATATGGAATCAGCAATTGGAATGGTAAACTGGTCAGAAGAGTAAAGAGAGCCGGTGAATCCCATTGTCCACGTAGAGGCACAGTGGCATTGGGTACTAAGGCATACTGCACGTTGATGGTGCACTTGTCTTCAACCAATGCTAACCCTGCATGTGTGGAGATAGTACAGTGGAATCCTGTTAATTGAATAGCCACTTTTCCAACGAAAATTATTCAATTAACAGGAGCATTTAATTAACAGGGGTTGTGTCACTTTCCTGTATTACACTAGAGATAAACTTGGCATTTATTCTATTATATCTTGTTTGACAGAGCTCTATGAGATATAATAGATTAAATGCTTATATTGGATGTACTGAGGCCAAATAGGTCTATAAACAAAGGAAAACTGAGGAGAGTGAGACTAATTTCTCGACAGGTTACAAGAATTTTTATTCAATTAACAGGAGTTTACTCTATAACCTATATTCAATTAACAGGTCAAATTTGTACAGAAGGTATGGTAAATGGTTTTGTCTTGGGAAATTATATTCTATTAACAGGGTTATTCTGTTAAGAGATATCCAATTAAGTGGGCTCCACTGTATGTTGGAGAGCTGGCAGTTGCATGATGTTGCTCGCTGGTTCTCTCCAGGTACTCAGACTTCCTCCACCTGTAAAACTGTTGTGGTCATGATTAGCCATTGTGCAGAAATATGTGACCTTAAACACCAATAAATAAAAAAAATAAATTAGCTAGTTAACACTATAGAGGAATGAAGTTATTTAATTATTTATAACTTTGTTGTCCATGCCAGATGATTTTTTTTAGTGCTGGGATGTTATCACAGAAATAATGCCCTGATTTCCAGTAATGCAAAACTTGGGAGTCCAAATATGAAAGCTAGGAACTTAACTTGAACAAACTTGCATCTGAGCCCTTCTCTTCCATCACCAGGATGCTGTATACCAAATGTGAAAGCATTCTGACTGGGGGATAAGGAGAAGATTTTCAAAGAAATTTCCTTATATTGCACTAAATTGAAATTCAGGCTAACATAGGGGGTCCAAATATTAACCCAGGGTCAGGGACATGATTTGAACAAACATAAGGGGCCCAAATAATAACCCAGGGACATGATTTGAACAAATTTGAATCTCACCCACCTAGAGATGCTGTATACCAAATACAAACATTCTGACTGATGGTCTGGAGTAGATGATTTAAAAAAAAACTTCCCTCATATTGCTCTAAGTTAAAATTCAGCCTCCCATAAAAAGCCCAAATATCAACTCAGGGACTTGATTTGAACAAACGTGAATCTGACCTCCCTAGAGATGTTGTATACCAAATATTAAAGGATTCTAAAGGGTGGATCTGAAGAAGAATATTTTTAAAGGCATTTTCTCATATTGCACTAAGTTAAAATTTGGGCTACCATAGGGAGCCCAAATTTTAACCTAGGGACCCGATTTGAACAAACATGAATCCCCCCAATGTGTTGTTTACCAAATACAAAAGCATTCTGACTGGTGGATCTGAAGAAGATTTTTAAAGATCATTCCCCATATTGCTCTAAGTTAAACATTCGGGCTCCTGTATTGAACCTAAATATGAACCAAGGGGCTTCATTTTAACACACTTATATCAGTCCCCCGAAATGGGGTATTTTTTGTTTTTAAAAATTTGATTAGCAGTTTCCATTTTGGTTTCAAAAAGTGATGATACAGGGTTCCCCCAGAATATTGAAAAAAAAATTCAAGCACTTTAAAGGACCTTTTTGAAGAAAATTCAAGGATATTCAAGGACCTTTTACAATAAGTAGTCAATTTTGCCTCGGTTCACAACTTGTTAACTGCGGTAAAATTTACTACTTATTGTTTGTCAAGCACACATGTGCACACACACTTTACCAATATTTGTTAATATACTTCAACTCACCTGTTGTAATAGTGTAACTGTCACTAGTCTAGAAGTGCTGCTTTTATTTAGCTTCAAATGAATTCAAATTCCAAAACATCAAGAAAGTTTCTTTTTAACTGTCACAACTGTTCAAGTTAACGTGCGACACAACACACTTCAGTGCCCACAAAACTTCAGCTATGATTGTGTCTGAAGATTTGAAAGACTGTGCAACAGATGCAACAGTTGCTGATGCGATGGCGTTACTACTTTCTTTCTTTTGATCACCATTCTTTTCAATTTTATCTGACTGAGTTGAAATGAAGTCAAGCATTGTCAAAGTTGGAGTAGTCTTTTTTACGTTATTAAGAGATAGCTCCTTATGATTTTTGGACAACATGTGCGACCGTAAAGCCGCCTCACCCATATTCTGAACGCTAAAGTTTTTTTGGCACAAGCGACAACGTGCGCTGTGATGGTCCTTTTTTACAGGCATAACCCACAGCTTATATTCGCTGTGGTTGATCCAATGGTCCTGAAATGTGCACTTCCCAGGCATAATTGTTACTTGTAATGTGTTTGTGTTTGCACAGACGCTCCAATTTTATTAATAAACGAAAACCAAGTCCACGAAACACTTCAGTAAACGTGTGCGCGATTGGCCACATTAATTTACCTAAAAGAGAGACTACTGCAACAAACTTCAATCAGAATGCGGCTTACATAGAATGTTTTGTGGGAGAATGCCAACTGCATAAAAAATTCGGAATATTGCCACACATTACGGACGTTTCATCACCAGGTCAATTCGTACTAAATCATTTCATCACACAAATACAGTTCACTACAAACACGATGAAATGCAACAAAAATCACATCCTTGATTTTTCAAAGTTTAGGACAACAGCGAAATGTCTATTTGCGACTAAAGTCCCTAGTTATTACGCCCCAACCACCTTCACTCCGGCTGACGGGATCACTTTCCCCGGATCATTTCGACCAAGATCTGAACGTGGGTAGTTCGGGGCCCCAAAGTAGAACTGATAAGGACTAAATTTAATTTAAGTACTGTGGTAGGTACGTTTTGGAAGTTAGAACCGGGAATGGTTCGGCCCTTCTGTTTACCAGTTTGGACCCAGGCATTCGAGTTTGGGACGGTTCGGCCTCTCTTTTAATAATAACATCTGTTTGTTTGGACTTGTCAACAAAGTTATTCGTTCCCTTTCGGACCGCTATTATGCTTGTGATAAATCGGCTATCAAATTCAAGGACATTCAAGGACCTTTTACTGATATACCTCGTTTTCAAGGACTTTCCAGGCCTTGAAAATAGCGTTTCAAATTCAAGGACATTCCAGGTTTTCAAGGACCCATGGCTACCCTGTGATAAATAGTGAATATAAGGCCAAAATGAAAGAAAAATGGTTAGCATTTGGCCATTTTTGAGCAGCATTTTGCTATGCGAATCCAGTAATTAAATACCCTGGAAAATGTCAGATTTCAATTCACTTCTGCCTTTTCGACAGATTTTAGGACTTTTGACTTTATAACAGTTTTTCTTCACTATAAATCAAAGTATGTATAATATTATATATACTTTGATTTATAGTGAAGAAAAACTGTCTGCTGAAAAAATGCATCCAGGATAATTTTCTGGGTTTCCCCCAATACCACTGACTCTGGGTCAAGTCACCCCCACATATATTTCCGGGTCAAGTTGCCCCTGGTTTTTTTTTGTAACTTTATTTTTATAATTTTTATATATTTTAGTAAAAACCAGACAATTATGGAATATTAATTTATGTACTTACATGTACCTTTAATAATAAGAAAATCCTGTTCAAAATAAATAAAAACCTTTATGTAAATTTTGAATGGACAACACAAAGCATGCATGAAAGAATAATAATGCCTTTCCAAGAATATGAAATTTAACGCGAAAGTTCCAAAAAATCATAAATATTCACTGACTGAGAAAAAATTACCCTTTCAGTACCCAAGCATCTAACTTAATGATTCAAAAATAATAATTCTAATTGGTGTTTGTTTGAACAAGCAATCTTATGCAGTGAAGGTAACCATTAAACGTAACATCGTTATGATATGCAATCACAATCTACAATGTGATCTTGAGTCTCCATGCGTAAATTACAATCTTAAATTTTAACACTATTGCTAATTTCTTGTATTTATATAACATTTATAACAAAATAAATTATATAAATCTCAGATAGATATTTATGTAGATTATGAAATGAATAGTTGTATATATTTTGTTATTATGTTCTAGTTTTAATAAATAAAAAAAAGTTGTATACAGTCATTCAGTCTGTAA
Organism: Pictodentalium vernedei; assembly: GCA_031216915.1. Classification (NCBI taxonomy): domain Eukaryota; kingdom Metazoa; phylum Mollusca; class Scaphopoda; order Dentaliida; family Dentaliidae; genus Pictodentalium; species Pictodentalium vernedei. The sequence goes on along the minus strand of CM062290.1, from coordinate 164,131,498 downwards.
CGGGTCACAGGCAGTAACGGCTCAGGCGATATTGAGCATTACGAAACTTGACTTTTAAGAGCATTTCAAACTAAAATTTTACTCTGGGTTTGTGAAGTAATATGTTGCCTGTCATCTTTTAAAGTTTAACGAGTTCACTGTTGTTTTTTGTTGACAAAAGCGATTTTTTAAAAAAAGACTGAATGTGCGCCGAAAGAAAATTTTGACACGTGAAACCGCAAAAAAAGTTTTCGTCTCAACTACAGGAAGAAAAATATAAAGAGTGTGAATGTAAGTATTATTATTTGAACAGGTTTATCTACGCTTCAAATGCACGACAAAATAATTGGGACAAATATTGGGCATCATGATATATTTATTCTGTTTCAACAGTGAGTCGAGTTGTCAATACCAGGTCACTGTCAGACATGCGCTGGAAAACCTATTGAACACTGCTCAAGTTGATCTATTTTTAGAAAATTAACACAAAACTACTGTATTTGATCCACTTCATTTTCACTTCTTTCCACTGTAAAAGTTATGACCAGTGTGGTGAAATTAATTCAGAGAAGACAGACGTTTTGTGTCCAATAAATACATATAAAGTGAGAAAATCGATCAGTAGTGGATGCCAAAGAGGGTGATTCTTTATAGACACAAGCAATCCGTTACTGACTAAATTACGACAGTCAAACGATCTAATTTTATAAAATAAACAGAAGCTTTATCTGAACAATTCCGTTGCAATAATGAATGTCAGATACCTGCCTGTCAATAACAAAAAACAAAATTTGGATAACTTATTTTATTTGAGAGAAATAAACGAAAATATGAAAGGTGACCTGTTATACCCCGAATGGCTGTATTTGTTATATATTTTGTAATTATGTTTTGGTTTTAAGGGCCTATATAAGTAATGAAATTTTGTTTATTTTGAAAATTCTCACCTCTGATATTCCTTCAATTCAAATTAAATATGCACAAAATGTACATCAAAATGAAGACTGAGATGTATAGAACACGAAACACATGTGTAATCAACCCATAGAGTCCACTGTAGGCACCACTGGTTCCTGGAAGTCTGCTGCCGTATTCGCACCAGAACTGATAATTTAATAATATTTCACAAAAACACCTTGTGGCCAAATGTGCTTTACATATCCAAGAACAAAGCTAGGGGATCAAAATTCTTCAAAACACGGCAACAGAGCTGCATGGGGGTAAATTCCAAAGCCTTTCAGTTTGCTTTTGCTTATGTTTCAATATACTTTCGATTTCATCAGACGGAAAAGACAGAAAAGGCATGTAAAAACAACGCCGTCTAAAATCAAATAATGAAAAAGATCGCCTTCATACAGTATACTGTTATTAGATAGAGATTGCACAGTTGTCATATTCAGTGCAAGGTATCATGATACCTGTTGAAATTTCTTAGAATACGATTTTGTTTTTCCATGGAAATTTGTGGTATTGAATGATTTGCGCATGTCTGTCGAGCATGGAAACCATCTTCAATAAAAAATGCAGACAGTGTTGTCCTTTTCCAAAATGCAGTCCTATCGCTGCACTCGAAAGCGTTTTGAATGCCTAGTTTTGTTATTGAACATCTGAAGCACATTCAGCCACGAGCTGTTCTTGCGAAATATTATTTTATTGTCAGTTCTGGTGCGAATACGATAGCAGACTTCCAGGAACCAGTGGCGCCTGCTGTCAACTCTAAGAGTTGATTACATTTGTTTTTTGTGTTCTATACATCCCAACCTTCATTTTATTGTATAATTTGTGTATATTTAATCTGAATTTAAGGAATATGAGAGGTGAGAATTTCAAAATAAACAAAATTCCATTACATAATTAATATAGATCTGCCATTCCGGTGTTTTCAAACTGTCCCTCGTCAAGTTGAAAAAATAGATTTTGTTACCACAGATTATATTTTTTCAATGTTAGAATGTGCTGATGATTAATTTAATTAAATAAAATCTGCTGGTCAATAAGAAATAGATGTCATTCCGCATCATTCCGGTGTTTAGGAGGACCCTAAGATACGAGCTGTCCAACCAGTATGGTGAAATTAATTCATATAAAATCTTTTTTATATGTGTACCGACTGAGAAAAAAGCAGTATCGGAGCATCAGTCTACTAGCTGCCACATGAAGACTGTTTAAAATGTGTACCGATCGAAATGTATTTGTTACGTGGACTGTTTAATATGTCTACCGACTAAATTTTTCGAAGTATCGGAGCATCAGTCTAATATCTTCCATAGTAATTGTGCGACTGGACAAGTTGGCAGAACTTTTCTCATATCATAAGGAGTCTGTGCAAGACTTGTCGTGCTTCAAGAACACCAACAAAAGAGCGAATGAATGGAAGCGAAACTCCCCTTTGTGATTAATATTAGGACTGGAAGCGCAATGAATCGTGCATTGCCCGGAACGGGTGCGCCTTTATACCGCAGGTCCCCGATTTTACCGCAGGCTACCGCAGGTCCCTCAAAATTACCGCAGGTCCCTTGTTTTGCGGCGTATTATCTTTGTTTTAACTAATAGTTCGAGGCAACTGTCGTCTCGTTGATATTTGGGGGTATTTTACACCAAAAATCAATAATAACGGAGCATATTTTTCCATTTACGTTATATAAACAACATAAACTTATCACGCTCTTCGTGTCAAAACAACGTGTGCAGACCTATAAAACTATAACTAATATAAAAACTGTCTTCTATTGTACATAGCATTCCGATATGCAATTCATCAGGCTTTCAGAGGTTGCCATGTCTCAGGAAAATTACCCACGATGGCATCCCACCCCATGTGGCCCCCGCCACACTCGGGAACATGATTCAAAATATTTCAGCGTTGCAACTTTTTAACACTACTATATCGTATTTCTTGGTTGCGGCTTTTTGGTAATTTATTGCATTTATTGGGCATAAAAGGCAGGCTGTCGAGCATGACCACAGGTCCCAAAATCTACCATAAACTACCATAAGTCCCCTGGTCATCCCACTCCAAGCCTCACAATTAGGGTGAAAAATTCATGAAACAAGGAACCTGCGGCAGAACAAAACTATCAGAAGCTATTGGAATTGGGATGCATTACCATGTAAAAAAATTATAATGAAACTGTTTTTTAGTTGATGATCAAAATTGGTTATCTTAACATATTTTTAATATACCGCAGGTCGCTTGTTTTGCTGTTACCTTCACAAAACAACGGACCTGCGGTAAAATAAAAGCTACCGCAGGTCCCTTTTAGTTTTTCCCCTCATCTTCACTCTCTCCGTCATTTACTGCAGGTTAATACTGATAAATATTTTGTTTTGCGGGGACTCTGGGATGAGACCGGTCTGCGCCGTAGGGGTATCCTTACCACAGGTCACTAAATCCTTCGCATTATTTATTTTTAATATACCGCAGGTCCCTCGTTTTGCTGTTACTCCCACCAATCGAGGGACCTGCGGTATATTAAAAACGTTACTATCACAAGCTACCGCGGGTCCTTTTTAATTATTTCCCTGCGGCATGTTAGAAACTATCGTGATCTACCATATTATATTTCTGATTTTATGCAGGCCCTTGTTTTGCTGGTATCACTCTTGCCCCTGCTCCATATAACTGCAGAGTTATGAAGGTACTGGCAAGAAAAGGGACAACAATGATAGAACTGTTTTTATTTAATTTATTTTATTCAATTTACGGATAATGAGTAAAAACTACACAACGAAAAAATATAAACAAAACAAATAGGTACCACAGGCACCGTCATTTAGCAAATTGGTCGAACCTGCGAACTGATCCGGTTCCAATAATATCCACATACGACCGAAAGCGCTGGCCCTTTAACCAACGTTATGGCCGAACGCGGCCAGCACTATACTCGAAATCGCTGTTCAAACTTGGCCTATTCTAAATTTCATCTTTTGCTTCCAAAACACAGGTTATGGCTCCCCGTTCGAACGAGCGCGCCACGCTCGTTCGAATAAGGGACCATAGCCTATGTTTTTGAAGCAAAAATGAACATTTTAGGTTACTCGATTTTTTTTTCTTCAGTGTCGTCTGCTCCAATCGTTGGGTATCGGTTTAAAGCAAAAAGTACCAAGTGAGTAGTGTTCAAACAAAGGCTATAACTGTATAATAAGAGAGTTTTCAACTAGTGTGGTGTAAGAACAATAACACAGAAAATTTCTTTAAAAATATAGTTTATTACCGCTAATTCGAATGAGCCCGTTACGCTCGTTCAAATGAGGGGGTCATAACCTGTGTCTTGGAAGCCCCCCCCCCCCCCCCCCAAAAAAAAAAATAAATAAATAAATAAAATCTGAAAAAAGATTGAATATAATGAGGGGCCCTAAATGTAGACGGAAAAAGGAAATACACAAAAGGTTTAATAGACCCCGAAGCCATGTAAATTCATTTTCGTGGCTGGCTGAAGGAATATATGGCTGGCTAGCCAGCTCAGCTGGCTAAGTTTTTACTTTAACGGCTGGCGGCTCATGGCGACTCAGCTGAGAGGTGTAAAAACATGACAGAAAACCCACTGGATCGCTTTATTTTATTTATTCATTTCAATGGAGTTGTGTGTCTTGGCTCGTGATCCGTCGTAGAACGCACAAAACGTGTACTTGTATCCCAGATTGGTAGAATGAAAGAAACCTAAAATGCATTAGAAAGGGAGATGTATATATCAAACGATGGTAGAGTGACTGGAATTGGAGCGAGGGAATCGACACGTTGAGGCATTTTTCAAACGTTTAGGGCCTAACCCTTTACCTAACGTAACGGCCAAAACCTGCCAGCGCTATACAATACACGAAAATCTCCATTCAGTCAGATTCACTTTTTAAAATATTTTCTTTTTTTTTTTTTTGCTTCCAAAACATAGATTGTGTCCCCTCATTGTAACGAGCGCCTCGCGCTCGTCCCAATGAGGGGTCACAACCTATGTTTTGGAAGCAGAATATGAAAATTTTTAGTTATACGAGACATTTTGTTACGAGTGTCGTCTGCTGCTAGTGTTGGGTAAAGGGTTAATTAGTGAAATGTTGACAATTTACACGGCTTAAGCCGGCGCAGATTTCGTGGCGGCTGATTTATAATACGGCTGGCTGAAGAAAAATGTGGCTCGCGGCGGCTTACATAAAATACGGGTGGCGACGGCGGCTCATGGCGACGGCTTCGGGGTCTAAGGTTTAAGTAACAACGTTCGTCTATAATGCTAGTCCGTTAGGGTGGGTAATCTTAGTTACCAGAGGCGGGACAAAAAAATATATTAAACGACTTTGCATATATTTAAAAAACGAACTAACCTGTTTAGTGCCGCTGTAATGTTGTATTGGTCTTTCTCACTCGTCTCGATCCGCAAGTACACAGAAGAAGTCTCCTTGGTTACGAATCGAAATTAAGTATTTTTATTGTTTACTAATCATATATATTTCATTTTCAGGTTATTTTATTCAAATTTGTGGGGAGTTAGTTTAGTATAGTAACTGGGACAAAGTTAGAAGGTCTTAAATAAAACTGTGAGCGCTAAGTTGTCGAACGGTTCGTCGCGTTGCCTTTTGTCGCGTGTGTACAGTTTTCCCTGTCCGATCGCGTAATTTTGTCTTGATGATGGCGAGCAAGTCTGTTCAGACGGAGGTAAGTATGGAGGTAAATACGTGTAATATCGCGGTCCAGGTCAACGGTGCCAACGGGGTAAGTATTGGTGTGCAGACAGAGGTCACTGGGGGTGTCGGTCAGAGCCGGGTTGGTGGGGCCACCGATGGCGATATTGGCCTTGAAGTTTGTAAACAGTGTTCTATGATGTATGGGGACTGTCGCTCGGTGGGATATGGAGAGGTATGTGCAAACTGCCAGGAAATTCTCCGCCTACTTGAGACAATTGTTAAGTTTGAGGGGGAGATTGCTGAGCTGAAGGGAAAACTTGGTAGGGCGGGGCTGTCTGGAGTTACGCCTGTGAAAGTAGCTTTCCGAGAAGGATGGAAGGTTGTCGGTGGTTCCAAGAGGAAACATGGGGGTAGAACCTTTGATGTGAATGAGGTAGGTGATGAGGTGGGGGCTGCTAGAAAAGTACGTAGGACAGATGAGGGGGGCCCAGGCCGGAGCAATGCTGTAAAGCGTTTGGCGTGGACTATCAAAAGTGGTAGGAAAGGGGGGCCAGAGAAGCAGGTAGATAGGGGTGTAAAGTCCAAAGGCAGTGGGGAGTGCAGCACCAGAAACAGATTTGATGTGCTCGGTTCGGAAGAGACAGAGGGGGAGATGGAGGTAGTTGCAACAGGTAGTAGCTTGGGGTCTAGGCCAGGAAAAAGGAGGAGGGATACGGGAGAAGACCAGGGGAGTAGTCCAGGTAGTTCAGGGCCTGGAAAGAGACGGAGGGACAAGGATAGGAGTAATCCTAGGTCAAAGATACCGATACCGATAATGACTCCGAGTGGGACTGTTGGAGAGGAAGAGGACGCTGTAAACAATAGGAGACTAGAGGAGATAAATAGGGCGAGGGCCAAAAGTAAGTTGGTGGTTGCGGGAAGTAGCATAGTTCGGGGGATCGACAAGGTTGTCTGTGGTCCGGACAGTAAAAATAGAACAGTTCTGTGCTTTCCGGGGGCTAAAGTGGAGGACCTGAGGGATAGAGTGGACGGTATTGTAGCTGGGTCGGGGCCTGATCCGGTAGTGGTATTACATGTGGGGTCCAATAACATCAGGGAGAGGAAATCAGTTCGTTTGGTGGACACATACAAGGACCTAATTAGTAAGCTACTTAGCAGGAATGCTCGGACCATCGTTTCAGGGGTGCTCCCCGTTATGGGTGGTGGGAATGAGAGGAACTCGCGGATTATGGCACTAAACGGGGAGCTGGAAGAGCACTGCAAAGACTTGGGAATACATTTCATTGACCACTGGGATTCATTCTGGGGACAAGGAGAGTTGTATGGGCGAGACGGATTGCATTTAAGTAGGATGGGTACAGACCTGTTGGGCCAAAAAATTTTACAGGTGACTGGGCCTTTTTTGGAGAAAAGGGGGGTAGGGGACCACAGCCGATAACCCAGAGGGGCACAAATGCTGGGAACATAGGAAGAACAACAAACATGCACAATACAGGGACATACCAGGGTTATAATAATGTGCCAGTGATGACAAAAAAACAAAGATTCATTAAGTTTGGGTACTGCAACATCCAGGGTCTGCACAAGAAAGTAAGCGAAATATCAACAATGATGGACGAAGGAGACTTTGATATAATGGGTCTAAGTGAGACGTGGATACGACGGGATGAGCGGGTTGATCAGATGAAGGGTTGCGTGTGGATAGGAGCTGGGCGAACTGAGGGTCAGAAACGGGGTGGGGGTGTTGGCATCTACGCTAAAGAGGAATTACAGCCCTCATTGATTACAGATCTCACAGAAGCAAGGACTCAGATTCCAGTATCCAACGAAATAGTCTGGGCAAAAATCAAGTTAGGAAGCAGGAGTGTTGCCGTTGGTGTTGTATACTTAGCAGTGGAGGGAAGTAAGCCTGAGTGGAATGATTCAATATATACAACTCTTAGATCGAATATCACAGAGCTTGGAAGCAGGGGGTTCAGTATTGTCCTAATGGGGGACTTCAATGGGCACATCGGGGATGAGGAGGAGGGCATACAGGGAGGTGATAGGAAAATTAACACGAATGGGAGGAAGATGTTGGACCTATCAAAAGAGCTTGGTTTAAAGATCCTGAACAGGGATGCGAAATGTAAGGGTAAATGGACCTGGGAGAGGAACGATAAGAAAACAATAATTGATTATATACTCACTGATATTAGCGTATGGAGGGAGGTTATAGATGTAGAAATAGATGACGAGGGAAAAAATGACTTGGGTAGTGATCACAACCTGATAACAGTTAAGATTATGGGCAAAAAGACGAATAGAGGCAGAAATACCTTCAAGGAAGTTTGGGGACTAAAACAAGGAACCGACTGGAAGCAGTTTCGGGAAAAACTAAAACCAAATCTTGAATGTATACCTAGGGATGCAAATGTCCAGAGTATTTCAGATGGCATAGTAAATAGCCTAACAGAGGCAGGGAGGGATTGTATAGGAAGGGTGAGGGTCCCAACGAGAGAACTTGGATACAGGGTTAACGAGGGACTGAAAAAGGCTATAAAAGAAAGGAAGGTAAAATGCGCTGCTTACAGAAGAAGTAGGAAGCTTAAAGGGGTGGATAACAATGACACGAGACTAATGAAAGGAGAATATGAACTGGCACGGAGAAAGGTGAATGAGATAAAGAATAATAATAGGAAGGAGCACAATTGCAGTCTTGCCAGAACAATAAAGAAAACGGGGGGTTCGAGCTCAAACGTATTTTGGAACTGGATAAATAAACGGGGGAAAAGTAGTGTGCAGAGTATCAAAGTGGATGGGGAAAGTACAGAAGATAAAGGCCGTATCGCTTCAGAGTTAGTCAAGCACTGGGAAAAGATAAACGATAGGCGATGGGGCAGTGGGTCCCCACCAAAAAGAAATACACTGGTGGAGGAGAACCTATCCAATCGTGTATGTAGCGAAATAACGGCAGAAGAAGTGCGGAACGTGGTCTCGAAATTAAAAAATGGTAAAGCGGGAGGGACTGATGAAATTCCGAACGAATTCCTCAAAAATGGAGGGGAGGCACTTATTGAAGTCCTGACAAACCTTTTCAACCTGGCTCTGCGAAAGCAAGAGGTCCCCAGAGAGTGGAGGGAAAGTAAGGTGTCGTTCATACACAAAAAGGGGGATAAGGAAGTTCTAGATAACTATAGGGGGATATCAGTTAGTAGTAACATCGGAAAAGTATTCTGTAAGGTCATATACGGTAGACTAGAGGAAGTTATTGAAGAGAAAGGTTTTTTAGGAGAAATTCAAAATGGTTTCAGGAAAGGACGAAGAGTCACTGATCACCTATTTACACTCACCCAACTGATAGAATCAACAAAGGCTGAAAAGAAAAAGGTGTTTCTGGCATTTCTAGATGTGAAAAAAGCGTACGACCGAGTGTGGAGGGAAGGTATGTGGCGAAAGCTCGAGGGCATCGGACTGGGGGGTGACTTTGTGGGAATCATGAAAGCACTGTATACAGATGTGCAAAGCCAACTCAGTCTAGGGAGTATCACTACAAAACGAGTCCCTATGGATATAGGCCTCAAGCAGGGGTGTATCTTTTCACCGATTTTGTTTGCATTGTATGTTAAAGATTTAGGGGACGAACTAATTCAGAGTGCGGAGGGGGTAAATGTTGGAGACATAAAGATACCAGGCTTATTCTTTGCGGACGACATGGTGTTAATGTCTAGAACTGAACAGGGGCTAGAGAAACTGATGGAAATTGTTGGTAGATATGGGAACACTTGGCGGCTCGAACTAAATGAAAATAAAAGCAAGGTAATACCCGTTGGACGCAAGGTAGATATGACGAAGAGATGGAGAGTGGGGGAGTTCTCAATCCCCGAAGGGGAAAGCAAACAAATCACTGTAGGAGAAACGGGAGAGTATGAGTATCTAGGGGTAAGCATAAATATAACGGGAAGAGGGGTGTACAGAAATTACTCAGCCAAACTGATTCTGAAGGGGAAAAGAATTCTGAACCAACTAAAACTTTTAGGGAAAAATAGTTTCAATAAGGTCTTTGTGGGGAAAACACTGTGGGAGAGGGTGGGTTTACCAAGTATAACGTATGGCACGGACGTGATTCCATTAAACCAAACCGTTATTAAGAAGTTGGAAAGTACTCAGAATGATGCCGGCAGATGGATAACAGGGTCGAGTAATGCTGCAGCTTTGGAAGCAGTAAGGGGGGAGCTTGGGTGGATGAAAATCAAGGACAGGGTAGATTTGGGAAAACTGTGTTACTTTAACTACTTGAGAAACCTGCCTGACAACCGGTGGTGCAAATTGATGCTCGATACCATTTGGAATTCTAATATAGAAACGGGGTGGTCAAAACATGTGAGGGAACTAATGGACAATTACTCTATAGAGGTCACAAACATAGAAGTAGGAATGAAAGAAGGCAAAAGGTTTGTCAAAGAGAGAGTCAGGGAAGACTGCAATCGAAACTGGCGAGCAGGGGTTAGCGTGAAAAGATCACTGCAGGGGTTACAATATAAAGAAAAGCCAGCTTTTGAGAAGTACCTAGATGGCACCTTTGGAGGGTCACTGCTGTTCAAACTGAGATCAAGATCACTGGAGCTTCGGGGAAAAATTGGGAGAGATGGGGAAAAGGGATGCCAAATGTGCCACTCTGGAGTAGTGGAGACCCTGGAACATTTTCTCTTGGAATGCCCACAGTATATACCTCATAGAATAAAATTTACTGGAAGAATAATGCAGAAGTGGGGTGAAGAAACAAAGGATAGATGGCTGAAGGGGGACATGAGGGAGAGGGTAGTAATGCTTATTGAAGAAATTGAAAAAGAGGAAGTGAGGGACACTATTAAGCAGTTTATATCTGAATGCTGGGAGGAGAGGAGGGGAAGAGGGGGTGGGGTGCAGGGGGAATGATGGCCTTCTCTTATGAGGACCGCGACAAATCAGCGGCTGGCCAAAGAGTTATTATTATTATCATTGAAAGCACATTTTTTACAGAAGTATTTCAAACCAAGATCTGAAGACCACGTATTAAAAAGCTTGCGTGGCATTGGAACACATTGAAAATGATTCCATGATTTGCAACCAGAACATTCGATGGGACCTGCGGTATATTAGAAATAAATATGCGAAGGATTTAGTGACCTGCGGTACAGGATACCACTACAGAGTAGAACGGTCTCACCCCAGAGTCCCCGCGAAACAAAACATTTATCAGTATTAACCTGCAGTAAATGACGGAGAGAGTGAAGATGAGGGAAAAACTAAAAGGGACCTGCGGTAGCTTGTGATAGTTTTGTTATACCGTAGGTCCATTGTTTTGTGAAGGTCACAGAAAAACAAGCGACCTGTGGTATTATTAAAAATATATTATAATAACCAGTTTTGATCATAACTAAAAAATAGTTTAATTTTTTTTTTTTTTTTTTTTTTGTCTTGGTAATACATCCCAATTCCATGCAATAGCTTCTGATAGTTTTTGTTCTACAGCACTGGCAGGTTCCTTGTTTCGAGAATGGTGTGGTACATTGCTAGAATTTTTTATTTTTTATTTTTTTTTTTTTGGGGGGGGGGGGGGGGGGGGCAGGGAAATAATTCATATGGCCCTCTGGTAGCTTGTGATAGTTTTAATATACCGCAGGTCCCTCGACTTGTGGAAGAAACAGCCATCTTGTTTAGCGAAAGAAATCTATTTGAAGGGACTTGCGGTAGTTTACGATCGATTTTGGGACCTGTGGTCAGGCTCGACAGCAGGCCTTTTATGCCCAATAAATGCAATGAATTACCAAAGCCATGCCCCGAGAAATACGATATAGTAATGTCACAAAGTTGGGCTAACCTGCATCGCTGGAATATTTTGAATCATGTTTCCGATTGTGTGCGTGTGTGTTGTTTAGACACGAAGAGACCACATTTGCCTCAAAATGTTAGTTAAAACAAAGATAATACCCCGCAAAACAAGGGACCTGCGGTAATTTTGCGGGGCTGCGGTTGTTTAGATGAGAAGAGTGTGATAAGTTTAGGCTATCACTAAAAAGTGTAAACCGAGTCCGAGTCAGAAAAAGGTGTAGACAGAAAATTCAAATTGCCACAAAAGTCTTAAAATACAAACAATGAACATAATTTCATTATTATATTATGCACATATATAACGAAATTATGTTCAAAGATAAAGTTAGTCCAATAATATTAGCCTTCGCCTGTGCTCCGAATTTATTATTTTTTTATTTTTAATATGTCGCACCGTCGAAGTCTAATCTGATCTTTCGTTTTTCCAGCAGCAAAGTACGAAATTAGGCGACATAACACTAAAATGATGAATACGCATTCTCCATACATGTTCCCACATTCGACAAGAATAATGTGCCTTCACATTCATATTAGATGTATAAATTTCCTATACTTACTGTCGAATTACGTATTAAATACCAATAATTAAATAAAAACATTTTTTCAAGCGGTAAAGTTACAGCGGTTGGAAAATTGTTAAAAATCGTATCCCATTTCCGGGAACGGACCTCAGCGGTATTGCAACGACTGCCGCGTCGTTTGACTTGGTGTGCACTACATTATCGGTATTCCGTTTTTCACTCCACGTTTTCCTATCAACCCATTTTCTGGTTCAACAGTTTGTTTCGAGTTGAAAAAATTGCAGTGCAAATGACGCCTAAATAATTCAAAATATCGATTTATTTGAAAGAAAATAACCACCAGAATGAAGAAAAATGTGTTTTACACAACTGTCAATCGGAAGTAGGAACCAGGTGGGGAAATTTGATCTTTAATCGAGGTCCAACCGTTCAGCGAGAGTCTCTCGCTGAACTTTGCTGCTGGAAAAACGAAAGATCAGATTAGACTTCGACGGTGCGACATATTAAAAATAAAAAAATAATAAATTTGGAGCACAGGCGAAGGCTAATATTATTGGACTAAGATAAAGTAGGAATTAAATTTTGTTTTTGATGATTTTATGACCAAAATTCCTCGAAAAACACACTAAAAAGTGTAAACGAAAAGTGACGCCGAGTCGGCAAATGGCAATAAGGTAACACATACCGGACTTAATTTGTCTCAGTCGGATGAAATATTGGCGTGTGTGAACACACAGGTTCTCGGCACAGACTGAGAACCCAGCGAATACACCCAAATCGTCCTCTGGCCGAACCGTTCTCTAGCAATTTGACCCAAACCGTCCTCCAATCTAACCCCAACCGTCCTCCACAGTGACCGAACCGTCCTCTGAGCAATTTGACCCGAACCGTCCTCAAGGGAAAGAGAGAATGAGAGAGAAGAGTGGTAGAATAATAACATAAAACTGGTTATTTATTTATTGATTTTATTTATTTTTTCATTTTCAACTATGTTTCAACGGGTTTTCTTTTTTACAAAACATAATAATGATTATATGACATCAATGCACGATAACAAAACAATATTTGTGATAATAATAGCGATAATGATTTATGATCACTTAGAGGTGATGAGCTACTTTCTATTCTTTTTTTTTGGGGGGGGGGGGGGGCATGGGGGGGGGGGGGGGGGGGGCACCATGCGAGTCACCATTGCGCAACGTTGGCTCTTCTTCTATAGTTGAAAGTTCCACTTCCAATTTCTCAGGTAGTTTCAACGCATCTCCTGAAAAGTTAAGTCTTTTTTTTAGCTCTGGTTGATTTTGGAGTAGTAATACTCCTTGACATTGCAGGCGTTGAGCATTCACAGGTGTACATAATATTGCGTCAGGGGCAGGCATTACCACTTTTTCCATGTCCTCAACATCACAAGGCCTGGGCCTTTTTTTTGCCTGCATTTTTATTTGTTTTTTTCCTCACGTTACGTGTAAGTTGAGAAAGGTTGTAAACCTTTTTCTCCTCGTCACAGTCAATTCCTACACTTATTTTAGCTGCTATTATATTCCAGCACGTACCTAGTGCTGGACAAACACATTTTTCTGGGAACAGTGTGACACTCCATTTTGCACTTAAGTTATCAAACAACTCATCAAATTGCATTTCACCTTCACTTCGCAATAAACTGTCAATGTCAGCCATATAAACAACAATATCGTCTGTTTTCCCACCGTGTTTCTTAATCCAAAACTTTGCATCAGACTTCACGTGGTTCCAGCAAAAAAACAATTTTGCATCTGGTACAAATTGTTGAATTGCATTTGTAGAGGACGTTTCACGATCTGTCACTATAACAGGCTGTCCTTTTCGAAAATTTGGCACTGCATTAACCATCTCCATCCAGAAAGTGTTGTGAGATTTTTGTTTTTTTCTGTCATGAATTAAAAATGAAATTGGAAGGCATCGGTTTCCTTTGAAGAATGGATGTTTCAAAACAAGTGCAGATACATAGAAGTCCCCTAAACAAAATGTTGTGTCATATGAAAAAAGCATTCTGCCAGTGTCTCTAGCACCCAGTAAGCGATCTACTTCAGTTAAAATATCTCTATTTCCAAGAACAAGTCGCAGTTCTGGAAAAAATGCAAATTCAATCACAAAATTGTCCAAACTGTATGCCAGGGTAAGAGTGTTGTACGCTGCATCATGTGTCAGTCTAGTTTTCTTATTCATTCACAGCAACGCCGGTTTGGTAGCGGCCCCGGTATATGACCATAGCGGTTACAAAAAAGAAGTGGAGAAAGCTCCAACAGTTTAGTTTTGAAAAACCGGGAGTCATCCATCAAGCCTTCTGGGAGATAGGATGCCGTATGTGATTTTGAGGTATCTGGTTATCCTTCGGGAATTCCAAATGACCTCCTCCACCCCCCCCCCCCCCAAAAAAAAAAAACCTCTCACTGACACACACCCTCAAGCCCTTAAAAGGGCTGTTAAATCTTTATTCAAATGTTTATTTATATCAAATATACACTCGTCCCCAGCCAGACAAGCTTGTTTCAATCCTTGCCTAGCGTTTGGTGGTTTCTTGTATATGTTGCGGAAAGGTACGTTGCACCAATTCCTCCTACGCTTTGTCTACCATTTCCATGTGTCTTCTTGATAAGAGTGTTGCAAGAAAATTTGAGAATGTTCAGTTAGAAAAGTTATAGGTAGAGAGAAAGATAGGTATCCGCTATTGTATATTGTGCCTGCTGTGTGAGTGTTGCTATGAATGGGGAACTAATGCACCAAACCCACCAGACCTTCTTATAGAGAAATTTGTTTGTACAAAGACAAAATGTTGTTTTAAAATCAAAAAGTGTGATTGGTGATCAAAAACTAATCACTTTCATATAAAACATAATTAAAAAATAATGAGAATCATCGGTGTTCAAAAACGAATATTACGTAAAGAAATACAGAGTGCAAATAAAAAACAAGCTTTGGTGAATAGTAGTACACGCTGATTACTAACATATCTATGAATGATAGGTATGAGAGGTTAAGAAAGCATCTCAATTAATAAGAAAACAAGTTTTCTCAGCAAGTTTGGAAATCATCACAGGAGTTTCTTTGAAATGCCGATGATTAGAGATAATCCGTCAGCTGTCCTCATATGATTTGCAGTGTTAATTACTTTCACACCTGACTGCACAGATGAACTCGGCTTTCTGTTTATTTAAAAATAAAAAAAAATGAACTTTTTTGTTATCTTTCACATAAATAAGTTGTGTAGACATTATCTTGTCAATACTGACAATAAAAGGTCGGAATTATGCTTTTATACACACTTTCCGTTTTCGTTTACACCTTTTCCCGACTCGGACTCGGTTTACACTTTTTAGTGAGCTCCATAAGTTTATGTTGTTTATATAGCGTAAATAGAAAAATATGCTCCGTTATTATTGATTTTTGGTGTAAAATACCCCCAAATATCAACGAGACGACAGTTGCCTCGAACTGTTAGTTAAAACAAAGATAATACCCAGAAAAACAAGGGACCTGCGGTAATTTTGAGGGACCTGCGGTAGCCTGCGGTAAAATCGGGGACCTGCGGTATAAAGGCGCACCGCCCGGAACAAAACGGGCAGAAGCTTCGAACTGCAGCACCGGCCTACACGTTGAGTTGATGTTTTCTCCCATTATAGCCACACTGTTGGACAAATAAACGACAACCGACAAGCTATCTTGCCATCCACGTCTCCGAATTGGACTTTTATTTAATTCTTACAATATCCTTGAGATATTGGTGCTCCTGATAGAGGAGGAATTTTCAAATACAGATACAGATACAGATACTCCCATTCAATGTCAGGCAGTGTAATTTGTAAAGAACAGTGATATCATACCATAAAAAAAAATTAAATTATTATTACATATACAATGAATATCACATTATCCTAGATACAGACTAAATATTGGGAGCAATGTTTTACCTGTTTTCTGTTATTGTTGTTGAACTTTTTATTTGAACTGCTTTTTATGTTTTCTTGTTTTGGGTTTGTATTTTTACGGAAAGGTGTACTCGATTCAACATTCTCTTCAGAATCAGGTACTGCTCATAGTGACAACGGGGTAACACCCCAGGGGCAACCCGCCCAAAACCGACTGGGACAACCCGCCCAAAGTTTTTCACGCGCCGCAGTTATCAGCTTTTTGACTATGGTATTGGACCATGATTGGATTATAGGTAATAACAAATGAACTATTCAGCTGTTATTACTTAAAATACGACCACTATTAATTAGGGGACAAAGGATTTGTTTATTGGACTTAATTATGATGGTATTATAAGTAATAACATATGAATAAGTCCAAATGAATTATTCAGCTGAACATTATTACTTATAATACGATCATAATAATATCTATGGATGATTCAATGACCTGACTGTTTGTGTTCTCGGACGTGTCCATGGCTTCATCCGAGTTCAACAGGCATATCATTCTCACTGGACTGGTCTTTGCATTGACTGCAAGTAAACTGGATGGTTGTCTCGCCATTATGGGTGTCCGTGGAATAAGGTGTGGAAGAGTTCATTACTTACATTTAGAACTTTGATGCTTGTTGAATGAATGAATGAAAGGTTTTAGCGCGCCGAAGGCGCGCAGGGACGATGTGGGATTTACAAATCCCTTGCGACCCGGTTAACCTTATTTTTTTTTTCCTTGGATCACACAGGCCTAGCTAGATGCTTGTTAACAGCTAAGACAATACATTTAACTTGTCTTGGTCTAAGAAAAAGGAAATGGGGGTCAACGCTGTGATGAATCCATATCACGCTAAAACAACATGTCTTGTCATTTCATTTTTGGGCATCAAACAAATATCATTCCTCTTAGAGGATACCCGAGTGAAACAACATGACTAAAACAACATGCCAATTCTTACTGATCTCTACATGCTACCAATTCAGTTTAGAACTATTATTAGTTTCTGTTAGTCTGGGGTGTGTTAATAGGATCAATGTGGATTGTGGATCATTTTCGATAAAAAAAGTGTGTAAAAATCTTTTTTATATATTACTATCCCCCAAAAAATTATCTTAAAAAATAAGAAACAAATCGGGACAACCCGCCCCCAAAAATAGGCCTGGGACGGGTGGTTGTCCCTGGGGTGTGTTCCCCCTAATCCCTCAGTGAGTCTGGAGTACAACCCTACAACAGATTGGCACTGCTCACTTCTGCCCCAGCATCTACCACCACAGGATCCGGGGCGCTGCGCGACGTCCACAATTTCTCCCAGCATTCCTGTGAACCTTTATCACTAAAATTACAGAGTATGGTACTCTGTCATTTTATAAAAAAAAACAATATTTTGAAAAGGAAATGTAATATAAGTCAGAATAATTCAACCATCAAATGAAATCGTGTGCATTTTCGTCGCCATTCACACATCTGACTTCAGAGCGTGAACACCTGGACAACACACCTGGACAACATGGAACTTCCTGATAGACTAGTGAAAGCCATTTCAGCCCTGGGTGTCTCATGCCCTATCTCCTGGACTATCCAGGAAATAGGCTTGAGCGTCCACCTGAATCTGGAGTTTGAAGTAGAGAATACCAAATCACCAACCTCTTCGGGGAGAGGTAGTACCCTTGGCGAGAGGATCCCCTCTCCCACCGGTCCTCACCCGAAGGGGCACGGAGGCCCTGGAAAGAGACAGAACAAGAAAAAGAAAAAGAGCCCATCGACCAAGCGCAGGGACGCCCGGCGCTTGGAGGCCTTCCGGAATAGGAAGAAAGAGTTGAGTGAGGGGGTGGAGGCTATGGAGGCAGCCGCCAGTTCCCCTCCTAGTCCCACTGGTACACCCAATCAACTGCCGGCTCCTGAGCCGGTACAGTTGGATGAGGAACGTCCAGTGGAGACTGAGGAGGAACTGGAAGTTGCTTTTTCCCCGCCTCTCACCCCTCACTCCCCCCCTTCCTTCACTACCGGAAAGCCCGGGGGAGGAACAGCCACCACTCACTAGGGAAGACATAATAAGAGAACTAGAGCTGTCAAGGGCAGAACGGGCAAAAGCAAGAGAGCTCCGAGAAAAAATCAACTCAAGAGACCTCCGAGAAAAAATCAACGCGGGCACCTACACACCACCATCAGCCTCATCACCATCACCAAGCCAACCTCCACCTAAGAAGAAGAGCCGCAAGAAGGGCAGAAAGGGATAAACCTCTTCCCTCCTTCCTGTTCCTCCTTTGACACGCCGAGACATACAAAAAACAAAATTATACAGTCAACGAGGGTCGAAAGGGGCTTGTAACTTGCCTTCGGCGCGCGAAATCATTTCGTTCGTTCAAATGAAGTCGAAAACTGAGGTCCAATCTGTTAGTCTGACATGAATACATGACAACTCGAACCAAAGACAACTAGGACCAAAACAAGTCGGCCCAATTTTTAGACAACTCGGACCAATAATAAAGACAACTCGGCCCAGTAATAAAGACTGTTGATGTGTTTACATGTATATAATTATTTATGATTTTTAGTATATATATTTGATATAAAAGAAAGTTCAGGTCAATCCTTGTGCAGGTAGTTAATAACAAAAAATCCAAACTTAAAACATATCACGAAACATTCATCATTTATTTTTGCTGCTAGCGCCTTCACCTCTCTGAGAGTCGTCTGAATTCCTGAAGAGTGGTAAAAGCATTAGCAGCAGAAATAAATAAAGAAAGTTTCATTGCATATGTTTGGTCATTTTGTTATATATAATATATGCATTATTATTATTATTTATTTTAACCCTTTGCCTAATATAGCGGGAAAATTGATCTAACATTGGTCTAATTGGTGGAACATTGTTAATAAAATCATTCAAATATGGGTGCCATCTTTCGATCCTGCGCTGTTTGGCTTCTCTTTCTCATGAAATTACAATTGTGTCTTTTAAAATAGTTTCAGAGCATTCCCTTGGAACTTCAAGGCCGAGGTATTTTGTCACCTATCCTAAAAACAAGTTGTCTTGAAACTGAACTGCGGAGTGTGAAAATTCGTGGAAACTCATCAATGTGAACGCATTTATAGTTAACGATTTTGAGAGTAACAACGGGAACGGGACAACTCGCCGTCGGGACAAATCGGGAACTGGAAGATTCGGCCCCGGGAAGATTCGGCCCAGTATTTTTCGGCCTCGGGAAGATTCGGCCCGGGAAGATTCGGCCGGGAAGTTTCGGCCTCCAATATTGAATGGATTTAGGGAGAAGAGAATGGCAATGAAGGATGGAAAAAAAACAATGGAAGTGGGAAATTGAATATCTGTCAAATTTCTCACTTACATTGTTTTTAAAATAATCCCCATGAAACCTAATGCGATTACCGGGAAGTTCGGACGTGAAGTTTCGGCCTCCAATATTGAATGGATTTAGGGATAAGAGAATGGCAATTGTGACTGATTCGGTCAGGAAAGAATCGGCACCGAATTTGAACAGACTTGGAGAATGGAAGTTTCGGCCTCCAATACTGAATGGATTTAGGGATAAGAGAATGGCTATGGTGACTGATTCGGTCAGGGAAGATTCGGCCCCGATGTTGAACAGACTTGAAGAATGGAAAAAAAACAATGGAAGTGGGAAATTGGACAGAATATCTGTCAAATTTCTCACTTACATTGTTTTTAAAATAATCCCCATGAAACCTAATGCGATTACCGGGAAGTTCGGACGTGAAGTTTCGGCCTCCAATATTGAATGGATTTAGGGATAAGAGAATGGCAATTGTGACTGATTCGGTCAGGAAAGAATCGGCACCGAATTTGAACAGACTTGGAGAATGGAAAAAAAACAATGGAAGTGGGAAATTGGACAGAATATCTGTCAAATTTCTCACTTACATTGTTTTTAAAATAATCCCCATGAAACCTAATGCGATTACCGGGAAGTTCGGACGTGAAGTTTCGGCCTCCAATATTGAATGGATTTAGGGATAAGAGAATGGCAATTGTGACTGATTCGGTCAGGAAAGAATCGGCACCGAATTTGAACAGACTTGGAGAATGGAAGTTTCGGCCTCCAATACTGAATGGATTTAGGGATAAGAGAATGGCTATGGTGACTGATTCGGTCAGGGAAGATTCGGCCCCGATGTTGAACAGACTTGAAGAATGGAAAAAAAACAATGGAAGAGGGAAGTGGGACAGAATGTCTGTCCAGTTTCTCACTTACATTATTTTTAAAACATTCCCCATGAAAGATAATGCAATTACCGGGAAGTTCGGGCGTGAATTGCAATGGTGATCAGGAAGGTGACGCGAATTTTGCAAGATAACCCACCCCTTGCAAGTGATCGACTTGGGAACAGAAAAAAAGAACAACGGTGAAAATTTATATTTATTTGTTACAAAACAATAAAAATGGCGAGAAATAAACTTAGATATAGCATAAAATGTACAAATAACAAAAACTTTCTCATTTGAACTAACAATAGAAATATTTATTAATACAATTACTTTTTGCTTTTACCAAGCTTATATGCTAATGAACATTGGTTGAGAAAATCTGTGGTTCTGATAGCATGCTCTCTGTATTTCTTCCATAGCTCATCTAACTTTTTGTCTATTTCAGTATATTTGGATCTAATGTCAGTCTCAAGGTCTCGTGCACTGATTTCGATTCTAGAGTATTCTGCTTCTTTCTGGAGGACTGGAACAAGCTTGTAAAAAGAGAGTTTCATCCCTGCTTTAGCATTGATACGACGATGCCATGCTGAAATTACAAGAAGAAAGATTTAACTAAAATATTTGAAAAATTAGGGCAGAATTAAAATTAGAGATTCCGGCTTTTTAGCATTTTGCTTTATTTTTTATTATTTTTGTTTTCGGTTTTTTTCTTTTTCGGAAATTAAACCTATTATTGATATCGATTTTGTGCTCTTATGAATGCTTTAATTATATATATTACAAAATGTTAAGGATCAATAATTTAGTTATGTAATATTATGCTCACCTTCAATGTGGTTGTTGGTCCTAACCGTGTGGTCAAAGATGCACCAAGACGGAATGTCAAATATGCTGTTTTCCATCCACTGGGTTTGGATGTACGTTACAAAATCTTTCAGATTTTCTGTGTTGGCAAGGGGGGCAAGGCTGTCAAATGTCTCTCTGATGTGGTTTGCTGGTAGGAAAGGTAATGCTAGAAATTGGCGTATATACTGCTGAGTAGCTTTATTCTGGTTAAATGCTGTTTTGAGTCCAACATCGACCACTTTTCTGAACACCGCCTGGCACCAATGAAAAACGCAACCCTTTATTTCTTTGCCGGGGAACAGTTGTCTTACAGCTTGCCATACAGCTGGGAAAAGAAAAAAAAATCTGTAACATGGAAGTACGGTGGCTGATTTAGGCCACCCTCAATACTTTTTTTTATCTCCACATGTCTTTTATATCTCTGAATTCACATGAAAATGGTCCGAAAAGACCATTTTCATGTGAATCCACAGATATAAAATAAATTGATAGAATTCTATATTATTTGAAAATTACTATAATTCACAAAAGATATAATTTATACAAAAATATATAAAGATTGAAGTACAAATGTATGTTCGATATCCTTTATGGGAGAACTACTTTATACAGACAGCTGAACAGTTCTTTAAAAAGGCTGCAGTAGACAATGAAGGTGGATCTGACATATAGACATCCCAGTATTTCTGTACCAATCAGGGGTGTGTGAGGGGGGGGGGGGGACTAAAAATTTTCAAGACGTGACGTCCTTTTTTTATTCGGCTCCTTTTTACACCCATCCACCCACCCATCCACTACGTGCAAATGGGTAGCACTACTTACCGAGAACAACCGAGAACAAATTAAAATAATAAATAAAGGCAAAAATAAATATTAATTGTAAGCATACAGGTGCCCTATGTTGTATATAAGATAAGAAAAAGCAAATTTAAAACTTTTAGACCGACTCAGTCTGTGGTGATGGGGACTATTTATCAATTTCGGATTCGCCGCTGCACCGAGAAGAGGCTACTTGCCGAGAACAAGATTGTGACTGTTAATTGACACCGAGAAGAGACTACTCGCCCGGGGGGGGGGGGGGGGGGGGGGATTTGCAAAACACTGATGCCGGGGTGGGTGGGTGGTCAAGGGGGACAAAAAAAAAAAATTTCCGATGCTTCCAAATTTTTTCCTCAGACACTTTTGGGCAAAATTGTATACAATAATCAGTGAAGTATCATTCAAGAACCAATAAACAGACACTCAAGTTATCAAGGGGTACCTATCATGGGTTAAAAACGATTATAAAACTGTTATTGCGGCTGAGCTATGATTCGGCTTATAGTGATACAATGTATGACATATTGAAAAATGCAAGTTAAAGTGCATCACTAATTGCAATTATAAAACACTGCACTCTAAGGATAGGTTATCTTGAGGGTGTTCCATTTGATTAAATTTCTAATATGTTCACCCAGGTGAGATCGGCTGGTTTAGATGAGGAGCAAAGACAATTATGTGAAGTCAGGAACAGTTACAGATTTCAGCTGCAGGAATAATTCTGTACAACGATGTAATAATATAATAATAACTCTTTGGCCAGCCGCTGATTTGTCGCGGTCCTCATAAGAGAAGGCCATCATTCCCCCTGCACCCCACCCCCTCTTCCCCTCCTCTCCTCCCAGCATTCAGATATAAACTGCTTAATAGTGTCCCTCACTTCCTCTTTTTCAATTTCTTCAATAAGCATTCCTACCCTCTCCCGCGTGTCCCCCTTCAGCCATCTATCCTTTGTTTTTTCACCCCACTTCTGCATTATTCTTCCAGTAAATTTTATTCTATGAGGTATATACTGTGGGCATTCCAAGAGAAAATGTTCCAGGGTCTCCACTACTCCAGAGTGGCACATTTGGCATCCCTTTTCCCCATCTCTCCCAATTTTTCCCCGAAGCTCCAGCGATCTTGATCTCAGTTTGAACAGCAGTGACCCTCCAAAGGTGCCACCTAGGTACTTCTCAAAAGCTGGCTTTTCTTTATATTGTAACCCCTGCAGTGATCTTTTCACGCTAACCCCTGCTCACCAGTTTCGATTGCAATCTTCCATGACTCTCTCTTTGACAAACCTTTTGCCTTCTTTCATTCCTACTTCTGTTTGTGACCTCTATAGAGTAATTGTCCATTAGTTCCCTCACATGTTTTGACCACCCCGTTTCTATATTAGAATTCCAAATGGTATCGAGCATCAATTTGCACCACCGGTTGTCAGGCAGGTTTCTCAAGTAGTTAAAGTAACACAGTTTTCCCAAATCTACCCTGTCCTTGATTTTCATCCACCCAAGCCCCCCCCCCCCCCCCCTTACTGCTTCCAAAGCTGCAGCATTACTCGACCCTGTTATCCATCTGCCGGCATCATTCTGAGTACTTTCCAACTTCTTAATAACGGTTTGGTTTAATGGAATCACGTCCGTGCCATACGTTATACTTGGTAAACCCACCCTCTCCCACAGTGTTTTCCCCACAAAGACCTTGTTGAAACTATTTTTCCCTAAAAGTTTTAGTTGGTTCAGAATTCTTTTCCCCTTCAGAATCAGTTTGGCTGAGTAATTTCTGTACACCCCTCTTCCCGTTATATTTATGCTTACCCCTAGATACTCATACTCTCCCGTTTCTCCTACAGTGATTTGTTTGCTTTCCCCTTCGGGGATTGAGAACTCCCCCACTCTCCATCTCTTCGTCATATCTACCTTGCGTCCAACGGGTATTACCTTGCTTTTATTTTCATTTAGTTCAAGCCGCCAAGTGTTCCCATATCTACCAACAATTTCCCGCAGTTTCTCTAGCCCCTGTTCAGTTCTAGACATTAACACCATGTCGTCCGCAAAGAATAAGCCTGGTATCTTTATGTCTCCAACATTTACCCCCTCCGCACTCTGAATTAGTTCGTCCCCTAAATCTTTAACATACAATGCAAACAAAATCGGTGAAAAGATACACCCCTGCTTGAGGCCTATATCCATAGGGACTCGTTTTGTAGTGATACTCCCTAGACTGAGTTGGCTTTGCACATCTGTATACAGTGCCTTCATGATTCCCACAAAGTCACCCCCCAGTCCGATGCCCTCGAGCTTTCGCCACATACCTTCCCTCCACACTCGGTCGTACGCTTTTTTCACGTCTAGAAATGCCAGAAACATCTTTTTCTTTTCAGCCTTTGTTGATTCTATCAGTTGGGTGAGTGTAAATAGGTGATCAGTGACTCTTCGTCCTTTCCTGAAACCATTTTGAATTTCTCCTAAAAAACCTTTCTCTTCAATAACTTCCTCTAGTCTACCGTATATGACCTTACAGAATACTTTTCCGATGTTACTACTAACTGATATCCCCCTATAGTTATCTAGAACTTCCTTATCCCCCTTTTTGTGTATGAACGACACCTTACTTTCCCTCCACTCTCTGGGGACCTCTTGATTTCGCAGAGCCAGGTTGAAAAGGTTTGTCAGGACTTCAATAAGTACCTCCCCTCCATTTTTGAGGAATTCGTTCGGAATTTCATCAGTCCCTCCCGCTTTACCATTTTTTAATTTCGAGACCACGTTCCGCACTTCTTCTGCCGTTATTTCGCTACATACACGATTGGATAGGTTCTCCTCCACCAGTGTATTTCTTTTTGGTGGGGACCCACTGCCCCATCGCCTATCGTTTATCTTTTCCCAGTGCTTGACTAACTCTGAAGCGATACGGCCTTTATCTTCTGTATTTTCCCCTTCCACTTTGATACTCTGTACACTACTTTTCCCCCGTTTATTTACCCAGTTCCAAAATACGTTTGAGCTCGAACCCCCCGTTTTCTTTATTGTTCTGGCAAGACTGCAATTGCGCTCCTTCCTATTATTATTCTTTATCTCATTCACCTTTTTCCGTGCCAGTTCATATTCTCCTTTCATTAGTCTCGTGTCATTGTTATCCACCCCTTTAAGCTTCCTACTTCTTCATGTATCCAGACCTATTATGAAAACACCAATGATTCTTATTGCCATTGTAGGACGTAAGTAACACAAAAACTACTAAGCATTGAACCTGATTGAACTGCTAATTTATTTCAAACACATCTGAGAACACAGGTGTCAACAAAATCATGTACCAGACCTTCTAGGGCTGGACTTAAAATAAGTAATAAATTCCCTCCCCCAACCCAGCCATGCCCCACCCAAACCTTCGTAAAGAAAATAAACAAATACATAAATGACTAAACTCATTGCTTTGTGCATACACATACCGTGGAACCTCTCTTGAGAGACGAAAATTTTTGCCAGACAAAAGGGGTCTTTCAGACAGGTGGTCTGTCAAGACCACCTGTCTTGAAAGCCCCCTTTTGTCTGGCCGAAATGGTATGTTGTCCTGTGTTGTCCACATAAAACACGCTCTAGCACAAAAGAGGTGGTTCTTCAAAAAGGTGGTCTCTCAAGAGAAGTTCCACTGTATACATGAATGGAGAACGCAATGGGTTCTGATGGGTTGAGTAATTTATGATATTTAACCCTTTACCTAACATTCTTTTCTAAAATACAAAAAAAAAAAAAAATTCTCATATAACCATTACTGTTCAATAAAGTTACTTGAAATAAACACATGTATGGCTAACATTAGAACTGGCTCGAAGAGTCAGTTCTCAAGTTATCCATATTTGTATGACTTTAGTGTGGGATATATTTGGATATATAATCCACTTTGAATGTTGTTGGTTTATTGTGGTTACATTTATTGTGGCCACTATGTTAGATAAGAGGTTAATGCCTCTACCTAGGGAGCGCGGTGGCTCAGTGGTAGACTGTTGGACTTCTGTGCTACAGGTCCCGAGTTCGATCCCCGTCCGGGACGACCCGCGTTGTGTCCTTGGGCAAGGCACTTTATCCCGATTGCCCACATGGGGGCACGCTGCCGCCGTGTACCAAGGCGTACTGCACGTCGATGGTGCACATGACTTCAACCGCTGTAACCCTGCTTGAGCGGAGCTTGAACAGAGTTAGAATGTTGAGGAGATGACAGTTGCTCGTCGTTGTTCGGTGGTTCTCTCAGGGTACTCCGTCTTCCCCCACCCATAAAACTGTCACGGTCACGATTAGCCATTGTGCATAAGTATGTGACCTTAAACCCCAATAAATAAATAAATAATGCCTCTACCTGAGTGTTACATGAAATTTACACAGATTGAAATACTTTTAGGAATAACGCAGAATGACCAAGCTGCATAGAGATTTTTTTTTTGGTACATCAACACTCTTCACTTTGATATTGAAGTATACTTTCTCATCCGCAATTATCTCGCTTCATGTAAGTCCATGCTGGTTCATGCATGTTGTCAAAAAAAATCAATTTGTATGATATTTTACAAAGCTCTCTGAACTCTGTCGAATACCATATATATTGTTGGTTTCTACAACATGTCTGAACACGTGGAGAGATAACTCTTGGTAAAAAGTTAATGATTTGACATTCAGGAGTGTTAATGAATTACAATAGAACATGCCTTAAGAGACCGATATCTTTGGAGACCATGTTTTATATGGACATACCTGGATATACCAGCTTTACTCTATATTTGATTTGTTATGGGAGACCATCTGCCTTAAGAGACCACTTTGGACTGATAAAACGGATGTTCTTTCAAGACCTGTCCTACTGTACAAGGTCAATCACTCAATGCTGTATGACAAAATTGGTTATGGTGCAGTATGGTGGGAAGGATGATGCAGAAGCATGTATTTAGTGGGGGTGGGTGGTTAAGATAACCCCGGAAAAAAATTGCAAAACTGGAAAAAAAATTACGTGGGGTGGGTGGGTGGGTCCTCCGACCGGTCAAAAACAAAAAATCGGCATCGGTGTCTGCAATTTTTTTCCTACCCCCCCCCCCCCCCCCCCCCGACTCGCCGAGAACAAGATTGTGACTGTTAAATAACACTGACTGAGTCTAGTTTCATTTGATCTCCAGACGTTGGCGTTTGCTATTAACGCCACTACTCGTTTTTGAGTTCTTCACTCGCTTTCGCTGGCCAAGTTTTTTTTGCCGAAACTGCAGTTTTGGGAAGTCATTTAAGTTGCTGGACAGATAAGACAGAAAACGATGGTAGCATTAAAACGTGCCATCCCAATTCAAAAATACTGGTCCTATTAGTATTGGTGGATCTGAAGTTGATTTCCGTATTAAGTGTGGATTTTTAAAGACAATAACATGCGGCCAGATTAAAAGTTCTGTCAATTCCACTTTGAATTGCGGATTTAGTAGATACATGCCTTAGACGCTAACAATAAACTTTTATTTTCATTCTGAAATATTATTTTGTTTTGTTCTCTGCAAGTTGAGTAGATACATGAATTATACGCAAAGAACAGACTTCTATTTTCATTTTAAAATTTTTGTTTTGTTCTCGGCAAGTAGCCTCTTCTCGGTTCGGCTCCGAATTTGGGAATTGATAAAAAATCCCATTCACCGTAGAACTGGCTGCGTGGTTTAAAATTGTTTTGTTACTAATTTGTACATAATATACAGTAGATATATGCCTTAGACGCTAACAATAAACTTCTATTTTCATTTTTAAATTTTTGTTTTGTTCTCGGCAAGTAGCCTCTTCTCGGTTGGGCTCCGAATGTGGGAATTAATAAACAATCCCATTCACCATTGACCTGGCTGGTTTAAAAATGTTTGGTTACTAATATGCACATAATATAGAGAACTTGCATGCTTTATACGCTAACAATAAACTTTTATTTCGATCTTTATATATTAATTGGTTTTGTTCTCGGCAAGTCTCTTCTCGGTTTGGTGGCGAATCCGAAATTGATAAATAATCTCCATCACCACAGACTGAGTCGGTCTAAAAGATTTAAATTTGCTTTTTCTTATTTTATATACGACATAGGGCACCTATATGCTAACAATTAATATTTATTTTTGCCTTTATTTATTATTTTAATTTGTTCTCGGTTGTTCTCGGTTGTTCTCGGTAAGTAGCCTCGCCGCGTGCAAATTTTCTACTACCGTTTTCAGAGTCCCACCCCACTCTCCCATTAAAATCCAAAATAAACTTATAAACTTAGTAGACATAGCTGTCTTTAGGGGATTTCCATAATGTTCTTAAACTGGTACCACCAATTTAAACCTCTGTGGGCTGCTGTGGGCCCCAATCTACAAATGACAAGCTGTTCATTATCAGGCTTGGCCAGAGCAGGTGTACATTTACGGGAACAAATTTTCATTTGAATTCAGCTCTCAAAATATTGTCTGCACATTTTCTACATTTCGAACAAGACACCCAACCCCTACTAATGTGTGACATTTTTCCAGATTAAGCCCAATATTCTCACATATAAAGCCTTCTGATGTTGTATTTATGTTAAGAGTGTGATGTACAACATCCTCTTTAAGGTTTGAAACACAAATGATGGTATATATTAGCTGATATATTGATATATTTTTTAAAAAATTCAAAAAATTGCACAAGTTGGAAATGCACATTTTTGGCGTATTCAAGAGACCCACCCCCACGTCACGTCTTGCAAATTTTTGGTGCCCCCCCCCCCCTACCAATATTACATTTTTTGAAAAACAAAAAAAAAAAAACGGGACAACTCGCCGTAAAAATCGGGACAACTCGCCGTCCGACGGCGAGTTGTCCCGACGGCGACTTGTCCCGTACCCCGGGACAACTCGGAACAACTCGCCGTCGGGACAAATCGCCGTACCCGAGGTGGGACGAGTCGCCGCCAGGACAAGTCGCCGTCGGGACAAGTCGCCGTGGAGAAGTAATTGATAAGTAACACGCGGCATAGGATTAAATTATCGTTATTAATACTCATGACTTATATAACAAGACAGGTTCGATATAACATATAATAATATAGCATGTACCAATTCGTTGGAAATTATTTTATATTTCTGAATTCACATGAAAATGGACCGAAAAGACCATTTTCATGTGAATCCACAGATATAAAATAAATTGATAGAATTCTATATTATTTGAAAATTACTATAATTCACAAAAGATATAATTTATACAAAAATATATAAAGATTGAAGTACAAATGTATGTTCGATATCCTTTATGGGAGAACTACTTTATACAGACACCTGAACAGTTCTTTAAAAAGGCTGCTGCAGACAATGAAGGTGGATCTGACATATAGACATCCCAGTATTTCTGTACCAATCAGGGGTGTGGGGTGGGTGGGTGGGGGGGGGGGGGGGGGGGCACTAAAAATTTTCAAGACGTGACGTCCTTTTTTTATTCGGCTCCTTTTTACACTCACCCACCCACCCACTACGTGCAAATGGGTAGCACTACTTACCGAGAACAACCGAGAAAAAATTAAAATAATAAATAAAGGCAAAAATAAATATTAATTGTAAGCATACAGGTGCCCTATGTTGTATATGAATGTAGGACGTTTCGACCACGGACGTTTCGGCCCGGACGTTTCGGCCTAGGACGTTTCGGCCACGGACGTTTCGGCCTAGGACGTTTCGGCCACGGACGTTTCGGCCAGAAATATTGGACGGGGTGGACGTTTCAGCCAAAATATATTTGAGGGTACTTTTTGACATTTTTTTTTCTTGTTTTCTCTGGAAGAGTTGGAGAGGGGGAACAATACTGAATATTAACATGAGCACCAAAGACAGAATGAACAGAAAGCTTAACACTTCTTTCAAAATCTATAATGACAGTTGTAGGATCAGAGTCAGCCTCTGCTAATTTGTTGAACAGACCCTCATAACTTGTTTGGGTCTTTCTTTGGAGCAAAGCATAAACTAAAGGCAAAAACACATTATCTACACGAGCATGTATGACATACAACTGATATAAAATATTTGGGGCAACTGAAAATGTTCCATCCATGCACCAAGTATCACAGCTTGCTAGCTGCTGTAAATGTTTTTCAATGGCAAAAATAATAACCCTCTCATCATCAGTAGGACCATTGTCACTGAACAAAAATGGAACAGGCTGGTCACCTGTAGTCATGCTCCAGTTATTTCAAGTTCCTGTAGAGTTTGTGGATCTTTGGGTCGATGAAGAGCTCGGGCTCTCCGCAGCACACGTTTATTTACATCTGCATTTGGAAGACGGGCTTTCACTTCATCAGATACTGTTGAAAGCATTGTCGTGAAAATCTGGTTGGGCTTATCATTTGTTTTACGAGCCATCTCTTTCATGTTCTGTCTGCATTTAGAAATATCTACTTCTATTTCGTCAGATAAATGAGAATGCTCCTTCGTCAAAACTGGACATTCATAATTGTCATTTGTTTTCAAGATAGCTGTACAGTTGATAGGGGGGTCACGTTTCACACAGCGCCATGTTACAGATTTATACTTGTCTGATCTTGACTTCACAGTGTACATATGTCCCTCAACGCATAGTTTTTTCCCACCTCTTTTTGTTGTAATGATTTCCATGTTAGGACTCCTAGCACACCAGAGGCTATGAGGAGAGTACGAAATGAAATGATTTCGCGCGCCGAAGGCGCGCAGGGACGATATGGGGGCCAAGCCCCTTTCGACCCTCGGTGGCTGTATATGATGGCTGTCACATGTCTAGGCGTGTTGAAGGAGGAAAATGTTGGAAGGAGGTAGCTTATCCCCGTCTGTGTTTCTTACGGCTCTTTTTCTTGGGAGGTGGTTGAGATGGTGATGGTTGAGATGGTGATTTAGGTGGCGGTGTTGGATCTAGATATCGAGTTCGCTCTATTGTTCTTCTTCCGTCCTCTAATGCTTCCTTGGCCATTTGTATCATGATGTCGAGTTTGGTCTGAGGTGGCTGGAGAGGTCGAACGAAATGATTTTGCGCGCCGAAGGCGCGCAGGGGCGGTATGGGGAACAAGCCCCTTTCGACCCTCGTTAGCTGTATAATGTTTTGGTTATGTTCTGAGCGTGGTAAAGGAGGCAAGGCGTAGGAAGCAGCTTATCCGCGTTTGTTCTTTCGTCGTGACTTCTTTTGAGGAGGTGGCTGTGATGGAGAGACCGTGGAAGTGATGGTTGGAGTTGTTGAGTGATTAGCTGTGTCTGTCAGTTGTCTTTGTCTGTTGATGAATTCCTTCTTGAGTCTATCGATTTCTTCGGATCGTCTGTCCCTTTCTTCGCTGCGTTTATTGAATTCTTTGCATTCAGCCAAGAATTGCCGGGTTTCTAATAGCGCTTTTGTCATGTCTGAATGTTCTTTAGAGGTTGTCTGTGAAGCTGGTGAAGGTTGTTTTGGTGTTAGTTCCTCCTTGTCCTGGCTGTCCGAGAACGAAGGAAGAGGGGAGTGAGGGGTGGGAAGTGGCGAAAAAGCTACTTCCAGTTCCTCCTCAATCTCTACAGGACGTTCCTCATCCAACTGTGCCATCTGGGGAGCTGGTAGTTGGTTGGGTGTGCCTGTAGGATTGGGAGGGGAACTGGTGGCTGCTTCCGGAACCTCCACCCCCTCGCTCACCTCTTTCTTCTTATCCAGGAAAGCCTCCAGGCGACGCGAATTCCTGCGCCTGGTTGATGGACTCTTTTTCCTTTTCTTCTTTTCAGGGCCTCCTGACCTCCTCGGGTGAGGACCAGTGTGAGAGGGGATCCTCTCATCAAAGGTACTACCTCTCCCCGAGGAGGGTGGTGTAGTGATGTTTTCTTCTACTTTAAATTCCATATTCAGATGGACGCTCTTGCCTATTTCCTGGATAGTCCAGGAGATGGGACAAGAGACGCCCAGAGCTGAGATGGCTTTCTTCAGACGAGCTGGTAATTCCAGGTTTTCCATTTCAATCAAGGTGTTCACACTCTGAAGTCAGAAGTGTGAATGTGTGAATGATGTGGCGGCTGGAGAGATCCCGAACGAAATGGTTTGACTTGCCGAAGGCGCGCAGGGACGATTTGGAGGACAAGCCCCTTTCGACCCTCGTTAGTTGTTTGTTGTTGTTGTAGGATGTCAAGGCGCGGTGGAGGAGGAAAAGGAAGGAGGGAGGTGGCTTAACCCCGTCTAGGCTTCTTCCGGCTGTTTTTCTTTGGAGGTGGTTGAGATTGTGATGTGGAAATCGACGATGTTGAGTTTAGTGTTGAGTTTGGTGAATGGATTGCGTCTAATTTCTTTTTGAGATCTGCCTTGGATTGTTCCCTGAACTCCTGAGTTTCGGAGGCGATTCGGTTTCCCATCTCAATTGCTCGTCTTGCCATCTCTCTTATTTTCCTTAATTCTTCGGTGGTGACTGCAGATTTAGGTGGCTGTGTTGCTGAGATTGACTCACCCGGGCTGTCCGGTATAGAAGGAAGTGGGGATTGAGGGGTGGGAGGTGGTGAAAAGGCAACCTCCGGTTCCTCCTCAGTCTCCACCAGATGTTCCTCATCCAACAGTACCTGATCAGGAGCTGGCAGTTGGTTGGGTGTACTAGTGGGACTAGGAGGGGAACTGGCAGCTGCCCCCAGGACCTCCATCCTCTCGCTCACCTCTTTCTTCCTATTCCGGAAGGCCTCCAAGCGCCTGGAATCCCGGCGCTTGGTGGACGGACTCTTCTTCTTCTTCTTGATCTTCTTCTTTTCAGGGCCAGGTCCAGGCTTCTTCGGGTGAGGACCAGTGTGAGGGGGGTTCCTCTCACAAAAGGTGCTACCTCTCCCCGAAGAAGGTGTGGTGGTGTTGTGCTCATCAATGACGAACTCCAAGTTCAGATGGACTCTCTTGCCTGTCTCCCGGACAGTCCAGGTGACAGGGCAAGAGATGCCCAGAGCTGCTATTGTTCTCTTCAGTCGCGCTGGTAGTTCCAGTGTTTCCATAATTATGGTGTTAATTAGGATGCTCGCACTCTGAGTTCAGAGGTGCGAAAATGGCTGGAGAGTAGAAGAATCGAATGGAATGGTTTAACGCGCCGAAGGCGCGCAGGGACGATATGGGGAGCAAGCCCCTTTCGACCCTCTTTGACTGTAAGTGACTAATTTCCACATGTCTACTCGTGTTGAAGGAGGAACAGGTTCAGGTACTCGGCAGGTGTCACCGGTTGCGGCGTCGTGATGGTCTCTTTGACTGATGTCGGGTGAACCCTCGGGTGAGGACCAGTGTGAGGGGTTGGGTCCTCTCACAAAGGTACTACCTCTCCCCGAGGGCGCAGTCGGTCTGGATTTTCAGGCAAGTATAGTCTGCCACTTCGGAGATGATATTGAGTGATGGCCATCACTGGCAAGTATAATCTGCCTCAGGCTGTCTCTGTTAGATAGGATGTCTTTTGAAGGAAACAACAACGACCCCTTTCGGGGACCACCAAGAAGAAGACCCGAACTTCCCTGGTTCGGGGGCAGGCCTGCATTGTAATCCTATTGGGTTGGGACAAAAAGATGCACAATGCGCTTACAAAAAGGGGCAGAGGCGGGACGCAGGACCAACGCTCGCCTCCCTTAAAGTGGTTGACCACTTTTAGGGATGGAGCGGAGGATGTTCAGGAACCGTGGGGGTGACTGTTTCCATACCGGTTAGACTGTCTGTAGCGGTTATTGGGGTGCTGGTAAAAAAAAAAAACATCTTCTGTGTACCTGCTTAAAAGAAGAAGGTAGAATTAGTTTTCGTTAGAATATGTAAACTGTAAAGATAAAAGTAGCACCTCTTTAGTTGCGTGTCCTTGTGGTGTCTGCTGTGTGTGTGTGGAGAGTATGGAATGCACGAATCTTTACATTCGTAAGAGCAGTAACATACTCTCGTGTGGTGTTGTGCTGTGTGTGTGCTTGTCGCTATGGGGGAGAGTATGAAATGCACGAATCTTTACATTCGTAAGAGCAGTAACATACTCTCGTGCTTGGGACCCCAATCGTTCCCTATTTACTATTTAGTTTTAAGGTGTAGGGGATCGCGAGCGTTTTAAGTGAGCTGAACTTCCTAGTTTGCAGCGGGACGGTAACAGGTCTAGCACACTAGACCACACCCGAGGGTGTTTCTTTCCTGTTGTGTCCTTCGCTGGAAGTGGCCTTATATAGGTTAGTTTAATTTTAAATTTTTACTTATATAGCTGGAGAGTATCAAATCGAATGGTTTTCCGCGCCGAAGGCGCGCAGGGACGATTTGGAGGGCAAGCCCCTTTCGACCCTCATTAGCTGTAGAATTTCAAAGTGTCAGACCGTGGTAAAGGAGGAGAAGTTGTGGGTTGTTAGCGGCGCTTGTGTCTTTTCTGCTTCTTTTTCAGAGGTGGAGGTTTGGAAGGAGAGACAGTGGTAGTTGGTGTTGTTGGTGGGCTGCCTGATGGTGGTTGCTGAGTTTTGTATGGTCTGGTCCTAGCCGAGTCTGGAGTGGTTGTGGGTGATTGCTGAGTCTTTTGTTGTTGTTGATTTCTGGCGTCTATTAGTTTTTGGGCTTCTTCGACTTTTTGGAGGAATTCTTCGTACTGCCTGTCCATCTTTTGCCTGTGAAGTACCCCTTGTATCTCGTGTTCCCGTAAGATGTTCTCTATTCTGTCGTCCGCGTCCTGGCATTCTGGTTTAGAAGGAAGAGGCGAGTGGGGATCAGGAAGAGGCGAGAGGGCAGCTTCCATTTCCACCTCAGTCTCCACAGACTCTTCCACATCCGACAATACCGACTGGGAAGCCGGCATTTGGATGGGGCTGTCTGTGGGAGTGGGAGGGGAAGTGGTGGCCGCCTCTGGCTCTTTCTTTTCCTCACCTTTCTCTTTCTTCATCTCCAGGAATGCTTCCAAGCGTCGGGAATCCCTCCGCTTGGTGGACAGGCTCTTCTTTTTTCTCTTTCTCTTTTCAGGGCCTCCAGACCTACTCGGGTGAGGACCAGTGTGAGAGGGGATCCTCTCATCAAAGGTACTACCTCTCCCCGAGTAGGGTGGTGATTTCTTATCTTCCTCGATCTTGAACTCAAGAGACAGATGGACGCTCTTGCCTGTCTCGTGGGTAGTCCAGGTGACAGGGCAAGAGATGCCCAGAGCTGCTATCGTTTTCTTCAGTCGCGCTGGTAGTTCCAGTGTTTCCATAATTGAGATTCTAATTAGGATGCTCGCACCCTGAGTTCAGAGGTGCGAATGATGAATGGAGAAAAAGGCTGGAGAGTCGATTTGTGGTTATCCGGCCGTAGGCCGGAGTGGGCCTTTTGGGGCCCGGGAGGCTCGGACCTAATGGAGGTCCCTTCATCCCACCTTGTGATTTTTGATCTTCCGCTTGAGTCGAGTTTTTTATTTTCTTCAATCTTCTCCTAGTTGTCTGACGTCTCGGTTGGCAGGGGTGCAGTCTTTGGTTCCTTTTTATTTTGACGAGCTGAGTCTCAAAGGACGTGGACCAATGTGAGAGGAGCAAGTCCTCCCTGAGAGGTACTACCACTGTCTTTTTGAAATCCAGCTATGTCTGGTTTACTGGTTTTGCGTCATGTGTTGTTCCTTTGTAGTTTTGTGGGCCTTTTTCCAGTGTTGAAGTTGGTGGTTGGATCTTCCGATTTTTTGGTGATGTTTTGGTCTGCTGGTGTATTTCCATTGTCGTTCTTCTGATTCGCTGCTCTTGGTCCTATTCTAGATTGTTGGTTCTGAGGGCGTTATGTCTCCGAATGCTGGTGTTCATTGGCATTTGTCTGGGACTGTGTTGTTCATCTTCTGATTTGCTCTTATTGTTGTTGTTCTCGTTTATTGGCTTGGAGGCATCTCAGGTTGAACCTTCCTACTGACGTGGACCAATGTGAGAAGCTTGCTTCCCTGAGAGGTGCTACCACTGCCGAGTAGTTGGGTTCATTCTGAGAAGGGTTTTTCTTTTTATAGGGATGTTTTATTAGTCTGATGACGTAGTTCTGGTTTGGGCTTGCGTTTCTGTTGTGTATGGCTTTACTGTCGTGATGTTGAGTTTCCTTTGTGGTGTAGTCCTTGTTCGGTATTGTTGGTTTGGTATTAGACCTCTGTGATGTGGTCCTTGTTCGCTGTTGTTGGTTTGGTATTAGACCGGTGTTGTGTTGTCGATTGTATTGCATTTCAGGATTTGTCTAGAATTGTGTTGCTGTTCTTCTGATTTGCTGTTGTTCTTGTTCTGACTTATTGGCTTGGAGGCATCTTAGATTGAACCCTCCAACTGACGTGGACCAATGTGAGAAGCTTGCTTCCCTGAGAGGTACTACCACTGCCAAGTTGCTGAGTTCATTCTTAGATGGATTTTGTTATAATAGGGATGTCTTTTAGTCTGGTGGCGTAGTTCTGGTGAGGCCTTTTCTGTCCTGATCTTTTTGGCTCTTTGTCGTGATGTTGAATTTCCTTTGTGCTGCAGTTCTCGTTGGTTAGGGGATTAGACCGTTGTTGTTGTTTGAGTTGTTGTTATATGGCATCTCGGGATTAACCCTTCGACCGGCGTGGACCAATGTGGGAAGTTTTACTTCCCTGAGAGGTACTACCACTGCCAAGTTGTCGAGTTCATCCTAAGAGGGATTTGGTTTTTCCGTTTTCCAGAAGTTGTGTTCTTGTTGTTAGTTCCTCGAATAGTGGGCTATCTTTTAGTCTGTTGATGGTCTTTTGTTGGAGGTCGGCATAGCGTTCCATGATAGTTGGGATGTTTGCGGTTTCGTGGAGATAATTTATTCCTGTGTCTCTAGGAAGCATGAGTGCTGTTCGGATTGCATAGTTTTGTGTTCGTTGTATTTCTAGAAGTGTCGATTTGCAGGCGTTTTTTTAGAATAATTGCACCGTATTCTAGTACTGGACGGATGTAGGCTAGGTAGATTTGCAGTAGTCTTGTCGCGTTTGTGCCCCAGTTTGTTCCTCGAAGCCTCTTGAGTAGGTTGATTCTTTTCCGTGCCTCATTGCAAATTCTTTTGCCATGACTACGCATGGTGAGCTTTTTGTCTAGGGTGATGCCCAATAGGTTGACTTCGTTGCATTGTTCAGCGTTTGCTCCGAATACGGTTATTTTGATGTTTGGCACGCTTTGCTTGTTGTGGAATAGGATTAGTTGCGTCTTTGTGTTGTTAAGTTTTATCCTCCATTTCGCGCACCATTTTTCAATGTCGTTTAAGGTTTCTTGTAATCTTTTTTGGATTATGGAGATTCTTTTGTGTGATGTCCAGAGTCCCAGATCGTCAGCAAATTGGGATACTTCCACGTTGTTTCTTGGGTTGACCGGGAGGTCATTTACATAGATTAGGAATAGCAGCGGGCTGAGGACCGATCCCTGTGGTGTGCCTGCCTCTAGTTTCACCGGTCTAGAAGTGTCGCTGTTTATTTTTACTTTCAGGGTTCTGTTGTCTAGGAAGGATGATATTATTCTGATGAGTTTTTGTGGTAGATTCATGTTGCTGAGTTTGTATCTGAGTCCATCATGCCAGACTGAGTCGAATGCCTTTTCGACGTCTAGAAGTACAGCTGCAGTAATCCATTTTTTTGCTTGTCCTAGTCTGATGTCTTGGGCTAGTCGTGCTACGTGCTCGATGCCTTCTTTTCCCTTTCTGTAAGCTCTTTGCCATTTATTGAAGAAGTTTGTGTTCTCTAGGTGGTTTAGTAATCTGTCGTTCAGTGTTTTCTCAAATAATTTGCCGATACAGGAAAGTAGGCTAATTGATCTGTGATTTGTTGGTACTTTTTCGTCTTTGTTGGGCTTTGGTATCATTTTCCCGACTGCATTCTTCCAGGATTGTGGGAAGTATCCTAGTTGTAGGCATCTGTTGAAGATTGTTGCTAGTTTGTCGAAGAATTTGGTCGGTGCTTGTTTCAGTATGGCGTATCCGATGCCGTCTTCGCCTGGTGCCGAGTTATTTTTGCATGATTTTAGTTGGTGTCTAATTTCGTTTACTGTGAAGTCTTGTACTAAGTCATGGCTGTCAGTGTCCTCATTGGTGTCATCTTGCAGCGGCTTGAAGAGTGCTTCATTTTCTTCCATGTATGTTTCAACGGTGGTCTTGAAGGTGTCATCGAATATTGGCCCGACGTGGGTATTATGGATTCTTTGGAGGCTGCAGGCGAAAACTTGTGCCTTTTCCGAGTCGCTTTCTGTCAGAGATCCATCAGGTTTGAGTAGAGGTTTTTCGGGTTTGGAAGGATCGTTGTTTGTGCTGCCTGTTAATACTTTGAAAGTATTCCAGAATTCTTTATCAAGTTTCTGTTCTCCTAGTTTTTCAGTGATATTTTGCCAAGCGTTTTCTTTTTCTTGTCTGATAGCTTCTTTGACTTGTTTGTTGAGTGTGTTGTACAAGTTTCTGAATTCTTCTTGATTACGGTGTTTCTGGTGCAGCCGTCGTGTTTTTCATTTAATTTTAATCAGCTGTAGAGTTCTGGCAGATACTCTCCAGGCTTTTTTCTTGGTTTTTTGTGGTGGACATGCTTCATCCAGTGCTGATAGGGTGGCTACTTGGAGTCTCTCGATGTTTTCATCAATTTCTTTTATAGTCTGGATTTTGTCGTCGTCAATTTGTCCTGTGAGTAGATCTCGAAAACTGTTCCAGTCTGCTTTGTGAAGATTTCGTCTCCAGGTTGGTGGGTGTGTTTTCGGTGAGTCACTTCCCATCTTGATGTGGAGTGGGAGATGGTCGCTGCTGATATCTTCTCCTCTGTAGCACTCTGTGATTTTGTTTGCGAGTGTTGGTGTTGTGAGGGCAAGATCCAAGATATCCCAGTCCTTTGCTCTGTCGCTGTAGTGAGTTGGTTCTGTTTCGTTGTTGTGGATCGTTAAGTTTAGTTCATCTGTGATGTCTAGTAGTACCTGTCCGTTGTTATTTGTTTTACGGCACCCAAAGGATTCGTGAGTTGCATTGAAGTCTCCTAAGAATAGGCAATGTCTGAAGTTGTTTGTGAAGTGCCTGAAGATGTTTTCGTTGAGCTGATTGTTTGGAGGGTTGTAGGTGGCAACTAGAGTTGTTTTCATTTCTTCTATTGTTATTTCGATGGCTAGGGTTTCGCTGTCAAGTCGGCTTGTGTCTATGATTCTGTGTTTGATGTTTTTGCGGATTAGGATTGCTACACCTCCTCCATGTGAATTTCGGTCGCGTCTAACTATTATGTAATTCGTGAAGTTGACTTTTTTCTGCGGATTGATCCTGGTTTCATTGATACAGATAATGTCTGGATTCTCGTCGCTGATGTATTCTTGTAGTTGTTGTTGTTTTGCCATTAATCCGTTAATATTGATGTGAATGATGTGGGAAGTGACATTACGAGTTCTAACAGGCAGATTTGACACTTGGTGTGGACCAATGTGAGAGGTGTTAATTCCTCCCTGAGAGGTACTACCACTACCAGGTGTTAATTGCTTGTGGAACTTGTTTTGTTGTGTGACTGTCACAGTTTGGCGATTTCGGTTTGGTGAAGTGTTGTCATTTGTGATTCTTGGTCTGTTGATTATTCTGGGTTGTTTTGATCTGGTTGTCTGTCTGGTTTCGCTGTTGTGATTATTATCCATGATTAGTAGGCTGGTGTTTGTTTAACGTAGTTTTTCTTCTTCTCTTGGTTGTTTGTTTTAGTGACTGAATGCTATGTTCTGTAATACATCTTTATGCAGTGTTGTTTTGTATATCTGGCTGATGTTTTCTGACACTTCTTTGCATACGTATTTTTTTATTTCTCTCGGGTCTTTTTCTTTATTTGTTAGGATTTTCGTAAGCGTTCTTGTGAGGACTAGGCCTAATTTAATACTGTCTTCTGGGTTTGTACCCTTTTTTACTGCACTGGCGAATGATAGTCTCGATGAAATCTTTTTTGTTATTTCTTCTCTTAGTACGGAGCATCCCTTGAATGTTGAGCTGTGGTTACCGTTGCAGTTAGCGCATATTTTTGTGACAGCTGCACACTCTTTGTGGCTGTGTTCCCCTGAGCATGACTTGCATTTTGTTTTTTCGTCGTTACAAAATTTCGCCGTGTGTCCAAACTTCTGGCAGTTATAGCACTGTGTGATGTGAGGTTCGGGTCTGTAGTCCTCTACTTTGTGGCGCTTGTTGGAAAGTCCAAGTTTAACCCCCCTCTAAAAGTTTTTTCTTTAGTGTGGCGGTGGGACAGCTTAGTTTGATTTTCCATGTCACTTGGTTCGTTGTGCTGCTCTTCATTCTGTTTGCCTTGACTCCTTGACCGATATCATCTTCTATTTCTCTCTCTGTGATCTCAGGGTTAACTCCACAGATCACGATGTAATTCTCTCTCTGTTCCTGGGTTGAGTCCTTCCTCTGTAAGGGTGCTCTAAATATTGTTTTATTGTCTTTGAACTCTTTGATGTTTTTCGGACCGCCTTTTAGTAGAAAGTCTCTGGTTTTCTCGTCTCGTGGATAAGCCATTAGTGTGCCGGCCCTTGTGACACTAGTGTTAAACAGATAGTCAGAATATCCTTCTCTGATCATTGCTGTCTTCAGTTTTATTGGATTGTTGAGATATGGTTCTGGATACCTCTCAGCTACAAGCGTCAGCTTTCTTTTGCCGTCTGTGTTCTGTGGTCTGCCAGAATTGTGAGTTTGATTGTTCTCGCTTCTTTCTAGGTGAGCTCTTTTCTCTTCCCCCCTTAGAGGGCTGCTGTTCTTACGTTTTCCTGCCGTCCTCCATTCAAGGTTGTTTGTCTCTTCTTCTCTTGTGTCTTTCTCTCTTTGTGTCTCGTTGCCACTCGGCACCTCCCTTATGGCTACGTTTGTTGATTCATTCTGCGTCGGAGCTGCCGTAGGTCTTGTAGGAGCTGAAGGTCTCGGAGTTTCCGCTGCTTCTATAGTTTCTCGGTGGATGGTGGCGCTGGCCACGCGCCTGCCCGCTGAAGCATCCTTTGGAGAGGATGGACTCTGGCTCTGAGCTTTCTTCTTTCCTTTGTTGTTGCTGCTACTTTTGTTGCCCTCATTCTTCCGGCTCTCATTCTGGCTGTTTGGGGTGTTCTGGCTGCTCGCGATGAAACCTGCTACTTGATGGGTCAGACTTGTTATGTCTCGCCGTAACTCTCTGTTAACTTCTCTTTCCTCTCACAAGCTGGTGAGTAGCTGGTCAACCTTTTCTCTCAGCTTCATGTTCTCTTCCTTTAATTCTCTGATTTCTCTTATCCCGGCGTACTCTGCCTCCCTGAAATCCACTGAATTTGCGCCCTGAGAAGGGCCACTGCTTGCAGATGCAAGTGCAAAGTCAGCAAAATCAGAATGAAATGTGATTTCCATTGCCATTGTTAAGCTAAGTTATGTGTTAATTGAATGGGTAATCGAAATGGTGGTTGAAGTGGTAAGGTGTGAAGGTGTTTTCACTATTCTATTCGTCAAGTAAACTCGTTGAATTGAAATGATCAATGGCTGGAGAGTATGATAACATGGAGTATTTATATAGAAAACCAAACCCTCTTTGAAGCCACATAAGGCAGGTGTAAAGAAGAGGAAAATGTCTTGTCAATTGCTCTAACTACAAAAACACAAGGAGACCTAAAAATTCATTGATCTCAAAAACTCCAGTCCAATTGCTGTAAAAACACTCCCTGACAAAAGAGGAAGCCTAAATGAAATATTCTGCTAATAATCAAAAGATGAAGCTAAATAGTTATGGAAACACACATAAAATGTAGTAAGCTGACAGGTAGGTTGAAGGAATATTACTATAAAAACATAATAGTTAATGATTATAACTATCCCTATGAAAAATATTTTCATGTTTTAAATAAAAAAAATGAACATTCAAAAGAAAAAAAAAATAAATAAATAAAAAAAATAAAGTAAAAAAAATTAAAAATAATAATATAAAAATCTCATATATTGTGAGAAATATCTCCAATTGGCCGAAACGTCCGTGGCCAAAACGTCCTAGGCCGAAACGTCCGTGGCCGAAACGTCCGGGCCTAAACGTCCGTGGTCGAAACGTCCGGTCACCGTTGTATATAAGATAAGAAAAAGCAAATTTAAAACTTTTAGACCGACTCAGTCTGTGGTGATGGGGATTATTTATCAATTTCGGATTCGCCGCTGCACAGAGAAGACGCTACTTGCCGAGAACAAGATTGTGACTGTTAATTGACACCGAGAAGAGACTACTCGCCCGGGGGGGGGGGGGGGGGGGAATTTGCAAAACACTGATGCCGGGGTGGGTGGGTGGTCAAGGAGGACAAAAAAAAAAAAATTTCCGATGCTTGCAAATTTTTTCCTCAGATCCTTTTGGGCAAAATTGTATACAATAATCATTCAAGAACCAATAAACAGACACTCAAGTTATCAAGGGGTACCTATCATGGGTTAAAAACGATTAACAACTCGCCGTAAAAATCGGGACAACTCGCCGTCCGATGGCGCAAAATCAGCCCGCAAAATTTATTCATGTACATATTACAAGATTAGGAAAAAAAATACTTTTCACAAAGGTATACTTAAGTATTTCAAATCTATGTTTATAAATTTAAAAACATAAATAACTCAGAAAAACGATTTTAAAGTGAGACGATTCGGCCTCTTCGGGGGCCGAAAAGTCCATCGACGAATGTCCTGTATAAGGATCAAATGAGAAGGTAATTGTTTTGTTCCGTACGCATCAGGCGAACATTACAATCCATTCGAGTACGCCGGTACATAACATAACATCAACCCAAACAACGTGAAGTTGAAGTTTAAAAGCCAGAAAGTCAAATTAAACACAGGTAAAAACAACCTGTTTCATATTCAATCCAGCTGTGATAGATGGAAATATACATGGTATAAACACCTCTCGTGGTTTCTAAAATTGTTACCGCCCTGCCCGGTGCGACGAATTACCACATAGAACCTACATAGATACTAGTCTTTGTAAGACTGTTAACCCGGGGCCCTCCTGGCCCTCACAGTCTTTGAGAGACCCGTTCAAATCTAGTCTGACTAAAAATGAAAGAAACTGACCGCATATGGGTCGACTCAGTTCACGCTTCATATCGAAGACACAGATCACATAATCAACATTCTACTTGTCGTACTCAGCCCAAATATAATTTATTTACGTGTCTGCATCATTTTTTAACGCAAACACAGCATCAAATTCAAGAAATGTTGAAAAATATCCGACTTCAACACGTAAAATAACATCATGTTTCAAAGATAAACAAATTGTACTACGCATGCGCACAGATACTGTGCGCATGTGTAGTACAATTTGTATATCTTTGAAATCGGTGTTTTTTGACGTGTTGAAGTCGGATATTTTTCAACATTTCTTGATTTGATGCTGTGTTTGTGTTAAAAAAATGATGCAGACACGTAAATAAATTATATTTGGGCTGAGTACGACAAGTAGAATGTTGATTATGTGATTTGTGTCTTCGATATGAAGCGTGAACTGAGTCGACCCAAATGCGGTCAGTTTCTTTCATTTTTAGTCAGACTAGATTTGAACGGGTCTCTCAAAGACTGTGAGGGCCAGGAGGGCCCCGGGTTAACAGTCTTACAAAGACTACATAGATACCACATAGAACTACATAGAACTACATAGATACCACATAGATACTACATAGACGTATTAAGACCCCTACGTGTCCATACTGGTGGGGGGGGGGGGGGGGGGGGGGTGGCTGTTTGAAAACCATATTATGTTCGACAACCGGTAGTTCTAAAAGGATTATGGACGATTCGGACCATGTACGATTCAGACCAGATTTTTATTGGACGATCCCCCCCCCCCCCAGAAAATACTGGGAAATGAGCGATCAAATGGAGCTTTCTGGTGGCTTCTGGGGTGGAAATCCTTGGTTTTTTGAACGGCTAAATAACCCTTTTTAAACATCGTGTTTCAAAATGTCAAATTCTGTCATACAGACAGAATTAGAAAATTTAAAACATGCTCTTCTGAAATATGTCGTTGAAAGTATTTACTACATAGGATACAATATCATGATTTCAACACCCAACGATTGCCTAATTTG
The DNA here is from genome assembly GCA_031216915.1 of Pictodentalium vernedei. Classification (NCBI taxonomy): domain Eukaryota; kingdom Metazoa; phylum Mollusca; class Scaphopoda; order Dentaliida; family Dentaliidae; genus Pictodentalium; species Pictodentalium vernedei. The sequence goes on along the minus strand of CM062290.1, from coordinate 164,087,796 downwards.
AAGGGACTTTCGCTACTTATACCGGGGAGGGGCGAGGAGTGGGTTGTGAACTTGTAAAGAGTGGAGACTGCCCCCCCCCCCCCATGCTAGACAAACACGCGCTAAAGGGGGGGGGGGCTGCCCCCCCCCCCCTTTGTATCCACCATTGGTCTGACGCCATGCTGGGCCATTCGGCACCCCGGACCCTGGGGTACAACCCTGGGGTACATTCGGCACCCCGGACCCTTGGGGGTCATGGGCATACCTCTCACCCCTCCACCTGTCCCCTTGTGGACAGTAAGCTACTTCCCCATAAGGCTGGTACACCCGAAGGGGTGGGTCATAAGCATATCTGTATCGGCCTTGGGGAAGCCAACGATTTTCTTGAAAATCATCTCTGTAATTTGCCTCCCCTCCCCCTTCCTCAAAAAAGGTCTATTCTGCCTAACTGGGCGTCTATCCTCAAATCCCCCCCATCTAGTCATGTTGGGATTCACCTCCTGTCGGGTGGGTATTGGATTGGGTGGAACTCTGTCTCTACCATCATTCCCACCATTTTGGAAAGTATCATAATCAGAACCCACCGATTCATAAGGTGGTGGAGAGTCAATATCAAAAGTAGCAGCATCTGGGACTGGACCCGGTCTATTTGGAACAGAACTTTGAAATGGCCTGCCTCTAATATGCCAAGCAGGTGTTAATGAGGGATCGTCACAGGACTCCCTATTCTCCCCCACTGTATTTCTCGATGCTCGATGACGTGGAGAGTGCTGACGCCGAGACCAAGGTGGAGCACCAGGAGTTTCCCCCACCCTGGAAAGCGCTAAAGGGCCACTCACTCCTTCCCCATGCTGACAAACTTGATCCTCGGCTTCAATGCATCTAGAACAATTTGAACGGGGATTTTCATCTCCCGGAGAATGTAGGGCGAAATTGATAGTACTCAAAAGGGTCCTGGTCACTTTTAAACCAGGAACCTCTCTCAGAGTGCTCTCTGAAAAATTTCCTAATTGAGCATGTTTCTGCACCAGCTGGCGAGCTCTGGGGACATCAACCCCAGGTAAGGCAAAAAATCCCATGAAATCACATGTATTTATAAAAATTTGTGGTTCGGGAACACTAGGTGACCGATTCTGATCATGTGTAACAGCCGTAGCCATTTTCCCTAACACAAAATAATTTACGTCAATTTTGACAACAAAATGCGAAAAAATATTTCATTTGGGAAATTCCCAACAAGTTGACAAAAAAATACAAAACAAAGATAAAAAAACAATATTCCAAAATAAATGAAAGACAAATCAAAAGAATATTACATTGGATGGGTAAGTGAAATAACTGGATTTACTGTGATTAAAATTGGCGGGTTCGTGTGTCAACAAGACAAAGCCAAAATGGCCGCGGGTGGCAAGTTTAAAACTTGAAAAGTTTCGAGCATCAGCCCACACAAATTCGGTTAAGTCGTTGTGCCAATGTGGTAATTTTTGGGGATATATAATCTTAATACACTAATACTTATATATACCACCCAATACCAAATAGTTACAAGCTCATCAAGTGGGTTATTTCCTCCAATGGGCGGGCACTTTCAACTCACCAGATGATATGTTCAGCAACCAAATAACAACAACTGGGTCTCCTCTTCCAATCCAGTATAAATACCATTCTCTTGGTGACGTCACCGGTTCTCTTTACTCTTCTGACCAGTTTACCATTCCAATTGTTGATTCCATATTGGAGGAGTAATAATAGGGGCATTATGCTACATTATAAAATAACATGCGAAAAATGTAAACCCCATTCCTTCCCTCTCCTTTCCCCCCAACTGCAATATTGAAGACAAATAAAAAATACAGAGAAGAATAGAATGAACAAACAAATTGACTGACATTCACACCTCAAGTGGATATTATTATGACAGACACTAATACAATTGATTAAATTATCAATAATCCCCTAATTAGCAAATGCCAATTATCAATAATCTCCTAAGTCGCCATATTTGATACAAACTTAATAATAAGAACTTGATAAGGAAAAGTTATTCATTGTCATTGTCTACTGGTGTTGTTTGTTGAGGTTGGTGAAGTGTTGCAGTAATACCTTTGGGGTTATAATTTTCTGTTTGTAATGCTCCCATACATTAAAAATTTCCATCTGATAGTTTTTAAATGTTTTTTTTTTATACCCATGGAGTTTCTCTTCAGATACCAAGTGTCACTGAAGGTCTACTAGTAAACTCCCTTTGTTCAACACCTCTATAAGTTCATACAAGTTGACATTATTGTGCCCAATTTTTAAAATCATCAAATATCATGGCTATCTGCTCTGCTGGCAAAAAAGGGAGGCACATCAATTCACGGGGGTATTTTGAAGTGTAACAAATATCTTGTTTCTGATTTGAAAAATATTACTTATCACGCCTCAAGGATGGGTCATAAATTACATTTTTGAGACAAGAAACATGCATCAAATTTTTAAAAAAATAATTCAGTGTTACAGATCCATGCCTTGGATGTTTCGTCAAAAACCTAAAAGACGATTCGTCGTTATCGTAATTTGGACGATTCGTCGTTATGACGAATCTTCAATCACGACGAATTGTCCAGTTACCCTCATTTCCTCAGGGGTTGGACGATTTGGCACTTGGGTTGGACGATTCGGCACCTGCATTCGACGATTCGATTCTTAGGTTAGAACAATTCAGCCCAACGAATATATATTATCGTCGGGTATTACAGATAAATATACATGTAATACTTAAATAAAATATATAAATTTTATATTGACGCGTGTCAGGATGATAAAATTTGAAAAGGCTTTTACTACTGCCTGCCTTGATTAGGTTTAGCCGGAAATTATTGAAAATTCCTGTTATCAGTTCCCACCACAGGGAAGTACCTTACAGGACTTAGTGAATGATCTAAAATAAAAATAATTAGCTTCTGTTCACCTGAAACAAAAAAAGAAAATCAATAGCATCTGTTTACCTGGAATAAAGAAACTGAAAATTTCACTAGCTTCTGTTCACCTAAAATAAAGAAACTGAAAAATTCATTAGCTTCTGTTCATCTTAAAACAAAAGAAAATATTAGTCAATTTGAAATAGTATACCCAACACTTACTGACCATATATACCAGCACACCTTCTCAACAACTGACTCGATGTCAACTCTCCAGCGCTGTGTCTGTCCCACAATTTGAAAAGTTTTCCCTGGACCTCTTCAGCTGTCTTTCTCTGACGTCTTGGATTTTTCCACTACTGCAGATATTGCACTAATCATTTTCGTGGGGAAAACCATTTGGGAAATGGTGGGTCTGCCAAATATAACATATGGTACGTAAGTGGTACCCCTAAACCAAATGGCTGTAAAGAGCTTGGAAACCGTGCAGAACGATGCAGGCCGGTGGATAACGGGGTTGAGTAATGCTGCAGCACTAGAAGCAATCAGGGGTGAGCTTGGGTGGATGAGAATCAAGGACAGGTTAGACTTATTGAAACTCGGTTATCTTAATTGCTTGGTAAATCTCCCTGACACCCAATGGTGTAAAGTAATGTTCCAGAGTATTTTCAACTCAAATATCAAGACAGGGTGGATGATCCAAGTGAGGGAGCTAATAAGAGAACTACTCACGATCTCGGACCTAGACGTAGGGGCAACCCACGGTAAAAAAATCGTCAGAGAAAGGGTCATGGAGGACGGTAACCTTAATTGGTGAGAGGGGGTCAAATCAATGCTGGAAAGATCATTTTTAGCTTAACTTGACAAAGTCAAGATAAGCTATTGCTATCACGTATGCGGAAGTCTGTTAGTCTGTGAGTCTGTTCACATTTTCCTTTAGCACAGGCTGCTAGTAGTTCTTGTCTGATCATCACAAAATTTCATATGCAGGTTTGGGGTCATGTCTAGATGAGAATGTCCCCTTTTGGTCGCGATCAGTCAACCGGTATGGCTGCCCGAGCCCAAAACCGGAAAACCATTAGCACAGTCTACAGGTCGTATTTATGAAGGGATTTCATTGTAATTTGGTAAGATGCCTCTGTATAATGTCTAGATGAGAACATCGCCTTTTGGTCATGATCTGTCAACCGTGATGGCTGCCCAAGCCGAAACCCAAAATCTTTTAGCACAGTCTGCATGTCATATTTAATATTGAGGGATTTCATTGTAACTTGGTAGGATGACTACGTATGATGTCTAGATGAGAACGTCCCCATTTGGTCACAATCTGTCAACCGTGACGACTGCCCGAGCCCAAAACCCGAAAACCTTTACCACAGTCTACAGGTCATATTTATGGAAGTATTTCATTGTAACTTGGTAGGTTGACTTCATATAATGTCTAAATGAGAACATCCCCTTTTGGTCACGATCATTCAGCCGTGATGGCTGCCAAGCCCAAAACCCAAAAACCTTTAGCATAGTCTATAGGTCATATTTATGGAAGGATTTCATTGTAACTTGATAGGTTGCCTCCATGTAATGCCTAGATGATGACATCCCCTTTTGGTCGTGATTGGTCAACTGTGAAGGGTACAGGGGCCCGAAGCCCGAAAACCTTGAACACAGTCTACAGGTCATATTTATGAAGGGATTTCATTGCAACTTTCGTAGGATTACTCCAGATAATGCCCAGATGAGAACATCCCTTTTGGTATTGATCATTCAACCATGATGGCTGCCGAGCCCAAAACCAAAAAAACTTTAATACAGACTAGAGGTTGTATTTGTGAAGGGATTTCATTGTAACTTGGTAGAATGACTCAGTATAATGTCGAGATGAGGACCTTCCCTTTTAGTTGCAATTGGTCAACCGTGATGGCTACACAGGCCTGAAGCCCGAAAACCTTTAGCCCAGTCTACAGGCCATATTTATCAGTGGATTTCAATGTAACTTGATAGGATGACTCGTTTTGGAATAATTTCACTGTAACTTGGTAACTTTCGTTGACATACATTAACTGTGAGGGCCACATACATTAACTGTGAGGGCCACATTAACCCACCCTCAGTTATTGAGTACAGTCTACACCTGATATTATTTTTTATTAAAAACATAGCATACAGGGAACAGAAATTAACATATTCCCAATTATCACAATTCTTGTCTTATTTCATAATCCTTTCATAATCATTGAACATTATCCTTTTCATCAAACACAACACACAGACAAGTTAAGCTACAGTGTCATTAACACTTTCATTATTCAGTGAATGTTACTTTTGTCTTTATGAGGGATTGTTCGAACCCAAGTGTCGAGTCGTCCAAAGTCAAATGCCGAATCGTCCACCGCATGCGCAGGTGCCGAATTGTCCAAACTCAAGTGCCGAATTGTCCAAAAACCCAGTCCTGAATCGTCAAAAAACCCAGGTGCCGATTCGTCCAGGTGCTGAATCACCCGGCATTCATTTCCATATACGTATGTGATAATAAGAAAACCCCAGTGAAAGCATTAGTACCACATACGTATTTGGAAATAAGAAAACCACAGGGAAAGCATTAGCACCACCTTTTTATTCAGGTTAAATTTGCTTGTGTGACTGTGTTGGGGGATTTTAATGGAAATATTTGTGGGATTACATGTGTGAAACTTACAATTACTGAATTAGAATAATAAATTATATGTGTCCTTTCATTTTTAGCTCACCTGGCCTAAAAGGCCATGTGAGCTTTTCTCATCACTTTGCGTCCACCGTCGTCTGCCATCCATAAACTTTTCACATTTTCATCTTCTTCTCTGTAACCGCTGAGCTGGTGTGAACCAAACTTGGCAGGAATGGTCTATGGAGGTCCTCCATGAACGATCCTCATTTTGCTCCCGTGGGTTGAAAAACATGGCCGCCAGAGGCATTCTTTGATTCTGATTGGTGGATTTTCAAAAATCTTCTCCTCTGAAACTGCCAGGTCAAATGTTTTGATACTTCACATAAATGATGACTGGGACCCCCTCTACCAACGATCCTCATTTAATCTTGATCAGGTTGTAAACATGGCCACAATTGTGGCTTATAGTTACTATAGAAACCCTATGGGAAATCACATTTTCATCTTCTTCTCTGGAGAACGTGAACCAAACTTTGCAGGAATGGTCTATAGGAGGCCCTCTACAAGTGATGTGCTTTTTGTTCCCATTGGTTGGAAAATATGGCCACCAGAGACATTCTCTGATTCTGACTGATGGATTTTGCAAAAATCTTCCCCTCAGAAACTACAAAGTCAAAATGTTTTGAAACTTCACATGATTGAGGACTAGGACACCCTCTACCAATGATCCTCATGTAATGTTGCAAACATGGCCACAATTGCAGTTCATAGTTACCATGGAAAGCCCGAATCAAATGGTTTTGCGTGCCGAAGGCGTGCAGGGATGTTTTGGGGAGCAAGCCCCTTTCGACCCTCATTAGCTGTAGAATTTTGAAGTGTCAGACCGTGGTAAAGGAGGAGAATTTGTGGGTTGTTAGTGGCGCTTGTGTCTTTTCTGCTTCTTTTTCAGAGGTGGAGGTTTGGAAGGAGAGACAATGGTAGTTGGTGTTGTTGGTGGGCTGCCTGATGGTGGTTGCTGAGTTATGTTTCTTGTCCTAGCTGAGTCTGGACTGGTTGTGAGTGATTGCTGAGTCTTTTGTTGTTGTAGGTTTCTGGCATCTATTAGTTTATTGGCTTCTTCGATTTGTTGGAGGAATAGTTGGTACTTCCTGTCCATCTCATGACTGTGAAGGTCCCCTTGTATTTTGTTTTCCTGTAAGATGTTCTCCAGCCTGTCATCCACGTCCTGGCATTCTGGTTTAGAAGGAAGAGACGAGTGGGGATCAGGAAGAGGCGGGAAGGCAGCTTCCTTTTCCACCGCAGTCTCCACAGACTCTTCCACATCCGACAATACCGGCTGGGAAGCCGGCATTTGGATGGGGCTGTCTGTGGGAGTGGGAGGGGAAGTGGTGGACGTCTCTGGCTCTTTCTTTTCCTCACCCTTCTCTTTCTTCATCTCCAAGAATGCCTCCAAGCCTCAGGAATCCCTCCGCTTGGTGGACAGGCTCTTCTTTATTCTCTTTCTCTTTTCAGGACCTCCTGACCTACTCGGGTGAGGACCAGTGTGAGAGGGGATCCTCCCATCAAAGGTACTACCTCTCCCCGAGGAGGGTGGTAATTCTTTCTCTTCTTCAATCTTGAATTCAAGGTTCAGATGAACACTCTTGTCTATCTCCTGGATAGTCCAGGTGATAGGGCAAGAGACGCCCAGAGCTGCTATCATTCTCTTCAATCGCGCTGGTAGTTCCAGTGTTTCCATAATTAAGATTGTAATTAGGATGCTCACACTCTTGAGTTCAGAGGTGCGAATGAATGTGTCATGGAAAGCCTATGGGAAATCACATTTTTAGCCCGACTGTTTACAGTGAGGGCTATAGTAATGACTTTTGTCCGTCCGTCCGTCCGTCCGTCTGTCCACCTGTTAACATTTAGAGTTTTGGTTAAAGTTTGTGGTTAAAGTTTTTTACTGAAGGTTCAAGTGTTTTTTTTTGTTTTTTTTCTTTTCCTGTTTAGTTGACATTTGGAGTTTTGGTTAAAGTTTGTGGTTAAAGTTTTTTATTCAACCTTCAAGTACAGGCTATACCCGGTAGTTCTTGACTGATCGTCACAAAATTTCATATGCAGGTTTTAGGTCATGTCTACATGAGAACTTCCCCTTTTGGTCATGATCGGTCAACCGGTATGGCTGCCCGAGCCCAAAATCCCAAAACCTGTAGCACAGTATACAGGTCATATTTATGGAGGGATTTCATGGTAACTTGATAGGTTGACTTCATATAATGTCTACATGAGAAAGTCCCCTTTTGGACATGTTTGGGCAACTGTGACGGCTACAGGTGCCCAAAGCCCGAAAACCTTCAGCACAGTCTGCAGGTCATATTTAGGAAGGGATTTCATTGTAACTTTGTAGGATCAATCCACATGATGCCCAGATGAGAATGTCCCCTATTGGTTGCGATCATTCAACCATGATGGCTGCCCGATGCCCAAAAACCTTTAGCACAGTCTACACATCATATTTATGGAGGGATTTCATTGTAACTTGATAGGTTGACTTCATATAATGTCTAGATGAGAACGTCCCCTTTTGGGCAACTGTGACGGCAACAGGGGCCTGAAGCCCGAAAACTTTAGCACAGTCTACAGGTCATATTTATGAAGGGATTTCATTGTAACTTTGTAGGATCAATCCACATGATGCCCAGATAAGAATGTCCCCTTTTGGTTGCGATCATTCAACCATGATGGCTGCCCGAGCCCGAAGCCCGAAAGCCTTTAGCACAGTCTACACGTCATATTTATGGAGGGATTTCATTGTAACTTGATAGGTTGACTTCATATAATGTCTTCATGAGAAAGTCCCCTTTTGGACATGTTTGGGCAACTGTGACGGCTACAGGTGCCCAAACCCCGAAAACCTTCAGCACAGTCTACAGGTCATATTTATGAAGGGTTTTCATTGTAAGTTTGTAGGATCAATCCACATGATGCCCAGATGAGAATGTCCCTTACTGGTTGCGATCATTCAACCATGATGGCTGCCCGAGCCCGAAGCCCAAAAACCTTTAGCACAGTATACACGTCATATTTATGGAGGGATTTCATTGTAACTTGATAGGTTGACTTCATATAATGTCTAGATGAGAACGTCCCCTTTTGGGCAACTGTGACGGCAACAGGGGCCCAAAGCCAAAAACCTTTAGCACAGTCTACAGGTCATATTTATGGAGGGATTTCATTGTAACTTGATAGGTTGACTTCATATAATGTCTAGATGAGAACGTCCCCTTTTGGGCAACTGTGACAGCAACAGAGGCCCAAAGCCCCAAAACCTTTAAAATTTTCCACAGGCCATAATTATGAAGGAATTTCATTGTAGCTTGGTAGGATGACTCCAAGTTTGTGGTTAAAAACCCAGACAAACACTGCCCCCCCCCCCCACCCCCACCCCCACCCCACCGCAATTAGGCTTTTTTTTCCTTTTCTCCAGTATTCATTTTGAACTATTTACAGTCACTACATGCGGAACCCTTTTTTAAACTTATGTACCAGCCCCCCCCATCCCCACCCCCCACCCCCCCCCCCCCCCCCTGAAGGGGGGGGGGGGGGGCAGTTACGATCTTCACGAAATTTCATATGCAGGTTTTAGGTCATGTCTACATGAGAAAGTCCCCTTTTGGTCGTGATCAGTCAACCGGTATGGCTGCCCGAGTCCAAAACCCGAAAACCTTTAGCTCAGTCTACAGGTCATATTTATGGAGAGATTTCATTGTAACTTGATAGGTTGACTTCATATAATGTCTACATGAGAAAGTACCCTTTTGGACGTGATTGGGCAACTGTGATGGCTACAGGTGCCTGAAGCCCGAAAACCTTCAGCACAGTCTACAAGTCATATTTATGAAGGGATTTCATTGTAACTTCGTAGGATCAATCCACATGATGCCCAGATGAGAATGTCCCCTTTTGGTTGCGATCATTCAACCATGATGGCTGCCCGAGCCTGAAGCCCGAAAACCTTTAGCACAGCCTGCATGTCATATTTATGGAGGGATTTCATTGTAACTTGATAGATTGACTTCATATAATGTCTAGATGAGAATGTACCCTTTTGGGCAACTGTTACGGCAACAGGGGCCCAAAGCTCGAAAACCTTTACAATATTCCACAGGCCATAATTATGAAGGGATTTCATTGTAGCTTGGTAGGATGACTCCAAGTTTGTGGTTAAAAAACCCAGACAAACACCACCACCCCCTACCCCCACCCTCCACCCCCTCCCAATTAGGCTTTTTTTTCTTCTTTTCTCCAATATGCATTTTGAACTATTTACAGTCACTATATGCGGAACCTTTTTTTAAACTTACGTACCTCCCATTCTCCCCCACCCCTCACCCCCCATTATTTGATTTCAACCAAAGTTGATATGTGTATTTTCCAGCTAGTAATACAGGACAGGTCAGGTTTCAATATAGGTTCCACAACTCCCCCCCCCCCCCTCCCCCCCCCCCCCCCCACACACACACACACACAAACAAACGTGTCACTTAGGCAATTATTCCCATTGACTCATATAGCCCAACATTGCTTTATGTACTGCATCTTTAATCCTTTACCTAACACAAGTTGAAGCCAACAGTACAAATTATTTTTCTGAAACATCAGATTTTTTCATTTTTTATTTACTTCTAACCATGGCTTTTTACTCCTTATTGGAACAAGCTCATCAATTTTGTTCCATTAATAGGTTATGAGGTATGTTTTGAAGTAGAGAAATGAAAAAATAAAATTTGAATAGCAAATTTTGTATATCACGAGTGCAGATATGGCAGATTCGTTAGGTAAACTGTTAACAAAAAATGGCTCCAACTATTTTGCATCTAAGTATTGCCATTCCTGGGACAGTTGGGCTGCATGCGTGACATCACTCTAGTTATATGTAGTTCCAGATGAGCGATTACAGGCTCTTTAGAGCCTCTAGTTTAATAATTGGAATTTTAGTTATTTTTCACAACTGAATTCTTGCAGATTATCTGACAAATACATTTCTTTATTTCAATAATCTTCGGTTACTGATTAAGATATCCTGTATTGTTTCCTGAAAATCTACATAATAATTAATCTGACTAATGATAGAAAATAATATAAAAATTCAATGCATGTTGTCATAAAATTAATTGAAATACTGAGCAATAAAGCCTGATTCTTCTAAATCTAAATATTATTAGCTTAACTTGACAAAGTCAAGATAAGCTATTGCCATCACATAGCTTTTACAGGTGGCTGGGCCTTTTTTGGAGAAAAGGGGGGTAGGGGACCACAGCCGATAACCCAGAGGGGCACAAATGCTGGGAACATAGAAAGAACAACAAACATGCACAACACAGGGACACACCAGGGTTATAATAATGTGCCAGTGATGACAAAGAAACAAAGATTCATTAAGTTTGGGTACTGCAACATCCAGGGTCTGCACAAGAAAGTAAGCGAAATATCAACACTGATGGACGAAGGAGACTTCGATATAATGGGTCTAAGTGAGACGTGGATACGACGGGATGAGCGGGTTGATCAGATGAAGGGTTGCGTGTGGATAGGAGCTGGGCGAACTGAGGGTCAGAAACGTGGTGGGGGTGTTGGCATCTACGCTAAAGAGGAATTACAGCCCTCATTGATTACAGATCTCACAGAAGCAAGGACTCAGATTCCAGTATCCAACGAAATAGTCTGGGCAAAAATCAAGTTAGGAAGCAGGAGTGTTGCCGTTGGTGTTGTATACTTAGCAGTGGAGGGAAGTAAGCCCGAGTGGAATGATTCAATATATACAACTCTTAGATCGAATATCACAGAGCTTGAAAGCAGAGGGTTCAGTATTGTCCTAATGGGGGACTTCAATGGGCACATCGGGGATAAGGAGGAGGGCATACAGGGAGGTGATAGGAAAATTAACACGAATGGGAGGAAGATGTTGGACCTATCAAAAGAGCTTGGTTTAAAGATCTTGAACAGGGATGCGAAATGTAAGGGTAAATGGACCTGGGAGAGGAACGATAAGAAAACAATAATTGATTATATACTCACTGACATTAGCGTATGGAGGGAGGTTATAGATGTAGAAATAGATGACGAGGGAAAAAATGACTTGGGTAGTGATCACAACCTGATAACAGTTAAGATTATGGGCAAAAAGACGAATAGAGACAGAAATACCTTCAAGGAAGTTTGGGGACTAAAACAAGGAGCCGACTGGAAGCAGTTTCGGGAAAAACTAAAACCAAGTCTTGAATGTATACCTAGGGATGCAAATGTCCAGAGTATTTCAGATGGCATTGTAAATAGCCTAACAGAGGCAGGGAAGGATTGTATAGGAAGGGTGAGGGTCCCAACGAGAGAGCTTGGATACAGGGTTAACGAGGGACTGAAAAAGGCTATAAAAGAAAGGAAGGTAAAATGCGCTGCTTACAGAAGAAGTAGGAAGCTTAAAGGGGTGGATAACAATGACACGAGACTAATGAAAGGAGAATATGAACTGGCACGGAAAAAGGTGAATGAGATAAAGAATAATAATAGGAAGGAGCGCAATTGCAGTCTTGCCAGAACAATAAAGAAAACGGGGGGTTCGAGCTCAAACGTATTTTGGAACTGGGTAAATAAACGGGGGAAAAGTAGTGTGCAGAGTATCAAAGTGGATGGGGAAAGTACAGAAGATAAAGGCCGTATCGCTTCAGAGTTAGTCAAGCACTGGGAAAAGATAAACGATAGGCGATGGGGCAGTGGGTCCCCACCAAAAAGAAATACACTGGTGGAGGAGAACCTATCCAATCGTGTATGTAGCGAAATAACGGCAGAAGAAGTGCGGAACGTGGTCTCGAAACTAAAAAATGGTAAAGCGGGAGGGACTGATGAAATTCCGAACGAATTCCTCAAAAATGGAGGGGAGGCACTTATTGAAGTCCTGACAAACCTTTTCAACCTGGCTCTGCGAAAGCAAGAGGTCCCCAGAGAGTGGAGGGAAAGTAAGGTGTCGTTCATACACAAAAAGGGGGATAAGGAAGTTCTAGATAACTATAGGGGGATATCAGTTAGTAGTAACATCGGGAAAGTATTCTGTAAGGTCATATACAGTAGACTAGAGGAAGTTATTGAAGAGAAAGGTTTTCTAGGAGAAATTCAAAATGGTTTCAGGAAAGGACGAAGAGTCACTGATCACCTATTTACACTCACCCAACTGATAGAATCAACAAAGGCTGAAAAGAAAAAGATGTTTCTGGCATTTCTAGATGTGAAAAAAGCGTACGACCGAGTGTGGAGGGAAGGTATGTGGCGAAAGCTCGAGGGCATCGGACTGGGGGGTGACTTTGTGGGAATCATGAAAGCACTGTATACAGATGTGCAAAGCCAACTCAGTCTAGGGAGTATCACTACAAAACGAGTCCCTATGGATATAGGCCTCAAGCAGGGGTGTATCTTTTCACCGATTTTGTTTGCATTGTATGTTAAAGATTTAGGGGACGAACTAATTCAGAGTGCGGAGGGGGTAAATGTTGGAGACATAAAGATACCAGGCTTATTCTTTGCGGACGACATGGTGTTAATGTCTAGAACTGAACAGGGGCTAGAGAAATTGCTGGAAATTGTTGGTAGTTATGGGAACACTTGGCGGCTCGAACTAAATGAAAATAAAAGCAAGGTAATACCCGTTGGACGCAAGGTAGATATGACGAAGAGATGGAGAGTGGGGGAGTTCTCAATCCCCGAAGGGGAAAGCAAACAAATCACTGTAGGAGAAAAGGGAGAGTATGAGTATCTAGGGGTAAGCATAAATATAACGGGAAGAGGGGTGTACAGAAATTACTCAGCCAAACTGATTCTGAAAGGGAAAAGAATTCTGAACCAACTAAAACTTTTAGGGAAAAATAGTTTCAACAAGGTCTTTGTGGGGAAAACACTGTGGGAGAGGGTGGGTTTACCAAGTATAACGTATGGCACGGACGTGATTCCATTAAACCAAACCGTTATTAAAAAGCTGGAAAGTACTCAGAATGATGCCGGCAGATGGATAACAGGGTCGAGTAATGCTGCAGCTTTGGAAGCAGTAAGGGGGGAGCTTGGGTGGATGAAAATCAAGGACAGGGTAGATTTGGGAAAACTGTGTTACTTTAACTACTTGAGAAACCTGCCTGACAACCGGTGGTGCAAATTGATGCTCGATACCATTTGGAATTCTAATATAGAAACGGGGTGGTCAAAACATGTGAGGGAACTAATGGACAATTACTCTATAGAGGTCACAAACATAGAAGTAGGAATGAAAGAAGGCAAAAGGTTTGTCAAAGAGAGAGTCATGGAAGATTGCAATCGAAACTGGCGAGCAGGGGTTAGCGTGAAAAGATCACTGCAGGGGTTACAATATAAAGAAAAGCCAGCTTTTGAGAAGTACCTAGATGGCACCTTTGGAGGGTCACTGCTGTTCAAACTGAGATCAAGATCACTGGAGCTTCGGGGAAAAATTGGGAGAGATGGGGAAAAGGGATGCCAAATGTGCCACTCTGGAGTAGTGGAGACCCTGGAACATTTTCTCTTGGAATGCCCACAGTTTATACCTCATAGAATAAAATTTACTGGAAGAATAATGCAGAAGTGGGGTGAAGAAACAAAGGATAGATGGCTGAAGGCGGACACGAGGGAGAGGGTAGGAATGCTTATTGAAGAAATTGAAAAAGAGGAAGTGAGGGACACTATTAAGCAGTTTATATCTGAATGCTGGGAGGAGAGGAGGGGAAGAGGGGGTGGGGTGCTGGGGGAATGATGGCCTTCTCTTATGAGGACCGCGACAAATCAGCGGCTGGCCAAAGAGTTATTATTATTATTATTATGTCTGTTAATCTGTGAGTCTGTTCACATTTTCCTTTAGCACAGGCTACACCCCATAGTTCTTGTCCGATCATCACAAAATTTCATATGCAGGTTTGAGGTCAGGTCTAGATGAGAATGTCCCCTTTTGGTCATGATTGGTCAACCGTGCTTGCTGTCCGAGCCCAAAACCCGAAAATCTTTTGCACCGTCTACAGGTCGTATTTATGAAGGGATTTCATTGTAACTTGGCAGAAACCCAAAAACTTTTAGCACAGTCTACAGGTCATATTTAATATGGAGGGATTTCATTGTAACTTGGTAGGATGACTCTGTATGATGTCTAGATGAGAACTTCCCCATTTGGCTGTGATCTGTCAACCATGACTGCTGTCCGAGCCCAAAACCCGAAAACCTTTAGTACAGTCTACAGGTCGTATTCATTGAGGGATTTCATTGTAACTTGGTAGGATGACTCCATATAATTTCTAGATGAGAACGTCCCCTTTTGATTGCGATTGGTCAACTGTGACGGCTACAGGGGTCCCGGAGCCCAAAAACCTTTAGAACAGTCTGCAGGTCATATTTATGAAGGGATTTCATAGTAACTTGGTAGGATGATTTCAGATAATGTCTAGATGAGAACATCCCCTTTTGGTCGCAATCATTCAACTGTGATGGCTGCCCAAGCCCAAAACCCCAATACCTTTAGCATAGACTACTGGTCGTATTTAAGAAGGGATTTTATTGTAACCTGGTAGGATGACTCCATATAATGTCTGAGAACATCCCCTTTTGGTCGCTATTGGTCAATTGTGATGGCTACAGGGGCCCTAAGCCCCAAAACCATTAGCACAGTCTACAGGCTGTATCTATGAAGGGATTTCATAGTAACTTGGTAGGATGATTCCAGATAATGTCTAGATAAGAACGTCCCCTTTTGGAAGCAATCATTCAACCGTGATGGCTGCCCAAGCCCAAAACATGAAGGCCTTTAGCATTGACTACAGGTCATACTTATGAAGGGATTTCATTGTATCTTGGTAGGATGACTCAGTATAATGTCTAGATGAGGACGTCCCCTTTTGGTTACAATCGATCAACCGTGATGGCTACACAGGCCCGAAGCCTGAAAACATTTAGCACAGTCTACAAGCCGTATTTGTGAAGGGATTTCATTGTAACTTGATGGGATGACTCATTTTGGAATAATTTCACTGTAACTTGGTAACTTTGGTTGACATACATTAACTGTGAGGGCCACATTAACCTACCCCTCAGTTCTTTAGTACAGTTTACACCTCAAATTATTTTTATTGAAAACATTGCATTTCTTGGAACAGAAATTAACATATTCTCAACTATCACAATTCTTGGCGTATTTCATAATCCTTTCATAAACATTGAACATTGTCCTTTTCATTAAACACACCACGTGGTCAAGTTAAGCTACAGTGTCATTGACACTTTCATTGGATTTGCTACAGGTTTCTGGTGTGTGAAAAAGAATAAAGGAGATTAGGCAAGGACAATTTTGATGGTTGAAGTGTGAATTGTTTTTGAAACACCAGTAAATTACCACTACTTAGCTATGTTTTTACTCACACATTCGCACTGCAGCTTTGTATTCATTTTTTCCATTCATTATCTTTGATTTTGTGAATTACTCTCCTGCAATCACATAATTCAATTTATTTTATTTCAGCATATCAGCTAAGTTTTGTGAATCCAGCCTATATTGTATATATTATTATGTACTTCCTGACAGCTTCGAAACTTTAATACTAGGTGATAGGTTTCATGGAACAAGCCCGTGCAACACAACGTTGCCTGATAGCTTTGCAACCACAAAGTTTCCTGGAACAGGCCTGTGTTGTATGCAATTTGTATACTTCCCAACAGCTTGGAAACTTTCAAAATTTGCTGTTCGGTTTTCACAACTTTAAAACCTATAAGTTTCCTGAAACAAGCCAGCACTGTATACACTTTGTTTTCTCCTCGACAGCTTGGAAACTTCATCAACCACTGAGTTTTTAGACTAAAACCAGTACAGTAACAGACTGTCAGACAGCTTAGAAACTTAGAAGTTCTGTGTATTTAGTGCCAGATTAGAACGTTGCGAACGGTGCATAAACTGAATTACAATACAGTTTAAAAATAAACGGTGACAATTCAAAGCACTTCAAACAAAGGGGATAGAATGGTTTTGCGTGCCGAAGGCGCACAGGGACGGTTTGGGGGACAAGGTTCTTTCGACCCTTTTTGACTGTTTATTTTTGTAGGATGTCGAGGTGTGGTAGAGGAGGAAAAGGAAGGAGGGAGGGAGGAGGCTTACCCCCTTTTGGGCTTTTTGCGGCTCTTTTTCTTAGGTGGTGGTTGGCTTGGTGATAAGGCTGGTGGTGGTGGTGCTGAGTTACGAGCATTGATTTCTTCATTTACCCTTCTGTTTTTTTCTTTGGATTCTTCTATGAATTTATGGGTCTTGATCCTGGATTCGTCTAGCATCTGCACCATTCTTTTTAGTTTTAGGGTGGCTTCTTCGATTTCCACAGACTGGGGTGGCTGTTCAGTTGTGATTTCCACTCCTGGGCTATCCGGTAGTGAAGGAAGAGGGGAGTGGGAGGTGGTGAAAATGCAACTTCCAGTTCCTCCTCAGTCTCCGCTGGGCATTCCACATCCAACTGTACCGGCTCAGGAGCCAGCAGTTGGTTGGGTGTACCAGTGGGACTAGGAGGGGAACTGGTGGCTGCCTCCAGAACCTCCACCCCCTCACTCAACTCTTTCTTCCTATTCTGGAAGGCCTCCAGGCACAGGGCACTCCTGCACTTGGTCAAAGGGCTCTTCTTTTTTCTTTCTCTCACTCTTTTCAGGGCCTCCGTGCCTCTTCGGGGTGAGGACCAGTGGGAGAGGGGATCCTCTCTCCAAAGGTACAACCTCTCCCCGAAGAGGGTGGTGTATTGTTCTCTTCAATGATGAAATCCAAGGTCAGTTGGACGCTCTTGCCTTTTTCCTGGATAGTCCAGGAGATAGGGCAAGAGACGCCCAGAGCTGATATGGCTTTCTCTAGTCTAGCTGGTATTTCCATGTCAGTCGAGATGCTCACGCCCTGAAGTCAGAAGTGTGAATGATGTGAAACGTTCAAACAAAGATAATCAAATAAAGCACCAATACTCAAGTGCAGACACCAGACCAGTGGAAAAAAACACCTGGTCTTCACACTTTACAAACATGATAAAGTGTGAACAATATAATTGCACCAACTAAAAACAAACTTCAACACAGTGCAATAATTGAATGCAGACACCAAACTGGTGAAAACAAAGAAACAACAGTACTTCACACCCTACAAATAGTCAGGTGTGTACAATACAATTGCACCATTTTTTTTTCATTCCGTCATTCACACCTTGGACTCCGAGGTGCTAACAACTGAAACAATGGAGCTCCCGCTTGTTATGCAAGAAACACTTGTCAGAGTGAAGGCTACCATTGCTACCACCTGGAGTATTCAGGTGCTCAAGGGTAAAATTCACCTGACAGTGGATTTTGATAAAGAAGCCGAACAGATGTCCTTGGAGAGGTGTAGTACCTTTCGTGTGAGGATTTTCCCCTGCACTGGTCACCCTCTAAGTGACGCAGACTTGCTGGATGATGACAAAAAGAAAACAGAAGCCACCAAGATCAAGAAGAAGAGAAAGAAGGGACCTTCCGCCAGATGACACGATGCCCGCCGACTGACGGAGTTCATGGATAAGCAGAAGAGGGAAAAGGAAGTGAGGGAGGCAAACCAGGGCGATGAAAACTGGAGATGGAGGAGGATGGACTATTTGTGGAGCAGGAGGTTGAGTCGGACATCGAACCTGATGCCGAACCCACTCTTGCTTCTCCAGCTTCTTCCTACCAGAACTCCAATCGGGAGGTGAGCACCGCGGAATCTGTGGAGGCTCTCCTGGGAAAGTGAAAGAAGTTCAGAGACTCTAAATACCAAGAATTTATGATGAGACAGATACTTTACTAAAATAGCATGGACTGCTACAAAAACAACTTTGAATTACTCCAGTCACATACTCAGATACACAACAACTGCTGTCTGCATCAAAATCAACCTGAAACAGCAACCACACAGCAATCAGCTGCAAGGACTAGGCCATTCATTCCAAGCCAGTCACCTAGTCCTCCAACACCTCCAACAGCAATCTCTCCAATCTCCATCACGGCCACCTCCTTCCAAGAAGAGCCGTCGGAAACACAGATGGCGCTGATCACCTTCACTTCTTCCCCCTTTTCCACATCCAGATATGAACGAAAGAAATTCAAACACTGCTGTTGCAGAGGGTCGAAAGGGGCTTGCCCCACACCGTCCCTGCACCCCTTTGGCATGCAAAACCATTTCATCTTTTTACAATTGCACCAACTAAAAACAAAAACACCAACACAGCACAATAATCAAAACTTATACAGCAAACAGAATTTGCCAAAACAAATACATTAACAATTTGTTTTGTAATTTGCTACAAGCAAAACTATGGCTGTATAAGAATTATAATAAAACACATCAAACAATAAGTGGCGTGTCTAGATCCCATAAAAAGTGACCGATATGACAATTTCTCATTCAAATATTGACCAAGTTTCGACAAACTCCAGACATTTTCAACAAATTGAAGTCCTGAGGTACCATATTTGTTTATTTGAAAAAAACGTATAGGCTGAAACTAGTTATACACAGTGGATTAAATTCTGGGCAAGTACTAATGGGCTTTGAGTCCGACAAATTATATACTGAAGCAAATGTAAGTGCCACATTAAAATTAGCTCATTCATCACGAGCTTGAAGCATTGAAGCACAAAGAGCTGACAAGGGCCACAATGCATTGTGCCATTGCTTTCAGTCAACAACCATATTTCTTTAGTGCCATCACCTTTTGCACATGCCAAATACTGATATGATATCACAAACTAAACATATTACAAGTCGTATAATATGGGCTGCATCCACAAAGTGGTAAACTTGCGCCACATCAATCGAGTAATATGGGCGAACCCCGCTCGCTGCAAGGCACAGGTGCATATAATGCCTATATCACAGTTAATCGACCATCCATTTTATCAAGGTCGGCGATATGTTCTAACTCAACTATCGCATCACCAATGCGAGTCTGAATTACATACCTAACTGTCTTCAGACCAATGCACCTAATGTCAACAATGACTTATGGGCTGAAACGTTGAGCAATACAAAACTAACATGTCGAATCACGGGTTTACAAACTATATAAAACTGGACTTGGCAAAAGGTTGAAATAAATACCAACACTCATCGAGCCAGGAACAAGTCGCTTCAGTGAATCAGTGTCACTTCAATGTACTGGGAAAAGGGTTAAAATTTATACCTACTCCCTCTAAGCCACTCACTGGCCCCTTTTGCCAATTTGGCCGTGCCTATGAGCACGCCTAACCTCTATAAAGGGTAAAGAGAACCCTTGTGGGCATTTGCTGACGCATTATTACACTCGCGACTAGCATTAATATTAATGATTGCGCACATGCATCAAAGTGTTTAAGCCTAAAACCTCTCTTCTTGATGCCAAAATATGCTACAGTGTTGGGAGGAGCGGTATATTTGCATAAACAAAAATAAATAAATAAAAATATAAATATAAATAAAAAAATAGATATAAATAAAATAAAATGAATCAATATAATTATTAAATAAATAAATAGATATAAATAAATATAATTAAGCAGAAAAATAAAGAATCAAAACAAAATTTATTTAGATAAATACCATTAAAACAGTCACACCTGTATATAAATAAATATAATTAAGCAGATAAATAAAGAATCATCACACAATTTATCTAGATAAATACCAATTAAAACAGTCACACCTGGATATAAAAGGTATGTGGTACTAATGCTTTCCCTGTGGTTTACTTATTTCCACATACGTACATGTATGTGGTACTAATGCTTTCCCTGGGGTTTGCTTATTTCCACTTACATATGTGGTACTAATGCCTACCATATTATTTATCACAATATCAGTTCAGGTATGAATGCGGTAGCAGACTTCCAGGAACCAGTGGAGTTGATTTCATTTTTCGTGTTCTATTCCTCCCAACCTTCATGTTGATGCATAGTTTGTGTATATTTAATTTGAATTTAAGGAATATCAGAGATGGGAATTTCAAAATAAACAAAATTCCATTACTTATATAGCACCTTAATGTGTTCCCGTTGGAAGTTTTCCACTTAGGCTAGGGCCGGTAGGTGGAGGAGTGGGTTGAACGGTTTGAAATTTTTAGATTTCCATTTGAAAACTTTTGCTGAAGAAGGTGTTTGGGGGAGGCTGGAGGCATACTAGTTCAGCAATAGAGGGGTAGCCACTATGTTCAGATTGCTGATCTAGAGGTATACAAGTTTTCTTCCAAAGGATGAACATTTCCACTGGATGTGGGTGTGGGAGGGGGGAGTAGAGCCTCACTCCTTTATGTACATCCTTGGCCCAAAACATTGCCAAATTTAGTCAGTTGTTATCTTTTTTGTTAAAGTTTTCATATAGAATAGATTTGAAAATATTAGGAAAGCATTTTACATATATTTGCTGGTGGGGGCGCCGTGACTCAGTAGGTAGAGGTGCAGGCTGCAAGCCAAGGGGTCGTCAGTTCAAATCCCATCTGCAGCAACCTTGTGTCCGTGAGCAAAACACTCACCCCCCATTGTCCACATGAGGGCACGGTGACATGTACTAAGGCATACTACACATTGATGGTCACTAGTCTTCATCGAATGTAGTTCAGCAATCTGAATGTAGTGGTTACCCCCTACTGTTGGGGGTAGCCACTATGTTCAGATCGCTGAACTACAACCAATGCTAACCCTGCATGTGTGGAGTTGCTCGGTGCTTCTCTCCGGGTACTCCGACTTCCTCCACCCGAAAAACTGTCCAACACAAGGTGACTCTGGCTGTCGAAAGTGTCATTAAACCCCAATAATTTTTTTTTTTTTAAAACAGTAAAAAATTCTTCTCCCAAACCAGTGCTCCAAATGTTTTCATGGTTGATTATCACATTTTTGTAAGGATGATATACTAGTTTGTTATCCCCTGCCAACTAAGTCAGGAGGTGGATATTGAAATGGTGTCCATCAGTCTGTCTGTCCACCAAAAACTTTGTCCACTTAACTCTTCCTACAGTTTTTAGTGGATTATTATGAAACTTGATCTGATGGATTAGGATCAAGTGTAGATGTGCATGTGGTCAGGAATTTTCACCAAATTTTTGTGGCTAAGGCCCTTGGTAATAGCAAAATTTCCATCACAAATGCTTGTCCACTTAACTCCTCCTGCATTTTTTGTTGGATTTTTACAAAACTTGGTATGCAGTATGAGTATGATGTGTACATGTGCATATGGAAAGAATATTTCAATGCAAATGATTTTTTCCAGAGTTATAGCCCTTGTTCCTATCATAACATAAAAGTCTGCAGTGGATATGCATGTCATTAGATTCTCTTGTTGGAATTAAGCTCGTCAGGCCAAATTTAGGGGTGTCAAGTTGGCCTCAGATTTTAACAGTGTGGTAATGGTGAAAGCATTTAAAAAACATTCTTCCATCCAAACGTACTTACCAGTATGCACCAGTTGCATAAGATTACCATTAATGTTGGATACACAACCTCTTTGTAAGGTTGATTTACAAGTTTGTTCAAATCAAGTTTCTGGGGTCAAATTTAAGGTTGTTGTACTACTTCTATGTTTGAATTGTCATATCTTTGTTGGTACAGTATATATGTTTATCAGTGGGAAATGGAGAAAACATTGAATAGACTTCTAAAGCTACTCTATGAGCTCTGTCGAACAAGACTGAATTGATTAAATTCCTTATTATGGGAAATATTTGCTTCTAGGAATATTAATATTTTGACATCTCTCCAATTGAGGGGTCGCCTGCTTCCATGCCTGACATATCATATCTTTGTTGGTATGATACACACACACATATATATAAGTATGTTATGTTCAAATCAAGCCCAAAGTGTCAAATTTGGGCCAATTTTAGGGGTTTTCATTGTCATGTCATTGGAGCATTGCATTTTATCACAGTGTGTAATGAAGAAAACAATAAATAGACTAATAAAACTACTCGATAAGCTCTGTCAAACAAGATTGAATTGATTAAATTCCTTGTTGCATTATGGGAAAATATTGCTTCTGGAAATTGATATTTTAACATCCCTCCGTGCCATCTGTGGTGGGTTAAACTGCCATTGTAGTTTCGAGATTCTGAGAAAAAGTATTCCAATTGCCCAATACCTAATTGCACTTGCATGTAAGCTACACATTTGGTGACCAATCTTTCTTTAATGAAGATTCCGCAATGTAGATGTGTGGGTTTTTTTCCTCAGATAACTGATGTCAGCTGATCTTTCTTAGGTTAGACACATGCTGTAAACAAGCCTGAATATAAGCAACCTGTCATTTGCAAAATGAGGTCCCCAGAGGGTGAATTTGCTGATGCTATCCCATACAGTGGGCCAATTTATCCTCTTGGTATATCTTTCTGTTTTGGCTTGAGACTTTGATTCAGACTGAAGTTCACAGAGGGTAAATTTTGTGATGCTACCCTGCTGTGCAGGGTAGCATCACCAAATTCACTCTCTGGGGACCTTATTTTGCCGATGACAGTCTGCTTATTTTCAGACTTGGCTGTAAATAATTAACCTGAACTAAAACTCACACACCAATCAAACATCAAAGGTTTTTTGATAGAAACCCTTGAAAGAGTTCACATTCTGTGATTCATATAAAAATGGTCACATCAATATTTCCCCATATAAGAACAAGAAATATATTGACTTAATTTGTAACAATAACACAACAAGCTGCCATTTATCGTGCAGAAATTTTTTAGCCCTTTACATACTTGAATAACAGAGACACTTTCAAAGGAATTTCTTGAATATTTTAAATATCACCCACCCAAATTTTTAACCCCACCCAAACAAAGTTAATAACTTGGAACAAATATAATTGGATTTTGCTAAAACATGCTACGTGCATAACTGTGGGAAGATCTTGCACTAGCTGTTTCTACAACTATATTTGACGAGTTCTGTTGGCGTCATGACTCTTTTTGTTGAAACATTTGTGTTTCTCTGATAATGACTGTCAGTCTGTGAACACGATAACTAAACTTGAACAAATGTAATCAGATTCAGATAAAAGTTGGTATATGCTTACACTGTGGTATATTCTCACTCTGTTTAGATTTTCAGCCATTTCTGTAGGAGTTATGTCCCTTTTTGTTGAAAAGTTTGTGTTTGTCTGATAATGACATTGTGGATGCGATAACATAAATAAATATCAGATTTCAATAAATCTTGGTGTTGGCATACATTATGAGAAGATTATGCTCTGGTTTGAGATTCAGCAAATTTAATTAATTTTTGTAGAAGATATGCCCCTTTTTGTTATGCCCAACCTCAGAAGGAGGTTTCGGGTGTATCTGGTGAAGCCCTTCTTCTGTCCATCTGTCCATACAAACATTTTGCATTGTAATTTCAAAGCCATTGGTCAGATTTGGATCTCCTTTGGTATGCTGATAGACTCGCATGGGTGAATGGATATGCATAAGAAATGGGTTCCATCCAATAATTTTTCATGCAGTTATGGTCCTTTTCCACTCATTGAACTTTGAAAATTTTTCTCTTTTCACTCATTTGACTTAGAAAATTGTTCTTCCCCACAATACCTTTAAGGCTACTTCGAACATGCCTACAGGTTGGGGTCAGTGGCACACGCTTCATGCAGCCCTTGTTGAAAATTTAGTATTGGTCTGATAATGAAGTGAGCTCGAGAACTTGAACAAGTTGTATTGGATTTTAATAAAACTTCCTATACACATACATTGTGGGAAGACCTCACTTTGATTGGATCTTCACCCAATTTTGTTGATTTTTGTTTTTTATCAACATTTTGATCCATTTCTCTCTTTATTGGGCAGGGTATTTTACCATCTCATATCATATGTTTGCTTTTGTCCTTTTCCCTCAAAAGAAAACTTATGACCACCCATCAGCATGAGCACATTCCAATGGGGTTGAGGGGGGGGGGGGGATCATAAGCTATGTTTTTTGGCAAACAATTGATAATAGTACTGTCAGGTTAAGCACCATTACATTTGGTAAAGGGTTAAAATGGTGAGAGTTTCAAAGTCAAAATTGTGAAAAGTAAAGTATAACAGTAAAGTTAATAATCAACATGTAAGAAGTATATTTGACTGGGAGCATGCTGGCTCACTGGTTAGAGAAATGAAATTTAAACCCAACAGTTGATGGTTTGATCTATCATGACTAGTGGTAAGGCATTGTGTCCTTGGGCAAAACACTTTTTGATTGGCTTTGTGGGGACATGGTAATGCTCTGTACTAAGAGATACTGCAAATTGATAGTGCACTTGCCTTCAACCACTGCAAACTTTCCACATGCACAGTTAGTAAATTGGCGAGTGACCATTGCTCGCTGCTGCTCAATGGTTCTTTCTGGGTACTCTGGCTTCCTCCACCCGTAAAACTGTCTGACACAATGTGACCCTGGGTTTTGAAAGTGTTGATAAACCCCAATAAACAAATGTATATGTGAGTGACATTTTGACAAATTCTGAGTGACATCTTGACTTAAATGTCAGATGTTTTCACCTATCAGGCAACATTTTAACTACTAAAGTTGGGTGACTGGTTAGACCTTAAAAATTATGGTCTGGTGACATTCAGTATTTTTACCATTTCATGGTTTAACTCTTAACCCACTGAGTATTTTAAATAATATTTTTCATCAAATCTAGTCATGGCTGCTTCAAAGCAGCCATGACAAGATTTGATGTAAAATTCATGAAAATGTGACTCAAGAAATCAATGGTCAAAAAGGTAATACAATTTACAGAGGAAAATCGTGCTCAGATTTTACTTGTTTTAGTGGCAAGTAATTTCCTGTTCTGGGCAGGAATATCTTCCAGCAGCACGCAAAGAGTTAATTAGCACAAATAGACCATATGCCCATATTGGTCATGTTAGACCCCAAGAGCCAGTATTGTATACCACAGCCCTACATTTTACATTTGTATGACTGATCGTGTATGTGACGTAAGTCCAAGTGTCAAGTGTGATCTGTTAAAAAGGTATATGGTACTAGTAAGAGTGAATCAATATCTAAGACTCCAATCCAGATGAAAATGTCCCTGAAAATATTATTGGGGGATCAATCGTTCTTTATACTCCTCCCCCCTTATTTAAGTCCCTGAATGCCACACTCATGGTATTAGACTTTGCCTGACTCTGGCAATTCCAGTGGTTGTTCTTTTTAGCTTAACTTGACAAAGTCAAGATAAGCTATTGCCATCACGTGTGTGGAAGTCTGTTAGTCTGTGGGTCTGTTAGCCTGTGAGTTCACATTTTTCCTTTAGCATAGACTACACCCTGTATATCTTCTCCGATCGTCACAAAATTTCATATGCAGGTTTGAGATCATGGCAGAATGCTAGAAGCAGAAGTAAAAGTACCAAGACCTAAAGGCTTCATATTCTGTGAATATGCTTCATATTATCTTTTAAGTGAAATTATTTATAGTGTGTAAGGCTTTGTCTTGCTTAAATTATAACAAGGAAAAAACATGTCAACAAAAATTGATGACTAAAATAAAAATGATTTACCACTCTGCCTTTTAAACAATCATTTATGGGTTATTTCCAGGCCTGAATACATGTAGTCCTTAATTGTTTCATTCCACTTGGCAGATTTTTCAATTACTTTTGAAAGCATGTTGTTTTGAACATTACTGGATAGCGACTGACTCCCTCCTGGGAAAAGGTTCCCAAGGACAACTGCTCCATAGTATAACAGTCATTTCATTATGATGGGAAACCTTGTAGATATGGGCTTTTCTCAGATTCAGATTCTTTTATTTACAGCATGCATAAAATGGTTGCAAGTACAGACATTTCACAAATATAATACACATAGGTAGACTGAAGGCATCTTTTCTTTCTCAAAGTCCTGTCATTACAAAGGCGAACAGAGAATTTCATCCAGAACGACAGTCATTATCTGGACAAATTCTGCCTGCTTTTCTGCCAATAACACTGTGCTACATACTGAGCAGAGTTGGGGTTTTCGTATTCAGTATTCGTATATTGAGTCGTATTCGAATACAGTTTATCAAGTATTCACATGTATTCAGTATTCACTGAATGTTATGAATACATGTATTCGTATTCAAATACATTAAAATTTGAGCTGTATTCATGAATACATGAATACATTTTGAATACTTTCTATATTTTGGAATTAAAGAACCACATACTGAATAAAAGGTATTCACAGATCAAGCCAATGGACTCCAGACAACAAATTCACACCTCATATCAGTATTAAAGACTTAATAATACCTGATGAACTCCTTCTCACTATGCAAGGAATAAAAGATCAAATAACAGATCTTTATGAAACCTGCACCAACTTAAATTTTGACCCTTTTCAATACTCTGTAAATAAGGGATATTACACAGGAGACGATATTGACCCTGACAATTACTTGTACAATAACCTTAACGTAGACTCTAATTATTTCACCGAGGAACAGTTCAAACTTAAATACTCTCACACAGGGAATTTTGGTTTTTCAGTTATTCACTTCAATTGTCGCAGTCTGTCAGCAAATTTTGACAAACTTAAGGAATTTTTAATATCATCGGAATTTATTGATGATGTAATAGCTATATCTGAAACCTGGACTGAAAATGATGGTAATGACGAATTTGCACTTGATGATTATAGGTCTTATTTTGGTTCAAGGGTGCACAAGAGTGGGGGTGGGGTAGCACTCTATGTGCATAATTCTCTACAACATACGGTGTTGGAAAATATATCATTATCCATTGAAAACTTAGCAGAGTCAATTTTTGTTGAATTGTCTCTTAAAAGTAAGAAGAAAATAACAATTGGCTGTATATATAGGCCCCCAGACTGTAGACAGTAGAAAGTGGTATCATCATAAACGACTTAAGTGACCATTTACCGGTCTTCTCAATCTGTAAATACGTTACCCAGACCATTGACAAGAAACCAAAATTTGAACAGAAAAGGAAAGTCAATAACGAAAATATTTCAAAATTTTTAACTTATATTAGACAAACCAACTGGGATGACGTCACAAACAACAATGACACAAATGCAGCTTTTAATGAATTTATTGGGACTTTTCAAACTTTATACGATAAAAATTGTCCCATAGTTAAAATTAACTCAGTGCAAAGGAAAAGGTCAGACAAACCTTGGCTAACTAACACATTAAAAAATGCATGTCGGAAAAAAAATTTATTATTTAAGAAATATTTAAAAAAAAGGGACAAAAAATCAGAAGTTAAATATAAGACATACAAAAACAAACTCACATCAATTCTAAGGTTTAGTGAGAAGAAATACTATACAGACCTTCTGGAAAACTACAGTAATAATATAAAGGAAACTTGGAAAATTTTAAATAGTCTTATAGTAAAAAAGAAAAAGTCCTCCCATCCACTTGAATTTAACAATCAGACCATCAGTGGAGATAAGAATATTGCAGACCATTTTAATAATTTTTTTTACAAATATTGGCCCAAAATTGGCAAGAGATATTCCTAGCTGTGATAAAACTTTTGACCACTATATGAAGACCAGATTAAACGACTCATTTTTCCTAAATCCCATCTCAGAGGTGGAAGTTATTGAAGTAGTAAAAAAATGTAAAAATAAAACATCAAAAGAAGTTTTTGATCTTGACATGAAATTATTAAAAATGGTTGCCCCTCATATAGCTTTTCCATTAGCTCATATTTTCAATTTATCTTTTGAAAGTGGTATCTTTCCCGATGCCATGAAAACTGCGAGAGTTATTCCTTTGTTTAAGGCTGGTGATGCTGATAATTTTTATAATTACCGCCCTTTCTCTTTACTGCCTCAATTTTCAAAAATCTTAGAAAAACTGTTTAATGCTCGTCTAATGTCATTTGTTAACATGCATGATATTCTCTCAGATAACCAATACGGCTTTCGTAACAACCGCTCAACCTCACATGCAATTATGGAACTAATCGAAGAAATAACAAATGCTACAGACAACTCACAGTATTTTGTGGGAGTATTTATTGATCTTAAGAAAGCCTTTGACACAATTAATCATAAAATTCTTTTAAATAAGCTAAACTATTATGGAATAAGAGGAGTGGCTAACCAGTGGCTCACATCGTACTTGGATAATCGAGAACAATATGTAGACTTTAATGGTGTAGATTCTGACTCAATGAAGATAACTTGTGGTGTACCACAGGGTTCCATATTGGGTCCGTCCCTTTTCATCTTGTACATAAACGATATTTGTAATGTATCCTCTCTGCTAAAGATGATCATGTTTGCTGATGATACTAACATTTTTTATACTGGTAATAATTTAAAACAATTGAATGAAGTCATATCAAAGGAATTAGATGAGCTAAACACTTGGTTTCAGGTAAACAAATTGTCATTAAATATATCCAAAACAAATTTTATGATTTTTGGGAACAAAATAGTTGGGGATGATTTCAAGATTGAAATAAATGGTAATGCAATTGATAGAGTATATGTGACTAAGTTCTTAGGAGTTTATATTGATCACAAGTTGTGTTGGAATGAACATCTAAAAGTTCTTAAGGCAAAAATTTCTAAAAACTCATCCATAATCTATAGAATAAAAAATCTTATATTTAACTCTGGACTCCTTTCTCTTTATCACTGTCTTATATCATCATATCTGAATTATTGCTCTGAAATTTGGGGTAACTCTTATGAGAGCAAAATTAAACCATTGCATACTATCCAAAAGAAAGTTATTCGAAATATTGATCGAGCTGAATATAGAGCTCATAGCAGACCAATTTTTCATAAATATAAAATCTTAAATGTTTTTGATCAAGTCAAACTAAATACACTTGCAGTCATGTATAAAGCAAAAAATGGTTTATTGCCAAACAACTTGCTCACACTTTACCGTACGGTAGAAAACATACATTCTTATTCAACACGCCAAGCGGACAACTTTGTAGTAAAACATAGAAGGACTAATAAGAAATCCTTCTGTACTAGCATGGTTGGAGTGAAACTATGGAACTCTCTTGAACCTGAGGTGAAAAGCTGTTTAAACTTAATGACATTTAAGAAAAAGTACAAAAATATACTTTTAAATCAATACTTAAATCCAAATAATTGAAATTGGTATAATGTACGGATTCTGACATTCTTGCATTTACCTCCAAATACTGTAATAAAATGAATACCCTCACCACATCTTCATATGGTCTCCACAGAGGTATGTCTGTTGGTATTATTAAATATATTAAATTCAAAATAACTGGAAAAGGCAAATATTAAATGGTTGATTCATGAAAGTAAATTTCCCTAGGGGATGCGTTTTTATAAGTATATGTACTTCCTGCATCCCCCTTCAACAATTATTCTATATCTTCTGAACATTTTTTTTTCTAGATTCACTGTACTTATGTTTCTATATAATACTATTTCTTTTCTGCATATTTTGTAATTTGATTGTTGAATAAACTATTGAACTGAACTGAACTGAACTGAACTGATGTTATTTATATACCACCAAACACCTTGTCTGAAATTTTTGCATTGAAAGCAGATAATAGACTTAATTATCAATTAACTTGTCACAATACAACCTATTTATGTAACATTGACCACATATCCCCATGGCTTTTTAAATTGTTGAAAACATGGACAATAAAAATACAAAAAAAACTTATGTTATTGGACATCGGCACACAAAATTATAATTGTGTCACTTGTGCGCCAGGATCATTACGTTGAGACATTCGCACCTCTGAACTCAGAGTGCGAGCATCCTAATTATAAGCTTAATTATGGAAACACTGGAACTACCAGTGCGATTGAAGAGAACAATGGCAGCTCTGGGCATCTCTTGCCCTATCACGAGATAGGCACGAGCATTCATCTGAACCTTGAATTCAAGGTTAAAGAAGAGAAAGAATTACCACCCTCCTCGGAAGAGGTAGTACCTTTGTTGAGAGGACCTCCTCTCATACTGGTCCTCACCCAAGAAGGCTTGGAGGCCCTGAGAAGAGGAAGAAGAGCCCATCCACCAGGCGCCACGATGCCCGGCAGTTGGAAACATTCCTGAAAAGAAAGAAGGAAGAGAAGGCGGAAGAGAAGACAGAGGAGGTCACTACCATTCCCCACCCTCCAACTCCTGTGACTCCCATCCACTCCCCAGCTGCCTCTCCTTTGAGGGACAACCTGGAGGATGGCGACGTCATCAGCGAGGCGGAGACAGAAATGGAAACTGGCTCTCTGAAGTCTCCTACTCCAATCTCTCCCCTCCACCCGGATCAGGAACGGAAAATGATACAAGATATACTTGACATGACGGCAGAAGTAAATAGCATGCGGGAAGAAGCCAGGAAGACCCTAAAGGAATCAGATGACAACAACAGCAGAACGATGGCACTCCTGGAACAGTGCACCAGCCACAGCACTCCTGAAGCTGCCAGGACTCGACCATTCCATCCTAGTCAGTCCTCTAAAAACATCAACAGCCCAACTACGACAACAACCACTACAGTCTCTCCATCACAGCCACCTCCACCCAAAAAGAAAAACAAGCGATATAAACGCCGCTAAACTGTCAAGAGAGGGTAGAAAAGGGCTTGCTCCAAAACGTCCCTGTGCGCCTTTGGCGCGCAAAACCATTCAATTCGTGTTATTGGACACAACTCAGTTATTCAATGATATTATAGTCTAAAATTTTTGGATTTATTTTAAAGTTTTTCTATTTATCCATTATTTCACAGTGAAAACACATATTTATTTATTTATTTATTTATTTATTTATTTATTTATTTCTATTTAAGGTCACCTTTGTACAGCTCAGTATGTCTAATTATAATCGGTGAAAGCACGTAAATATTATAAAGAAAATACTACAGCTGTTAGCAAACTTTCAGCCAACAAACCTCCAGGTTTAACCATGAAGTGCATTGGCTAAAACTTTACTGGTCCTTCTTAGGTGGTGTCATTGCAATTGATACTTTTAGAACGTTCAGGAGGAAACGCCAGTCTGTGATTTTTTAGAGGTAATCCACTCACACTTTGTGATGTGTTGTCCGTGGAGAGTAGTCTAATTACTATGACACCCATAGAGTTTATTTCCCATCAGGTAATTATTTTAGTTTTCCAACAAAGCATGGTAAACACAATTAAAGCTTCAGCTAAAGGACCATCAGTTTAAAAATGACTGTTAACCCAACAAACAAAAAACTTAAAGGCCTTGCTATAAATACTTATAATTTAAAAAGTATTCAAGTATTCAAAAATGTATTCATGAATACATTGTAATGTATTTGTATTCGTATTCAAATACATTTGAAAATTTGTGTATTTGTATTCATATTAATGAAATTTCAAAGTATTCATATTAGAATACATTTACAAAGTATTCGCCCGAAGCCTGATACTGAGGGAGATGACATAGTCAGATTGGCTATCTACTTTCCTTCCTCTTAAAGAAAAAGTAACCGCAAACAGACTGGGACCAAATGAATCACGGTTAGAACAATTTTTATGATGCATGATGGGAGACTGGCAAATTGGAAAATCTCATAGTGTTCCGATTGGCCAGTCTGGTGCTGTTAATTTTCCTGAATCATATACATCTTTACAAGAGTAGACAGAGAATTTCAACTGGGCAGCAGTTTTGTCTAAATCCTCTGTCCATTTCCCAGCCCATGATACAGAATCTCACCAGGGCTGCACAGGCCTAGCAATCCAGAAAATCAAGGAGTGCAAAATGATTGCCATCCTCAGATTGCTTGGGAGTGCAATTGCACCTGAAATTTTCAAAGCATTTTCTTGTATGCTCTTTTCGTTATATTCACTTCAAGGTATTAATATTGTGAATGTGACTGAGAAATTGAACTACATTCAGCTGAATAGTTGAGAAACTGGCACACACATCTTCCCATTATTCAAAATGTTGCATACAATTCTTACATGTATGTGACTGTCTTCTACATTCAAAATGTATTGAAATGCAACACAGAATGGGTCATGAATTATTCCAAATCAATGCAACATTGACAAATGATAATAGATTTTAAAGGCAGTCCAAAACAGGTCTGGCATTCCAGAAAATGAAGGGGTGCAGAAATTGCCCTCCTCAATTTTTTCTTGGCGTGCAGCACCCCTGTACTCCTAAAGAATGCCATGCCTGGCTGCATTTTATTGTTCTTCAGAAAATATCAAGGAGGTATCCATTTTCATTTGTTTGGTGTGTGGAGATCTGCTGGATCTCTCTTGCATCTCAAGTTTCAGATGTAGGTAGATGCTGCAGAGGAGAGGAAGTCACTCTATGAATTAAGTAAACTACTTGGAATAACGTTAAAAAACTCTCCTTACATTTGTTTGCCACTTTCTGCTTGGAGATTTCATGAAGACATCCTGGTTAGAGCAATAAAATGTACCCTAATTGCCAAAGAAATGTGAATACTTGGCTATTTTAGTTTTCTTGATTCATTCTTGATTTCTCTGGATTTATTTTTGTGATTGCCACCCTTTGATTTGCCAGTTGTGTCCACATCCTGTCCTGATCGAGAAAAAGATGCCTGTGGTGATGACAGTTTATCAGTTTGTTCTGCCCTATATAATATCTGGGTGTGAACAAGCTAATTAGGTCAATGAGTTATTGAGATAATGATATAATGAATATCAGCTATTCTGTCTGGATTCAAAGCAGTGGTTAAGTGAACAGACATTTGGTCTTAAATAAGCTAATCTTAAGATCAGTAAACATAATCTCTGGGACAGAGGAACATACACAGGTATCGGTCACTGGATTACTGCCAGCCATAACACCATATATTCTAATATCTTACCTCCTACAAGTATCGGGGAATTTCATTGGTTCAAAGACGTCACATGCAGACTGCATATAAAACCATATACTGCCTGTCAACATCAATATATGCTGACAGCTATGGGTAATCTTCCCATTGTTCATTGATTATTCAAAATGGCGGCAGGCGATAAACGCTTCAAGTTGAAAGATTGAGTGTTTAAAGCCCATATTTGGTCTGAAGTGCAGGTTAGGCAACTTAAAAGGCTTCATATTCTGTGTGTGATGTTACCTTCGAAATGAAACTGTTTGGTATGTATGAATTTGCCTTGTTACAATTTATGGGAGAGTGCCTGTAGGAACTCTCCCATAAATTGCAACAAGACAAAGACACATGAACACATTGTGAGAATTCTCTCATTTAATTTTGATCACTGTTATTAGTTCTGTGCATTGATGCAGCAGTCGGTAATATATATTCGTTACACAGTTTATTGGTGGCCTAATATGGTATATATGGTGTCAGTTAATTCCATATTAGACTCGAGCTTCGCTCTCGTCCAATATGAAATTAACTGACACCATATATACCATATTCGCTCGAGTCCAATATGGAATAAACTGACACCATATATACCATATTAGGCCACCAACAAACTGTGTAACTAATAATATTCTATTATCATAGCATATTAACTAGCAGAGTGCTACATTATCATATTAGCTCTATTGAAAAGTGATGAAAGTCACTTTAATTGAATAAAACTGTAAATTGTATATAAGTTACAACACCAAACCATTTACCATATCATCAGTACAAAGTTGCCCTGTTAACTGCATTTAGGTTATAGAGTAAAATCCTATTACATGTAATTGAATAAAAAATGTTGTAATCTGACAAAGAATTTCATCAACTACCAGTGATTTACCGACATTTTTGGACATTTCTTTCAGTGTTGATATGACTAGTAAATTCTCTAGTCGAATAGTCGCCAGCTATTATTCGCTGACAGGTCGCCTCATTATAATTTGGGTAATTGTAGTTATTAAAATGGCAATACAGGTGTGCAGGAAATTGCATATCTATAAAAATGATAATTTGTGTGTGCATTTGTTGAACTTTATTTCTTTGTCATGAAAGGGTTAAGGCGTTGGAATGTTGAATGAACAGTGTCTGAATCTAACCAGTTTTATCAGTCAAGTCAATGATAAATGTTTGTTACTTTGTATCAAACATATCAAAGTGCCGACAGTCAAGTGTAGGATATTTCTGTGTGGACAGTAGACAATATGTGTTTGTCTGGTGTGTTGACTTTCTCTTTTATGAGGTGTTTTTCCTTGCAGATCATAACTCTGAAAAAATTAACTCTGAAAAAATCCCTCAGTGTCAGTAATGCAGCTTCAAGAATAAATTGACTATCCATGGTATTTTGTATCATATGAAAACCATATTTTGATTTTATTAAACTGCTTAAAACTTTGAATGTATGTCATAAAAATACTTATTTTATTATTAAAAATATAATATTTAAAATTTGTTTTCCAATGGTCAGTGGCAGACAACGAGAGGATTTGTTACTTCAAACAATTGAAACAAGATATTATGGATAGAAAAATGGCCCATTTCCTGTTTACTGTATACTCATGTCAATTGAGTATTTTTCTCTCTCAAAGTGGCTACTCTCATCTACCAAATAATGGTGATGTCACTATTATTAATTTTAAAGAAAAATTTTGGACATCACTATTATTTGGAAATGAGAGCAAGAGAGAAAATGCTATCACTATTATTAATTTTAACACAAAATTCAGAACTATACTATTATTAGCCATCACTATTATTAGGCAGGTGAGAGTATTCAGTTAACAGGGTTGTACTAGACTAGTTCTTATTTATTGAGTTAGTGATGACAGCTAAGGTTTTTGGTTGGATTGCTGCATAAATAAAATATGCGAAAAAAAGACAGAATCCAGACAATAAACTGATAAAGCATCTGAGATTTGATGTTCAATTAATTTGGGCACATTTTATAATATTTTCCCCTGTAAATTCATTGGATTTTTTCACCACTGTTACAAAAAAATTAATTTTTCACCAAATCTCGTCATGGCTGCTTCACTCAGCGCATTAAGTGTTAACCCAGTCTAACCCAGGTGATATCTGGAGTTTCTCCCATTAAACTTATGAAAACTTATGTAACTCACCATTCAAAAGCACTCTCTGGGAACTTTCCAGTAATGTGTTATATAATAGTGTTTCCCAGGCAATAGTAAAGGTACACCACAGCATTGGTCTCTCAGCAAAATATATTATCATTGTCACTGAAGCACCTTGGCCAGTATGAATTCTTTTTGCTATTATGCCGCTGCCATGAAATGGATGGGGCATATAGTGTTACCCTTGTTAATCTGTCATTCCATCATTACGGGATGTCGGTTTTCCAGACCTTGTTTTTGCTGGCGGAAACATGATTGACAAGAAGGTCAACTGAATGAGTCATTAACCATAACAAATTCACTTACATGTAGCGTCTTTGTAGGTTAGCACCAGTTACATAATTTAGTGTCCTGCCAAATTTTAATTAGAAATGGGCGGTGTACCATAAATACCATTTGGTATTGGTATAAAGCAAATACCGATTTAGCAAACAAAGGGAATCTCAAAATAATGAACATTATTCAAAATTACAGACAGATTAGAAGATTCCCATGGACTATGTATTTCCACAGGCACTTGCCACTGTCATTTTATGCAACAAAAAATCTTCAGAGAAAATAACTGGGGGGGGGGGGGGGTATTTTCTCTCAGCATTTCTGTTGCATCAGATGACCTGTAGTGAGTGCCTATGTTATTCCCAACATTTTCACAAATCTGTGGATTTGATTCCTATAACTGGAAACCTGAGTAACAGCTTGAGCAGTGGTGTCCCAACAATAACAGTCAGTGTTGGTTTCAGTTTGAGTATGTTGTTGACAACGAATACCATACCTACTAGTATACCTAGGTGAATCATCCTAAAAATACTGATGCCAAATTCAGAGTTGAAATTTCAATACCACCCATCTCTAATTTTAACACAGTGCTTTTAGTGGTATGTTTCTTCAAATCATTTTTAACTCACCCAACTGATAGTCAGGGTGAGCTATAGTGATGAAGCACCATTCCTTGTACATTATCTGTCATCTGTGTGCATGGTGTTTTTGACTTCTCCAAAACCTCTGGACTGATTTCAGTTAAATTTGAGGTGATTGTTTGTTCTGACATTTCATTTTGATTTTCTTTAAATCAACTTGACCCACCCCATAGG
This sequence comes from Pictodentalium vernedei, assembly GCA_031216915.1. Taxonomy (NCBI): domain Eukaryota; kingdom Metazoa; phylum Mollusca; class Scaphopoda; order Dentaliida; family Dentaliidae; genus Pictodentalium; species Pictodentalium vernedei. The sequence continues at coordinate 164,051,185 of CM062290.1, read as the reverse complement.
GAGGGGGTGGGGGATAATGCTCTCAAATTTTATAATAAATCTTCTCCTCATGGACAGTGACTTGATATTTGGCACTGAGCTGGCTTCCTGTTGAGGTGTACAATAAAATTTGTTCAAATGACATTCTTTGTAATGGGAGGGGCAAGATTTTTGGCCCTGCCCAAAATTTCTATTTTCTGAACAGAAGAGCCAATTTGAACCAATTTTGGTATGTGGTTTTATTGAGTCATAAGATCTTAATTAATGGAAAAAAAAATTCTTGTTCCCCATTGGAAACCCAGGTATTTTTAAATGCTAATTTTACTCATGGAACAATTTAAGAACTGTTATTTGGTACGAAGCATCACTTGGACCATTTGAATGGAATGGTAAAAAAAAAAGTCATTGGTTGTGTCATACACTGCACCAAAGGGGTGGGGGGGGGGGGGGGGGGTGGTTAATGAAGAAATGCTGAGTCAGCATATTTTCATAAATTAAAAGATATCTTCTCCAGAATCGCCAATCAGAATATTTTGATATTTGGTATATCGCAGCGAGATGTGGGTCAGATACAACAAGTCAGATACAAGTCAAATAAAGTCCCTGGGTTGATATTTGTGCTCCCTTTGAGAGCCCAGAATCTAATGTAATGCAATATTGGGAATATTCTTTAAAAATCTTCTCCAGAACAACCAGTTGGAATCTTTTGATATTTGGTATCCAACATCCTTGTTGGTGGGGGGAGGGGGGGAATTTCAAGTTTGTTCAAATACAGCCCCATAAGGAGCCCAAATTTTAATTTGGTGCAGAAGAGGAATATTCTTTAAACTCATCTTAAGAACCACCATTGAGAATGTTTTGATATTTAGTATTCAACATCCCAGCCATCCTTACCTTAGTGCAATATGCGGAATAATTATTAAAAATCTTCTTCAGATCCTCCAGTCAGTATCTTTTTATATTAAGTATACAGCATCCTTAGGGAGGTCAGATCTAAGTTTGTTCAAACCAAGTCCCTGTGTTAATATATGGGCTTTGTATTGGAGTCCGAATTACTCTTAGTCAAATTATACTGAGTTCAATATGAGGAATAATTCTTTAAACTCTTTGCCTCCAGAACTACAAGTCAGAATTTTGATATAAGGTATACAGAATCCTTACAGTGATCGAATTCAAGTTTGTTCAAAGCAAGATTACTGGTTAATAATTGGGCTCTCTATGGGTGCACAAATTTTAACATTACAGTATGGGGAATCTTTAAGTAATCTTTTTCTTTATATCCACCAGTCAGAATCTTTTGATGTTTAGTATACAGCATCCTTAGGAAGATCAGATATAAGTTTGTTCAAACCAAGTCCCTGTGTTAATATTTGGTCTCTCTATTGGAGCCTGAATTTTGACTTGAAATCCATACAGGGATTGGATTCAAATTTGTTTATATCAAGCCCATATCGGTTAATACATTGGAACCCTGTTAATTGAATAGCCACTTTGCCAATGGAAATTATTCAACTAACAGGAGTATTCAATTAACAGGGATTGTGTCACTTTCCTGTATTCTAGAGGTAAACTAAGCATTTATTCTATTATATCGTATTTGACAGAGCTCCATGAGCTCTGTCAAACAAGATATAATAGATTAACCCTTTCGCAACTCTGCAAAATCGGCCCCCAGACTTGGGATATTGGGGTTAATTTCGGGATCATCTCATCCGTTAGATAAAGGTGTAAAAAGTCCCATTCATTTGGATTGTCAGGTAAGCCAAGCTTTATCTTCCCAACTTCAGAACATGGGATGTCCAGTGGAACAAAGTCTGTGCATTTTTCCCATTGAAAAATTGGACCAATAGCGCGACCACGCCAGCTCCCTTGTATTCTGCCATGTCCCTGACCAGCACTTCTTTTTCTGCCGCGTCCCCTCCCACTGTCCAGTCCTATTCCAGACGTTGAAGGACTCTCTCCATCATCTGGATTATTACTGGCAATATCATCTGAAAGTCCAGCACTCATAGTAGTGTCATGTGTGTCAGCCTGATATGAGCCAGACTGTACCGCAGAATCCTGTTCCACTTCGCTATCATTAGAGTCATATTCGTCCATGGAATTACTATGATTCTGGTGCAATTTGTGCTGAAACTGTAGCCAAGCAACTAAAGGGAAATAACTTCAAATTCATTCAGGCATGGAAATTACTTCAGTGGACTGATAGAGATAGCACACGTCGACTGAGGTAAGAGTAGATGCATTACTATGCCATCGGCTTGCAGTGTGCTGACGGGTTTGTAGTGTCAGTTCATGCAGTGTGCGCCAACGAAGCACAAAAGGGTTAAATGCCTGCATTGGATGTACTAAGGCCAAATAGGTCTATAAACAAAGGAAAACTGGGGCGAAAGCACACATGGACTGAGGTAAGAGTAGATGCATTACTATGCCATCGGCGTGCAGCGCACCGATGGGTTAGTTGTGTGAATTTACCGTGTGTGCCGAGAAGGCATGAAAGGGTTAAATGCCTGCATTGGATGTACTAAGGCCAAAACAGTCTATATATAAACAAAGGAAAACTGGGGTGAATGAAGGTATTGTCTCGACAGGGTACAAGATGTTTTATTCAATTAACAGGAGTTTACTCTTTAACCTATATTCAATTAACAGGTGAAATTTGTACTGAAGGTATTGTAATTGTTTTTTTGTTGGGAAATTATATTCAGTTAACAGGGATATACAATCAAGTGATATCCAAACAAGTGGGCTCCACTGTAATTGGGATCTTTATATGAGTCTGAATTTTAACTTAGTGCAATATAGAGAATAATCTATAAAAAAAGATCAGATTTAGCATCCTTAGGGAGGTCAGTTCTAAATTTGTTCAAACCAAGTCACTGTGTTAATATTTGGACTCCCAGTTGGATCCTGAATTTTAACTTAGTCCAATATGAGGAATGATCTTTAAAACTTCTTTTTCCCCCAAACCACTGGTCAGAACATCTTGATACATGGTATACAGAATTCTTACAGGGGTTGAATTCACAGTTCACCAAATCAGTCCCATTGGTGTATAATTGGGCCCTCTGTGGGAGCCTGAATTTCAACTCCGTGCAATATGGGAAATAATCTTTTAAAATCTTCTTCAGATCCACCAGTCAGAATCTTTTGATGTTTGGGATACAGCATTCTTATGGGGTCAGATTTAAAGTTGTTCAAATCAAGGGCATCGATTAGTATTTGGGTTCCTATTTAAAATCAAGTTAATATGTGGGCTCTTCAGTTAACTTAAAGTAATATGCGAAATAATCTTTGAAAATCTGCTTCTTCAGATCAAACGCTCAGAATCTTGATGGATGGACGGAGGGAGGGGGGGGGGGGGGGACTTAGTCAGTTAGTTCAAGTTAAGGCCCAAGGTTGATATATGGGCTCCCTATTTTCCATTACTGGAAATTTGGGCATTATTTGTGTGGTTTAACATCTCAATACCAGAAAAAATCATCTTACTGGACGACAGAGTTTTGAAAAGTTACATGACTTCATTCCTCTGACCTCCGTAGTGTCTACTAGCCAGAGATGCTAATTAAATCCTTCTTTAAACAACTTTGTCTTCAACCAATGTAACCCTGTTTGTGTTGAGTTGGTACGTTGGGGAGTCTGATTGTTGCTCGCCATTGCTTGCTGGTTCTCTCTGGGTTCTCTGACTTCCTCCAACCATAAAAAACTGTCTGACTCAAGGTGACCCTGGTTGTCAAAAGTGTCATTAAACCCCAATAAATAATAAGAATAATAAGGTAAGTGCCTGTGTTATACCCAACAGGTATTGATCTTTTTATTCTTAAAATTTGCCATGACTTCTGGTCATGGTTTGATATTTGGATAATGAACATTCTGAGTCTACTATAGAACAGACATCTACAGCCAGTCAGTACATTTGTATTTTGAAAAAGCATTTTATTTTATAGGTTTTGGCAATTGTATTGTGTCATTACTGCCGAAGCGATACTGAGTTAATTCACCTCCAAAATACTTATGCTGACACTGAGTCTAAAACCTCAATGGCACCCACCTCTTCATAGTACATGTATATATCATGAGTTTAATTAAGATCAGGCTCCAAGTAATTGTAATCTTTTACAGCTATATTTGTGTTATCAAATTATTTTTAAATTTTTCCTTGTAACATCAAGCCCATGGAATGTTCCTGAAGTACTTTAGACTTCCCAAAATTCTGTGAATACCTTGTGATATATTTTTTGCCTTAATAACAGTTTCACATGTAAAACTCTTTTCAGGTGACACCAAGCGAGCAGAAACAGAGCATTAGTTCAAAGAATGTACACACAGTTTCATAGACAAGCTTAGGTATATGCTTACTGCTTTCCTTGGAAGAAAAAGGTAAGTAAGAAGAGGCAACTCTTTCCTCCTTGATTTATTTTTTTAGCAGCAATATTACCAAATTGAGAGAGCTTTGTGGATAATGATTTGTCTACATGTAGCACTCATTCTTCCATACATTGTTCATCCATATTTTGTTTATTTTATAAATTTCTTCACTAAATGTTCTTCGGCAAAACCTATGCAAACATATGTATTATGAATAAATGGTATGTTTTGGTGCCATACTGAGATCACTAACACAAAGATCATTGAACAATATTTTGCTTTTCCTGGCCATAAGAAGAGTGGGTGGGTGGTCCAAAGGTGCCAAAAGGATTATAAATAGAGGTCAAAATGTTTAGTTGCTATCCTGCAACTATTTTGGGCTGCTACTGTAGAGTTACTGGTCATAGAATATCACCAACAGTTTTCCCTCAAAGAATTAAGAGTGGTCATGGAAAAGTACTATATTTGTCATGGACAAGACCTTGATAAATTGTGGAAATTTCTTTTCAGCAATGTGTGGAAACCCTGATCGTAATGTTCATCTATCACATTGATGGTGCAAATGCTTCCAGCTGAGGTAATACACAGAGTCCAACCCACTTGTGTTGTTTTAGTAAGTTGAATATTCAAAAAGGAACTTAACATAGTTTAAGGTTTGTCTCTTTAGGAACTGCAATCTTCTTTCCGATGATGTTACTAAATACATTATGGGGACAGGAGTGAAGCCACTTTGCTGGTTCGTTTCCACATCGAACCAGCCAACACAGGCCGTGAGCTAAGGAAGGTCTATTTTAATGTTTTCAGCCAAAGTACTTAAATTAATTGAGTCTTCTTTTCGAGAGGACAGATTACACAAGGTTGGCATATTGTTTGGTCCGGGTGATTTCAGTGAATTTCTGGACCACAATGAAGAGTTTTGGACACGTAGTATGTTAGAAAACTTCATGTTGTATATTATATATATTGTAGTGTGGATATAGGGGCGACAGTCCTTCCATCCCCACCATCCCCTTGTTTCAGAGTTCTTATGATGTTAAACTCTGATATTATTAGACACTGCCACTGGGTGCTGCTCCGTATCCACTGCCCCCCCCCCCCCCCCCCCCCACTCCCTGCACAAAAAAACATTGAAGCCTCGGCGTGGTCTCGCCTGCTTTTGGCATCCGTCTAATGTGGTAGATGGAAAATATAGTTACGTGACAACTCGACCTCGGGACAACTCAACCCGAGCCGATTCTCCGGGACAACTCGGTCATGATTATCCATTGTGCAGAAATGTGACCTTGACAATAAATAAATAAATAAATAAATAAACATTGGACCTGGAAGGGTGTCAGGCGCAACACTCACAGGAACCAAGTGATCCGGTTCTTGACTGCTACATATCGTCTGATGGTTCTAGAATTTCTCGAAATTATCCTCAATAATTACAATGTCATACAACAAAAACTTGACCAGAAAATTAGAAACACACATGTTACTGTCAATAGTGAATGGTTTTCAATAATTCAAAAGAATATGCTCCAAGGGCCAATCTTTGGTAGTATTTGAAATACAGTCAGAAAACTCAGCGACTGGGGTGTGGGGTTTTTCTTTTTTGTATTGCTTTTAAAAGTCGGAGGTGCTGAAATGTAAAAGGTCGTTTCCGAAACCATGTCTCGGAATTCATGTAAAACTCTGTGACCTGAGAAGTAATCCGGCCGATTTTAGCGTATGAGATAAGTGTATGTAAGTGGCCAATTTCTGATTGAGAGACTGTGAATTCGACCTCCCCCCCCCCCCCCCCTCCCCGGCCGATTTTAGCGTATGAGATAAGTGTATGTAAGTGGCCAATTTCTGATTGAGAGACTGTGAATTCGACCTCCCCCCCCATCCCCCCCCCCCCCACTCAGGTTCTTTCCAAGAGCCTTCCTGTTGCTTCCAGCAAGGCTACTAGTGGTTTCCAGGTGCTCCCTGTGGAGCCACCTCCCAGGATTGGAAGCAGGCCGCTTTCTGATCCCTCAGGTGTGCCTACACCATGGGAGGCATCGGCTGGTTTGCCCATGGTGGATATGTGTCTTCCGACTCAGAGGATGAATCTGACATACCTGACATCGAGCGACAACAGTCTTCTGACTTGTGGAAAGCTCTTGACTTTGTGTTTGGGTTCCTTCCAGATATCAAACCGTCAAACCAGCTGACAGTGTCAGCCAAGGCACTCATGCATCTTACACGCATGCCTGTAACATGGCTAACTTGGAATTAGTTCGCCGGGACGCTGTGTTGGACACAAGCCGTTCCCTTCCTGAGGGGTAGCGTGCTGCTTTTCGATCTGCTTTTTTGGCAGGGCCGCAACTATTCCTTGGTTCCGTGGTGAGGGTCCGGAATGACATCCTATGTCATTCCAAAGATCAGCTGCTGCTTCGTCAGCTTGATCAGCCTTCTGTTGGAGGCAGGGGCCATCCAAATCCTAACAAGGACCCTTCTGCTTCCTCTGCGATGCCAAGGGCTGATCCTCCTGTTGCCGCTTCTACTTCTTACTCACAGGGTAAGGGTAAGCGTTGGCAGGCTAGAGGGAGGACTCAGGATTCTTCATATAGTAGAGGAGGTGGTTTCTCCTCTCGCCGGGGCTCGAAATGAAGGTCCTCACCTTGATTTGTCCCAGGTTGTAGGAAGGATATCAGAATTTGCAGACGATTAGGCCACAATCACATCCGATCCTTGGGTGTTAGATGTTGTTTGGTCCGGGCTGCGAATATCCTTCTGGAGGCACCCCACTCTGTCGAGAGTTCCTCGTCCAACACAAGTTCCTTCAGATGTTTCACTTCAGGAGCTTTTGATCACGGAGATAGACATTCTCCTGTCAAAGGGGGCGATCGAGGTCGTCAAGAACATTCATTCAGTGGGATTTTATTCCCGCCTGTTCTTGGTGCCAAAGAAGGACTGCCGATTCTGACCGGTTATCGATCTGAGTATTCTGATCCAGTCTGTCATTGCTCCCAAGTTCAGCATGGATACTTTTAGGTCGGTTTGCCGGTCCATTCACCAGGGAGATTTTGCTTCCAGCATCGACCTGCGAGATGCCCACTTTCACGTTCCGATTCATCGGACATGGCAAAAGTATCTCAGGTTCGCTTTTCTGGGGCGAGTTTACCAGTTCAAGGCCATGCCTTTCAGCCTCAACCTGGCTCTTTGGGCCTTCACCCGACTGATGACGCATGTGATAGCCTTCCATCGCTCACAGTCCAGGGTGACTACTTCGGAATGTCTAGACGATATCTTCCAGAGGCATTCCAGTGCTGCCTTTCTGGAGTCAGATGTCGACACACTGTTGACTGTTGAATCTGCTCATGTCGCTAGGGTTCAGAGTCAACAAGGAGAAGTCAGACCTGGTCCCTTCTTAGTTGTTTTGTCATCTGGGGATGGACTTCTGTACTCAACTGAATACGGTGCCGGTTTCCCGGACAAGGGCTGTGATTCTCTCAGCTTTAGCCCTGACTCTGTCCCAGTCCATGCCCGCGACAGCTCGGAGTATTCTCCGACTGCTCAGTCTCCGCTATTCGGTGACGGATCTCATTCCTCTAGGTCAGCTGCATGTCAGACCTCTCCAACACTTTCTGCTCAGTTGTTGAAGGCCGAATGTCGATCCTCTGGATCTGGTGCTTCAGTTACCAGAGTCTCTTCATCGTCACCTTCTCCCCTGGATGGATGTTCATTGGATTACACAAGGGGTTCTGTTGGACTTACCCGCGTCTGATCATGTTCTGTCAGCAGACACCAGCGATCTCGGATGGGGTGCGACATTGGATCCTCTAGATCTGTCCCTTCAACGGGCATGGGACCAGGATCAAGCAGCTCTTCCCAGAAGGAGCTTCTTGCTCTTTTTCTGAGTTTCCGGCAGTGGATTCCCCACCTTTCGAATCACCAGGTACTTCTGTTGTCCGACAATTCGACAGTGATTGCTTACATTCGGAACCAGGACGGCACGCACTCGGTTTCCATGTACGAATTGGCTCGGGATCTTCTACTTCTCGCTCAGGATGTCAATGCTTTTCTTTCCCAAATCCCTTGGGAAAGATCAAAATAGAGAGTATATTTTCCGAGTTAGGGTCTTCCACTGTAGTGCAAGTCTGTAGTAAACAATTGTGGTAGGTACAATAAGAAAGGAAATTTACTACAAAATTTAAATATTTTTCCACTATACCAATGGCCCAGACTAGCTGGTGCAACCCAATTTATTACCAGGGCCAAACACAAATTTTGAATCCCCCAAACCCCCCAGAATTTGCCAAAAAACTTAAAAACGAGAAGACCAGTATGGTCCTCCATACATCTGCGCAATGCGCAACTTGTTGTCAAGGACAACAATAGGCTACTGCCATCTTGTCATTCTGTTGTTTGGCCCATGTCAGATCAACACGTATCCTGACTTTTGTGCTCTAAAATCCTAAAGTATAATGTAGCCAGACACGGTTTTGAAGTGGAATGGTGGAATAATTGCAGCAGAATGTGGCTGAATATAGACATTGAGTTTTTGAACATCAGGGCTATAACTTTATTGAAATTAAATAATATTTCTTGTTCTTCCCGTTTTCTGGATATGCACTTGATTTGTTCATTCTTTGTTTATCATATGTGTGTGTTCAATGTTCACCTTTTTCCCCTTGAATCCTCTCATTAGATTTTTAAGAACTAATTGCTGTTTGCGAATTTGTTATCAATTAAAATTCTTCTTAAAAATCTTAGATAATTTACGGAATGTGGATTATTCGTACCCCCTTTGTCACGTACCGGTTATTTTTGACTTAGTCGGACGTGTCTGTTTGCCATTACCCTTCTCTGTGGGGAATCTTCTGGGAAGTTTTTCTATTGTTAAGGGTATTATTGGGATACCGGTTGTCTGACCTGGGCCTTTGTTGTGCCTGTTTTGGACTTGGTTACCGGCTCCTATTCAGTTTAAATTTTTACCTCGGGCATGTGTGTATTATGAAGTCCTCATGTTCGAAATGTAAGAGGAAGAAGTCCTCTCTTGATTCTCATTCTTCATGTTTGGCTTGCACTCGTTGCTCGAAAGATGGTACCTGTGCAACTTGCTGTTCTTGGGATTCCAAGTGATGGAATTCCCTCTGAACTTAAGTATGTGTTGGCGAAGCACCGATTTCGGTGCTTTCGCTTAAGGTAACTAATCAAAATTTAGTTTCCATTTCAGAGGAACAAGAACATGGTATTGGTCATAGTATAACATCAAGTTCTGTGCTGCCGTCGTCTTCAGATACAAAGCATGTTGATTTACAAGGTATCGCAGAATACTCGGTACCTCGGGCAAGCAGACGGTCAACTAGCTTGACCGGTGTAACGGACCCTTTAATTTGTGCTTCAGTACCGGGAAAATCCGTAGCGGTCCAGGATACAGAGGATGAAAGACAGTCCTCTGTTCAGACGACGGCACATAAGGGGAAGAGGCCGGTCAAATTGAAAGGTGCATCAGTAGCGAAGCATTCTTCTGTTTTGGGGACAAAACAGAAAGATTCGACTTTTGTTGCCAGTTCCGCTGGTAGTCCGGTAGAAAATGCTTCGGAGCCAGTTGTTTCTGATGTACCTTTCTCTGCCAGTGCGGCTGGCAGTAATTTTGATATAAGAGCCTCTTCTTCGTCCGTTTCCAGGACTCAGCACAGTAGACCGCATGCTAGCTGGCAAGATCCAGAGGTAGAGAGTCAGAGCCAGGATCCGGCTCTCTCTAAGGCTAGCATTTCGAGGCAAACGTCTTTTTCAAAAAGATGGACACAGGGCGCTGTGTCAGATCACCTTCCGGAGCCAAAAAAGCGTAGAACGGGGGTGAACATAGCCTCAAATACGGAATTGCTGGAGCAAATTGCCCAGCTAATTGCAGACTCCCAGCAGCATAATATGCGGCCGTCATCGATCTCCACTTCGGATGATTTGGACGGTGCTGGATCGGCAGAAAGAAGGGTTTCCTCAAATAAACAGTATGCCGATAATAGACCAGACAAGGAACCTCTAGCTGGTAGTGTTAGGGAGTTTGATGAAGACGAGACTGACACTACATCTTTGGCTGAGCAGCATATGGAAACTATAAGGTTCCTGCAGGATTTTTCACTTGAATTAATTCCTTCTAGTCAGAGTTCTGCGCCTTCTAGAGCCAAGCGCCTGTTTTCTTTAGACAGGGAGGTCATTAAGTCAAAGGAAAGTATCCTTCTGTATCCGTCTCAATCAGTCCAAGCGTTAGATGCATTTGATTGTTGTGACGAGGCTATTGCTGACCTGGCTCAGGCTAGAAAAAGTTCTTTCCTTTCGGAAAGGAACCTTCACCTACCGTTTAGAGGCAATACCTTCTTAAATACGGTAGGCGAGAATAAGATTCCAAGAGCTCCTCTGCGATTGGATGATGGAGCTAGGGACTTAGGTATGTCTCTTCCGTCATCGTGTAGCGTCAGTTCTTATGTTATAGATACTTGCATTGAATCTTGCAGAAGTATTTTGGACGCTATGTCTTATGCAGATCATATTTGCAGGGCACTGGCCGGCAATCTGGAATCTGAGAGCTTACAGGAGTTGTTATCTCCTTTGACAGTGCTCTCTCACGCCATCATGTATACAACATCCCACTCTGCTCTTTCAGTAGCGAATTTAGAGTTGGTCAGGCGTGATGCTGCCCATAAATCTATGTCATTTATTGACTGACGACAGTGTTAAGAGCTCTCTAAGGGCCGCTCCCATTTCGGGCTCTTCATTATTCCATGATAAGCTAAAAGCTGTATTTGAAGATGCTTCTAAGAAAGCTACAAGTCAGCTTTTGTTGTGCTCAGCTTCACAACCTCAGCCTTCCACAGGTGGTAGTCCTCGGAAAGGTAAATTTTTCTCAGCCCGTGCCGCTTTTGAAGCTAATCGTGGGCGTGGTGGCTCGAAATGGGAGCGATTTCAATAAGGGGATGGTGCAGTCGGATAATAACGAAACGCGTAACCCCACACCGATGTCACAGAGGGGTGCGAGAGCTTCATGAGGTTTCTCTTCGTATAAGCCTCGTAAGTCCTACAAATGAAGATTTCGACCTCTACTGTTCTCCTGTTGGCGGAAGGCTTTCAAAATTCGCAAGCAACTGGAACAAAATAACTCAGGATCTTTGGGTTCGAGACGTTGTGAAAAATGGTCTACGTCTTTCGTTCCGGAGAAAACCTCCACTAACACGGATTCCGCGTTTTGTGAGCCTTCCACAAAATATAACAAAGAGAGAGGCTTTGATTTCAGCAGTAGACTCTCTCCTACAAAAGGAGGTAGAGGTCATAGAGAATCCCAATTCAAAGGGTTTCTACAGTCATCTTTTTCTTGTACCGAAGCCAGATGGCTTGTACAGGCCGGTCATCGATTTCAGTTGGATAAACAAGCTAATAATTGCTCCAAGATTTTATATGGAGACAATTCGATCGGTGAGAGGCAGCATCCAAGTAAACGATTACGCCGCAAGTATAGATTTGAAGGACGCGTATTTTCACATCATGATTCATCTGGCTTTTCGGAAATAATCCCGTTTCGCGGTTCAAGGAAAGGTATACCAGTTCAGAGAAATGTGTTTTGGCCTGAACCTTGCTCCGTGGGCGTTCACTCAGGTGATGAATGCGGTGATGAGCCATTTCAGAGCACACTTGGCTTCGATGACGTCGGCATAACTGGACGACATTCTTCAAAGGTACAAAAATTTTCATGCTCTTCAAAGCAACGTTCAGAGTCTGCTATCGCTGCTACGATGCCTAGGTTTTATAATCAATGTCGACAAGTCGGATTTAATGCCGACGAGGTCGTTTGTTCATCTGGGAATGAGTTTCTATACTCAAAACAATCGAGTCAGTTTGCCGGTAGCAAGAGCAAAATTAGTTTCTCTTTACGCAAAATACTGCATAAACGCACAAGTCATTACTGCAAGAGAGTTTATGTGGCTGTTAGGTCTTTGCGGCGCCACCACAGAGTTAATGTCGCTAGGTCGTTTGCACACTCGTCCACTTCAAATTTATCTAATACAGAATTGGAGGGTAAAACGTCAGTTGTTGGACAGTCCAATTGTTTTAACACAGTCGGTAAAACATCATCTTCAAATTTGGGCAGATATCCAGTGGTTATCCCAGGGAATACCGCTTCAGATTCAGGAGCCGTCATTCATAATCATGACGGACGCCAGTCAAGAGGGTTGGGGTGCTTCTCTGATTCCGGGCGATCAAGTGTGTCACGGTTTATGGGAGAGTCAGTTTCTTGTGTCCCATATAAACTACAAAGAAATGAGGGCAATTTGGTTAGCTCTAAATCATTGGCTCAGTCAAGTAATAAACTCACATGTTCAAATTCTGTCGCACAATTCAACAGTAGTAGCCTATATTCGGAATCAGGGAGGTACTCATTCCGTCCAGCTGTTGAATCTCACCGAAAAGATTCTTTTCTCTCAAGAGAATCAGATTCTGATATCGATTTGTCATATTCCAGGTCGTCTCAATGTAATAGCAGACTCTATCGAGAAAGGATCACCTGCTACCTTCAGAATGGATGTTAAAAAAATCTGTCTTCAATCAGATTTGCTTCCAGTGGGAACATCCAATGATCGATCTTTTTGCCACGAGTCTGAACAATCAGTTACAGACGTTTGTGTCTCCATGCCCGGACCCTCAGGCTTATGCAGTTGACGCTCTGTCAATTTCGTGGAACGGGATAATAAGGTATGCTTACCCTCCAGCTCCCCTCATTCAACAGGTCTTGCTAAAGATAAAACAGTCTTCTTGCAAGATTCTTCTGGTTGCAAGTCTCTCGGCTCACAGACCGTGGATAAATCTTCTCCGGGAACTTCTTTGGGATGTTCCATGGAAGTTACCACCCACCCCTCCGGGATCTTCTGACACAGGAGAAACTCCATCAGCTTCATCACAATCTGGAAGGCCTCAACCTTCACGTTTTTCCATTGTGTGGTCCTTCTTGCACGGAAAACAGTTTTCCAGACGAGCAGTGGACGCAATTTCTAACTGTAGGAGGACCTCCTCTTCATTAAATTATGAAGCGAAGTGGAAGGTTTTTGTTCGTTGGTGTGAATCACAATTGATTGATTTTTTTAACCTAACTATTCCTCAATTAGCTAACTTTTTTATTTATCTTTTTGATGAAGTTAAGCTACAGCCAGTCACTATTAAGGGCTATAGGTCTATGCTTTCTGAGACCTATGCACACCAAGGAAAATTAAACATTGGGTCAGATTTATCTTTAAATAAATTAATGAGGAACTTCTCTGTGAATAGACCTTGTACCTTGAGACTAGTCCCTAAGTGAAATTTAGCTTGGGTTCTTCTGAAACTTCAGGAAGCACCTTTTGAACCATTAAATAATATTGAGTTTAAATTTCTTACTTATAAAATGGTTTTTCTCTTAGCGTTTGCGACAGCTGGAAGAGTTAGTGAGCTTCATGCTTTGTCTGTTGAAGACTCTCATTATCGTAGTGTTGGTAATTCTATTACTCTCACTATGAAAGTGGGATTCTTAGCTAAGAATCAGGTTCCGGACAAATGGCTTAGTCCTATTCTTATTAAAGCATTACCATCTTCAGATGGTCAGAGACCTTTGTTGTGTCCAGTAAGAGCACTTAAGATTTATAAGGAGCGTTCTAGTTTTATTAGAAGAGGTAGTAAGAGGTTATTTCTTTCTCTTCTTCCTAACAGAAATGATATTTCTGTTCATTCCATATCTAGATGGATTCAGTTAGCTTTTCGGTCAGCTTATAATGCTTTGTCTGTGAATCAGAGAATAGCTTATAAGATTTCAGCTCACGAAGTTAGAGGCTTAGCTTCTTGTGCGTATGCTAGTAATACTTCTTTGAGGGATTTGATGCAAGCAGCTTATTGGACACAACAGACGACTTTTACCAAATTTTATCTTTGAGATTTAGAATCAATTTCGGATAATCTCAGATCTTTAGGACCGTTATCGGTAGCTCAGAATAGCGTCCATTCTAATTAGGATTTTCATTCTGCTCTAGCACTGTCTCCAGTCTGCTACCCTCTTCGTTTTGAAGTGCAGTTACTTTCAAAACAAGGGGAAGGGGGGGGGGGGGGGGTGGTATTTCCAAATAGTCATCTGGCTTTATAGTGAAAAGTATGGACATACCTCCTTCAGTGATAGTATCCTGGGGTCGGTGCTATGGTAGTTTTAATGTGTAGCTTGGTATGAAGCAATTTTCAATGTATTATATGCTTTTAATGTGTACCTCGATGTGAAGCGTTATTGTATATGTCATGTGTCAAGACGAGCTTTACTATACAATACTCGGACACTTTTAATGATTTATAGTCTCATTTCTCTGGACTTCTTTATATTTTAGCTTCCTTTATCAAATTAGCATAATGGGTTATGCTAGGCCTTAAATAGAGTTACACCTATATTTTCATTGTTTTTTCTGTAATAAGAGCAATGAATATCAAGTACTGGGCCCGCCTGCCTGTTTACTATTCTCAGCTGGTCTGGGCCATTGGTATAATGGAAAAATATGAAAAATTTATACCAATTTTAATATTTTTAATACTTACCAATGGCCCAGACGGGGATGGCCCTCCCTGGAGTAGACACTCCTTCCTCCCCGCTGAGTTATATTACAGTTCTTAATAACATTTAACAGGCACAACAATAAAGAATGACAAGATGGCGGTAGCCTATTGTTGTCCTTGACAACAAGTTGCGCATTGCACAAAAGTATGGAGGACCATACTGGTCTTCTCGTTTTTAAGTTTTTTGGCAAATTTTGGGGAATTCAAAATTTGTGTTTGGCCCTGGTAATAAATTGGGTTGCACCAGCTAGTCTGGGCCATTGGTAAGTATTAAAAATATTAAAATTGTTATAAATTTTTCATATTCATGAAATTCTGGGCCCACATGTGTCCTGATACCATGCAAGCAAATTGTGATTCATATTGTCTGAGAATGAATTGCAATGCTTTTGTTTCACAATTAATCATTTCAGCCCTACTTCATTTGCAAAATATGACATTGTCAGTGGCAGGGTACCTCAAACTTAGACCCAGAAAATCATAACTAAGAGTTACAAGGGTGCCTTCATGTTATTATTATTAGCACATTAAGGGAGATGATCCAGTAATATATTTTTTCTTGTTTGAATACAGTGGAGCCCATTTAATTGGATATCATTTAACTGAATAACCCTGTTAACTGAATATAACTTCTGAACACAAAACCATTTACCATGCCTTCAGTACAAATTTGAGATTCTTATGTACATAACTTCTGCATCAATGAACAATAAACTGATTTTGATAAAAGGTCTCAAACATGACCATTAACAAGTGAACATGCACATATCTCCAAATTTTTATTCTGCAGTGATTTGAACCAGATTATCTCCCCTTTAACCCTTAGGTCTGCAGATTAATTTTGCTTTAATAACTTCTGTATATAGTAGTATATATATGTATACAGCTGTAGATGACTAAACAGTGTTCTCACATTTTTCTACAGGTAGCCAACAATGATGTAAAAACACCGTAAAGATAATGCATCCCACCAGAAGAGTTCTCAGTGAAGAATATGTGTGGGACCACTTTTTAAGAGCAATATAAAAGGGCCAGTTTGTGGCTGTATGGCGACCTGAAGATTAATATAGATTTCTACATAACATTCTCAGGCTTGTCATTTTGAGGTGGCTGATCGCCCCGGGCCGCAGTTGCCCGTCTGAGCTCAAAATTCCAGAGACGGTAAATGTCCGCCTAACCCCAGTTAATGTGGCCCATTAATTCAGTCAAAGACACCTCAAAATCGGCTGCCTCGAACGGCAATTTTCGATGATTGAAGGAGGTAACAAAGTGCAATTTGTGAAGTTTGTGGTATGTCGTTGACACAGTCACCCAGAGAAGTAAGTAGCTTTCCAAATACAAGTGAGAGGTCTGCCAATTCCAAAGCTGTAATTAGTTATTACATTATACATCAGACTGTGACAACTCTCATGTCACACGTGATTATGGGATGTATCATCTCCAAGCCAGTTTGACCCCTGACAATTCGCCTGGAATGTTTCATCCCAAAATCAAACCCAGCACGATTCATCCCCCCCCCCCCCCCCCCAAATCTGGCTGGGATATTTGGATGCAAGATAACTTTAACACTCAGAGTTAGTGAGTGTCATGGGTAACCTGGTTTCTTGCATTCAAATATTCAAGCCTGCATCTATATATTTCATGATGACGTACATCATAATTACAAAAACCATGTACCTTAAAATGATATTAGTTGTCTTCCCAGCAAGCTGAAACAAAATGGCCCTCCTGGGGTGATTTGAGGCGAACCATAATTGCCCTCCTGTAATTTTCAAAATGACAAGCCTGCATTCTTGCATGTGAAACTCCTGCATTAACTCTTATATTTTCAAGATATTTTTCATCAACTCTAGTTGCTTCAGAGCTCCCATGACAAGATTTGATGAAAAATTCATCTAAATTTAGCTCAAGAAATCATTGGTGCAAAAATACATGCAATTTACAGTCAGAAAATTTGATTAAATGCACTCTAATTATACTTATAAAGTGACAAGAGAAATCCTGTCCTGGCAGCAATATCCGCCAGCAGCATACAAGGAGTTAGTGAGCCAAGATCGATGAAACTTCTCAAATATTACCACTAACAAGGGAACGTGCATATATTCCAGAAGTTTTAATTAGCAGTAATTTTAACAAGGCTACCTCCTGTTGATATTAGATTGTTTAATATAGATTTCTGTATAAATTCTTCTGCCTACGTAGATGATTTGAGTTTGATGAAATTTTTTGTACATGTTGACTTGTAAGTGGACACATGCATATTTCAAAGTTTTAGGCTGTAACAATTCTGTTCAGCGTATCTCTTCCTGAAGTTAGATTTGATATACATTGCTGTACGAAACTTCTAGGTGTGCTACTCTTTGTAATTTCTCAGTTGACTTGAATAAAACTTTTTAGATATGCTCACAGACAAATGAATGTTCACATATTTGCGAATTTTGCGGCTCCACATTCAGAAGAGATTTTGAAAAGCTTGAAGTGGAAGTATTATCCCCTACAGTGATGATACTACATGTAGCTGCATATGGGTGACAGAGTAAACTCCTGTTGATAGACTAAAAAATCTTGTAATTTGTCGCCAAATTACCTGGAGAGTTTCCAAAATTTCATTGTTAGCTCACCTGACTGAAAGTTAACGTGAATTATACTGATTACTCTTCATTGTTGACTGGTGTGAAGGTGGTATTTGAGTTTCCTCCTCCATAACTACTGGCCTAATTCCAGTTAAATTTCATGGGAGTTATGAGTGAGGATGGGCAACTTAGTTTTGTTAAAATCAATGTGCTTCCCCCTCTCCACCAACCCACAGGGAGTGTTCGGGACAAAATTGCCTAAAATTAAAGAAAAAAATTCATGCAGTTGATATTTGGTATTCAGCTTCATTTTGTGGTGTATACTAAAATTTATTCAAGGGAAGTTTGAGGGGCAATATTTTCAGGTGTTTTTGGGAGTGGCAAAATTCTTGGCATCGCCCAAAGTTTCTATTTTCAGAACGGATGGCACAATTTGAACCCAGTTTGGTAGGAAGTATTATTGGATCCAAAATCCTTGCTTGATTCATGCAAAAAACATCCTGAATCCCGAGTGCCCATTTTTCAAACTGTATGGAAGAGAAAATTGTTATTTGGTTTGAAGCATCCATAAGACAAGAGGAATTGAATTGGCATAAAAAATTGCAAATGGCTTTATCATAGAGTACCATGATATGGAGATGCCCATTTCAACACTGTTGGTAATGGGAAAAATGTTGTCAAAAATTAAAACGATCTCTCATTCAGAACCACCAATCTAAATCTTCTGATATTTGGTGTACAACATCCTTAGTGTTATCAGATTCACATTGATTCAAATCCCCTGTTTTTTTATATTTGGGCTATCCATGTGGGCCCACATTTATCTTGGTGCAATGTGATGAAAATATTTGATGGGATGGGGGGGGGGGGGGGAAGCAGTGGGTGTGGCAAATTCAAGTTTGTTCAAACTGAATTTTAAGAAAAAATTGTTTAAAAAGTCTTCTGCAGACCCACTAGTCTAAATATTTTCATATTTGGGGTTCAGTATCCTCAGGTAGTTTGAGTGTGTGTGAGGGGATGGGGGGGGAGGTGGCTTGGGGGTGGGAGGAGGTTTGGGCAGATTCCACATTGGTCAAATCATGTCTGTGGATTCATATTTGGGCTCAAACCAGGTTTTTTCTTCATAACCATTGAACAGAACGCAAGCAAACATGATACAAATTATCTTTGAGGATTCCCCTTCAGGTTTGCCTGATTGAAGTTATTGAGCAGTGTGGGCAGAGGGCAGTGCCCTAAAAGCCCCAAATTACTTAAATCAAAATCTTCTTCTCTTAAACCATCAGTCACAACGCATTGAAATTTCATATTCAACTTTCTTGTGTCCTGAAGATTCAAATCTGTTTGAAGAATGTTTCTTGGGCAATACTTGTGGTTGTGCGGAGAGGAACGAAATACTTGGCCTTACACCAATTTCTGTTTTCCAAACTAGTTGGCCAATTTGAACCAAATATGGTATGCACTATGCAGTAGTATTAATTAGGTAACAGATACTTGATCTACAGTTAAAATTAGAAGTCCTGTCACGTCTAGTGCAGAAAACGCTTGTTAGTTAATGCACTATCAGTGCAGAACAGTCAAATAAACCTTGTTAAACATGTGAAAACTTCTGCACTATGTAACGCAAAATGTAGTGCGCTATTCACGAGGTTGTTAACTTTGATCTTCGACCCATGTCATTAGGAAAAGAAGTGTGTTGTAACTGGACTCAAACATCCGTCGATATCATTTCAAATCAGGTTCGCCTGGTAAATTAGTAGTGACAATGAAAGAAAAAGGCCAAAAAAATTGTCGAAATGACCAGTTTTAATTTTCACAAGAAGCTTGGACAGTGAAATCAAAGTCTCTGCCAAACAGGATAATCGTCTTTTAAATGATTTATTCGGCGCGATTGTTGAACTCGGGGGGAAAAATAAATAAAAAATGTTTTGACACCAACATTTTACCAATTAATATCTGAGACTTCATTCGACTTGGAAAAGATGGATAAATCTGTTCATAAAATCACCATAAAAAATCCACATACCGATAACACCACTCAGTCTCCCAGCTGAATTTTTAACAAGCAATTCGCAGCAAATTTTCACTATAATTTAAAACCTTCGAATTCATTTTTGAGGCCTCGTTCATATCACTAGCTACTCTCAACAATAACAAATACAGTGGACCGTGACTCGCTATTCAGTACGATGGGAATCGCTCTGCATGTTCCCTGGCCAAATCACCCCCCATCATTTTGATCCGAACTGTCCCCGCTATTTGATCCAAACCGACTTTCAGCTGCCAGGCCGTAAGGCTGGCAAATGCTTTCACCCCACCCATCCCCGAATCAAACCGTCCCCTGAATATTTCGACCTACAACCCCCATCCCCCATACCCACATAATTTTGAAATCACGACTGAGTGGTCACAAGTTGGGTTTTTTAGGCAGGAGGGGGGGGGGGGGGTGTTCTTGTTTTGGCAAATGGTGCTCATGTTCGTATTATCCTAAGTGTTAAATAAACAATAATTTTTAGCTGCGACTAGCAGCTCTATAAGTGGCAATGTCGGTCGGCCGGTCTGTCTGTGACCAACGAGTTTGTCTGTGACCAAAGAGTTTCAAAACTCAATAATTTTTGAAATACTTCATGGAATGACTTTATATTTGGCATGTAGGTGTATCTTATTGATGTCTAGCCACTGTTCAATGCATGTGTTGTTCCAAGTATTTTTCTTGGAGTTATGGCCCTTGATGAACTTAGAATTTTGTGCACACCACCCGCCGCAGCTACGGCATCGATGTCGCGATTTTGGCTGTTGATTTAAGAACACCCCCCCCCCTCCCTTTCCAGTGCAGAGAGGTTAAAAATAGGACATAGTCCTACATGTCTTTAAAGACCCTCCTTCCCAATTTTGATCACCAGGCCTACTGCTTGTATTTCCAGGTGATCTGTTCATAAGAGTACTGTCAGACACTTTGGAATAAATTCTTCTGAAGCTAGGTGAATTTTCGTAATTCTGGTTTGTTTAACTTGTCTCAGTTTGCTCAACTTTTCCAAACAGTCTTGTCGTCACCATGAGTTAAGCATATCTTATAACATTATCAGTAAACAATAGGGATGAGAACTGCAAGCAACAAAATTCGCTGAAATTTGTGAAAATTCCCTTATTTTCAGAATAAATTTGTAAAAATCAGGGGGGGATGAACCTCTTGGTTGAGAAATACTTAATTTCTTAAAAGTTTCAGCCTTTGAGGTATGAATTCACTGAAATCAGCGAATTTGCTGAAAAATTCCATCCTGGTAAACAAATAAAGCAGCCGGAAAAAAAATGAGGTGTTTTTTTTATTTTAATTTTTAGCTCAACTTGACAAAGTCAAGCTGAGCTATTGCCATCACTTCTCGTCCGTCGGCGTACGTACGTACGTACGTACATTAGTATGTTAGTACGTACGTCCACAATTTCCTTTGGCACACCTCACAGGTCGCATTTATGATCAGATTACTTTGAAACTTCTTATGCTTGTTTGGGGTGACCTCTAGATGGGAGCTATCGATTTTCTTCAATTTCCGTCAAAAAATGTTGCCGTGGCCAACGTTCTTAGAACTTAGTTTAGTCAAACCACAATATTTCCCTTTGGCACACCCTACAGGGCACATTTATGATTTGATTGCTTTGAAACCTGATACGGTTATTTAGGGTGACCTCTAGATGGGAGCTATCGATTTTCTTCAATTTCTGGCAAAAAATGTTGCCACGGCCAACGTTCGTAGAACTTAGTTTAGTCAGACCTCAATATTTCCCTTTGGCACACCCTACAGGGTACATTTACGATCAGATTGCTTTGAAACCTGGTATGCTTGTTTGGGGAGACCTCTAGATGGGAGCTATCGATTTTCTTCAATTTCTGTCAAAAAATGTTGCCGCGGCCAACGTTCTTAGAACTTAGTTTAGTCAGAAGACTCAATATTTCCCTTTGGCACACCCTACAGGGTACATTTATGATCGGATTGCTTTGTAACCTGACATGCTTGTTTGGGGTGACCTCTAGATGGGACCTATCGATTTTCTTCAATTTCTGTCAAAAAATGTTGCCGCGGCCAACGTTCTTAGAACTTAGTTTAGTCAAACCACAATATTTCCCTTTGGCACACCCTACAGGGCACATTTATGATTTGATTGCTTTGAAACCTGGTATGCTTATTTAGGGTGACCTCCAGATGGGAGCTATCGATTTTCTTTAATTTCCGGCAAAATATGTTGCCACGGCCAATGTTCGTAGAACTTAGTTCAGTCAGACCTCAATATTTTCCTTTGGCACACCCTACTGGGCCCATTTATGATCAGATTGCTTTGAAACCTGGTATGCTTGTTTGGGGAGACCTCTAGATGGGAGCTATCGATTTTCTTCAATTTCTGTCAAACAAATGTTGCCGCGGCCAACGTTCTTAGAACTTAGTTTAGTCAGAAGACTCAATATTTCCCTTTGGCACACCCTACAGGGTACATTTATGATCGGATTGCTTTGAAACCTGGCATGCTTGTTTGGGGTGACATCTAGATGGGAGCTATCGATTTTCTTCAATTTCCGTCAAAAAATGTTGCCGCGGCCAACGTTTTTAGAACTCAGTTTAGTCAGACCACATTATTTCCCTTTGGCACACCCTACAGGGCACATTTATGATTTGATTGCTTTGAAACCTGGTATGCTTGTTTGGGGAGACCTCTAGATGGGAGCTATCGATTTTCTTCAATTTCCATCAAAAAATGTCACCGCAGCCAACGTTCTTAGAACTTGATTTAGTCAGAGGACTCGATATTTCCCTTTGGCACACCCTACAGGGCACATTTATGATCGGATTGCTTTGAAACCTTTCATGCTTGTTTGGGGTGACCTCTAGATGGGAGCTATCGATTTTCTTCAATTTCCATCAAAAAATGTTGCCGCAGCTAACATTCTTAGAACTTAGTTTAGTCAGACCACAATATTTCCCTTTGGCTCACCCTACAGGGCTCATTTATGATTAGATTGCTTTGAAACCTGGTATGCTTATTTATGGTGACCTCTAGATGGGAGCTATCGATTTTCTTCCATTTCCGTCAAAAAAATGTTGCCACGGCCAACGTTCTTAGAATTTAGTCTAGTCAGACCACAATATTTCCCTTTTGTACACCCTACAGGGCACATTTATGATCGGATTGCTTTGAAACCTGGCATGCTTGTTTGGGGAGGCCTCTAGATGGGAGCTATCGATTTTCTTCGTTTTCTGTCGAAAAATGTTGCCACTGGCAAAAAAAACTGACATTGGTCCCAATGATCTTCAATTTTGCCATTTCATTTATAACTTACCAAGTTCAAGTTTGTCAAGTTGAGCTACAGTGTCATTGACACTTTCATTTTTATCCCAAACTGATTTTTCTCCAGATCAGGGCTTTTCAAGCACTCTTCATCATTAATCCTTAATCACCAATGATAAAAGAACATGAGACGCATGGAAATATAAATTTTACACCTAATTGTTGTTAAGTAACCCATTTCCTAATTGAGGTCATAAAACGGGAGCTTTGTACATCGACAGGAGTGTTTTCAAAGCTTATTCACACCTTCTGTCAAAAACACACACAAATGGTGATTGCCAACATTGCTGATTGCTACCTGAAAAACTGCTGTTAACAGATAAAAATCTTCTCTGTTCAGGCAGGTCGAGTCTGCATATACTGCTCCCAGTATGTTTACGTCGAGAAGAATCGCGATCATCAACCATATTTATTGGTACTTTATGGCACATATATGGCCATCAGCACAATATAACCCAACCTGCTGATGTAGCCTTCATCATCAATAAATAATAATCATATTTGTTCCATAAATGAGGAGCAAGAAAGTAGAATATTCAAAGGAACAACGGTCTGGTGACAATTTATGAACATTAAAACCCAACAAGCCCTCTCTCCCAGAAGTGAAAGTACAATAAGTTGAGCTTCGTGTAGGCCTACATCCACAGTTCGTTGAAGAAAAAAGTATGCACGACAAGGACAAATGAATGAGGAAAAACACACAGCAGTCTGTTTGAGGATGGCTTGAACACTAAACGTCTTTGCACCAACTTTCAAGTGTGTGGGGTAAAAACTTCACCATGCAGGTGATTTTATGCCAGTCCGCTCTGAATGAACAGTACGCCTATAGTAGAGCTGTCATGATTAATCGATTAATCGATTGTTGATTGGTCAAGCCGAAATCAATTAGCATTTTTCATTGTCGAAGAATTGGTAAATTTTACCTCGTTCTAGACGTTTAATAATTAAAAAAAAAATAATGTTTCTAAAGGTAAAAGGTCAAGATCATCAACGTTGAACCTCAAGAAGCCGCAAGAAGCATTTGTCTTTTAGGTGCATTCAAAGATTTCATATTCTGGACTTTTAAACCATCAGTGCAAAGTTCGCAACTGATGACCGGTCTTGATTATTACACTGACTGTTCAAAAGTTCAGAAAATCAAAGCTTTGAATGTACCTAAAAGAGGATCGTCTTCGTTGTTTACTTAAGGTAGGTCAACTGACTTGAACTTCATTTTTAACAACTTCAGAGAGAGGGAGAGGGTGGGTCATCTAGGTACGATTAATCGATTATTTTCGATTATTTCCAACGATTAATCGATTCCTAAATTAAAAAAACGTGACAGCCCTAGCCTATATTAGAGATATGACAGCCATTTGACAGGGTCTTAGTTTAAACCAAATTTATTCAACATTTTCAAGAGATACAAAGTACAACATAGTTGATGGCGGA
Source organism: Pictodentalium vernedei (assembly GCA_031216915.1). NCBI lineage: Eukaryota > Metazoa > Mollusca > Scaphopoda > Dentaliida > Dentaliidae > Pictodentalium > Pictodentalium vernedei. The sequence goes on along the minus strand of CM062290.1, from coordinate 164,026,931 downwards.
TCCGACAGATAGCTTATACAGGGTCTTGTGTGGAATGGGTCTATAAAATGCCCCTCCCCACCCAACGTTTGGGATATCTGACTGAAGTCTTGAAAATTTCAGCTTGAGGAAACGACACTTGTACTCATCTACTCGCCCAATGACCCGAGTTATTCTTCAAAGAACTCCCTATCACATAATTGGGGTGTCTGCAAATCACTCCAGGGTTGGAATATCCACCCAAATGATATACTCAGTTTCTGTGACAAAGCAAGCACAAGGGACACATAGTATGGTTCAGTGGATTGGGATTTCTTATCACCCTACCTTACAATACAATTACAACAGGCTTGCATTACAGTCAAAGTCCCTAACTCGGAAAAATACTCTCTATTTTCTTCTTTCCCAAGCGATTTGGGAAAGAAAAGTGGTACAAAAGCACCAAGAAAAAATAAGCCAAAACTGGGTCAAGTGCGACCGGTGCAAGCCCAGTAGGGGACACTCTTCTCCATGTACCAATCCACGGCTTCCAGAATCAGTGTGCAGACGTATAATCAACATGTCATTCTATTTTTTTCCGCCGTGTTGGATGGTGGATCTTCTCGCTCCTCAACAGTGATACCTTTTGACTCAATGTTAATAATGTTTCCTGTTCTGTTATGTGGATTCATAGCTGTTTCTTCATTATCCAGATATACAGGGCTGTGTTTTAATATATTCTCTCGATTATTTACTGTATTTTTCGTGATAAATCTCTATACCGATTTCGAGTGTGGTTTTAGTGTACCCTGTCATTCCAGTCTTTTGTTCATTAATGCTAACCCTTTGGGTTCTGCTTTTAACTGAGTTAGGTGTCAGCTGGGGGAGGTTGTGGCAGCTTTTCTCCCCTCTGTTGAGGGTAGAATTTCTGTCAGTTCCCTTTTGGCTGATGCGGTACTTCTGTTCCCATCGGGCCTTTGTTTCCTGCCACCTTACTCTGGTAGCTGGGGGTGTCCTTGGGTTCACCTTCCCATCTACATTGCTGTCGCCAGATATGCCTAGGACGATACCTTGCGGGCCATTTCGTTATCTTAGCATGTTGAAGTTTCCCATTATTCATGCTCCACTTTATTTGGGTGTTCTATTGAAAGACCCTATGGGCTGGGTGGTCTTCCACCTTTTGGGCTTCCATCTATTGTGTAGTTCGGGCATGTGCCGTTTTCCTCCTGCGCCAGGGAAGGGGAACGCAGTCGTTCAGGGCCTCCTGATTCGACTCTGTCTAGAGAGAGCTGTACCCCCTCCTGGGAGTTTTGCAGTCTTTTTATGGCGTGGATACTGTGGTATCTGCTGACTTTCTGCCGAAGAGATGCCTGGTTCCGGGACTACTGTCCCCCTCCAGTCGACATCTGAGGCTGTCACTAGGGTTGTGACTCCTCTTTTGGAGCCGAGCTTGGTTGCTCTCTTCTCTTTTCCGTCTTTGTCAACAGCTACTGATGTATCTACTCCATCAGTGACGTCATCGGTCTCTGTTTCAGCCGGCTTATCCCTGCAGGGGTCTGCAGGGATTTCTGCTTCTTGGACGTGGGGATATCGGCCTCAGCCTTCCCTGGCTTCAACTCGCCGAAGTCGGAAGTGGTTGCCGGCCGATCTCTCTGCTGTGGTCTCTCCGCCGTCGAGCCCAGCAGGTTTTGATTTGGATTTAGATGTCCATCGTGGGGTCACCGTGCACTCTGTTGTGCTTCTGTCCACGCACTCTGGTCCTTCGGCCAGTTTTACGGGGCCGGCACATTTTTGTGCAGTCTGGACCTTCTGTCCCTCAGAGGTCTGTGGCGACTCTCCTGAGTTCCCACACTTCAGATCCTCGGGGTAATTCATACCCCTATAAGCGTCTGTATTCAGATGTTTTGGCTGCCACCGTCACCCCGCTTCAGGTGTTCTAGAGGATTGTGACCCTTCTTAGAGGGTCAGATGCGAAGCCACTTTGCCAGGCCGTTCCCACATCGTACCGGCAGATACGGGTTGTGAGCTTAGGGAGGCCCCCACCTTGCTCACGCAGATTCTTTCCAAGAGCTGTCCCGTTGCCTAATGAAGCTTTTAGTGGCTTCCAGGTGCCACCTTCAGGGATTGGAAAGCAGGGCGCTACTTTCTGATCCCCTGGTGTTCTTACACCATGGGAGGCATCGGCTGGTATGCCTGGCATGGGCTATGTGTCTTCTGATTCAGGCAAAGGGTTAGACACACCTGACGTTGAGAGCCATCAGTCTTCTGACTTGGGCGGAGCTCTTGACTTTGAGTTTGAATTCCTTCAAACAGTCAGACCAGCCAAAGGTTTCAGCCAGGCCAAGTTTTTCGATCGCGTGCCTATAGCCTGTGGTGCACCCTGCTTCTGGGTGCCTTTGACCGTACCAGTTGGTACAAGTGGTCGAAGCTTTTACAACATTGCACTCAAAGCTGAGTTCCAAGGCTATGAAGACTTCGTACTTCACTTGGCTGATACCTTTTTGGCCCCCTGTGCATTATCGTTCCTACGATTGTGCCAATCCATCGGTCTGCAAGACTTTGACGTTCAGTTTTCAGTTTTATATTGTCAGAACAGAATTCCTGAAATTTTTATACTGTACCAATGACCCAGACATAGCTGGTGCTAACTCTTAAAATATAGGGCCAAACACAAATTTTGCCCCCCCGTCCCCAAAATTTGCATCTAAAACTAAAGAAAACATGTCCTGAAAGGCCCTCCGCACTTCGCCCCTACTGCGCATGCGCAGTGTCAAGGACGTTCCGAAATTGGCGCCATTAATCATTCTAAGTTTGGCCCTTCATCAGTTAACATCTGACTGATCTTTGTGCTTATAAATCTCAGTTTAAATGATGCCAGACACATAAATATTAGTGAAATGGTGATTCTAAGGAGGATAGAGAAGGAGGAGAGGAAAAGAATGTGTGACAGAATATTATCAGGGCTGTAACTTAAAATTTTTTAATGAAATTATGTTAAGTTACCTATTTTCAAGGCAGCAGCCATTTTGTTGTCATTCTGATTATTTAGTTACACTGTTTTTTAAGTGTTTTCCTCTCTCCCTGTCCTTTAAGTTCCCCCTTGCTATTCTCCCATGCTTTTGGCATAGTTTTTGTAATTATTATTACTAAATTTTCTTGGGAGTTTTAGCTGAATAACAGAATGAATTCTGTTCTTTCCCCATGTTTACGTCTTCACCTACGGGTGGTTAGGCGTTGTGTTCTGCATCTACCATCTGATGTTCTGCAGTTTCTTCCCTGGAAGTCTCTGTTTTGCATCAGATAGTGTATTTTTGGTAACTGATTTCGGGCCTGGGTGCCTGGAGTCTTATTTTAGTGTTTTTACACTCATTGTTTACATTTACAACAGCCCTCTGTGTGAGGGGGGGATTTCTAAAAAATAATATCTTGATGTTATTTTAATCATAACTAGATACATTATTATTGTTCGTAAGTGTTGAATAAATTGTTTAAAATATTTTTAAAATTTTTGTCCACACTTAGGCTTGGGATCCATTGGGGCTCAACGTTACTTTTCAGAAACTTAGGCTGTTCTGAAAAAATATTTTTTCAAAAATTTTGATTTCAATTATTTTTTCTATATTAATGGATCATATTATTATTATGTATTTTGATTGCCAGGGGTTAGTGCGAGTACCAGGACTTGTTTTCTTTTCACATTGAAAGGATATTGATCAATTGTTTTAAGAGGAAGTCTTCCTCTGACTTTATTATTCTATATGTGGTCAGTGTACTCGCATTAACTCCTGTTCTGTATCGTATGATTTCGATGACAATATGGGAAGTGTATGTCACGGTATGTTGTTGGGGATTTGGACACTACGGTCCTTTCCCCGCAGGGTCACTCTACTTTGTCAATTTCTATTTCAGACGATCAAGATTAGGGTGATGTATCTGTGATGTCTTCCAGCAGTGTGCCTCCGTCGTCACAATTAATGAAGGGCTAGCGGAAAAGTGCTCATGTAATACGCCAATTGCCTAAGAGGACCCTAGTAGGTTCGACGGCCTTTGACGTCCGCTAGCTCGCCCGGTGTAGCGTCCATTCACCGAATGGTTCGGCAGCCGGGTTCGTCCGTTGCGGTCTAGAAGGAATTTTGGGGTGATGCGAGCACTATAAATTAACCTAATGCACACCCAGTGACGGCGGATCGGAGGGAGAACGCAGGAAGCCTTTTAGTCCGGTTCATAGCTCGTTCCGGTCCATCCGGACGGCAAGCGAGAGAGGCCCCTCTCTCGTTCAACAACATCTGGCCCCAGATGTTGTGGTACAAAATGTGTCGCAAGCGGAGCATACGTCCGTCGCTCGGGACGCTCCGTTGTATACGCAGTCCGCTGAGACTGCTAAGGCTTCCTCTTCTCGTCAGCGCACACGACCGCACCTTGGCTGCATGACCGCCGATATATTACCAGCTTCGCCGATCAAGGATTCTTCGGCGACCAGGTCACACCATCCGGTAGCCAGGGACACGAGGCCTGCAGACTCCGGACGTTCGCATAGGAAGTGTGCGGGAGTCGACGTACACGGAGCTTCCGGCGGCAATGCATCGTAAGACCGCTACTGCACAGGCCTCGGGAACGGACGTTCTTTCCTTAATAGCACAGTTTATCGCAGCATCCCAGCATCAACTGAATCTGTTGCATATATTTTATCCGACGATGCTGGGTCGGGATGCTCCGCGGAAGCGGGTACGGACGTCCGAAAGTTTCATCCGGTCCGACGGGATACCGAAAGGGATTCGGAGGATTTCGAGCTTTCCCTTTCGGAACAACATATGCTGTTGTGTATGTCATCTGACTTGGTCTTCTACAGCTTCTTTCGTCGGACCAGAATGCTGCGATGCCGGATAAGAAACTGATAGCGTCGGTGGACTTAGAAATTTTTGGTTCGGTTCAGGGACATCGTCCCTCAGTTCCGACATAGTCCAATAATGTCACACAAACTTTCGAATTATTGAACGACGCTATATATATTATTATTTTATGCTTGCTATCCAAGCATTTCTGGTTTCTTGTTCGAAGAGTTATGGAGATGTCTTTCAAAAGTGTGCCTCTGTCGTCATAGTTAATGAAGAGTTAGCGGCAATAAGTGCTCATGGAATATGTCTATCGCCTACGGAGTGACATTCGCTAGCTCACCCGGTGTAGCGTACATTCATCGAATGGTTCGGCTGCCGGGTTCGTCCGTTGCGGTCTAGGAAGGAGATTTGGGTGATGCGGGCACTTTAATTACTTTAGTACTCACCCAGTGACGGCAGATTGAGAACAGATCGGAGGAAGCCTGTTAGTCCGGTTCCTGGCTTGTCCAGGTCCGTCCGGGCTGTGAGCGAGAGAGGTCCCTCTCTCGCCCAACAACATAGGGGACCGCATGTTGTGGTTCAGATATTTTACATTCGGAGCATATGTCCGTTGGTCGGGACGCTCCGTTATATTGACAGTCCGAGAGACTGTCTTTAATGCTTCCTCATCCTCACAGCAGGGCACACGACCGCACATTGGCTACGTGACCTCGAGTATCCGATCAGTTTCGGCATTCAGTGATTCCACGGCGAATAGGTTGCGCCATCCGGTAGCCAAGGGACACGAGGCCTATACACTCCGTTCGCTCGCATATTGGTAGTATGCACGGGGTAACGATCACGGAGCTTCCAGCGGCAATTCATCGTAAGACCGCTTCTCCTCAGGCCTCAGTGACGGACGTGCTATCCGAGTTAGCACAGTTGTTTCGCAGCATCCCAGCAATTGACAGTTTCTCGGTCGAATCAGGAATTATCCGACGGCGCTGGGTCGGTGCGGTCCGCGGTTGCATCAGCTACGGACGACCGAACGCTTTATAGGGTCCGACAGGATGGCGAAAGGGATTCGAAAGATTTCGAGTTTTCCCTTTAGTAGTATCGGAAGATGCCTTTCATATCTTCTGGCATTATCTTCCAGTGATTATTATTTCGGACTTCATTGCTGCGATCTTGGATAAGAGACTTATAGCGTCATTGGACTCGGATTTTTCGATCGGTTCAGGGACATTGTCCCTGACTTACCGACGCAGTCTAATATTGTCATTACAACATGTGTTTTATTTTTCGACGCTATATATATATATATACAAGCCTGCTACTAAGCATGATAGTTTAGTTTCTTGTCCGCGTTGCTCATTTCTGCCATTTTATCATTTATACAAATAGTTTATTTTGGCAGAGCAGGGCATACCGAGAGTTCATATGCGTCTAGACGGTGTGATTAAAGACTGCATATATTATTTTTCGCCGTTTATGTCTTTTCCAATTTCAATGTTGGGAACGACATTATGTATAGTAGACTTAACTTAGACGCTTTATTATAGGTAATCCGCCTTACTGAGGCGTTATCATTACGTCTTCAAGAAAAGATTTACGGGATATTATTCTCAATGTAATTTCTTTTGAGGGCAGTAGTTTGTTCACGTATAACTCCGCCCTTCAGTGGCTGATTGGAGTTAGTTAGACGTGACGCAGCCCTAGCTACATCCACACGCGTGGATAGTAAGGTTAAGAACTCTCTCAGAGTCGCTTCGTTCTCGGAGGAGCTTCTCTTCGACGGCAACTTTTCGGCAATCCATGAATTGCTCGATTTATACGTTCTCTTGTCTATCTAGTGTTACAAGAGATTCAGACTGGGGCAAACATTCGGTGGTTGACTCAGAGAGTGCCGCCGCAGTTGCCGGACCCGAGTGTGGCTGTTATGACGGTTGCCAGTCAAACAGATTGGGATATAATACTGATCCCTACGGATTCGAAGTGCCAGGGTCTTTGGGTTCCGCAGTCTTTTAGCAATCAGTTTAACTTCCGCGGAATAATGTTTTTTAGGCTTGCTTTATGTCTTTGCATGAACATTATTCAGAAACGCATGCCCAAATTCCTGTCCTTTAATTCGACAGTAGTGGCGTATCTCCGGAACCAGGGAGGCACTCTTTCGTTTCCGTTATTCAATTTAATGGAAAGAATCCGTCTGTTGGTTATAGTACACCAAGTTCAGTTTTGGTCCGTCATATTCCGGGTCGTCTGATTGTTTTATCGGACTCCCGTTCTCTTACGGGTCGCTTGTTGCTGTCAGAATGGACTCTTAACAAACAAGTATTCAATCAGATTTGCTATCTATGGGAGCGCCCAATGATGATTTATTTATGACACAGCTTGCTAATCAATTGCAGACGTATGTGTTGGCTTGTCCAGATCTCTGAGCTAATATTGTTAACGCTCTATTGATCTATAGGACGGAATGATAGGATACGCGTATCCTCCGGCGCTGTTGTTTTAGCAGGTATTGCTAAGATAAACAACCACAATACATTTCTGTTGATAGCATCTCTATCTTCACAGAGATCATGAGTAATTTACTCTCTTGTCTACTGTGGGTCTTAACGTGAAATCTTCCTCTATGTGAGGATCTTTTTCACTGGGTAAATCGTGTCATCTTTATCACAACCAGCAAGGTCGCAACCTTCATGTATTCCGTTGTGTGGTCCGTATTGCATTGTAAGCACTGTACTGGACGAGCTTTGGACGCGATTTCTTACTATAGGAGATCCTCTTCTTCGCTATTCTATGCGGCTAAAGTGGAGGCTCTTCCGTCGTGGTGTAGGGATCATTATGTTCATATTGTTGATCCCTCCATACTACTCATTGCTATTTTTTAGTATACTTGTTTCACAAGATCTACTGCAGCCTGTTATTATTTAGGTTATAGGTTTATGTTACCTCATACCTATGCACTTTACAATAGTTTACAATTGAGTCTTTTGTCTCTTTATCTAAGTCAGTTAGTAACTTTTTGATAAATAGACTTAGAATCTTTAGATTAAATTCCTATACGGATTTTAACTTCGGTTCTTATTTAGCTAAGTAATCATTTGAGCCTCTGGAAACAGTAGTTTTCAAATTCTGACCTTTTAGACAGTAATTCTGTTGGTTTCTCTTTTACTGTAGAGTCAGTGAGTTTCATGCACTATCGATGGATGATTTTCACTTTCATAGTTTCGGAATCAATACTTCCGTTACTATTTAGGTTGGATTGTTGCATAAGAGTTAGGCTCCTATTATCCGGAACCTATTATTTTAAGGTCCTTCCGTCTTCGTATGGGTATAGGCCTTTACTCTTTCCGGGTACAGTTTATGTATTTATAAACAGATATCTGTTTATTACAAAGGGCGTAAGCTTCTTCTGTCTTTGATGTCTAGTAGAAGGACGTTACGCTCCATTTTATTGTTAATGGATTCTATTAACTATCGGTACTGCTTATGGTATATCATTGACTTAGCAGTTGTGCTTAAGATTTCGGCTCATGAAGTAAGAGTTCTTCTACTTCTTGGGCTTACATTAATAGTGTCGCTATTATAGATTTTTGAAGGCCGCTCATTGCACTCAGCCATCCACATTCATGAATTTTATCTTAGAAATATCGAGTCCATTTCTGGAGGCCTCTATTGTTAGGTCTATTATCTACTGCTCAGAATGTCATTCACTTAACAGTTGCTACTATAGCTAGGTAGTCTGTCTGTTTCGGCAGTGTCTCCGTTCGGCTGCCCTCTTCGCTCTGGGCTATTTTACCCAGGGCAAGTAAAAGGGGGGGGGGGGGGGGGGAGGGTGTTCCCTTGGGTCACCTGTTTTACTATGAAAACAAGGGGATACCTCCTCCGGAGTTAGTAATTCTGAGCTGTTATTGGGATGGTTGTTTAGTGAGAAGTTTAGGTTTTTAAAATTCATTCAAGTCTTAGTTTTTAAAGTATAGCTTTTGAATATTGCATATGTCAACGGACATGATTATGCAATCCTCAGACACTTTTAGGAGTATAAGAGTCTCTATTCTCTAGACTTACTTTATTTATTGGCTTACTTTAAAAATTATTAGTATAAGGATTATATTGGATATTAATAGAGTACATGGATGTATGAAGCTCAATTTTGGAAGGTGTTGTATCTTTCTAATTTATCATAAATAAGAAGGATACATGTAAGGCCTATTACTTCTTTTTCCCTACAGGGGATGACTCTATTTTATTTTATTGAGCGTATTCCATTTTGCTCTATGTCCTTGGCCCTCCAGCCTTTTTACTATTCAGCTATGTCTGGGTCATTGGTACAGTATAAAAATGTTAAAAAATTTATAGTAATTTATATATTTTTTATACTTACCAATGACCCAGACGGGGATGGCCCTCCCAGGAGTTGGGAACTCTTGCCTCCCCGCTGAGTACATAGCGCTTATCAGGCACTGGTTATTAGAATGATTAATGGCGCCAATTTCGGAACGTCCTTGACACTGCGCATGCGCAGTAGGGGCGAAGTGTGGAGGGCCTTTCAGGACATGTTTTCTTTAGTTTTAGATGCAAATTTTGGGGATTGGGGGGCAAAATTTGTGTTTGGCCCTATATTTTAAGAGTTAGCACCAGCTATGTCTGGGTCATTGGTAAGTATAAAAAATATATAAATTACTATAAATTTTTTAACTTTTCCGGGTTTCCTTGAATTCAGTATTTGTTACTGTTGCTTGCTGTACGGAGATTACTACAAATAAGGATGTGTCATGGTACATGTACTTATATGCACCATGCAGTTGAGAAACATTTATCCTGAGAGGAATTTCATAAAAAATACAGATAGCCGTACAATATTTTAGAAATTCATTCAAGATTCAATATGTAAAAGGGAATCATCAAAGACTGTTTGGAAAACAAGCTGGAATCAGGAATTATAAATCCAGCTGACGAAACCACCCATGTGTTGAGGTGAGAAACAAAGATTTTGATGAAATAAATTGTTGAACATGTAACATTTCCACAACCTTTATTCATTAGGCTCTGAAGATTATTGTTTATAATTCAAAAGTGTATTATCAAGCTGAAAGATTGAATACTCACAGGTATAAGTTTATTTCCTTTCAGAATAGTTTCTTCACCAAAAATACAACATGGCAGAGATGTGAAACTTTTCCCTCCAATTTTAAATTATCCAATGGGGACATGACATTAATATACATTATATATTTCTGCTCCAACAGAGTAAAAATTCCAGAATTTCCCGGGAAACCAGGAATTTAAAACACAGTCATCAGATGCTTTTTATGAGAAATCCTGATCTTTCTGGGAAATTAGGAATTTAAAATCAGGAAAAATACAGGAATTCCCTGCAATTTGTTTTCACAAATAATTACTACTTTTTCTTGATTATTCCAAGATTTGTCTTGATTTTTCTCCCGGAATTCCCTGGAATTCCTGAAAACCTGGAATAAAATTCACACAGGTGGTGACGAAGAAGGGCGGCCAACTCTGACCAGTTCTCGATCTGAGTATTCTGAACCAGTCTCCCATTGCTCCCTAGTTCAGCATGGAGACTTTCAGGTCAGTTCGCCACTCCATTCACCAGGGAGATTTTGCTTCCAGCATCGACCTGCGAGACGCATACTTTCACGTTCCGATTCCTCGGACATGCGAAAGTATCTCAGGTTTGCTTTTCTGGGGCAAATTTACCAGTTCAAGGCCATACCTTTCGGCCTCAACCTGGCTTCTTGGGCCTTCATCTGACTGATGACACATGTGATAGCCTTCCATCGCACTCAGTCCAGGGTGACTGATTTGGCACATCTGGATGATATCCTCCAGACGCATTCCAATGCTGCTCTTCTGGAGTCAGATGTCGACACACTTGAGCCTGTTCACATCGCTAGTGTTCAGTCAACGTGGAGAAGTCGGTTCTGGTCCCTTCTCAGTCATTTTGTCATATGGGGATAGACTTCCATTCTGTTCTGAATACGGTGGCAGTTCCCCGGGCGAGGACTGTGATTCTCTCAACTTTCGCCCTGACTCTGACCCAGTCCACTTTCACGACAGCTCGGAGTATTCTCGGTTGCTCGGTCTCTGCAGTTCGGTGACGGATCTCATTCCTCTAGGTCGGCTGCATATCAGACCTCTCCAACACTTTCTCAGTTGTTGGAGGCTAAATGTCGATCCTCTGGATCTGGTGCTTCGGTTACCAGCATCTCTTCATGGTCACCTTCATCCCTGGATGGATGTTCAGTGGATTATGCAGGGAGTTCCGTTGGACTTGCTCATGTCTGATCGTGTTCTGATGGCTGATGCCAGCGATCTCAGATTGTGCGCGACATTGGATCCTCTGGTCTTTCCCTCCATGGTGTACGGGACCAGGATCATGCAGCTCTTCACATCACCCAGAAGGAGCTTCTTGCTCTTCTTCTGTGTTTCCGACAGTGAATCCCCACCTTTCGAATTGTCACATCCTTCTATTGTCTGACAGTTCGACAGTGGTTGCTTACATTTGGAACCAGGGCGACATGTACTCAGTTCCCATGTACGAATTGGCTCGGGATCTTCTGCTGCTCGCTCAGGATGTCCATGCTGGGGTGGTGGTTCGTCACATTCCGGTCGTCTGAATGTCCAAGCCAACTCCCTGTTCTGACGGGGCAGGTTCTTTTCCACTGAGTGGCTGCTTCACAGGGCAGTGTTCCAGTCGCTTTGCAATCTCTGGGGTCGTCCCCCGACGATCGTTTTTCGACCCATTGGAACCCTCAGGTGTACAATTTCCTATCCCTCTGTCTCGATCCTCTGGCTTTCGCCGTGGATGCTCTGTCACTCAATTAGAACGGTCTAGTCAGCTACGCCTTTAAGCCAGCTCCGATTTTGCCTCATGTTCTGGCCAAGATACGAATCTGCAGTTTGCTGATTGCTCCCCTGTTGCCTCAGCGGGTGTGGATCCATTCAGCTCCACTCTCTGTTGGCGGCAGTTGCGGCGTGTCTCCCTCTGCGTCACGACCTTCTTTGCAAGATCACCCGAGAAGGTTTCATGTTGACCTGACTTAATTGTGCCTTCATGCATATATTTTGTCAGCTCCTGTCTCCTCCATAGAGGTTTTTTGAGACGAGCAGTGAGGTGCTTATCTCTTTCAAGGCGGCAGTGCACTGGTTTAGCCTCTGTGGCTAAATGGAAGGTTTTCCGTCGATGGTGTTCTGATCCTTCGATAACCGATATTCTCGGGGTGTCCAACCTGTTACCATCTAAGGGTACAGGTCCATGCTTTCGGAGATATCTTTGTTTGTGGGAAAGCGTCGTATCGGCACTACTCCCGTCCCTCTCCAAGCTTATTCGGCACTTTTCTTTGAAAAGGCCTCGGAGTTTGCAGCTTACCCCAAGATAGTATTTTTCTTTGGTGCTGCTTTGTTTGGGGGGAGGGGGGGGGGGGATTGGGGGGGGGGGGGGTTTGGCACTGTTTGAACCTTTTTCCCAGCTGGATATGCTTTTTCTCACATTCTAGATGGCTTTGTCTGATGGCATTTGCCTCAGCCAGAATGGTTAATGAGCTTCACGCCCTCTCTGTTGATCCGGCCTTTACAGGAGCTCCGGGGAGTGTGGTGGCTCAGTAGGTTGAGGTGCAGACAAGCCGAGAGGTCCTCGGTTCGAATCCCACCTGCAGCAGCCGCATTGTGTCCTTGGGCAAGACACTTCTTCTCCATTGCCCACATGGGGGCACAATGATGCCGTGTACTAAGGCATACTGCATGTCGATGGTACGCATGTCTTCAACCAATCTAAACCTGCTTGTGCTGCAGTGCGGAGTTACGATGTTGGGGAGCTGGCAGCTGCTTGTCGTTGCTCGGTGGTTCTCTCTGGGTATTCCGGCTTCCTCCACCCGTAAAACTGTCACGGCCATGATTAGCCATTGTGCATAAATATGTGACCTTAAACATCAATAAATAAATAAATAATACAGGAGCTCCGCCAACAGTGTTACTTTACCACTGATTGCTCCTTTCTGGCCAAGAATCAGATGCCAGAAACTACTCAACCTCCAATCTGTATCAGGGCTCTTCCTTCTGCTGAGGGCAATCACCCTTTGCTCTGTTCGGTTCATGCAGTTCGCATTTACTTCAACTGGACGCTGTTCATTAGGAAGGACGGAAACAGATATATTTCTGTCTCTTATCTCTGGGCAACAGAAGATCTCTCCTCAATCCATTTCTACATGGATTTGTCTTCTTTTTGCGCGTCATTCGCTCGTCTAGCGACTGACGATTGTATTACCAATCGTTTTTCTGCCCACGAGATGCATGCATTATCTACCACCTGGGCTTTTCCTAACTCCATCAGTTGTGCAGGCAGACGACTGGAGAAATGCTTTGGCTTTCTCCACCTATCTGCATCAGTTGCAGGAGCAGCAGTCTGAGGACTTTTTTTCTTTGGGCCCTCTTTTCTTCTGCTTTGGCTGTCATCAACCCTACCCATTAGGGTTCTTGCAAGGTCAGTTCCAGCCCTGTTCTTGGTACTGTCCTTTCTGCCTGTGTGTCAGGCCCATACGCCTCATCTCCCATTGTTATTTACTAATGGTTGTGATGCTATGGTTTTGTAGGCCTAGGGAACTCGTCTTCTGTCCATGGTTCCTGTGCAGTCGGGTTATGTGGGGGTGTTGGTTATGTGATTCCCTCCTCCTGTTGTTTATTCAGCCTTTTGTAAACAATTGTAAGGTAGGTTGATAAGAAATTAAAATTTTATAGTAAATTTCCTTCCTTATTATTGCAATTGTTTACATGGAGGCCACCCTGTCTTCTTTTTCAGGTAAGAATCCTTCCTCCCCGCTAATCACATAACTTCAGTGTTGGCGGATTCAATAGAAGGATGTGTTGATTATATGTCTGCGCTCTGGTTCCAGAAGCCATGTATTAGTACATGGAGAAGTGTGTCCCCTACTGGGTGTGCGCCCGTCGCACTCGACCCAGTTTTGGCTTTTTTCTTGGTGCTTTTGCACCACTTTTCTTTCCCAAATCTCTTGGGAAAGAAGAAAATAGAAAGTATTTTTCTGAGTTAGGCACTTCCACTGTAATGCAAGCCTATTGTAAACAATTGTGATAGGTATAATAAGAAAGGAAATTTACTATAAAATTTAAATTTTCATATTGGTTCAAAGCTCACCTGGAGTTGAGAATGTTTCTTTCACATAACACAATCCAGTATGCGTGGAAATTCCACTTTGTTGGTGTTTCTGTACAAAAGCATCCATCTTTTACCGTGGATAGATTTTTAGACAGGTCACATGATATCCACAATCAAAAGTACAGTCGTTCACAGTGTCTGAGAATGTTTTTGTCGCCTGAGGCACAAAACTGAGAAAGGATTACCAACTTCTCAAACCTTTCTCAGTTTCATACCTCGGGCGAATTGACCCATCATTCATGTGAATTTAAAACTGAGAAAGGATGTAGCAACTTCTCAAACCAGGGGTGCGGCGGTGTTGCGGTAACCGGTTCTCGTCAGATCACCGAAGTTAAGCAAAATCGAGCCCGGTTAGTCCTTGGATGGGTGACCGTCTGAGCGATCGAATCGGACTCCCACATTGTCCTTGGGCAAGGCACTTAACCCGATTGCCCACATGGGGACACGATGACAACATGTACTAAGGCATACTGCACGTCGATAGTGCGCATGTCTTCAACCAATCTAACCCTGCCTGTGCAGCAGTGCAGCATTATGATATTGGGGAGCTGGCAGCTGCTCGTCGTTGTTCGGTGGTTCTCTCTGGGTACTCCGGTTTCCTCGACCCGTAAAACTGTCACCTCAGCTGTTAAAGTGTCGTTAAACCTTAATAAATAATAAATAAATAATACTTCTCAAACCGCGTGTCATGATGTGGACGAGAAAGTTGTCCACAATGTTCATGCTCACTAAGTTTTCTAAAACTTTCTTTCAGATATTTTTCAGGAATAAATCGTTGTTACATGCTTTTGATTATTTGTTCTCAGTCATTTGGAAATGCTTTCCCACAACATATTAACCCATCAAGTGAATCTCAGAATATCAATAACCAAAAAAAAAGCCGCCCGTGGAGAGAAAATGAAAAACTGATTTTTAATTGATTTCTAGCATGAGCATGTTGACAATTTTCAGTTGCCTCTGCTTTTTTAACACCCCATTAAACATTGACAGTGATTGAAAGGTTTCATGGATATGTTTCTAAAAGAAAATAAAATAAAATATATGTATGTATGTCAAGGGTTATTTAATATTCTCTTGCTATTGCCAGTATTTGAGAGAAATTTAAAAATGCTGTACTGTGAATGTAGACCAAATTTAACTGACCACATGTGGAAGAGTAGGAATGTAGGTACCAGAAAAAGTGTTGTGAAGGATAGGCCCTCCCTTATCAATCATAAATTGTTACACAGCATGCCTTCTGAACCATGCAGTGACGGAAATGTGTGTTGGCAGGGTGGGTGGCACATTTTTCCAGATATAATATTTTGCCCCCCATACAAACTAACATAAGCAGCCGTGATAGATAAAATAATTATGCATCAACATTTTTAATACAACATTCCTTTATAACTAATAATGCTAACCCTGTTTAACTCTCATTGATCGAAGGTGAAATTGGCCACAAACAGAACTTGAGAATACTTCTTTATTTACCTTTTACTTTAAAAAAAAAACGAAGCTAACGTGGGGAGGGAGAGTTGTGGTGTCTGAGGAATTGGCAGTTTGCTACCCATGCTTCCCTCTATATAGGGATACGGATACATGAGGACTTGAGGGTTCTGCTAATGAAAGGGAGTGTGTGGGTGGCGTCTTTTTGTTGATGTGATTTTCAAAATTCCTGGTGAATAATTAATTTCTTGTTCAGCTTTCACCCAAATGCATATTTTTTTTTTTACAGAACACCAACTATCTCTTGTAATTGAAACTTTTTTTTATAAAAAGCTGAGCATTCCGAATTCATAATTCGCTCACAAGTTCGCAACACTTTCGATACACTATCAGTTCGGTATTCTGTGGAGAGCGTTCTTTGTTTCCAACCACTTGCCTCTCCCATAGTTCCTCCATAAGAATGGCTGCAATTGACAGTAGGCTAAAAAGTCTCGAAATGAAAACATCATTACTTCGCATTCTTATGGCTTAGCAGTCTTGAATCAACCTGCATGATCTTCTCATTAATCTTCGAAAATGAAAATCACACAAAACGTGTTTTTAAGTATTTGTATTGTTACAAAATGAACTGATAAAAGGGGAAAACAGATGAACATCATCTCGTCCTCTGTGTATCTGCATTCTAATTCTTAATTGCCACCTTATGTCAGTAGGAGGTGCGACTTAATTACTGTTGATTGCCTGTTACAAGTACTGAATATCAATCAGCCATCATGTGTTAAAATTCTGCAGAAATCGCGATACACTGCTATGCATCAGGTGTGATTCTCTTGTGATTTGCTGCGCTAACCTAACACACTATTATTTCAAATTAGTGCAGAATACAGGTTAGGACTTCTAGTTTTAGCTGTATTTAGAAATTGTTTTTGTACCTCAGTGAATAGAAAATATTTCAAATGCCCTTATTTCCAAAACTGCATGGTTTGGAAAATTCTTATTTGGGGAGAAACGTCCTTAGGAGCAGTAGAATTGAAAAAAATACAAAAGAAATCATTTGTGTTGGAGTACCACATGGTGACTCCTATTTCACACTGTCAGGAATTGGAAAATGTTGAGTCAGCACTTAAAAATAACAAAATCTTCTCCAGAACCATCACTTGCAATCTTTTGATATTTGGATGTTCCTGGGTTCATATTTGGACTCCCTATTGAAGAAATTTTTGAGTCTGTTCCTTGTGATACAAGTTTTCCCAATGGATAGGACTGAAAGTCAGGGTGAGCTATTCTGATCATTTTTTGTCCGTCGTCCAGCATCCGTTGTCCATCGTGAAGTTGGTGTTTGTGTCTTTTTCTCCCAAAGCATTGGCCACATTTTTATGAAATTTCACACGAGTAGTGGTTATATAGGGGCATTTGGTTTTTTCTTCAAATTGGGTTTCTGCTCATGTTGAGGAGGGGGTGGGGCCAAAATGCCCCAATTTTCTTAAAAATCTTCTCAGGAACCAGCTGTAGCAGAACTTGATATTTAGTATACGGCTTCCTTTTGAGGTGTAGACTCAAGTTTGTTCAAGAGAAGTTCGAGGGGCAATATTTGTCGTCATTACAGGAAGGGCAAGGAGCCCTGCCCAAAATTTTTATTTTCCAAACCGAGAGGCTGATTTGAGCCAAGATTTGATATGAAGCATTAATGGGTCATAAGTAGCCTACTTGATTTATGCCAAAAAAAAATTTCCAAATGCCCCGTGAGAACCACAGGAGCTAAAAATAGAAAAAACTTCAAATACCCATATCTCCAAAACTACATGACACTGAGAATTCTTATTTGGTGTGAAGCTTTTTTAGAATCAACAGAATGGAATGGTCCGAAAAAACTGCTCTCTGTTTTATCATAGGGTACTTTTTGGGGACTTTGAAAAATGCTGAGTCAGCATTTTTGAACACTGCAGGTATTGGGGAAAACCTTTAAGAGTCTTCTTATCCCAACCACTGCTCCAAAAGCTTTCAAATTTCCCATATAACATCGTTGGAAGATTGTTTCATATGTTTGTTGAAATCATATCCCTGGGTCCATATTTGAGCTCTCTGTGGGAGCCCAAATGTTTAAATTAGTGCAGTATGAGGGATATTCTTTAAAAATCTTCTTCTTCAGATCCGCCAATCAGAATCTTTTGATATTTGGTATGCAGCACCATTGGGGAGGTGTGATTCAAGTTTGTTCAAGCCAAGTCTCGTGAGTCCATATATGGGCTCCCTGTGGGAGACCGAATTGTAACTTAGTTCAATATGAGGAACATTCTTTAAAAATCTTCTTCTTCACATCCACCAGAAGAATCTTTTGAAATTTGGTATACTGTATTATTAGGGAGGTGAGATTCTAATTGTTAAAGCCAAGTCCCTGGGTTCATATTTTACCTTGGTCCACCTGAGGAATATTTAAAAAAAATATTTTTCTTCAGATCCAGTAGTCAGAATCTTTTGATATTTGGAATACAGCATCCTTAGGGAGGTGAGATTCAAGTTTGTTCAAGCCAAATCCCTAGGTTCATATTTGGGCTCCCTATGGGGGCACGAATTATAACTTAGTTCAATATGAGGAATATTGGAAAAAAAAATTTTTTTCTGATCCACCAGTCAAAATGTTTTCATATTTGGTATATTGTTTTCTTAATGGGGCAGATGCAAGTTTGTTCAAATCAGAACCTTCTGTTGATAGCTGTCAGTGTCAGGTGAGTGCTCTCAGGCCCCTTGGGGCCTCTTGTTCTAAATAAAGAATGATTTTCACAAAAACAAAAAAAATTCTCGGTTTTCAGTTTTCTAATGCCTTGTAATCAGGATTGCCAGTTGCTTTTTAAAGATTACACTTTGATGTCTGTGAAAAATGAATATGTTGATAAGCACATTTGGGTTTTTTTTTTTTTTGCAGGAATACAAATGGTTTATTTACATCACATTTTAGTTATTACTGAGAAAAAAGACAGGTCTGTTCAGCCTGTATCTCAGGTATCAAATGTTCTATTGCAATGAAATGCTTTGGTATAGGCTTTTAAAAAAGGTTCAACGATACTTCTCACATTCTCCTTTTTAGAGTTATCCCCTTTTTTTGACTTAGAAATTGTTGGAAGTAGACATTATTTGTCTGTTCAGCCTGTATCTCAGGTATGGGTTATCGGATTTCAGTGAAGTATGGCATGCAGTTTGCCAATGACAAAGGCTTCTGCCTTATTGCATAAAACTTCCAAACACCAAACAATTTACCATACCTTTTGACTTAGAAATTGTTGAAAACTTTCAAAGAAAATGGGAGGGGGGGGGGGGTATACTGGATTGCATCGTCTGCCTGTGCATCCATCCGTCAGTCCATATGAGAATATTCATAATTAACATTTGTGGGTCATAGGTATGCCCACACTAGGCGGTACACCACGTGGGATTATGCACCGGATGACAGTCCAGCTCTTGTTTTAGTTTCCTCACATGCACAAACTATAAAAGTGACCTTAAATCTTCATTTTTTCTTTTTTGTTCTTCATTTTTGAGTGAGTGATTAATGATTAAGGTTTCTCAGAGCCTCTTGGTTCTTTCTTTCGGCACACTTTGGTGATAAGTCATACTTCCTTTGTGACCAAAGAAGACAAGACAACAGAAAGCATCCCAAGAGATATTTTTGTTTTAAACTGACAGCGCATGTATTATATAAGTCATGTGCAGCATTTAAAGCATTAATGTATGGGAAATAATCAACAGAAAAAAAGAGTACAACAGAATGATGGTATTGTCTTGCATGAATAAAAGGTAAGTCTTATATGTTAAAATGTATATACAGTAAAACCCTGTTACTTGAATACCCACTTTGTCAGTGAAAAATATTTAGTCGACAGGAGTATTCATTGAATAGGAATTTGGTGATTTTTCTGTATTCTATTGACAAACTGGGCATTTATCTATTATTAAATGGGAAGTCTGTGATTCTGTCATCCCATCTTTCAGGCCTCCCATCCAGCAAGAAATTTTCCTTCCTGTGATGGGTACACCCGCTAGTTCTGTTATATCTTGTTTGACAAAGCTCAAGGAGCTCTGCCAAACAAGACATGATAGATTATATGTCTATATTGGATGTACTGAGGCCAAATAGGTTTAGAAACATTGGGAATTGATTGTCAGAATAATTCCTTGATATATCACAAGATCGTTTTATTTAATTAACAAAAGTTTACTTTATAGCCTATATGCAATTAACCGGTCAAATTTGTGCTGAAGATATGGTAAATGGTTTTGTGTTTGGAAGGTATATGAAATTAAGAGGGCTATTCAATTAAGAGATATAAAATTGAGTGGGCTCCACTGTATTGAGACAATAAATGCTGATGATATGCTTTATGCAAAAAAATAAAAATAAAAAATGTGTCTCTTCAAGCAAGGTTTTCTGAAATATGAATTCCCGATAATATCTGTTGAGAGTTTAGGAGAAGGTTGACTATATCCCAACTATTAAGATGGTGACGTAGGTATATATGCCTATCATGTTGAAAGTCGGTCATTTAGCCAAGTGTTCTCAGGCATCTGTCTCTATTCGGCTGTCCTTGCCTGTTCGCAGCCAATGGGTCCTGTCATATGTATCAAACAAGGCATCATTGCCAAAATTTCAAATTCACTTTCTAAAAAACCCTGCTATTTTATTAAAATCTGTGAGGAATGCCCCGTACACAGAAACAATGCTTTGTGTAATGTGATGCACTTTCTATTCTCTTCCAATCGTTGACAGTTTGTGTCCATCAGCTTTGTTTAGTTGAAAGTCCTCGAAAGAAAGTTTCCCTTAATGTTGGCATTAGTGAAAGAGGTTTCCTGTCGTAGAGTTCTACTCAACACCGAGGGATACCAAGGTATACCGATGTGAAGGGGATAAGTAAGTAAGGGTCGTTTTGTTCTGGGTGAACTCCTCCGTTTCTCTGCCTATCGATCTCAAATTTTGTACACGGGGGTAATTCGTCCCTGCGAGTAACATGGGATGGGTGTCATGCCCGTGCGGGTGACCTTGACCTTGAAATTGATGACCTTGACCTTTTATTTCGAAAACGGCTGGGCCGATTGGGCTAAAATTTCATATGCGCGGGTATACTGACCCATCAATCATTTTGACTTTATCGGGGTGTCAATGACGTCAGGCTTCTGATATAACCATCTTTTCCCGTACAACGCCGGGTATTCACCCTCTAGTATTTGATAAAAATAAAACTCCCACCAGCTTTTATCCTGGCTTTAGGTCTGCAGAACTTTTCAATTCTGGCATTTCAGAAGGTTGGTTTTTTAGCTCATCTTGACAAAGTCAAGCTGAGCTAATCTACTCGCTTCCCGTCCGTCGTCCGTCGTCCATCGTCCATCAACACCATGTTTTGGTCTTCTCCTCCAAAGCCACTGGGCCAATTCAAGTGAAAGTTTGTGTGAGTGATGGTCCCAAAGGGGTATTTCATTTTTGTTCAACTCAGTAAGCCCAGCCCCATAGGAGGGAGTGGGGGAAAATGCTCCAAAATATTTCAAAAATCTTCTTCTCAAGAACCAGTGTGTACAATGACTTGATATTTGCTATGGAGCTTCCATATGAGGTGTAGAATCAAGTTTGTTCAAACGAAGTTCGTAAAGTAATATTTGGCTTTGTAATAGGAGGGGTAAGATTTTTGGCCCCGCCCAAAATTTCTATTTTCTGAACCGATGGTCCGATGAACCAAATTTGGTTTGTGGTAGTATTGGGTCATAAGTACTTGACCCATGCAAAAAAAAAAATTCCCACATCCCCATGGGAACCCTGGGAGCTAAAAATAGAAATATTTTCAAACGCCCATATTTCCCAAATCCCACGGAACAGAGAGCTTTTATTTGGTATGAAGTATCCTTATGACCAGTAGAATTGAATGGTAAAAAAAAATTGCCATCGGTTATGTTAGGGTGTTCTGTAATGGGCATCGAAAAAATGCTGAGTCAGCATATTTGCAAAAATTTTAAAAAATCTTTTCTCCAGAACCAATCATCAGAATCTTTTGATATTTGATATACAGCATTCATGGGGGGCGGGGGGGGTGGGGGGGGCTCGGGGCAGATAAAAGTTTGTTGAAATAAAGCTCATTGGTTCATATTTGGGCTCTCTACAGGAGCCCGAAGTTTTAACATAGGGTAATATGGGGAATATTCTTTAAAAATCTTCTTCTTCAGAACCACGAGTCAGAATCTTTTAATATTTGGTATACATCATTGTTATGAGGGTCAGATTCTAGATTGTTCAAACCAAGTCCCTAGGTTAATATTTGGGCTTCCTACGGAAGCCTAAATTTTATCTCTGTTCAATATGGAGGGTAATTTAAAAAAATCTTCTTCTTCAGATCCATCAGTCAGAATGCTTTAATATTTGGTATGCAACATCTCTATGGGGGTCAGATTCAAGTTTGTTCAAATCAAAATCCCTAGGTATATATTTGGGCTCACTATGGTAGCCCAAATTTTTACTTAGTGCAATATGAGAAAATTTATTTAAAAATCTTCTTCTTCAGATCCACCAGTCAGAATGCTTTTATATTTGGTATACAACATCTCTAGGGGGGTCAGATTCCAGGTTGTTCAATTCGAGTGCCTAGGTTAATATTTGGGCTCCATATGGGAACATGAAATTTAACTTAGTACAATATGAGGGAATTTCTTCAAAAATCTTCTTCTTCAGATTCACTTGTCAGAATGCTTTCACATTTGTTATACAACATCTCTAGGGGGGTCAGATTCAAGTTTGTTCAAATTGGATCCATAGGTCAATATTTGGGCTTTCTATGGTAGCCCAAATTTGAACTTAGTGCAATTCGAAGAAATTTCTTTACAATTTCTCTTCTTCAGGTCCAACAGTCAGAATGCTTTCATATTCGGTACACAACATCTCTAGGGAAGTCAGATTTAACTGTGTTCAAATCAAGAGCCTGGGTTGATATTTGGGCTCTCTATGGGAGCCGGAATTGGCCATTTTGCTGAAGAATTAAAAATTTTGTATTCAGTACCCTCTAGAGGTACTAAGATTAATCCACATAGGTTGTATCAAGGGGCTTCATAGGGGAGCTCTACATTTTACTTACGATCAACTGAAGAAAAGGCATGATGCCCAGATTATTTTTGTCACTCCTGAGGGACTCAAGGATTGACAGTGCAGCCTATAGAGATGGCTTGCTTAATGTAGACTCATTCTTGGACTCTGAATTGTGTTCTGTACAAGATGAGCACTTCAGGCCCCATGGGGCCTCTTGTTTTATTAAATTTTTGCCATTATTGGCTCTATGCCGATATTGGGTTTTGGGGTGTGATAAGTGATGAGTGTGTACGTGATAAGTTTCGCTCGGCTGCACCTGATGCACCCAAAGCTACAGCCTGTATCTAGATATGTTTTAATACAGTATATTTTTTTGCCTTTCGGCTCAGTGTCAACGGCTTTAATTTAGCCTCGGTTTTTTGTTGACACTTTTTGTTTTTGAGGTTTTCACCCGCAAAAGAGAACTAATTAACAAGCCACAATGTGATTAACAATTAACACTGTCGCTTACTGAGGTGCAACCGCAGTAAATACTAATTACTAAGCGACCTACTAAATACCAAGGTGAACATTTTTCAGCGGACGCTATTGCTTTAGTGCCCGTAATTCTAAAAAATGACTTTAAAACCATGCACATATTGATTAAATCATGACCGTGACAGTTTTACGGGTGGAGGAAGCCGGAGTACCCGGAGAGAACCACCGAGCAACGGCGAGCAACTGTCAGCTCCCCAACATACTAACTCCACACAAGCAGGGTTAGCATTGGTTGAAGACAAGTGCATCATCGACGTGCGCCTTAGTACACAACGCCACCGTGTCCCACGCAGGCAATGGAGATGAGTGCTGTGGTCCTTGGTTCGAATCCCACCTGCGGCAACCGCATTGTGTCCCAAGGACACAACGCGGTTGCCGCAGGTGGGATTCGAATCGAGGGCCTCTCAGCTTGCACCTCTACCTACTGAGCCACCGCGCTCCCCAGTGATGTGGATGGTACCACCGATGATGACACTACAGAAACTTTCCTTCAAGTTAGTCTACGGATTTTGCGATCGGTACCGGCGACGACAGTTCCACTGTGTTATGGAATAGAGACTCGGGACTGATCATTGGGGTTGTTTCCCCGCTTTGAGGGGGGTGGGGGCGAAGTGAGCTATTCATTTTGAAGATAGTGTAGACAGCGCATAGGTGAAGGTAATGCTCGTGGGAGAAACGTCAGCATCCAGTTCCTTGAAACATGCATTTTTAATCTTAGTGATGATCACAAAGTGTAAATAAGTTCCATAAGTGAGTCACATTTAACTCCTGTAATCATAGATTATCAGCATAATTACACGGCGATGTACGAGACGTCAGACGTTGATCATAAAATCAATTCAGAAACGAAAACGTCAAATACTCTGTCCTAAAAAGCTGCTAAACGTCACTTGACCTCGAAAAGATGGGAATAATTTACGTGATTCACCTGGAACTTCATTTGCTAAAATACTGTGATTGCAAAAAGGTACATAGAATCTTAATTTGAACCGGATCGCTACCCATTCGCGATCCGGTTGCAATTCTCTGTTCACGTCTTGCCCACAGCCCAGATTCTAACCTGTCAAAACAGGCATGTGAGAACATTGAATTGCTGGTTCTATTTTTGTTTATTTTTCTTTATTCTGTATTTGATTTCACAATATTTTGTGTAGGAATTCTTGACCAAATGGTGGTGGAGTGTCGGGTCTAGATCGCGATTTGGTAAAGAAAAAGACTGATATTGCAATCACAGTGGTGTATATATTCATACGTAACTCGTTTACACCTTTTTCTAGTTGTAAGAACTATGAGGTGTTGGGGGGGGGGGGGGGGGGGCGGGGACAAAAGCGTTAACCATACGCTTCGTTATAGACTTTTAACCCCACCTGGCAAATGAGCTTCAGCAGTCGTATCTTATTATTTTCCCCGTAGAAACTCCGGTAAGTAGTCGACAAGTTTTACATTCCTGGTTTGATAGGATCCGGTATCCAGCGTTAATGGTGTGAGTCCTCTCTAACAGGGAACTTGAATGTAAACAGTTGGCTAAACTTGACGTTATATCGGTCAGGATATGGCCAAAGATGCTGAAAGTGACCTTAATCCTCTCAACACTTACCCCTGGGTGGCATCGTCCTTGAGGATATTAGTTACACCAAAGTTGGCGAATCAATTCAGTAGTCAAGAATAGCATCCAACGGCGACACATTTGTTTACGACGACGAAAGTTAATGAAAACAGTGGAATATGCCAGGACGAAATCAGAGTGTTTCGGACGCGGTGCCTTCGAAAATTTCCGAATCAGCGCGATACGAATCGAATCTTCGGGACGATTTCGAATCGAATCGAATATCGAAACTTTGCAGGACATGGGCTTCAGCTATATTTGTTAGGATAAAGACGACAAATCTTAGTTGATCGAGGATATTATTTTTACAAGCTGTGAGGCGTCTTCTATTTGTGTTTCGATAAGGAGGTAACCTTTTATCTCTTCGTCTCTCTCTCTATTTCTGGCTTCTGAGACAAAACGGGGCGAATGGACCGTTTTAACATACTTCGGAGAGAACTTCCGCCCAACAATTATTTACAAATATTCCAAGTTCCAACCATACATGTAAAGAGGTTACAAGTGATCATTTTGCTTTTTCGCAGAAATTGTATTGTTGAGCCCCGATCCTGACTGCACACTTGCTTCTTTAATCAACGCTAAACATGCTTGTGCCGAGTTTGTAGTTGGAGAGACCCACAATTTATAGTCGCCGTTGCTCGATGGTTCTCGCTGGATACTCCGGCTTCACCCATCCGTAAAACTATCCGACAGGATGTAATCATGGTTGTTATGAATAGTGTCGTTAAAACCTTTTGTAACATGAAACATTGCAAGGCATCAATTACAGAATCCTTCTGCCAGCCTATATGACGCTGACGCTCATTGCTAGGGACCTAAGTAGATCGTTCTAATCTGGTCTGTATGCCGTGATCGTCTGCAATCGTTTAACGATTACTGAATAACTCTAATAGTGTAAACGTGGTATAAGATATTTTGTTGAATTATATTTTGTGAAAGAGAAAATTCTAATTTAAGAGGTTTTTGTGCTAGGAAAATGCCGTACTTGTACAGTGTATAATCGATGACGTTCTTGGAACTATGAGGCGTTACAATTGCCAGTAGAATTGCAGAGCAAGGAGCATAACTGCACAACAGCAAGCGCATATCTATGGCTGAGGTATGGGGGGAAGTGTGTCGCCTCCCGGACCGGTACTGTAGTCACTGCTAGGCTCCTCGTCCCCTGGTCCGTCTCCTAGGCTCTTTGAGACTCTTCGTTACCATACAGGTTCACTAGTGTGTTAGCCTTCTCGTTGCCAGGCAGCTCACTAGTCTCTGTGAGACATCTTCCAACCCTATGCCTACATCCGTTGTAGATATATGCCTGTCTGGGTATGGGGAAACTCGTGGAAGCGTTATGGTAGTTTATCTGAAGAGTATGATCAAATGAACACTTACCTAGATGTTTTATTGGTGTATTGTGACGTGACAATTTGTTTTTAAGGCGAAGCTTTAGAGTGTGAATGTGTGTGGGGTAGGGGTTACAGTTTAAAATAGTTGTGGAGTAACTCATAAAATGTGTCTCGCAATTTGCACTCCTTGATAATATCACGCAGCCTCTGATATTAATCCTTTAAAAGCTTACATTCCACCCAGGACATTGCACGACTACAAGAAGTGAGAGCAAAATATTTTTCTGTCGCCAAATGCAGAAGATAAATGCATTGTGCCACTTCATTTCGCCTCGTGTTGTGTTAAGAGTATCTATTCTCCATATGTGTACGTCCATGGTCTTCCCCAGGAGAAAAATTAATTTATCATACCAAGTGAAGCACCCGTAAGTGCGTTTTGAAGGCTTATATACCCAGAAAGGTGAAGATATCAGGGTAAAGGCACATGAACCAGTTTTAGTAATGATTTCAGGCATGAATGTTTATATTAGTTTGACGTAATATGCGAGAAAAAGTGGTGGGCGAGCCCCTCCCCCCCCCCCCAGCCCCCAAATGACTACGCCGCTCATACTATACTTATGACCTGGAAGCGTTTTGTTGATTAGTTTCAAAGACATGCACTGGAAATGAAGGAACTTTCTGGGTGTTATTATTGACCTAGTTCCACTTGAAATGCGGCATTAATAACAAGTTACTATGTCATGGGGGTAGAATGAGCATCAAACATCAGTTCAAGCCTGGCCAATCCCTATAGAACTGTTGCAGTCCAGAATTTCATTTCTTACCAATGGATATAAATGACCGAAAAGAATTAATTTCGTTTCTAAAGACGTGGCAGTTTACCGGTTGATAAATTTAATCTATTTCAACCATTTGGATCCATAGAGATACATTACGGGGCGCGGTGGCGTTGCGGTAACCGATTCTCGTCAGATCACCGAAGTTAAGCAACGACGAACCCGATTAGTCCTCGGATGGGTTCGGACTCCTGCGTTATGTCCTTGGGCAAGGCACTTAACCCCGATTGTCCGCGTGGAGGCACGATGACGCCGTGTACTAAGGCGTACTGCACGTCGATGGTGCGCATGTCTTCAATCAATCTAACCCTGCTGTGCTGTAGCGCGGAGTTATGATGTTGGGGAGCTGGCAGCTGCTCGTCGTTGCTCGGTGGTTCTTTCCGGGTACTCCGGCTTCCTCCACCCGTAAAACTGGCACGGTCATGGTTAGACATTGTGCATAAGTATGTGACCTTAAACACCAATAAATAAATAGAGATATATTACAACTCTTGAAATGAAGACGTACCCCTCCCCTCTTCCTCCAGCCCCCCCCCCCCCCCCTCCTTATACACATACACACACACCGAATCCTTGGCGAAAATTTCCAGCTAAATTTAAGCTATGTGGCTTTTCTTCATTTTGTGGGGAGGCTGTTCGCTAAAGCACCCTTGTAACTTGCAAAGACCTTGTTCATTTGTTCATTTTCTTTTTCAATGTATTGTACAGATACAGATATTCTCAAAAGTTTTCTCACCATAGAGTGCCATGGAGTTAGCCGAAATAGGCCAACTCGGAGACAAAGTTCCACCCAGCAAACAAATAGTAGTCCAAATCATTTCCGTTCTCGACCTGAAAAGAGAATTCTCACAAAAGGCAGCGAATGAAGAGAAATGTAGTTTAAGGTGCTATTTAAGTAATGGAATTTTGTTTATTTTGAAATTCTCACCTCTGATATTCCTTCAATTCAGATTAAATATACACAAATTATAAATCAAAATGACGGTTGGGATGTATAGAACACGAGACACATATGGAATCAACTCATAGGGTTGACAGCAAGCACCACTGGTTCCTGGAAGTCTGCTATCGTATCCGTACTCTATGAGTTGATTACACATGTGTTTCCTGTTCTTTTCATCTCAATCTTCATTTTGATGTACAATTTGTGTATATTTAATTTGAATTTAAGGAATATTAGAGGTGGGAATTTTCAAAATAAACAAAATTCCATTACTTATATAGCACCATAACTCAATCGAGCAAGATAAAATGCAAGGGTTACAAGTGTCGAATGATGGTAGCACTTCGTCAAACATTTCAGAGTTCTAATTTTTGTATATCGTCTCTGTTCCACGGAGTCCTAGTGGAACAGAGACGACCGAGAAGTAGGTTGATCACCGAAAAATCTAACCAAGAGATCCGACTGAAATCTCGTAAAATTCGTGAGGGACTTGTCAGCCAAATGGTTCAAAGTTTTTTAATAAGATATATATTATATTATCAATACTAAAAAACACCGTGTTCTTAATGGGGGTGGGGGTTATTCAAAATATTGGCCCACCTCATTCGATGTTCACGTTCCAAGAAAGCCCAACACTTCTCCAGAAGATAATTCCATACAACCTATTATATAAACTATCCAAGGAAATCCATTGTAAATTTCGAACCGAAACTGTTGATAAAAGTTTTAAAACTCCGCTTTGAGCGTACAAAATGCTCAAAAATGCTCCGGCTGTCAGTCAAGAAAACTACGCCTTTCAGGCACACATTTGGGTGCAGTCTGAAACACAGGCACTCGGCGTATTATCAGATTTTATCAATTTTAATAGAATATATATTATATTATCAATATTAAAAGAGCACTGTGATTTTAGTATTGATAATATAATATATACTTTATTAAAATCTGATAATACGACGAGTGCCAATGGTCTGAATTGACTCACAGTTGGTATGGTCGACCCCACCAGAAATGTTGTTTGTGTCACTATGTTTTCTTTCATTTCTGATTGAGTTTTTCAAATCATCACCTTGTGATCGACAAAGTTGTTTCTCCAACATCAAACAGTCAAACTGGGCGCATTGGAAATTAGCGAATCAGGAAAGGTGGACAGGTGGTGAGAAGCAATCACTCAAACACTGGTTCGACAAGATGAAACCAGAACAGAGCAAGTGAAATCCCGGAAACATCATCCCGGTTCATTCTCCGGCTATTTTTTTCTAAGTCCGTACTTTCGCTGTTTCTCTTAGAAACAACCAAAGTGTGGACTTAGAAAAAAATTAGCCGGAGAATGAACCGGCTGATTTATCGACTCGAAAGGGTCTCATCCGTTGAAAAGTTGAAAAATCGATTTCGGCGGCAAGGCGGGATAAATTCGGCGGTGTCTAGCCCAAATCCCGCCCGAATACAGTATTTAACTTAAGTAGAACTTCCGAATTATTCATTTCATAAGCCCTGATAGCTCAGTTGGTAACGTGTTGAGCTTGTGATCTGAGGGTTGACGGTTCGAGACCCGTTTGAGGCAAATTTTGTTCAGAACGTCCAAAAAGATGAAAAAAGAGAAAATTTAAACAATACTTTTTATTTACTCTGCGTTTCATTCTAATGGGGGAACTTGTTTCTCAAGGGTCACCTGTTTGATACACACTCCTTATCTGTTTACTATTTCATCTTTTATTTTATCTTGCTTTAGTGTTTGTTTGTTTTTTTAGTTTAGTTTATTATTCCTATTTAGTTTCCCCCGTTGGGGATCGAACCCGTGCGGTTATGTTTAACGAACTGGCGCTCTACCGACTACGCCACGACGCTTACATCAGATAAAGACTTTGTGCTCTACATATTGGTACTGGTACTTAATTAACCTAATGAATTTACGATATTATCTCTAAAAGTATACATGGTAACACGAGTTCTTCAACTGGGGATTGAACTCGTGCGGTTATGATTTACGAGCCAGCGGATTTCCCACTAAGCCACGACGCTTACATCATTTTGCGACTTTATGTCCCACATATTGGTATTGAATTAACCTAATGAATTTACGATATTTATAAAAGTAATGATTTCCTCATCTGGGATTTGAACCCGTGCGGTTATGATTAACGTACCAGCGCTTTACCCACTACGCCACGACGTTCACATCGATTTGGGACTTTATGTCCTAAACTTCCATAATGGATATGGATATTTTTACTTAATTCATATAATTGATTTACGATGTCAGAACGAAATTGAAGCATCAATAAAGAAATATGAGGTCTCCAACAGGGGGATCGAACACGCGATGTTGTGGTTTGTAATTTTGCGATCTGTCCACTAAGCCTCGACGTTCACCTCAAAGTCACTTCAGCGATGTGAATGTAGCGGCTACCCCGTAGGGGGGAGCCGCTACATTCAGATCGCTGAACTACATGTTATGAAGAGTAAGACTCTTTGTCGCACATATTTAAATTGGCTCTTGATATACCGAAATGAACTTGCGCTGTTAAAACAAAACTAAAAGAAAAATTAAAACATGATTTTTCAGTTGGGGATGGAACTCGTGACAGTGTAATTTGCAACCCGATGCAATACTGACTTGACCGCCATACCATTGATAAATGATGACTTAATTTCCTAAATATTAGTATTAAACAACCACAAATTGCGAGACAACATGATCTTCCAAATTTAGAATACACAGAATTCAGTCAGGTATTTTGGAAGAAGCAAGTTATTCAAAAAGATGTTCAAATGAAAACAATTTTCTTATTGACTCCTGGAGGGCGCGAACTCATGCCGACAGGTTGTCCGAGTGTAATATTTAATGGAACAACTCAATCATCTGAGCTACTCGTTATTGTTATAATTCAGTGGATATTAATTCGACATACCTGTGGGTTTTCTGTTATCCGGTTTGGTGCTTTCATCCCCATGGAGTTCAGTGTCGGTCAAAATTTATTTGATGTGAATGCCTTCAACTGCTTTTTCTTAATCTAACAATCTTACAAAAAGCCTTCTTGAGTGGTTTTCGTGAAGATGTTTTGAGAATGAATTGAGAGAAAATCAAAATATTTGGAATGAACGGGATTTGAACCTTCGCGGATAATAATCACTTTGACAGCATAAGCAACAGTGCGCGTATCAAACGAGCTACTCGGGATGTTACTTTTAAGTAACTTTGTATTCATTTATTGAAAACATGGGTAGTAACAACACAATAAACAGATATTTTAATGAATATGTGACTCCGTCATACAAAAGCCAAAATGGAATTCTTCGACGTGCACAGATACAGATAAATGTTGCCGTTGTCAAGTTGGACATCGTGGGGAAATAACTAGAAGGTTTTTAACGAAGCAGTTTTCGAAGTGACTTACTCGCTGAGACTTGAGAACATAACTCTCAAGAGAAAAGATGAAATAGATTTGCGGCGACTGGGATTCGAACCTTTGCCTTGGTTAATATCTATGTTTTCGCAAATATAAAAAACAACTGCTCGACAGGATGAGCCAACAGGGATACACATGAGACGGCAACACCAAATATATATTAACTGTATACAGGCCTAGAAATGGTAACAGTACGGAAAAATGTTGTTTTGTCAGCTTAAAACGTCGATAGGAATTAAATTCTGGCAAATTTTTGTTCCTATAGAATACATAATGAAAATCTGTTTTGCATGGGAAAAGGGGGGCTTTTGAGTTAGGAGGCTATTTTGTCAGATTTGGTCAAAAAGTAGAGAAAATGATAAATTTTGATTATTTTTCCAAGATTGGGTTGGTTTTGGATTATCCTTTTTCACAGGGTTACCCTCGCTATCTTTCTTTCGCATCATTACTTCCTCAACTCATCACTGACATCTTTTTAACTTTATGGTTTATTATAGCTGTTATCGTTTATGATTTTTATTACCTATTTACCTATTTATTTTTCCCCTGTTGGGGTTCGAACACGCAACGTGTTGATTTACGAACCGACGCGATACGTACTTCGCCACGAGAAGTACGGATGTCCATTGTAATTTTTCATATACAGGAAGACTTTATTTAGTTTGCTGTCAAAGAAGAATAAGTTACTGAAAGTGTACATGTTTTTAACGAAAACGTTAGAGATTTTCTCTAATGTGTCGCGAACTCACGTTGTTCAACTCCCGCGCCGACGCGCTTCGCATTACGCCATGCAGAAGAACGAACATCAGTAGTAATTCGCACATAACATGACTTGATGCAGTTTACTATCAAGGAACAATAAATAACTGAATCTGTATACGCATTTAATGATAAAACTGTAATATTGTCGCCAATGGGATTCGAACCCTCACAGCATTATTCCAATGCCGACATCTTACCCATCACGCCACGATGGGATCAATAAAGATTGATCTGTTTAGCTCATTACAGTCTTTACCATCGTGAACCACAACATCGACGATGAAAACAAAACACACATTTACAATATTTTTTCTCCCGTTACCTTAGGGGTAGTTTGAATTACTTAGATGTGTAGTTTAATTTGATACAGACTAAATTGTTTCGGGGTTTTCAACTGATAAGGTTGTTTTACTAAAAAGGAGTTTTCAGAAAGTCACTGCTGGGCTCGAACCGACGCCACCAGAGAGTCCAAGTGTCGTGAAAACGAAAACGAATATTGTGATTCACACCACTGCGCCACAAGGGACAGTGTCACAAATTGACGATTGTGTAAAGAATAGACAGACATACGGTTAGTTAAAGGCTATATAAGTAACGAAATTTTGTTTATTTTGAAAATTCTTACCTCTGATATTCCTTAAATTCAAATTAAATGTACACAAATTGTACATCAAAATGAAGACTGAGATTTAAAGAACACGAAACACATGTGTAATCAACTCATAGAGTCGACCGTAGGCACCACTGGTTCCTGGAAGTCTGCTACCGTATTCGTACCGGAACTGATATTTTAATACTATTTCACAATAACAATTTGCGGCCAAATGTGCTTCACATATTCAACAACAAAGCTAGGCATTCAAAACACTTTCGACAGCGATAGGACTGCATTTTGGAAAAGGATTTTTTATTGAAGATGGTTTCCATGTTCGACAGACATGCGCAAATCACTCCATACCACGAATGTCTTTCGAAAAACAAAATCGTAATTCTAAGAAATTTCAACAGGTATCATGATACCTTTTATTGAATATGGCAATTGTGCAGTCTCTATATCATAATAGTATATTGTATTAAGACGATCTTTCTCATTATTTGATTTCAGACGGCGTTGTATATCGATCCTTTTTCCGTCCGATGACATCGTCCGGAAATCGAAAGTATATTCATATGTAAACAAATGCAAAGGTTTTGGAATTTACCTCCATGAAGCCCTGTCGCTGTGTTTTGAAGAATGTTGATACCCTAGCTTTGTTCTTGGATATGTAAAGCACATTTGGCCACAAGGTATTCTCGTGAAATATTATTAAATTCTCAGTTCTGGAACGAGTACGGTAGCAGACTTCCAGGAACCAGTGGTGCCCACGGTCGACTCTATGAGTTGATTACACATGTGTTTCGTGTTCTATACATCTCAGTCGTCATTTTATGTACAATTTGTGCATATTTTATTTGTATTTAAGGAATATCAGAGGTGAGAATTTTCAAAATAAACAAAATTTCATTACTTATATAGGCCCTTAATCCTTTAGGCGATATCAAAATTTATTATTTTAAATATAATTTTTTTACAGTTTTCAAAAAATTTCAACAAAACCATATCATGTGACCCCTTGTTGGAACGAGCTCGACGAGCTCGTCCCAACGAGGGGTCACATGATATGTTTTTGTTGAAATATTTTGAAAAATGTATTTTTTTTTTCAACTGCACAATTTGCATATTACGCGGGCGGATGCGCGCGATTCGTTAAGTGAAGGGTTAACAACGGTGACCCCAGCAATGTTCGCATAAATGCGAAAAATCGAATTCTCATTTCATCTCTGTGTTAAGCGAATGGCCAAAAAGGTTTTTTTTTTTGTATTTCAGTTTGAGCAGTTTGGAAGAACTCTGATTTCGTTATAACAAAGCTCATTGAAGTTAAATTGCTAAATTGATGGAAATCGACAAAACTGTTTTTAAAAAAATCCCCCCATTTTCGGGATTCGAACTAGAACCTCGATATTTAAAAGCCACCACGCTACGTACAGGACCAACGATAGTGTTCGTGTATTCAACTGTTAACTACAACCCATGATCGTGAACGAGAACATTAACGATGAAAACACAACATGTATTTCAAATGAAGTTTTCCCGTTGCACCATGGATAGCCTGAAGTCCTTGGACGCGTAATTTAATGTCTTACCGTCCAAGGCATTTCAGTGTTTTCAGCTGGCAAGGTTATTTCACTGAAAACTCATTTTCCCCAAAGACCCTGTTGGGGGCGAACCCATCTCGACAGGGAGTCCAAGACATAACTAGAGGGGCTATCAGTACCCCGCGGCTCACCAACAGGTGGCCAATGTAAAGGGGTGGCTGGAGTAAAACAAAAAGTTCAAAACTTGCACACAAAAGTCCAAAATTAAAGAAAATAAGCAGCTAAAGGGCTAAATAATATAATAATAACCCCTAAGAAGCATGCTAACATAAAATAGGAACCATGGCAATATGCTACAAGGCAAGTCTCCACGTTGAAAAAAAGAAAGACAAACCTCAAAACCTGCACATAAAAGTAAAAAAAAAAGTATCCCATTTGTTTCAATGGGTTAAAATTGAGAAAAATACACTGATAATGTCACAGTAACCGCCATGGCAATATGCCAGTAAGGTGAAACCCTACCTGAAAAATATCCACTTGGAAGAAAAGAAAGAAAAACCTCAAAACCTGCACATAAAAGTAAAAAAAGTATCACATTTGTTTCAAAGGGTTAAAATTTAGAAAAATACCCTGAAAATATTACAATAACCAGCGTGGCAATATGTCAGTGAGATAAAACTCCACTTAAAAAAAATATCAAAACCAGCACACAAAAGTACAAAACCTGAACACAAAAGTCCAAAATTAAAGTAAATAAGCAGCTAAAGGGTTAAATAATATAAAAAATAGCCCACGAAGCATCCTAACATAAAATAGGAACCATGGCAATATGCTACAAGGTAAGTCACCACTTGGAAGAAAAGAAAGACAAACCTCAAAACCTGCACATAAAAGTAAAAAAAAGTATCACATTTGTTTCAAGGGGTTAAAATTGAGAAAAATACCCTGTCACGGTTACTACAATGGCAATATGCCAGTAAGGTGAAACTCTACTTGAAAAATATCCACTTGGAAAAAAAGAAAGCCAAACCTCGAAACCTGCACATAAAAGTCAAAAAAGTGTCACATTTCTTTCAAAGGGTTAAAATTTAGAAAAATACCCTGGAAATGTTACAGTAACCACCATGGCAATATGCCAGTGAGATAAAACTCCACTTGAAAAAAAATATCAAAACCTACACACAAAAGTACAAAACATGCACACAAAAGTCCAAAATTAAAGTAAATAAGCAGCTAAAGGGTTAAATAATATAATAATAGCCCCAAGAAGCATCCTAACATAAAACAGGAACCATGGCAATATGCTACAAGGTAAGTCGCCACTTGGAAGAGAAGACAGACAAGCCTCAAAACCTGCACATAAAAGTAAAAAAAACATCAAAACCTGCACACAAACGTCAAAATAAGTCCAAAATTTGATTCAAAGGGTTAAAATTAAGACGAAATATCCTGGAAAAGAGTTAAATTTGTTATCGTGAACCCCCATAGCAATATGCAAAGAAGAAAAAATTTTTTTGAAAAGCACAAAAATCCAAACCTGTAAACAAAAGAAGTCCAAAATTGAAGTAATTAAGCAGGAAAAGGGTTAAAGAATACAACGTAGCCCTAAGATGCATGTTTACATACAATAGAAAGCATGGACATATGCTACAAGGTAAATCTACACTTGGAAGAAAGGGAAAACAACCCCCATGAAAACCTGCACGCAAACGTCAAAATAAGTCTAAAAATCTATTCAAAGGGTTAAAAAAACTTTAAAAATGCACTGGAAAGATATCAATGTTATGATAACCACCACTGCAATATGCAGTGAGGTCAACCACACTTGAAATTGTTTTTTTTTTATCACAACCTGTACATAAAAGTAAGAAGCTGTAAGCCTAAGTCCAAAAGCTGTACATAAAAGTCCAAAATTGAAGTAATTCAGCAGGAAAAAGGTTAAATAATACAAACATAGCCCTAAGATGCATGTTTACATATAATAGAAAGCATGGACATATGCTGCAAGGCAAATCTCCACTTGGAAGAAAGGAAAACAAACCCATCAAAACCTGCACGCAAACATCAAAATAAGTCTAAAATTTGATTCAAAGGGTTAAAATTAAGACAAAATACCCTGGAAAAGAGTTAAATGTTATAGTGAACCACCATAGCAATATGCAGAAACTAAAAAAAAAAATTAAAAAGCCAAAAAATCAAAACCTGTACACAAAAGTTCAAAATATTTGAGAGCGGACGCCGACGCCGACATGAGGGCTATGCCATAGGCTCACACAACTAACGTTGGTGAGCCAAAAACGAAAGTTTTCACCCACTCCACTAGGCTACTCACGACTTCGCGACAAAGCGACGGCTGTGTAAAGAATAGATCGACATGCAGTTAGTTTAGAACCTTTACGTGAACATTGTTCAAACACGCGCCAAAATCATGGCAAGTGTTCATTTCACGTTTTTGAGTTGCAATTTGAACAGATTGTGAGAACTCTGATAAGTTCTGATTGGTACACGGGCCTGTCTGAAAATGTGCATTATAACTGGAATAAATCAGAAACAGTAAATGAGAATAAAAATAAATTTAGCTTTAATGACACAGTAAAAAGCCAGCAAAATGGTATTCCTGCACCTGTTTCTTATTCTGAGAGTAATGTCAGTAGAAATTTAATGCCTGATCTTTGACCTGTTGCTGTTTGTGCTTCAATGGGAAATGCTCCCAATTCTCAAAAACAAATTCCGATATTCACCAGTAGTTCAGAGTCAAACTCTGATGCGGGGTTATTAAAAATAACGAAGAACTGCAACAGCAATCTTTGAAGTTGCTTGATGAATCTTTTGAGGAAAATTCAAATCCAACAGACTTCATAGCCAATCAGCTCGATCAATTGAGTATGGAATTTCGGGAAATAGCTCGTTCCAACGAGAGGTCATGACCTATGTTTTTGAGACAAAAAAAATGAGTTATTCAATAATTTTTTTTTGCAGGTGTCGTCTGCTTTTCATGTTAGGTAAAGGGTTAATGAAAAGGATAGTGTTTGCTACGATGTACACACAGTTGATATAATGCAGAACAAAGTTACAGAACATCCAAAGATGATGAAAACGTAGTTTTTTTTATTTTTAAATGGGTTTCACAGAGAATAATAGTTGTAGTAGATGTGGAGATCGGACCTTTTGGATGGACCTAGTAGTGGACCTAGTAAGGGACGTCATAGTCTAGTGACTTAGTTACGTCATGTTTGGCTGTTATGGTAGTCCGTGTGCGTGACCATCTTGTGATGTCATCTTCATTGTAATGCGCAGTCTTAGTGCACATGCAAGACTACTGTTTAAATTACTGAACCCATGGGATTAGTGAAATAATGGGTACCCAATTTTGGAAACAATTCTGCGGTGTTTAACGTCCGTGAAAACGGGGCGTATCATAGAATGGCGATGTCCGTCTCCGTTTGCCCCCCGTTCACTTCTTGGTTTCTAGACTATAACTTGTGTTATAATTTCAATATCTAATCCATATTTGGTATGTGAGCTTATCCCAAATGCAGATCTAGTTCGAATTTGACGTCCGTCTGACACTTCGTTCGGAGTTATTGCCCTTTATTGTCTTGACTATCAATGTTTTTTGGTATCTGGATAGGTCAAGCTCCACTCGACATAGCCAATCCATTTTTAGCACACAATCTTATTCAAGTAAAAGGCAGATCAAATTCGATTTTAACGCACGTGCAGCATTCTATTATGGCGTTATTGCCATTTATTTTCTTAAAGTGTCAATGACTTTAGCCATGTTTAACATTTTCTGGATAATAACTCCAGCTTTTCCCAACAGAGCCAATCATTTTAAGCATACAACCTCAAGTAAAAGGCAGAGTGTGTATTGATCTATTGTGGAGTTATTGCCCTTTAGCTTTTAGAATTTCCATGCTTTTACATCGCGATTTTGGGTCTCCTGATAACTCCAGCTGTATTCAATATAGGCAATCCATTTTAGCATATGAACGTACTCAAATAACAAGAGCAACGCATGGCGTGGCGTGGCATATGCCCCGAACGGTGTCATAAAAGGGAAGGTAAGTCTCCCAGGGGTATAACCAAAATCAAAAGGTAGCTTCCTCTAGACACCATTAACGCATAACCAAAAACGAACTTGTTTCGAGTCAGTACTCATTATTTATTGGGCGGAAACAAAATTCAAGGTGGCCACCATAATGAATTGGCCACTGGCTGCATCTTGGTTCCGCTGACTGGTCTGAAATCGAAAGGTAGCTTCCTCTAGACACCAACAATGCATAATTAAAACATAAAATGATTCGATTCAGCATTTATTAGTTAGTGGACGGTAACCAAATTCAATATGGGTGCTCTGGCGGCCATATTGAATTGGCTAACTGGACTAAAAATCGAAAGGAAGAATTGTCTGGTCATCCACAGGTTACCCCTAAAATAATGGTTTGATCAAATAACCGGTTCTTTAGTTATTTGACGGAAACCAAAAGTAAACGGATGGACGCCGGACGATGGAGGGCAATGGTGAAAAAATAACGCCCCCCCCCCGAAAGAATCTCTCAGGGGGGGGGGGGGGCCTAAAAAGCAGACCGAGTTCAATTTTGACAGTCGTGCAATATAGTGGAGTTATTGCCCTTTATTTTCGTACAATTTCGCGATTTCAGTTTTCCAGACGATAACACCAGCCATACTCAACACGGCCAATCCATGTTTGGCATAAATCTTTCTCAAGTAAAAGGATGCATCCATATTCGGTATGTGGCATTATCCAGAGAAAATGCAGATCATCATCTTCAAATTTGACGTCTGTTAAATATTCCACGGTGGGGGTCTTGTCTTTCGTTTTCAAAGAATGTTCAGAAATTTAGGTTTTTGGGTGATTACTTCATTTATACATAACACCGCAAGCCTACTAGTACATGAAATCCAAAGAATGTGCTTTTTCAAGAAAAACTCAGGTTGATGTGGGGTGGAGGAAGGGGGTACGAGTTTTAAGAGTATCCGCCACACTGTGCCACATGGAAATTTATTACTGAAGACAAAACAGAAAATAAATGATGGCACTATCTCCATAATAGAATGCTGCACGGGCGTTAAAATCGAACTTGATCTGCCTTTTACTTGAATAAGGTTGTGTGTCGAAAACGGATTGGCTTTGTCGAGGGTAGCTTGACCTATCCGGATATCAAAAATCATGGAAAGTCAAGACAATAAAGGGAAATAACTCTGAACGAAATGTCAGGCGGATGTCAAATTCGAACTAGATCTCCATTTGGGATAAGGTCACATTCCAAACATGAATTTGATATGGAAATTATAACAGAAGTTATAGTCTAGAAACCAAGACAAGAAGTGAACGGGTGGGGCGGGGGGGGGGGGGGGGGGGGTAGACGGACAACGCCATTCTATGATACGCCCCGTTTACACGGACGTATTTACACCGCAGAATTGTTTCCAAAAATGGGTGTCAGTCTTGGACTAGTGAAAACTCGTTCATCCTCACATGTCTCCAATTTAATAGTTTGTTTCAAAGCTAGAGAGAAAACCAACTATTCCAATTGCATTGAATAAGATCGTCGCATTGCAAGACATACTACAGTCCAAGTATTCTTATTTCATTTGCTGAAACACTGCGAATGTACTAGGTGTTGTGCGGATTAAACCGCCCACGGTCATAATTAATATACACTGCCCAGTGGAGCTGAAATGTTAAAGGATTTTCTTGATCAATTAATTACATAGATAAACCTTGATTAACCGATTAATCACTTGCCCTTAGAGGTAGCTGAATAATTGCCGTACTGTTGATGATTTATAGCATTAACCCTTAACCCAACGTAAAGGACAAAATCGGCCAGCTGTACATA
This sequence comes from Pictodentalium vernedei, assembly GCA_031216915.1. Lineage (NCBI taxonomy): Eukaryota > Metazoa > Mollusca > Scaphopoda > Dentaliida > Dentaliidae > Pictodentalium > Pictodentalium vernedei. Next base: position 163,987,050 of record CM062290.1, on the reverse strand, counting down.
CAAAAATCTCCATCAAGATTTTATTATGTTTTCAATTTTTCTCGTTGAGCTCGGTCCAATGAGGGATTATAAGCTATGTTTTTGAGACAAAAATTGTAAATTTTTAGTAATTCAAGAATATATTTTGCAAGTGTCGTCTGCTACCTGCATTGGGTAAAAGTTAACTTAAGAATGACCAGTTCCCGCTACTGATCCAGTATAATGATCATGCAAGTGAACAAGTATGTCATCACGTAACTTGCATACTTTACTCTGTCTCATATAATTGATGTCAGTCAGTTTGACAATGTTTGCCTGTTTTGGAGCAAGTTTGTTCCTTTGTTAACCCAGAAAATACAGTAGTTCGAAAGTAACGGTTAATCGATCAATTACTTTTTCAAGACGTTGATCACTGGTTAATCGATTAATCGGTTAACCGTTTCTTCTCTACTGCCCAGCGACGCTCTTGTTGATCCATGGACACCAGGCTACAGCATCTGTACACCCTTAACAAATCTATCAAATCAAAACTGTCCATTTCAAATCCCATAATGAAACATTATATGAGGTTTTTCAATGTCCATTTCACCAGATCAGACAGATTCGACACCCGTACAGAGCTTCTGCGGGCAGACAGTGATGTTTTTTTTAACTCTTTACCTAACATGAAAAGCAGACGACACTTGCAAAAAAAATTCTTGAATAATTTTTTTTCATTTTTTGTCTCAAAAACATAGGTTATGACCCCTCCCTGGAACGAGCTCGACTAGCTCGTTCCAATGAGGGGTCATAAACAATGTTTTTGAGACAAAAAATGAAAAAATAATGAAAATTTATTGTCGATTTTTGAGAATCGCGCTGGCGGGTTTTACCGTTACGTTGGGTAAAGAGTTAATGGATATTTCAAAGCTTCTGCAAGCTGGATGGCGGGAATTGATGAAAGGGGAAACAATACAGAAATAAAAAAGTCCGAGTTCATTGTAAATCTTTTTGTTTCTTTACTGTGGAGCCTGATGATAACAGTGACACTCATTAACCCTTTACCAAACATGAAATGCAGACGACACTTGCAAACAAAATTACTGAATAATTACTGTTTTCGTTTTTTGCGTTAAAAACATAGCTTATGACCCCTCATTGAAACGATCTGAACAAGCTCGTTCCAATGAAGGGTCACAGCCTATGTTTTTGACGCAAAAAATGAAAAAATAATGAAAACTGAATGGCAATTTTAATGAATAGCGCTGACCGGTCTGGGCCGTTACATTAGGTAAAGGGGTAATCTATTTTGGACATGTCACTAAAACTTCTTTATCAAGTGTTTAGATCTTGAGTTTATGTTGGGATAGCCAGTCTTCACACTTAAATAGAAGAGTCTAAAACACCCATAAAGTGAAGCTTCTACCCAGGTATTAACGTATTCTTTAAAAGGGTGCGACGATTAATCGCGAAAGGCTAATATCGCGATACATTGCTCACGTTGCAATACATGTCACTGTTCACTGTATTTTGCATAAAAAATAATGTCAAACAAAATAACGTCTTGAATTTTGAAAGCTGGTGTAGTGAAACCCTGTTTTGTATGCCGTCTGTTATAAGTATAGGATTAGAAGGAAAATACAGTTAACAAAGACTTTGAAACACCTATAACCCCCCTCCCCCACACCATCACCACATTGTATTTTGCTGAAGATAAAAAGTTCACAGAGCTCCGTCAAACAAGAGATAAGGGATTAAATGGCTTATTTATTTATTTATTTATTTATTTATTTATTTATTTATTTATTTTAAGGTTATTTTCTGCATCTATGGCTATATGATGACCGCAACATAGGTGTGAAGTCAAGTTTTGCCAATCGTTTATGCTTACTTCAGAAGACATCAATCCCATACGTGCACTGGTTCCTGGTCCTATTTAAGAGAAAGCAGAACTTGTTTACCACAATAAATAAGCACTGTTCCACTTTCCGGTGTTCCTACTTTAAATTGTGATAATGTCGTATTAGGAGCATATCGTTGCAACGCCAATTCTGTACCAAAAATTAACATATACTGCAGTATTTTAGTAATAATAATAATAATAATAATAATAATGCAATGTTAACGTCTAGAATCCACCGCAGTGCTCTCTGACTTACATTATTACCCTGTATCCGTTAAGTCAGCAAGCAGTTAGCAGTTAGCAATTCGAAATGTGAAGTCAGCAAGCAGTTAGCAGTTAGCAAATCGAAATGTGAAGTCAGCAAGCAGTTAGCAGTTAGCAATTCGAAATGTGTAGTCAGAAAGCAGTTAGCAGTTAGCAATTCAAAATGTCAAGTCGCGGATATTAGATGTGTCTTGACTATTCGCCCAGAGGACGTTTCGTATCTAGACAGTTCGTACCAACAACACTTTTTGTAAACCTGAGGACTGTGAGACAGAGGGATTTGCCTTCCCCGCTTGTTCTTTCGGTACTCAGAAAAAAGCCAGTAAGCAGTTAGCAATTCAGAATGTCAAGTCAGAAAGCAGTTAGCAATTCGAAATGTGAACTCAGAAAGCAGTTAGCAGTCAGCAATTCGAAGTGTGAACTCAGAAAAACAGTTAGCAGTTAGCAATTCAAAATGTCAAGTCACGGGTATTAGATGTTGTCAAGTCGCGGATATTAGATGTGTCTTGACGATTCGCCGTTTCGTACCTAGACATTCTGTCCCAACAATACTTTTTGTAAACCTGAGAAGGACTATGAGACAGAGGGATTTGCCTTACCCGCTTGTTCTTTCAGTACTCAGAAAAAAGTCAGTAAGCAGTTAGAAATTCAAAATGTTAAGTCAGAAACCAGTTAGCAAATCGAAGTGTGAACTCAGAAAGCAGTTAGCAATTCGAAGTGTGAAATCAGAAAAACAGTTAGCAGTTAGCAATTCAAAATGTCAAGTCACGGGTATTAGAGGTTGTCAAGTCGCGGATATTAGATGTGTCTTGACGACTCACCCAGAGGACGTTTCGTACCTAGACAGTTCGTACCAACAATATTTTTGTAAACCTGAGAAAGACTGTGAGGCAGAGGGATTTGCCTTCCCCGCTTGTTCTTTCGGTACTTAGAAAAAGTCAGAAAGCAGTTAGCAATTCGAAATGTGAACTCAGAAAGAAGTTAGCAGTTAGCAATTCGAAGTGTGAAGTCAGAAAGCAGTTAGCAGTTAGCAATTCAAAATGTCAAGTCACGAATATTAGATGTTGTCAAGTCGCGGATATTAGATGTGTCTTGACGATTCGCCCAGAGGACGTTTCGAACCTAGACAGTTCGTACTAACAATACTTTTTGTAAACCTGAGAAGGACTGTGAGACAGAGGGATTTGCCTTCCCTGCTTGTTCTTTCGGTACTCAGAAAAAAGTCAGTAAGCAGTTAGTAATTCAGAATGTCAAGTCAGAAAGCAGTTAGCAATTCTAAATGTGAACTCGGAAAGCAGTTAGCAGTTAGCAATTCGAAGTGTGAAGTCAGAAAGCAGTTAGCAGTTAGCAATTCAAAATGCCAAGTCACGGATATTAGATGTTTCTTGATGTTCCGACCAGAGGACGTTTCGTGCAAAGACATTTCGTACCGACAATACTTTTTATGAACCCGAGAAGGACTGTACGTGATTTTCCTTCCTTCTTTTGTGCCTGGGACGTTTCGTACCCAGAACGTTATCCACGATGAAGTAAGCAAGCTGTACGGGAATATGTTTTGTTAACCAGCACCTGCCGCTTACCTCGCTGGCTTCTGTTGGTCCTAAAAAGCCAGTAAGCAGTTGTCATTTAGCGATTCAGAATGTGAAGTCAGCGAGCAGTTCGCAATCTGAAATATGATATCAGCAAGCAGTTAGCGGTTAGTAATTCGAGATGTGAAGTCATCAAGACGTTCACAGTTAGCAATTCGAAATGTCGCAGATATTGAATGCTTCAAGACATTTCACACACAAGGCGTTTCGTAAATTTGTGATCAATCCGGGTCCGAATCTGTGGTCGTTTCGTGCAGGAGACTGGACGTTGTTTACCCATATGTTGGTAGGAGGGGGTGTAGACAATGTTCGAAACACGGCACACGAAAGATACAGATCACTGAGTATGAATTTCCAAAGATGAGATGGAATAAAATAGGTAATCGGAAAGGCTGTACGGATTACAAGCCTTCTTACTTTTAACTCTTTTCCCAGAAAAGTGGGGAAAAGCTCGTAGAAATATTCCTGAATAAACCTGCCAAGGTTAAAGTAACGGTTTACTGTCACAATAAAACCACACAAATATGGATATCGTCAGAACCGACTCTCCAAGTCATTTCTGATGATATCCATGTTTCTATGGTTTAACTGAAATATGTCATTGAAACACTGAGAATTTCGGGGAAATAAGAAAAGTTACCACACTGTCTGGCAATGCATTCCAGTCGCGGATCGTTTGAGGTACATATGAATATTTATAAGTGCCAGTGTTGCACGTAATTAGTTTTACTAATTCAGAGTTAGTGTGGTGTTATCTACATTTGTTCAATTTCAGTATTTTGTGGGACGGAATGGCTACCAGGTCGTACATAATGTAGTAAAAAAATCATCGCGTTCGTCTCGACGACGCTCCTGTGATGGTTTCCAGTTGAGGCTTTTTATCAGGCTTGAGACACCACTCCTCTAATGTAGTCGTTACAAACGAATCTCACTATCCGTCGCTGAACACATTCAATTCTATTGATATCTTTTTATAGGTATGAGTTGACCTAGAGTCTTGGACTTGCTTTAAGATGTGGCTATTTAGTGTGTGGTTGTATGCTGATGGCTCTTTTCTCCTGCTGATTGACAAAAAATAACATTTTGGTTCAATTTTATCCCCCAATTGTTCGCCCATTTTGTTAGTGATTTCAGATCCATTTGAAGTTCAAGATGATCTTGCAATGATTTTATTTGCCGATATACTAGCAGGCAATCGTCCGCGAATATTCGTACTTGTGATGTAATACCTCTGGGTAGATTGGTTATATAAGATTACTGAAGTAGACCAACGTCGAGCTCGGTTAATTAGTCTGTGGATGGGCGGCCATTTACAAATTAATTCGGATTTCCGCGCTGTGTCCTTGGACAAGACACTTCATCACGATTGCCCACATGAGGGCACGGTGTCGCCGTGTGTTCAGACGTTCTGCATTCCGAGGTGCACATTTTCAACCAATCTTACTCTGTGCTGTGTAGTGCGTAGTACTAATATGCGGTGCATAGTATGGTCTGATGTTATGACGTTCAGAGCTAGCAGGTGCTCGTCGTTGTTTGATGGTTCTCCCTGGATAGTCTGGCTTTCTTCGCCAATAAACCTGTCACCGACACAACATGACCCTGGCTGTTAAAGTGTCGTTAAATACCAATCAATGAATAAAAAAAAACGTTCATGTAGTACAAAAATAGTAAAGGTCCAAGAACTGGCTCTTGTAGGACTCCAAATTCAACTCGGCAAGAAGATGAGGTCACCCCTCGACAATCACTCTATGTGCCCGTTCCATGGGGAAAAAAGAACCAGTTCAGGATCTTACCACGTATGCCATAATTGTCATGGAGAAGTTTTAGATGGGGAGCCGTGTCGAAAGCTTTAATAGAGTACAAAATTGCCATTATTATGTCCATTTGTTGTTGTTGTTGTTGTTGTTGTTGTTGTTGTTGTCATTCATTTTCACATCGAAGATGGTGATGATTATTTAGCTTTCGCAAGAGTTGCCGTTTCTGTAACTGTGTTGTAGTGAAATGGGGGTGAAATGGGGATGTTGTACTTTTCCAGATGATCAAAGATATGACGACAAATGGTATGTTGTAATGTTTTACAACAAACATTTCTAAATACACCGGTCAATAGTCGCTTGCCTCATGGGGATTTCCTTTCGTGAATTTTGGTGAAATGTTGGCAAATCGTCCAGTCCGAGGGCATGGTGTGGGTGGAAAGACCTCCTCCTGATGATATGATGAATAGCAGGAGCCGCTTCCTTAAAAACACCGCCGAAGAATGTGGTTAAGAATATTGACCGGGCCGCCGGCATTTTTAACATTGAATATTTTTAGTAGCTTTTAACACCCCAGGTTATAATTTAGATATGTGTGGAAAACGAATTTTATTTAATTTTGGTTGAGATGAGTTTGGAACTTCTCTTGAAAACACAGATTTGAAGTGAACCTTCTTACGTCTAATTCTTTACTCGGGAAAGTGTAGAAAAGCTGCTATAAATGGCTCCAAATAACCCCCCGAAGTCTGCACTCGACGGTAACTGTTTACTACCCTAATGAAAATGCACAAACATGGATATCGCCAGAATTTGCTCGCCAAGCCATTTCTAATGCTACCCAGGTTTTATGGTTTTATTGAAATATGTCGTTTAAACATTCATAAGTTGGAGAAATAGAACAGAAAAATTCAATTTGTGTTAAAGATGTGTCGGGTATAGTGTCCGGTGGGGTTCGACACATTTTTTTTCGTAAAAGTAGTAGGATGGGAACCCGCTGAGTTGTCGCTTTTTGTGAACCTGAGAGGCACTGTTGGGTGGAGTGACTTGCCAACCTCACTCACTCCTATCGATACTCAGAAAAAAGTCAGTAAGCAATTCAGAATGTGAAGGCAGCTAGCAGTTTGCAATTCAAAATGTGGAGTCAGCAAGCAGTTAGCAATCGAGCTGTGAAGTCATCAAGACGTTTAGAGTTAGCAATTAGCAGTTCAAAATATGAAGTCAGCAAGCAGTTAGCAGTTCGAAATGTAAAGTCGCAAAGACGTTTGTTTGAAGTTCGCAATTCAGAATGTGAAGTCATGGGTGTTGAGGCTTTCTAGGCGTTTTGTGCACAGGGCGTTCCGTGCCAAGACATTTCGCACCCACAGTTGGCGTTTTTCACCCGAAGTCGTGGTCTCTCCCAATTCAATGTCACTGTTGTTTTGTGTACGCGAGTGGCCGTTTCGCATCATTATCTTGGGCGGGGAGAACGAAACGTTGAGAACACGACACACGGAATGTCCAGATCACTAGGTACCAAACAACCAAAGGTGAAATGGAATAATATCGTTAATTCCATGGGTTTTGCTGAGTAGTCAACCTCCTTACTTTTACTTTTAACCCTTTACCCAGCAAAGCAAAAAAAGTGGCTAGAAATAACTCCCACCCCGACCCGAGGTCCAAAGTAACAGAATGTCGGGAAAAGATGGAATAAAATCGGTTTTTAGGGGGAAGGGTTGTGTAGAATAAAGAGCCTCCTAACTTGTAACTCTTTATCCAACAGTCAGGAAATTATCGTCTTTTCTTTTTGTGAACCTGAAAGGGTCTGTGGAAGCGGAGACTAGTGGCATTCATGATAAGCGATAAGAGCAAAAACAGCAGGAACTGGGTGATTTATCGCAGTATATTATCAAAATTATTTGTCAATTTATACCAGCTTGGCTGTCGATTACGTGTTTAGGTGTATGTGTGAAGTGTATTTATTAATGTAAGTTCAAAAGGACGTGCAACCGTAACCTACAGTACACGCCAGGGGGATAAACCAGTGATCACCCATCACCGGGACAATGTTTTCATTTTCCTCTCGAAAAACCTGTGGAAACCTGGGATGACCTAGGAACAAGATCCTGGCGTCGACCCTGCATCCTGGTGCATAAAAGATTAGTCCGATTAATCAATAGGTACAGATAATTGCTGTAGGTGAGAACTGTCGGCTTCCGAATAAAACCCGGCGTCGCCACCGCGTTTCGTATCGCGACAATTTGTGACGAATTTGACACAAGATGTCTCACGTGTGGAATTTTTACTCGTCGCGTTTCGAGCCGTTTCTCTTCGTCAAGAAACAACAAGAAAGAGCATCGAACAGCTGAGGCCTGTGGAAAATTTATACGTTTTGAAGACAAGAGTGGATTTCCCGCAACCACACAGGGGTGGGAACCTACACCCAGTATTTTGTAAAGGACGGTACCGACGTGTGGTAGGAGAAGGCAGAAGTAAAGACGTTTGCATTTCGAGAATATTAGCCTACTATTAATCGCAGTCGTTCTAATGGAGCAACTGTGGGAGATGCAGGCATGGTTGGAAAGAAAGAACGCTCTACACAGAATGCCGAACTGACAGCGTATCGAAAATGTTGCGAGCGAATTCGGAACGCTCCGCTATTTATATTGAAAGTTTAAATTTCAAGACACACATGTAGTTGGTGTTCTGTAATAAAAATACGCATTTGTGTGAAAGCTGAACAATAAATTATTCACGAGAATTTTGAACCCAAAGGCCCAAAACGCCGTTGACACCCATTTGCAAACGCCGTGGGAAACTCAAATAAACTATATTTCTTATCATATTGTAGGTTTCAGAAATCGGATTTTGAGCGAATTTGTGGGCCGATTGAGTCTCGTCAGCATTTAAAAACGCTTTAACCCTTTACCCAACGTAACGGACAAAACCGGCCAGCGCTATTCTCAAAAATCGCCAATTAATTTTCATTATTTTTTTCATTTTTTGTCTCAAAAACATAGGTTATGACCCCTCATTGGAACAAGCTCGTCGAGCTCGTTCCAATGAGGGGTCATAACCTATGTTTTTGAGACAAAAAATGAAAAAAATTAGTTATTCAAGAATTTTTTTTGCAAGTGTCGTCTGCTTTTCATGTTAGGTAAAGGGTTAAAAGATTTTTAAAAAGCGATATTATTCAACCTCCAGCGTGTGATCAGAATGAACATACTCAGATTGAACAGTATAGGCAGCAATCTCACATGCAATTGAAATCGGAAATAAACTTGGTGTAAGTTTGGAAAAGATACGTGAAACGGGAGCAAAGTTATTGCACGGAAACCAATTCGTCAAAATCATTGCGATTATAGTAAGAGTGACTTTGACCTTGGAACACAACCCCCATCTTATGGGATGGCCTAGGGTGTAAGTTTTCGAAAATGCATTAAATGAAACTTTCATTACCCAGAAACCAATTCGGTAAAAATATTTTTCATTGCAGCAGGGATGCAGGGATCTTGACCTTGGGCACTAAATCCTAAAATCATTAAGTGTCTCCCCCTCACACAGGGTAACATGTGGTGATAGCCTTTTGAAGATACTTGAAATAGAACTAAAGCTATTGCCCAGAAACCAATTCGTCATCATTTATTTATTTATTGGTGTTTAAAGTCATATATTTCTGCACAATGGATAATCATGCCCGAAACACAAGTATAAACTCAAATTAAGCCAATCATTTACACCGATGTTGCCCATTTAGGGGACTTATACCTCATGCATTGGTTACTGGGTCCTATTCTACCAGCAAAACATGGCTTGTTTACCATAGTAAACAAGCACTGCTTCACTTCCTGGGATCCCCACGGAGAAACCAATTCGTCAAAAAATATTTATAGTAACAGTGGCCTTGGCAGAGGTGCCAGATCCCAAAAACAATAGGTGTCTTTCGTCTGGGGTAAGATACAAAATCATAAAGTGTCTTCCTCTTCTGTGGGGTTACCTTTGGCGTAAGTTTGCCGAAGATTCATAAAGCGTTATTACACGGAATCATATCCTATTCGTCGAAATTATTTTATATATATTAACAGTGGTTTTGACTTTAAGGCATTGAATCCCTAAATTCATAGTTGTTTTACCGTCCTAAATCTAGTTTAAGTTTGTTAGATGTATATGAAATACAGCTCAAGTCATTTCCTGGAATACAAATCGTCAAAAAATCTCTTTATAATAACCCGGACCTTGTCCTCGAGTCACCAGACCCCTAAATCAAAAGGTGTCTTCCTTAATCATAGGCGAACATTTGGTGTAAATTTGGCTGAGGTGCGTCGAATAGAATTAAAGGTATTTCTCGAAAACCACTTGTTTATTCCGGCTCCCTCTCGTCGCCCACCCGCCACTTCATCAAACTATAAGTGGAGTCTGTCTTCGTAAAAACGCCACTAAAAAGAGAAATATCAAAAAAGGGTATGATTACCCAAACATGTTCAGAAAAAATTGATTCCCATTGGGTATTTGTTCCCTCGTCTTGGTTTATTAGCAGACTTGCCTTCAGTCTCAACCATCACGAGGTAGCTAAATAAACCGAGGTTGTTACGTACATTTCAAAGACATGAAAATGATATAATCAATTAGAAAGTTATATCTCCTATACAAAATCCTCCGACCTACAGTCCCCTTCAGGTTCACAAGAAAAAATGTTGGTACGAAATGTCTACGAACATGTGGACGAACATCTAGAAACATCTAAATCCACGACTTGACATTTTGAATTGCTAACTGCTAACTGTAAACTGCTTGCTGACTTCACAGTTTGAATTGCTAACTGATAACTGCTTTCTGACATAATATTTTGAATTGCTAACTGCTTTCTGGCTTGACATTCTGAATTGCTAACTGCTTACTGACTTTTTCTGAGTACCAACAGAACAAGCGGCCCAGAGGGAAGGACCCCCCCCCCCCCCGCCCCAAAGTTCCTTTTAAGTTCACAGAAATATTTCGGTACACATGTCGTCATACGACACGTCTCGTCGACAAAACGTCTAGATAGAAACATCTACTATACGTGTATTCACATTTTGAATTGCTAACTGCTTTCTGACTTCATACTTCGAATTGCTAACTGCTAACTGCTTTCTGACTTCTCATTTTGAATCGCTAACTGCATTCTGACTTGACATTCTGAATTTCCAACCGTTTACTGACTTTTTCTGAGTATCGACAGAACAAGCGGGGAAGGCAAATCCCTCTGTCGCAAAGTCCTTCTCGGTTTGACAAAAAGTATTGCTGGTACGAAATGTCTTGGTACGAAACGACCTCTGGACGAAACGTCAAGAAACATATAATATTCGCGACTTGACATTTTGAATTGCTAACTGCTTTTTGACCGCACACTTCGAATTTCTAACTGCTTTCTGACTTCACATTTCGAATTGGTAACTGCTTTCTGACTGGACATTCTGAATTGTTAACTGTTTGCTGACTCCACAATTCGAACTGCTAACTGCTCACTGCTTTCTAACTTCACATTTCAAATTGCTAACTGCTTTCTGATTTCAGATTCTGAATTGCTAACTGCTTACTGACTTTTTTCTGAGTACCGAAAGAACAAGTGGGGAAGGCAAATCCCTCTGTCTCACAGTCCTTCTCAGGTTTACAAAAAGTTTTGTTGGTGCGAAATGTCTAGGTACGAAACGTCCTCTGGGCGAGTCGTCAAGACACATCTAATATCCGCGACTTGACATTTTGAATTGCTAACTGCTAACTGTTTACTGAGTTTTTCTGTGTACCGACAGAACAAGCGGGGAAGGGAAATATCTCTGATTCACGGTCCTACTCGGGTTGACAAAAAGTAGCGTTGGTACAGAATGTCTTGGTAAAAAAATGTCCTTTGGACGAAACGCCAAGAAAATCTCTTATCCACGACTTAACATTTTGAATTGCTAACTGCTTTCTGACTTCACACTTCGAATTGCTAACTGCTAACTGCTTTCCGAGTTCACATTTCGAATTGCTAACTGCTTTCTGACTTGACATTCTGAATTGCTAACTGCTTACGGACTTTTTTCTGAGTACCGAATGAACAAGCGGGGAAGGCAAATCCCTCTGTCTCACAGTCCTTCTCAGGTTTACAAAAAGTATTGTTGGTACGAAATGTCTAGGTACGAAACGTCCTCTGGGCGAATCGTCAAGACACATCTAATATCCGCGACTTGACAACATCTAATATCCGTGACTTGACATTTTGAATTGTTAACTGCTAACTGCTTTCTGACTTCACACTTCGAATTGCTAACTGCTAACTGCTTTCCGAGTTCACATTTCGAACTGCGAACTGCTTTCTGACTTAACATTCTGAATTGCTAACTGCTTACTGACTTTTTTTTCTGAGTACCGAAAGAACAAGCGGGGAAGGCAAATCCCCCTGTCCCACAGTCCTTCTCAGGTTTACAAAAAGTATTGTTGGTACGAACTGTCTAGGTACGAAACATCCTCTGGGCGTATCGTCAAGACACATCTAATATCCGTGACTTGACAACATCTAATATTCGTGACTTGACATTTTGAATTACTAACTGCTAACTGCTTTCTGACTTCACACTTCGAATTGCTAACTGCTAACTGCTTTCTGAGTTCACATTTCGAATTGCTAACTGCTTTCTGACTTGACATTCTGAATTGCTAACTGCTTACTGACTGTTTTCTGAGTACCGAAAGAACAAGCGGGGAAGGCAAATCCCTCTGTCTCACAGTCCTTCTCAGGTTTACAATAAGTTTTGTTGGTACGAAATGTCTCGGTACGAAACGTCCTCTGGGCGAATCGTCAAGACACATCTAATATCCACGACTTGACATTTTGAATTGTTAACTGCTAACTGCTTTCTGACTTCACATTTCGAATTGCTGACTGCAAACTGCTATTTGCTTGCTGACTTCACACATTTCGAATTGCTAACTGCTAACTGCTTGCTAACTTCATGGACCCGTTTTTGTTGACTCTTTCTCGACTTTTTTCTTGGCATTTTATTATTAGCAGCAAGAGATCCTTTGTTGATGGTTTTGCCAGGCCCCTCGCCTTTGCTTAATAAATTACTGCCGTTATTGCTGTTGTTGACAGTGCTGTTTTCAATCTTGTTGCAGCTTGCTAGTTCATTCAAACACCGTTTGCAACATTTTCTGTAAAGTATTAAGCTTCTCCAAAATGTTTAAATGAAAATTTTCTTTCTCACAATGTGACCTGAGGGAATGATCTGGTTGCTAGAGTGTTTGAGTTTGAGCTGTTCGATGTGTGACTTTGACCTGGCTACTCTCCCAGGAGGATGATTTATTTTCACTCAGATAAGTAAAACTTGATTTGGGTGGTACTTTTTTCGTTGAAGATGCGTCGTCATTTTTAATGTAGTCCGATGTCAGAGTCAGTTTCTTCTCTGATGTTGAATCCATCAATGTCGACAAACTCATACCAGTCAGTTCCATCAAATCACCTGGCGTCAAGCAACCATGGGCTCTTCTGATATTTACCAGTTTCTGGGCCTGATGTTGGTCAATGTATTCCAGTTCTCGTAACTGCTCGGCAGTGGCAGTTTGAACGTTAAGGCGTACCATGATAAAATATTTGTAGTTATTATTACAACACGAAAAGGTCTGAAGAAATGATGGTAAAAATTACGAACGAGAAGCTGGGACCTCTCTGTTCAGCTTTGCACAGTGATCATTTATTTAAACAAAAGACTGTTGTGAATTCATCTCACGAAATACCGAGTGAGTGAATAAAATAAGAAAGAAAGAAAACACTTTCCTCGCTTCATTCTTTTTACAGCGACGCCAGTGTGGTAAATTTGGTGAATAATTTATCCTGTCTGCGACGCCAGTATGGTAAATTCGGTAGATAATTTACCTGTGATTCATTAAAGAAACAGCAACACTACGTTCAGATTTAAGAATTACCAATATGCAGAAATCTAAATTGAGACGTCTAGTCGGTACGAAGTAATTTCAATGGATGTCAAGAATAGAGTTAATCTCAAACAAGAGCAATCAAGCCACTGAAGGTGTTTACCTCGAGAAATTCCATACCTGTAGCAGTCGTTCTCACTACAGTAAAGGCCGAAACAAAGGCCAGCAGGGACGAGAATACCAGACAAATGACATTGAGAACGAGTTACCAATACATCTTGAGAGCTTGTAAATCCAGATAGTATCCTAGTGCTGAGTTGACGAAAGTCGGTACTAACTAATGAAAGGGATACATAACCGGGGATGCGTTATAAATAACAACTAGATAGCATAATCTGGGCAGTAGGGATTAGAACAGGAGATATTATTTGAGAATGTCGAAAGCAATCTTGTAATTAGCGTTTTTTTAACTTCTTCCTGTTTTTTATTGACCTGATATCCCCTTCTAGTTCGTAGCATAGTTTAGGAAATGCAAAGACAGGTAGCTTAACTAAGGTGTCTGTTCTAGTTGTATGTATATATAGAAATTTGGAGTGTGTTTGGTTATTTACAGAAGGAGAAAAAATCGCAAATGATGCCGGGAAATTTCCATTTTGCCAGTCAAACACGAACAGAGAGACATGCAAATTATACAAGTCTTTTATCTTTAAAATGCCGTCTTTAATAAACAGTGGGTCAGTATGAGCATTATATTTCTTATTATTAATGATTCGTATTGATCGTTTTTGTAGTTTAAACAGTCGATTATAAGCTTTTGAGCCTCCTCATAACGGAATTCCGTATATAAAGTGACTTTGTATTAAGGAAAAATATAAAGTTTTCATAACTCTGCGAGGAAAAGTTTTTTCACTTTACTTAAAGTGAGATTGGCAAAGGCAACTTTCGAGCAAATTTGTGATATGTGCCCATTATAGGTTAGATTTTCGTCAATATTTATGTCCAGGAATTTTCTGATTTTTCATTCTGCCTGTTGCCAACTTTGTCGATAATCTGATTATTAATACATATGTTCTCATGGGAATTATTTTCTTTGTGGGTTGGGTTGATAATTGTATATTTTGTTTTCTTGGGGTTCAAAACTAAGTGGTTGGCGGAGCACCGACTGAATATTTTTTGCAGTTCCTCGTTGAATTCTTCGACCAGCTAGTTTATCTCTGCTCCAGACTTGTATCCCGAGGTGCCATCTGCAAACGATAGAACATTTTGTTGAATTATTTATATCGTTTATGTAAACAAGAAAAAGTATAGGGTTTAATATTGAACCTTGCGGTACACCACATGTTATTTCTGCTAAGTTCGATTTACTGTCACAAAAAAACATACTGTGTCGTGTTCTGAAGGTAGCTTTTGAACCAGTGATTAGCGTTGTCTCTTATTCCATAAAGTTCTAAATTCTGTAGTAGTATCTCGTGGCTTATAGTGTCAAAGGCATTCGAGAGATCCAAGATTAAGGCTAGTGTACTGTCTTTACCAGCTTTGTTATTTTCTGTGGCTATATATTTTAACAATTGCATAACTGGGTGCCTTGTACTGTGATGTTTCCTAAAGCCATATTGGTGGGGATAGAGAATGTCGAATTTGTTTAAAAACTTTGTGAGTCTTATAAACATAATTTTTTCTAAGATTTTTTAAAAAAACAGGCAAAATACTGATTGGTCTATAGTTCGTGAAATAGTTTTCATCACCTGTTTTAAAAACTGGGGTAACCTCAGCAATTTTCATCCTGTCAGGAACTATACCCTGGTTGAATGAGTTGTTCATAATATGCGCGAGTGGGGTGGCAATGAAGTTTGTTGAGTGTTTAAGGATACTCGACGATACATTTTCAGTCTTGTCTTAATTTAGGTTTCATTGAATTAACGATATTTGTTAATTTGGAAGGCGACGTCGGTGTAATAAATTTGTTTTGGGGTTGTCTAGTACTCAAGTACTCGTCAAATGACTGGGGGTTGGATATCAATTTTGAAGTTTGGTTGCCTATGTTTGCAAAGAAGTTATTAAATTCCTGTTCAATGCCCCTTGGCATGTCTATATTTTTGTCACCAAGATTGCAGAAGGAGGTAGGGATCTCTTATTTTTATTCCTATTTAATGCATTGTTCAAAACGTGCTATGTTTTCCGCATGTTGTTCTTGTTTCGATGAGGATTTTTTCATAATACATAGCTTTGCTTTGCTTTCGAATTCTGTTAAATACCCGGCAGTCGTCTTGGTAATTCCTAACATTAATTTCTGAGGGGGATCGCAACCTCTTGTTGAAGAATTTATTTTTGTTATTGGCTGACACTAAAAGACCTTTTGTCATCCACGGCTGTCGTTTTATGAATTTCTTATTTGGTTTGAGGCTTTTTAAACGGAAGTCTGTTCGAAGGCATTCAAATAGATATTCAAGAAGTTATCATAAGATATATTGGGCCAGTCTGCCTCCATAACTGCAAAAAAATCGCTCTGGGACAACAACGACTTAAAAAGTTCTATACTTCTGGAATTTATTTTCCTGGATAGAAGGGGTTTGAACTTTCAATATAAAAAAAATCCCAAAGTGGTCTGAAACATCGGTGAGGAATATTCCAGATTTGAAACGATTAGAAACAGAGTTGGTCAAGATGTGTTCTATCAGCGTTGCCGATCGATCTGTTACTCTGGTTGGTTTGGTGATAACAGGTGTGAAGCCTTCACTAGACATCATGTCAATAAATAAGTCTGTTTTGAGACGAGAAGCTACTTTTAAAAGGTCAATATTGAAGTCGCCCATAATCAGGGCTGTTTTGTTTTCCTTGTTAATTATATGAGTTAAGTAGTTCAGTTTTAGTTGAATAAGTATCTATCCGCTTTTGGTGCCGTATTTGGTCTGTATATTACGCCAATTACTTTTGACAAATGTTTTTACTTTAATTCAACAAATATAGACTCAAATGCATGAGGTATAAAACGGAGGGATCTTGACGAACAATGAAATAAATGTCATTTTTTTATGAACAGCCCAACACCCACACGCCTGTCATCGTCAGTACGTCTTGTGTTTGTTAATAAGTGGTGATGTGTCCTTGGGCAAGGCACTTGGCCCCGATTGTCCACATGGGTACACGATGACGCCGTGTACGAAGGCGTACTGCACGTCGATGGTGCGCATGTCTTCAACCAATCTAACCCTGTCTGTGCTGCAGTGGGGAGTTACGATGTTGGGGAGCTGGCAGCTGCTCGTCGTTGCTCGGTGGTTCTATACGGGTACTCCGGCTTCCTCCACCCGTAAAACTGCCACGGTCATGATTAGCCATTGTGCATAGGCATGTGACTTTAAACACCAATAAATAAATAAATTATAAGTGGTGATATCCTTCTAGAGTGTAAGACACATTTGAGGGGACTTGAAAGATCTCCGTAAGGCCAATGACGTCGAATGTGTTTTCTTCATTATTCAGGTCGGAGAGTAAGTGGTGTAATGGATCACAATGAGCATTTAGACTTGGGCAGTTGATGTGAAATGCCGAGAAAGATCCACGAACACCACTAAGTTCACTAACCAATTCACTGGGCAGGAGCTACTTCCATTCAGTATTGTTAAAAATGGACGTAGAGTCGTTGTCTTCGGGAGACGTCCCAATTTTATCATTCAGTAGGAGACCAAAGTCATATTCGGGATTAGTCTGGATCTCGTCCAAATTGATGATACCCGCCATGAATATTCTTCTGCCACCAAAACTATTTCCGGTAAATCACTCTGATATTTCTAGGGAGTGCCATTTCGCTATATTTTTTTTACCTCCATCTATGGGGAAACGACGCGTTAAACCTGAAATTAAATTGGAGTGGTGAAGAATATATTTCTGCTGCAATCAGCAGCAGAAAAAAATGGCCCCCACCGCCCTCCCCTCCACTCCATTCACCCTGGCCGCACCCTGCTCTGAACTTGAGATTTGTGTTAACTCATATATACCCGGAGCTGCTTACTTTTCCGATAATTGGCTGTACCTGATGACACAATCATTAAACATTTTTAAGTTTTTTATTTGCCATTTTCATTTCCTTGATGTTTGGATATTCATGTGATTAGCTGTAACACCCCCCCCCCCCCCCCCCCACACACCCGCGGGGAATCGACCCCACGATGTAACAATTTACGCACCGGGACGCTACTAACTGCGCCATGCAAGATACTTAATTAATTGCACGCACGAACAAGATGGAAGACCAGAAGGCAAGGTTCGACTTTTCAGGTACGACGAATGACCGATAGGGACCGAAACGGACCAAATTATGAGAGGGTTTAACATAAAAGTGTTTCTGGGACCAGCGACAATGGAATATTCTATAAATAACAGACTCTAAAGTAATTTCAGTGTTTTTTTTTAATTTATCGTATAACGAATTATATACATAACAACTTGTATCTCCTTTTGGTTTCCGTCATCGCAATCTTACTGGAATTACCAAGCTGGGAATGTACAGAGTTTGTACTCTTTTAACCCTTTACCCAACGTAACGGCCAGCGCTATTCTCAAACATCGCCAATTAATTTTCATTATTTTTTCATTTTTTGTCTCAAAAACATAGGTTATGACCCCTCGTTGGAACGAGCTCGTCGAGCTCGTTCCAACGAGGGGTCATAACCTATGTTTTTGAGACAAAAATGAAAAAAAAATAGTTATTCAAGAATTTTTTTGCAAGTGTCGTCTGCTTTCCATGTTAGGTAAAGGGTTAAGATGTGAAGATTCCCATGTATGATTTGTCTCTTCTTCGGTATTTGCACTTTTGGCTCCATATTTAACAAATGTCTCCACAGGTGCGAAACAATTACCTGCGCAACCAAAAATGTTCATGTTTCACAATGTAGATGGGAGTCAGTCCCCAAAATAGCTTTCAATGTTGTATTTCGGTCATTAAAATAAACGCAAAAATACAATGAAATATGTAATGGGAATATCTTCTTTTCAATGCAGTGGAGTGTTAGGGGGCGTGGAGACGGGGGGGGGGGGGCGGGGGGGGGGGTCCTGTGCCCCCACGTTTTACCGTAACAAAACAATCACCAAACACGCAACTACTACGGACTGTAATTCCGATATTTTATGACACAGTCACACACGGCGAGATACACGCAATATAGGTATTAGGTTTCATGGTTTATAGGATACACGAGTCCGACTCCATAGGCTTATGTATAAGGGGGCAGGTTGTGATATTGGCCATATTGCATGTGGTCAATATCACAACCTGTCCCCTTTCAGAGCAATTAATGACTTTCGCACCAGACATTTTGGTACATTTAGCGAGACTAACTTTTGAGAAGTGACTATACATATGTAACCCTTAATTGGTGAAAATCATTCCAAGACGGTATAAGTTTATAGAATTTAATCAGGAATGCAACGAATCAGTCGGATGATACCGATCTACAAAACATTTCCATAATTCTGCAAATATGGATCGTCTATGAACAGAACATACAGAGTGCATTCAATGTCTTACATTATTAAATACACACATGTATTTGTACTTGTGAGCAAAATCAAATGTAAACAAAATCTACGGGAACCTGCGTTCCGTAACCAGTTATTTCGCGACCGTTCCCAAGAATCAACTATTGCCAAACTGAATTTGGTGGGAAACCAGTGTAGAGGGAGTTGTTAGTCATGCAGGTGCAGTGAAATAGTGAGCGGTGTTCACCCATTCATTCTATTACAGACATACCACTAATTAACCATATATCTGCAGACTGAGAAAATATCTGAAACTAATTTATTAATATTATTATTATTATTATTTAAATAAAATGGCATCAAGTGTATGCTTATACACAATGGGTTACACATGTAATTGTCTGAATAATCTGGAATAATAATACATGATTATTAGCAGTTTTTGGTTGTTTGACTATTCGTGTAAATGCGTTTAAATTTCTGGCCATATAGTTTTGTTTTTGTGGCAGAGCAAAATAACACAAATTTCAGTGTTTTTTTCCAGGGGAGCTTGCCCCCCCCCCCCCTCCAATCTTCCCTCACGGGTGAGGGAACGGGTGAAGCATTCAGCCTCCCACTTTCAAAATCGCCCCGCGGCCCCTGGGAGTTAGTCCCAAATATACCTTTCAACACTGTATTCCTATCATTATTTATTTATTTATTTATTGAGGTTTCAGGTCACATACTTATGCACAACGGCTAATCGTGACCGTGACAGTTTTACGGGTGGAGGAAGCCGGAGTACCCGGCGAGAACCACCGAGCAACTGTCAGCTTCTCAGCATTCTAACTCTGTTCAAGCTCCGTTCAAGCAGGGTTACTGTACAGCGGTTGAAGACATGTGCACCATCGACGTGCAGTACGCATTAGTACACGGCGTCATCGTGCCCCCATGAAGGCAACCGGGATAAAGCGCCTTGTCCAAGGACACAACGCGGGCTATCCCGGACTGGGATCGAACTCCGGACCTCTAGCATAGAAGTCCAACAGTCTACCACCGAGCCACCGCGCTCCCTCTTCCTATCATTAATGTATACACAAAAACAATAAAATATACAATAGAAATATCTCTTTTTTCAATGTAGAGGGGAGTTAGTTTCAAAATAGCTTTCAAACTGGCATTCCTATCATTAACGTAAACACAAAAATACGTCTATGGTCGACTTTTAGTGTGGAGCCACGGTGGGGGGGGGGGGGGGGGCACCCAAAATTCCATTGGGTCCCATCTAATCCTGGGCTGTTTAAATACGGTCTGGAAAAAACATTTTGCAATTTGCCGTCATCTTTCTGCCACTAGTTTAATGCCACAGTAGATTGAATTCTAAATAGCCTATTAGTGTCAGTGAAATTTACAATGCAAATTATATTTTATTATTCTCTGTAAGTCTCCCACGGGGAATACGTGTTAAAGTATCTTTTCAGAGCAGTTCTCTTCAAAATAAAATAAAACATATTAATTAATGAAGTGTAGAGTTGTGTTTTTGTTCAGTTTTGGTCCCATGTTGGTGCGTTTCGGTCCCATATTGTTCCATTTCAGTCATTCGACACACCTCCAAAAACGGATATTTCCTAAACCTACCACTGGGCGCAAACCCACGCCGCAACACAGTCTTTAAACACAAGAAAGCAAACGATGTAACACACACCACTGAACTATTGGGGGACATTGATATAAGCAGACGAGCTTGTAAAGAATAAATCGACACACAGTTAGTTAACAACTGCGTCGTTATTATTCGAACATAGGTGGGAAACGAATGAATTCACATTTCATCTCCATGTATTTAAAATTAAGCAATGTTTGTAATAACTCTGATACGTAAGACTAAGAAAGCCTAAAAACGACACTGAAGTTGAATCGCAAAATTGATGGAAATCGACAAACCTTTAAGAAGCAATCCCCTTTCGAGGTTCGAACTCGATGCTGGTTTAAAAATCAATATGCTACACGTACAATACCACAGAAAACGTGGAAGCTTGTGGTGATATCTCCTGCTCTCTATATAAGTCATGATCAATAACATCGATGGAAAACATGTATTTCAAATATTTTTCCCGTTAAGTTAGGCCTAAATTACAAAATAAATGGAAATCGACAATCTTTGTGTGCTAATCAGAAACTAACATGTGCTGATACGTATAATTCTTAAAGCGAGAATGCCAGAATTTATGTCCTTCACGGACTTATGATTGCCTCTTTATATAATCTCGTTTGACAACATGATCTCTTTTGACAACAGTTACTTTTCTTCAGAAAAAAAAACACAACTGTATGTAACAAACCACACGAGGTGCGAAACTGAATATTTTTCTACTGAATATTTTATTTACAATCCAGTTCATCGGTGATGCGGGCTATTGATATTTCACGTTCTCTGATAGCGCTGCATCATGATGCTTTGTTTGTAGAGATACAATAACGCGTCCAGGCAGCCCGTCATACGTCATCAATCTTTACAATCATTCAATTTTCAATTTGTTTCTTCACTTTTAACCATTCCTATGGCGTAAAGTGTAAACGTAGTGTAGTACATTTTACAATAATATACAAAACAAGATCGCGTAGGTCCGTGGTGGTTATTACATGAAATAACAAAAACCACATCGACAGAGAGTATGAGACTTATGAAAACAGACGAAACAACTCAAACCGCTGAGCTACCTGGGGCAGTATTTGAGTCTTGGGGTGTGTAAAGAATAGATCGAAATGCATTTAGTTAAAAACTGCAACTTTGACATCGGCCAAACCTGCTTTCCCGGCGGAACGCGGTTCCCAACCTTTGTCTGAGTGGGGTGGCCGTCAGACCTGACACTCTTAAAAATGCAGGAGGGCTAAAAATCTATCCCCTCGCATGGCCTAGGAGAGCGATTAGCTCTCCTCAAGCTTACAAAAGCTACGAGTGGCAAAATAAAGTCGTATTATTAATTAATTCTGCCTAGTGGGCTTTGTACACCTTATTTGGTGCTCCTAACGAGATAGTCTCTGTGAGAAGGCTACACTGCCCCCCTCCCTCAACACTTCCGGGCCTCGCCAAGGCCCGGAGGTGTGGGAGGGGCAGTGTTGCCGTCTTACAGAGACCACTAACATAGCAGAGATTTGAAAAGATGTGGGCTTTAGGAATAAGGTGTTATGGTAATCATTATTTTCTAAGGCAGGAGAGATAATTCCATATGCGTGAATTCCATAGAGCCAGTGTCTCTGAACTAAGGTAAAATACAGAGTTTTCATAGCTGCGTGTTGCAGAATATTTTTTACTTTATTTAAGGCGTAGTTTGCGTGAGCTATTTAAGAATAAATGTGTGTTAGATGTGCTTTGTACAAAAGATGTTCATCGATTTTTATCCCCAAGAATGTTATTGAGTCCTCTGTTAGATCCGACGCTATTCTATCTATTTTGTTATTGTTGATGGTAACATCTCAGTGTAGTATATTCGCTCTTTTATTGCTGGGATTGATAATGATGTATTTATTTTTTGATGTGTTGAGGAGAAGTTGATTAGCAGAGCACCAACGAAGAATTTCTTCCAGTTCTATGTTAATATGGTTTAAAAAGATATTAGGATCAGTTCCAGATGAATATGCCGTATCATCTGCGAATGATACTATATTTAAAGACGTGGCGTGGCAGAGGTCGTTTACGTATTGCAAAAACAATATCGGTCCAAGAATTGAGCCTTGGGGTACACCACACGAGATTGAAATCGAAGCTGACTCATGGCCATTATATGTAACGTAGTGTACACTATTAAATAAACAACCTTTTGAACCATTCCGGGCTAACGCCATGAATGCCATAATGGTCTAATTTCCGTAATAGTATTGTATGGTTTATAGTATCGAATGTCTCTGATAGATCAAGAAACACAGCCAATGTGTTATTTTTACTTTCTTTATTGTTTTCTTCAGCTGCATGCTTCAGAAGCTGCATAACGGGGTGGATTGTATAGTGTTTTTAACGAAAGCCGTATTGGTTGGGCGTTTGAATTTTAAATTTATCCAGAAAATTTAGGAGCCGATTACACATAAGTTTCCCCAAAACTTTAGAGAAAGTAGGTAGAATGCTAACGGGTCTGTAATTATTTAGATTATGACAATCACTAGATTTATATATAGGAACCACTTTAGCGATTTTCATTCTGTCTGGAAAAATGCCTTTACTGAATGAAATGTTAGCAATATGAGCCAATGGTGTTGCTATTTTATCAATTACATGCTTAACTAAAAAGGTTGAAATATTATCACGACCTTTACTTTTTTCCTTTCATTTTTAACTCTATTTATTATTTCGTGGTCCGAGTTGGGATTGAAGAAATTATTGGGAAAATTTCCATACATGGAGTCTGTGAAAGAAGTATTATTCCTAACTATTTGATCTCTAGTTCGGGGCTCTGTGTTGACAAAAAAGTTGTTAAATTCGGGGCTATGATATTTTGATCAGTTATATCCTTTTCATCTATACGAATATGAGATGGAAGTGTGGCATTATTTCTCGACTTTTTTATTACCTCATTTAAAATTGTTCACTATGACGCATATTGCTTTGATTTTCTTGGAGTATCTAATTATAATATATGGCTTTACTTTGCTTTTTGACTTTATTGAATATCTTACAATACCTTTTATAATTACTACTATTCTTTTCGGTTGGCCACTTCAGTTTTCGGTGGTAAAATTTCCCCTTGTTATTTGACGACACTTTGAGACCTTTGGACATCCCAGGTTGTTTTTTGATAAATGTTTTCTTCAGTTTAATCTGTTGAAGTGGAAAATGACTGTTCAAACGTGTCTTTGAATAAACCCAAAAATGTTTCATAAGCTGTATTCGGGGGGCACTGTGAGGTAAGAATCGGTGTAAAATCGCAATGTAACATGCTATTAAAATTTCGGATAGTCTTCTCGTTAATCTTGCGTTTTAGTATTGTGTTCGGTATGATTGCTATGTTGGGTTTCTTTTCGATCAAGAATGTACCGAAGTGGTCCGATACATCAGTTACAGTAATTCCGGATATGGTATTACATTCAATATTATTCGGGAACATATGATCTATTAATGTAGCAGAATTTGTTGTTATTCTTGTGGGTCTAGTAATAAGTGGTAAAAAACCCTGACTAAACATTAAGGTTACATAGCTTGCGGTTTTTGAGTGCGAATTAAATGTTTATATCCACCATAATATACGAATGTTTCTTTTCCTTACTAAATAATTCTGTGACATAGTTTAACTTGCATAAGAAAAGGTCTATGCCGGCTTTTGGAGGTATGTTAGGCCTATAGATAACACCATTTAATCTTGATGTCTCTCCACATTTAACATCAACAAAAAGCGATTCAATAACGTGAGAAAAATACAGACAGGTCATTTCGCACTTGGTAAGTGAGGTCATCTTTTATACAGAGTCGCACACCACCCCGGCCGTCGTCTCCATTAATTTTGGTCGGGTATTTTTAAGAAGATTGTGATAACCATCTAAAGTACAGGACATTTTATGAGGCTGTTAAAGTATTTCACTAAGTGCAATGATGTCAAAATTATTTTCCCAGAGAGATGATAAAAGATGGCATAAAGAGTCCCAATGAGCGGAGATACTTTGAACGTTGATAGGGAACAAGAAAAAATTATGAAAAGTGTTACTTATGGCAGTTCGAAGATCGTGAGGCAGATGATAAGTACACCCCGAGTTACCTTTGAAATGGGAATCACTAGTATCGTCCATACCTTCGGTTTTGTTATTGTACAAGCGTATGAAGTCAAATTCCATTCTTTCCCGCACCTCGTCCAAGTTGATATTACCCGCCATGTTATTCCGTGTAATCAACAGGCCCAACACGTTGCTCCAATAAAGACCGCCACGTTGGTATTCCAGTGTTTAGTGAGATAAACAGATCTGCTTTGTTACATTGTTAAAAGTCTGACACATAGTACTTCGATGTGAATGGATGGCGGAATAATGTATTTGAATGATGGCAACAAAGACAAAAACAAACGTGTATACAAAATTGCACATCAAGTATAAACAAAGATGTAACTTCATATGAAAGAGAAGCATGATTAACATGGCGGACGGCAGACGTCAGATGAAGTATGATGGTCATCTTTTCTCATCTTTAAAGTCAGTATGTTGTTAGTGGCAACTATTTTGGTAGGATTATGCAAAAACTCTCACAGAAACACAGAACATGGAATATGCCCTCCCCCTCCACTGGTAAGGGCTTGATGGGGGTGGTTTTCATGTAAGACGCACGGAACAATTATGACACATAAATACAAACACGCACACATATATACATATGTATATATAGTTCGTGTAATACATAAACACAGACAGACTTGACTTGATCTCTGATGATCTGCAGATACAGTGAAACGCAGCTTTTCAGGTCAAAATATATTTATTATGTTACTCTCTGTCATTTGAACTATTTCTATTTTTCTATATATATAATACACACAGGTCGTTTCGCACTTGGTAAGTGAGGTCATCTTTTATAAAGAGTCGCACACCACCCCGGCCGTCGTCTTCACATATATTTAAAACTAAGAGGCATCACACTGGTAGCTATTAGGTTAAAACAAAAATCCAGCGATACGTGGATTCATTTAATTTTAATTCATCAGAAACACCTATAACTATACCTATGTGCTATTTACAGTCCATACATCCCACATGGAAATCATTTCGGTTAATAATGGTCTGCATGACCTGTATGCCAGGACACACTATTACCTTGGCATAGCTTCAAAACCTTGGACTGATGAATATTTTCGTTCAGGTCTAACGTTCAGTTAAAACCTTTTTTGTTACAGAGGACTATGCATGACGCGAACCATTATTGTCACAGTGCGAGATCTCGGAAAGAAAAATCTAAATCAGAACACTGTTTTACTGAGCAACCGGGGAAGATATTGCGGTCAGGTTCGTGTTTGAATCAGAAATTAACACACGTGTATCATTAAGAACCATCTATTCGTTGAATGCATGTCGAAGACTCCAATCCAGGCGAAAATGAACCGACTGGATTTTTTTCAGGGGGAGGATCACACCCTCCAGACCCCCTCTCCTTAGCGACGCTCCTTCGCATGAAGGTGAAGTGGACACTGATGGAAAGACGGAGGAAAAATATAACTTTTCCCATTTTTTTGACATTTTGTAACCAATGCCACTCTTCAACGCTCCTTGCTTTGTATCAATTCATCAGTTTTTCAGATTCTAAGTAAATTATTTTTTTTCGTGTTATTTTTGTTTCTTTGGCGTTTTTATTATTTTGTTTGTTGTCAAGTTGTTTTAGTTCATATTTTATAACCACCTATTAAGTTTAACCCTGATGGGATTCAAACACATATCTCAATTTAAACACCAGCGCTCTATGCATCAGACCACGATGCGTTTGGTAAACAATCTTCGTTTTCCGAGCATATTCCTCTTTAGCATTTTGCAACAGAAAGGGAGCTCACTGAGGATAGGAAAACTTGCACTGAATGAAACTCCTCTGTTGTTTTAGCAGTACATTGATGGTACATTTGGGGTTGGGGTCACTGCAGTTTAAACTGGGATCGAGGTCGCTGGAGCTATGGGGAAATTAGGAAACTTCCGAAAGATAGTGAAAAGGAGTGCCAACTGTGTAGTTTTTGGAGTAATGAAGACCTTGGAACACTTTGTCTCAGAGTAACACAATAGAGATGGTTAGTGTGTTCATCGGGGAAATTGGGAGGAGAGAGGTACGAGATGTCATCAAGCAGTTCTTTTTCGAGTTTTAGGAGGAGAGAGGAGGTGTTGGAAGGGGGTGGCATTTGAAGTACAGGCGTATTTAAGGCATTCGCATCCTCGAACCGCGACAAAAAAGCGTTTGGTCGAAGTATTATTCATTTTCTTATTATTAACCTACGAATCGAAAGACATTCAGCTTTTAGTACATAAACGTAACTACCCCTTTTCCAAAACACAGTTTACGAAACAACACTGGAGCGAGCTTACTGTCTTTCCGTAGAGCGGTCATGACCCCTGTTGTGGAAGAAGGGTCTAAATTTCTCCCAGTTACTTTGTGAAAGATAATGAGATCTGTGGTTTGCTGTCCGTTTTGGGGTAAATATCTGGATTTACTGTAAGACGAACATTGTTTATGAGGTTTTATCGCGTGACCCGATCCCCTTTAAGACCATTAAAATCGTATTCTGAAAGATAAAACACGATCGCTCAATAACATCACAAAAGAAGACTTAGAGTCATTACTATAAAACTTTTACTATTGTGTAAAATTTCCAGATTTTTGAAAATGCCAAATCTTCACTAGAGAGAACAATATGACAGGAAAGTTCATGTCCTGGACCAAGTACAGTACGGCGATCATAAAAGTGGTCGCATCCTCAACCAGATCTCGGCTTTCAAATAATAAAATATTACGAAATGAAAACTTAATTAAAATTAATACGCTCTAGAATAGTATGAGATACCAAGTTCTTGTCTCACCTTTTTTCGACAAGTTAGACAAGAAAGTGGATAGAGAATTTCGACAAGGAGCCAATACTATAAAACTTTTACAATTGTATTTTCTATAATTGTATTTCCTATGTATTAATATAACTGACTAAAATAAATCATTAGCATTTTAAAAGATATGAAAAAAGTAAAAGTTTTATAGTATTAGCCCCAGATTGTACGCAGTTATATTATTGTGCGACATAATAATCGTTGAGTGATTCGGAAGATAGGACAGGAATTTAAAAAACCCACAACACGTCAGGTAAGCTGTTTGAACCGTTGTTATAATGATATTATATTTCTGAATGCATCAGAATAACTCGTCAATTGGGACTATTGTTTGGAGCGCTGCCAAACAATGATTTGTTTTTAACCCTTCAACTAGTGTTACGATCAAAACCTATCTGCGCTATTTACAAAATCTCTTTTCAAATTTTATTTGTTTGCTTTAAAAACATAGCTTATGGATCCTTATTCGAACGCGCTCATTGGGCTCGTTCCATTTAAGGAAATAAGTTAAGATTAAAGGCAAAATATTAAAGTTTTCAGTTATTCAAGAAAAAAATTTTCAAGTGTCATCTTCTATTCGAGATGAGTGAAGGGTTCTTAACGTAATTCGAGGGAAATGCTGGTTGTTTTTTCCAGGCATCTAGGGATTTTTTTTTATTTGTGTTATGGATGAAGGCATGAATAAAATCAACTCGCCCCCAGTTTATTGAAAGATTTACGAAACGTGTGTAAACTGTGGATTCGTTAAGCATCCTCTGTGCTTTTAATACGGGATTTTTCTTTTTGTTTGTAGTTATCAACATCCCCGTGGGAATACCCCGAAGTGAAGCAGCGTTTCTTTAATGTTGTAAACAACCTCTGTTTTGATGGTACAATACGGCCCTATAACCAATGTTTGGGATGGAAGTCCTATAAAATGGGTAACATAGGTATAAACGATTGGCTGGACTTTGCTTTATAATGTTTATATCCATGTTGCGTTCAGGATTAGCCATTGTGCAGAAATAAGTGATCTTAAACATCAATAAATAAATAAATAAATAAATAAATAAATAAATAAATAAATAAATAAATAAATAAAAATTATCAACATTCGTTGAGATTGAAAGAATTTTTTTTATGGATGGAGGAGGGTGGTGGAGCAATGTTTATTAATTTGGGTTTTGTTATCGTCTATTCAGTGAAAAACATTTTCACACTCTGACAAGGCTGAGGTAACATACAGTTCGTGGAGTGTGGATTATTACAGACGGAGCGGAGTTTTCGCCAAACAATATGTCATGCTGTGTGGAAAAAATCTGGAAAGCACAAGCAAAATTTCGATCAGTTGACCTTCGGAAGTGAGTCAGGGGGATTACTGACAAAAATATTGCCAGAAACTTTTATACCTGGGCACAAAATTTAGTAATTATTACCTGGGAAGACACTCCACTCCACAGAAGGTTTAGTGGTAATCTATTGACCACATACTGAACAAATGGCAGATGTTCGTGTGTTCTGCTGTAAGACGTTTTTGTCGGCACGACTTTCACCATTCGTGTAAACCATGCAGGACTATGTACACTGCAACTGATGCAAGCTGCAAAAACGACGCGCTAATGTTACTCTCGGTCTACTTGTTTCAGCCTGCAGTTTAGACAATGTGGTGTCTGTAATTCTTTTCGAACATGAACACAATAACTTATAGAAAACCTATAGTGTTGTGATGTTTTTCGCCTACTCTGTTTTTACTACACCAGCCAAGCTGTTTACGTCTTAATATAATTTCCGCCAAACAAATTAGCATCAACTAACGTGCACACACACACACACGCGTAACTAATGCTCTGTCGTGGTTTACTCGAAACTGTGAAAAGTACTCATACTTCTAAAAACAAGATAGAATAATTTATTGACATATGATCCTAGAACCAACTTCCAGAACAGATTCTGCATCGTGGCAGTAACGTATTAAAAGAAATATCTCACTTCTCCTTATTATAAAGTATCTCCACACCGAGGAAATCACGTGTGTATCACTTTGTTCAATAACTTCATAGTATCTTCATCATAGTTACAACAGAGTCTTTTACTGCAGCGTTTCTTTATGTCAAATATAGCCTCACTCTGTTTTACTTCTCGTTTTGTCCAGAAGGTTTAACCACTTTCTCTAATGTGGCGGTCAAAAAACTGGCCAGTGCTATTAACATCGATTTTTCTTGTCTCGAAAACATAGCTCATGACCTACCATTGGAACGAGATCATTCCAATGAGAGGTCATGAGCTATGCTTTTGTGACAAAATATTTCAAGCTGTCGGAGAAATTCCTTTGCCATTGTCGTTTGCTATTCTCATTGGGTAAAGAGTTAAATGCTTCTCTTTTGGCGTTAGGCTGATGCGAAGGCACATTTTCCGTTGACATGTCTCCCATGTACAGCAGACCTGAAAAGATAGAATGTGTTCGTGAATATATATTTTTCCTACATGTTTCAAATACCCAAAACAAAGCAGCGTGTATAGTGGCATTATTGTGCCCGTCTTCATGATGTAGCTGAACGTGCCAATGTCCGAAAAGGGGGATTTGTCCTGACCTCGAGTGTTTTGACTTACTTTGGTCGAGCAAACACCTCTCTAAAATCATCGACTTTGCATGTTTCTTTTTCTGCCTGTCGAGAGCTGGTGACATTGTGGCGACATTCGGAGATGGCAGACTATCTCCGCAGTTTGACAACACTCTGAAGGTGGAGGATAAAGAGGAGTGGGATGGGGTCGGGGCGAGGTGGGGTTGGGCAGGACAGTGTAACACAACAATGATTGTCGGGCGCCCCGCTGAGTTTCCGCGGTGGTTTGCCGACTGTCTTCACGATTTAGACGTCTATTGCTGACACGCGACCCAGTCGCCCTAGCCGAAAGACCTTCGGCACGCAACGAGAAGTACGTGACGCATTTGCAAGGTGACGTGGACTTTCAACCATGATCGCATTTATGCGATGAAGACATCAAAAGTGTCAGGGTAGAAGATTAGGTTAGGGCAGACAGAAACAACAGCATAGCTAGAATAGGTCAAGTAATAGAGAGAATAGGGTTTGAAATGGATCGAGGATAGGTAGAAAACGAGGATTCCAATTGAATTCTAACCAGCAAAAATACTATCATTGAATCGAACACAACTTTTAGAGGCCTCAAAATCCTATAGCACTAGGTATTACCAATATTAAGCGAGTGACATCAAGATAGCGGTGTGGGTAGGACAATTTAGATAATTTTAGCAATTTTCGGGTCCATTTCGGTAAAAAAGATACACACCCAGACAATCGAACAGCCCATCAGAATATTCCATCTGTCGTGGAACCTTGCGTCCCATACCAACCGCGCGCAAACATAGCAACCAAGATGGTGGTGTTCATCATACAAAATGACCTACGGAAACAAGTGTCGCCGAACAAGACGCGCCGTGCAGTGACACCATGTAACAGCATGCTAATGCCGCCAAAACCTGACAGCTCACGCGTATTACCGTCATTGCAAGTGTCGTTTGCTGTTCGCATTTATAGATGGATGACTGGGTGTGAAGTTTGTTAGCGCCTTTATCTATGATGTTGTATTACTTTCAAAATCTGTGGTCATACTATATCACTCAAGTAAAAGCTCACGTTCGGCCCATCGTTTATAATTATGTTGCCCATTTAAAGGACTAACGTCCGAGGCGCTGATAATGGGATCGGTTTTACTTTCGGAGGTTCTGGCGGGGAGACTGGATCTGAATGATTTCTGGTCCAGTTTGACCAGAGAAGGGAACAGTTTATATATCTGTGCATTGTATGCGTATTGAGATTATGTGATAAAGAAATGACAAACAAGTTGTGTTAATTGGTGGTGAGTACCGCCAAATGTCTTTTTCACCACATGTACCACGACAAAAAGATTATTATGAATAAAGATTAAAATGACTTAAGTACTGAAGCTGGATGTGTGTTAGGCAAATGTCTGAAACTTTTAGTGAGCCAGATATTCAGTAAAGCAAAAAATATTCTGCTGCTGCAATAATTATTGTTTGTCTTATCTATCACGCTATACAGACCATTACATTTCAAAACAACTTTCTTTTTTTTGTTTACTGGCCTCCAGACCAAAGAGTTTGAACCTCTCCTGGAACAAGCTGAACAAGTTCCTGGAACACGTTCCACTGAGAAGCGATAAGCCATGTATTGTGGCAATCAATGAAAAAGTAACTAGTAACCTAACATATCTTGCGGACAACACTGGAAAAATGTCTTGAAGAGCCAACATTTTTGATTTTTTTCCTCAAAAGTATAGTGTTTACCACTAACTGGAACGGGATCCACGAGCTCATGTCAATGAGGGGTCACAATCTGTGTTTTGGAGGCAAAAATTGAAGAAAGAATATGAACTTCTGAATGGTGATTTCTGTGAATAGTGCAGAATGGCTAATCCGTTATGTAAGGTAAAGGGTTTGAATTATTTGTATCATAATTTTTGTTCACAGATTGTAATATCAAAGCTTTTTAACATGTACCTAACAATAAACGCGTGGATCCCTGATGATGATCGGTGGCCATCAACGCCTTCGACAAATGGATGATGAGGTCTTTCATCAAATAAAACCTTTTTAAACTCTATGGTATTTGTTTATGTTTTTGGTGTTGTTTTCTCATTTTTGTCACATTGACCCGAAAATGAGAATCGGTGCTGTATTACCCACCACAATCCAAATCGAAAATATTCGTCAAAATAACACACAAAAGTCGTGAAGAACAAATCATTTAAAGTTTTGCGTTCTGATCTCGCACCGACTATTGTAAGTTGCACGATGGCTTACTGGTCAGAGCCTGGACTTGCGATCGAATAATCGACGGTTCGATCCCGACCCTCGTCATCGGCGTTGTGGCCTGGAGAAAGACACTTCATCCGAATGCTTATTAGGGGCGCATTATGACACTGTGTACGAAGGAGGTGGGCACGATGACGATACACTCTCCTTCAACCGATGCTAACTAACCCCGTTCGTGCCGGGTAAATAAGAGAGTTAATCGCTGTTATTCGGTGGTGCTCTCCGCCTGCCTCCGCCCGTAAAACTGTCTTACACGATTTGACCCTGGATGTTGAAATGGTCGTTAAAACGATTATGGTAATGAATATTGTTCTGGATAAAAATTAATATGAATTTATCTTCTTGGTAAATTGATGGAAAAATGTGCTAAATATTTCCAGAAAAATCAATTATTTTACAATAAAAAGTAATGAAGCATTTTGTCAAACATTGAGGTATGTACTTTTAACAGGTGTCCTCAACTTTTGTTAACCACATAGGAGTCATTGGTAGTTGGTGAGGGGCTGGCGAGACACCCACCAGGGCACGGTAATCTCCTTTGCAATAGATGCCCTGTACTGAATCCAATCTATCGATAGACAAGAAAATAAATTAAACAATCTTAGTTTCTATAGTGACACGTGGTTTCTATTTGACCCAAAACCCTTTAATATGTTTGGGGGGGGGGGGTATGTTCGGAGGGTGTATTCGATTGAATGGGAGTTGTTGGTTCGGATTTTCCCCAATCCTCGTTTACATCGTAGAATTACCCAAGTAGACTCGATAATCATCCCAAATTATCTAAAATCACTTTATTTGGTACGGATTCCCCCTAAATCTCCTTCTTACCAAGCACTTGTCAAAATTCTTTACTGTTTGACATAAAATATCTTTGTCATCAACCGCTAATGTCAAACTGGAAATCTGATTTGACCATGACTTGACCGTAACCAACTTTTTTTGTAGTTCTTATCTTTATTTGGATTTGCTATACAACATAATTATGTTTATTTTGTTTTCTTGTCTATCGATAGTTTGGATTCAGTACAGGGCATATGTTGCTAAGGAGATTACCGTGCCCTGGTGTGTGTCTAACCAACTACCGATGACTCTTGGGTGGTTGACAAAAGTTGAAGACACTTGTTAAAAGTACACATCTAAATGTTTTACAAAAAGTTTCATTTCTTTTTATTGTAAATAATTGATTTTGCTGGAAATAGTTAGTACATTTTATATTAATTTTCCAAGTAAATTTATTCATCATCAAAGGGTGTGTAAAGGGTTTTAGAGAAAGTTTCCATGACATTTTAAACTTGGAGCGTAGGATAATATTCAGGATAGAGTTTGTGTCCAGGAAATTACCAGTTATTCAGTAAATTATTGCTTGCATGTTTCAATCTCATGTCAAATGTTCATGAAGCTTTCTTTGTGAAGTTGACATGTTGGCCCGAGTTAATCATGTTCGATATTAGATCCGTCAAAAAGTGAAATAAAACTTGTTGCAGCCAGTTAATTGTTTCTTTCTGCAAAGTGAATAATAAAACTAGAGAAACAGAATTTACTGTCACCAGTAAATTCAAGTCTTTGTGAAAAGGGTTAAGGTATAAGGAAAAAACCTATATAGAAAGAGAATTTATGGAGGCTTATTTTCTGGAGTAAAGTAGTTCTTAACAAATCAGAAATGGATTTTCGTTAACAGTATTTACAGACTTTCATACAGGAATCAGAACAATTTTCCTGAGAAACCAGAAAAGGTATATATGTGTACAGCATTTAAATGGTTCGATCAAGGAATCAGAAACTGACATTACTGGGTCTGCCATTTATTTGAATGATGAGATACATGTATAATCTTCGGGATTACATTAGTTGGAATAAAATGCAATTCATGATAGGTCTGAAATATATGCTCTTAATGACCTCTGTTGACCGCATTAATGTGGACCACATGTTGAACCTCCAGCAAGTTTCAACTCATTCGATGTAGGTTCCATGTCTATTGGTCATACCAAGCCTGGAGTATGAGCACTTTACAAATATTGGCTCCACCAACTCCGGATCTGCCATATTGCAGATGATGGCAAATATTCCTATCAGCTAGAAAATGTTAAAGTACATGGTACCTCTGGAAAATATATTGCGAATAAAAGTTTTCAGTAATGTTGGAATATAGACGTAAAAAGGCCTTAAAGGCCCCCAAGAGCCTATCTGAAGACATATTGACATTGGCAAAATACCCAGGTCCCATCTTTGCCAATGTGTGTTTAGAACAACATTGTGAGAATGAAAAGGGGTTTCATTATTCTCGATTTTGCATAAAATAAAATTTGTGGGACCATATTAAGATCTTGAGAGGGTCAAAATACTCCCTTTAAATAATAATCATTTAAAAGGGGGCGTGGTGGCTCAGTTAGTAGAGGTGCAGGCTGCAAGCCGAGAGGTCGTCGGTTTGAATCCAACCTGTGGCAACCGCACTGTGTCCTTGGGCAAGGCACTTCATCCCATTGCCCACGTGGGGCGCGGTGGCGCTGTGAACTTCGGCGTACTGCACCTGTCTTCAACCAATGCTAACCCTGCTTGTGTAAAGTAAGTATGTGGGGGATCTGACAGTTGCTCGCTGTTGCCCGGTGGTTCTCTCCGGGTGCTCCGGCTTCCTCCACCCGTAAAACTGTAGTGGTCATGATTAGACATTGTGTAGAACTATGTTACCTTAAACATCAATAAATAAATAAATAAATAAATAAATAAATAATTAAATAAATAAATAAATAAATAAATAAATAAATAAATAAAAAAATAAAATAAATAAATGGTCCTTTAAAAGACGAGCTCATTCCAATGAAGGGTAATAAGCGATGTTTTTAAAGCGAACATTAAAAAGTAATTAACTGAATCGACATTTCTGTGAATATTGCTGAGTGGTTTTCGCCGTTTTGTTGGGTAAAGGGTTAAGAATGCCTTACTTTGGAAGGTACACTAAATAGTGTCCCATTTCACATAGAATTAAATGTTGCAGAAAAGAAAGCGAAAAACATTATGTTGCCATGAGTTATATTGAAGATGTTTGTACTCACATTGAAGTATTAAGAGGGTTAACAACAGACCAATAAAATAATCCATTTCATTACTTTAATATAATTGTGATAGGTGTTTTGAGAAAGCCACACACCAATCCATCCCAAAACCTTTTGATTGAGAATAAATAATGCTTTGAAAAGTGAAGGGTTCTTTGTTCAATTCAACATGATTTGAGAATGATGTTTGTAACATGATACTAATTAAATACACAATGCTATTCAGTGTAACAGTTAAGCATTCTCTCTGACCCTTTGCTTATGAGAGATTCTCTGCTGTTTTAGATAATGGCTATTGCTTCAGTGAACTCATTTGCTAGTATATGTTGTGAACATATTTTAGCGTCTAGAGCCTCAGAGCACCTCATGCCTCAAAATCATAGATGACTGAGTATTAATGGCAGCCAGTCAATCAGTATACCAAAAACACAGAGATAAGATTGATTGTATTCGGGTAATCGTGTTGATAAACAGTGCAAAGAAGACAGAAATATTCCAATTACACCATCAAGGCATGCCTTCTATGAATGTGATTTATTTATTGGGGTTTAACGACACTTTTGACAGCCATGGTCACCTCACGTCGGACAGTTTTACAGATGCAGAAAGTCGAAGTACCTGGAGAACCACTGAGCAGCGGCAAGCAACTGTCAGGCTCCCCAACATACTAACTCCATACAAGCAGGGTTAATGCGCGTGCATCATCGGTGTGTAGTACGCCTTAGTACACAACGTCACTATGCCCTAACTTGGGCAATGGGGGTTGAAGTGTTCTGCCCAAAGACACAAGGCGCTTGCCGCAGGTGGGATTTGAAGTGACGACTTCTCGGCTTGCAGCCTGCCCCTCGTGACTACTGAGCCACCGCCTCCATCTATGAATGTAATGGGAATAGTTTGGAGGCTTATTTTTTGGAGAAAAATAGTTTTAAAGAAATCAGAAATAGGCTTTCGTTAACAGTATTTAAATATATTCATTTGTAAATCAGATAAATTTTTCCAAGAAACCGGAAAAGGCATATATGTGTACAGCATTCAAAGGGTTCGATAAAGAAAATGCACCAGGGGGTCCAAAAATGTGATTTCCAGCAATTCTGAACAATGCACTCAATGACCCCTGGGTAACCTCAGTGGTCTTGACCCATATTTTAAACCTCCATAGAGTTTCGACTAGTTTGTTGTTTGGTCCCAGGTCCATACGTCACACCATGCTTGAGATATGAGCATGACCCACTTTCAAAATGTTTGGCCGCGCCCACTTTTTAGTGTAATGCAGTGCATGTACGAACTTCGTGAATGCATTAGGGGGTCCAAAAATGTGATTTCCAGCAATTGTGAAAAATTCACTCAATGACCCAAAGGTGACCTCAGTGACCTTGAACCATATTTTGAATCTCCATCGAGAGTTGACTCATTTGGTGTTGGTCCCAGGTCCATAGGTCATACCATGCCTGAGATATGGGCGTGACCCACGTTCAAAAATACCCCTATGGGCACCCCTAATGTCCCGGGAATCTGAAAAACATAGGCGGCCGAGAATTTGTGACTGTTTACCAGCCTGCCAAAAATCAGCGAGATAGGACAATTTGTTTTCGAGTTATCTTGCGGACAACAAAGCGCAAAGCAGACAAGAAGAAGAAGAAGAAGAAGAAGAAGAAGAAGAAGAAGAAGAAGAAAAGAAAAGAAAAAGAAACCATACAAAAACAATAGGCTGTGTGTTTCACACAGACTAACAAGAGAATAACTCGCAGGGAAATACTTGGGCACAGTTGGTTCTCAGTCCTCTTCACGATATTATCGCCAAAAAGCTATATATTAAATTTGAAAAACAAAATCTCGAACGTATTTATTTTTAAATGTGACGACAAGAAATGGTAATATCATTACCAGAAATTCCAAGTACAGGAGGGACAATAACTCAAATAACATCATGAATGGTGTTCAGCTGGTTCACAGCCCCTAGTACCGTGAGTGGTGTTACGATGTTATCACAAAAAGCCATATATTCAGTTTGGAAACTAGACTGAAACATGCCCCCGCATAGTACATGGACACTGGAGATTGAAGAGCAAACAGTGATTTGTTGCTCGTGCAAGATGCCCCAGCAAGTTCTACCATGTACTCTAGCCGGACAAACCACGTACCATACAGGTGGAATTCTACAAATATTGACCAAATTCCGCAACCTGTAATTTTGTGAAATATTGAAGCAAATCAAAATCCTGACAATATGCACACCTCTGGTATGTGTACAAACATCATGTGAAATAAAAAAGTCCTGCCTTGACAACTGTGAGAGGAGTTAGCCGGACAAACAATGTATCCTAGATGCGGATGGATGGACGGACGTCCGGGTGGCAGACGGACAGGGGTAAAACAATATGTCCCCCTTCTCTTCGTCGCGGAGCATAAAAAATCCTCAACGGTTTATTTTAAATGTGATGACAATTATTTTTAAATGTGATGGCAAGAAATGGACACACCAGGCGTCTTCATTGTATCGACAAGTGCAACGCATGATATGGTCAATCACCCGAGTTCTAATTCAAGCAAAGGCAATAACTCTGAAATAAATGCATGGACACAGCTGCTTCGAACCCATTAGTAATATTATCACGTATAAAGCTCCATATTTAACCCTTTGAACCCTAGTGGTATCTTCCATATCAGTGCAACGGCAGCAACGGGAAGAGTCCATATTCTTTATTTGGCGGTAGACCAATTAATATTTTCAACGTACAGCCTTGGGGCTGCACTTTGAAAATATTGATTGGTCTACACCACACCTTCACTCAAAAGTCAACCTACTTAAGGAAATTATGAAGTATCATGTTACTGGGCCAGAAAAGCGGCCTCTGGGGTTCAAAGGGTTAAATTGGAAAAAAAATCTTGAATTGTTTTGTTTGAAATTTGATGACAAGAAATGATAATGATGTGACAATAAATTATCTAAGAGCACCAAGAGCAATCCCTCTCAAAGAAGTACTTGCACAGAGCTGGTTTCTCAATCCCATTTATGATATTATCGCCAAAAAGCGCTATATTAAACTTTGTAAAAATTTTGAACGGTTTTCTTTGAAATGTGATGACAAGAAATGATAATGTGATGACAATAAATTCTAAAACCAACAAGGGCAATAACTCTCAAAGAAATACCATGTATGACATTTTCACCAGAAAGCTACATATTCTATTGGGTAAAAAAAAAATTGAACGGTTCTTTGAAATGTGATGTGAAGACATTCCAAGTCCAGGAAGGGCAATAACTCTTGAAATAATACTTGCACACATCTGGTTCTCAATCCCCTTCATGGCATTATCACCAAAAAACTATATATTGAATTAGGGAAAGGTATTTTGAACGTTTTTTTTGTAAAATGTGAAAAGAAAATTGCGATAGACAAGCAGGTCGATCGATAGACAGATGGAGAGAAGGACATGCGGGACCCTATCCTATAATTCTCTCCCCTCCTGCTGCGTGGCGAGATATAATAACCGAATATACACGAAACTATGTGCATTGGGAAAGAAGGAAATGTATTCCACGGTACCGTGAACGAGGTGCAACAAATTTGCAACACTTCGAACCCAAATCTTTTATTCGATTTAAAATAATAGAAGACACCCGCGATTTGGTATTTTATACCGATGTAATATTGAGTAGACCAGTGCAGATAAGCAAATTTGGCTATTAACTTCTTGCGTGCTGCTGGTAGATATTCCTGCCGAAGACCAGAAATATTTTGCCTCTAAAATAAGTAAAACTGAGCACATTAAACCAAATTTTCTCCTCCAACTTCTATAGACTTTTGACCAATGATTTCTTGATTAAAATTCTCAAGAATTTCTCATCAAATCTAGGAGACAGGATCATTAAATTTGAGACTTGAATTTATGTCATGTACACAGTCGGTCATACAAATGAACAATTGTTGTACCCGATTCTGGAAGCCTGGGAGGAGGGGGCAGCATAACCAATCTTGGTTAACGGGGGAAGGGGTTAATTAAATAGGAAGTTGCGCTACGACTACTATACATATTTACTTTAATTACTCACAAATAAATTTCCAAGGCGTCTCGACTTCTTGAACTAAAACTGACTGATATTACTACATCATCAAAGCATGCCGCCTTGATGATGGAGTTGACGGTGAAGTTGGAATACTTTATCAGTCGAGACTTTCGTCATCACGGCCGGGAGAAATGAGGTTTATACCTCACCCCAACCCCACCCCACTCCAAAATCGGTTATCTTCCCGACGCCCCCCTCCCCCACACAAGGAACATCAATTGCAGTAATTGCTGAGTGGCCTTTACTGACATTTTACTTTTCTGTAACACAAAAATTAAACAAATGGTGCGAAGGTTTCAACAACAAAACCCATTCATGTTCGATTATTGATAAGTACCGATGAAAAGTAACTTGCATTTGATGAATTGAACCAATGGTTATATTTTATTTCGCGAAGGTAGTTTTCATACAACTGAACAGAGTTTTCTCAATTTCAAATCCTTGTGCCACCTACGACCGAAGGGCCATACTGACCTTCCATTTTCCAAAATTTCTCGGCACCGTGTGACGAGAGTGCAATACGCACCCTAACGATCGGTCGAACGCGCCGTCATGCGCTTCGAATAATGCTTCGCATCATGCCCCCGATTGAAAAGTGGCGCCCCGCCCCCTCAAAACCAGAATCCTGGACCAGCAACTGAAAGGGTAAAGTTTGATTCCGCGTATCAAACGTAAAACTGTAGTTATCGAAAATGCAAATCATTAGGGAAATATATTAACCCTTTGATACTTCCGTACGTCTTATGACGACCGAAATAAAACAGCGCGTTGATACTTTTGTACGTCTTATGACGTACGAAATCAAACAGCGCCTTGATACTTTGTGATCATTTGTTTTTTTTTAAAATTATTTTTCGATTTTTTAAAGTTTTAACCTCAATTCCTGTTTTGTCCCGAACAGTGCTTGTTGACAACCGTTGGGTCAAATGTTATTACATAATACTAATATAATCTTGCTGTAAAGACTTCTAAACTGGTTCAGTGCTAGACACCACTATCAGTGCTTTCAAAAAATGAGGATACCAGAGCAAAAGCCAACACTTCTCTTGCTTATATTTCATATTCAGTCAAACAAAAATAATATTTTGTTCATATAAATTTGTTTTAATATTAATTATTGGAGAGTGCCTATGGGCACTCTCCAATAATTTGTAATAAAACAAGTTTTGAATAACAAATTCAGACCACCAACAAAAATCTAGTCCTCAACCAGATAATTACTGATGTGAAACATATCTTGTTATTTGTACTTTCCGACGTTTGACGTCGCATTTTGAAGAACGTTGAAGAAACTGAATTCCCAGTGACATTTGAACGTCAGGATAATTAAAGTCTCAAAGGGTTAAGAATCTGAATGAATAAATTTGACGAGTGACAAAAATTCAATAGGTGATATAATTAGATATTTAATAAATCCGATAGGGAAATTAAATCGAGACACACTTACGTATGTGAAATAAAATATTCTACCAAAAATAAACTTCTATTGAAATCGCCGTACTGGCGCAGAAATAACAATTCAAAAGTTTCCGATAAAATACTCGATAATAATAACCATATAGTCAAATTGAAATGTCGTCCGCCACTTTCTCCGGAAGCCAGAAAATGCATACCGCGGGAGTTAATCCGAAACATCACGAACGTCGTTTTCATTAAAAAGTTATTTCAATTTATTAAAACCGTATCGCTGTAGTTTTGTCAGGTTTCTGTTTTAAATGTGAGACTAATGATGGTGGGCGATGAATTGTCAGCGCTGGAGAGAGGAATGGTCAGCGCTGGTTTATAGACAACCTGCTGCGCAGCGCAAATGAGACAACGACATTCTCTTGAAACGGTGAGTATATATGAATCTTTTCTTGATCACGGATGGGCGCTGCCACGGGGCTACGATTAGGGGAGGGGTGAATGGAACTCCCCCCCCCCCACCACTTTCTCAAAACATATATCACTGCTGCCTGAAATCTCTGACACTGGTTTATGTACTGTCGCTCTGATATTTCTTGGTCATTTTCTTCAAGTTATCTCTTTTCATTCCCGGCTGCTTGAGCCTTGGAAAAATCCACAGTGTGCTCCGAATGAAATGAAAAGTTGAAAAAATGCCCGGGTAGGCACTGTTCCTTCACATATGGGATACGCCATCTTAACCCAACAGGAGGTAAAATAAAGCGTGTGTGTTGTGTTTGTGAATGTGTGTGTGTGGGGGGGGGGGGGGTATTTTGCTCCAACCTTTATTCTGGCAACGTCACTGAACGGGCGTTTGGTGAGCTATAGTCTTTTTGTGATTCTCGGATAAATTGTTGCTTTTGAAGCAAATGACCGCGTGAAGGTTTCATATCTGAGGTGTTGTGGCCAAACAAGTTTCCCTTCAGCTGACATTGTTCCGCAAGTCACTATGGGGACTCCACTAAAAGGGCTTGATGCCACTGTGGTGGTCCCCATAATAATTTTTTGTTATTTACCAATCGATTGATATTGTCTGTACTGAAATTTTGGTAATTTATTGAATAGCGCTTTTATCACCCTCCAATAAACTGTAACAAAATAACTGTTATCTTCTTTTTAAAAAATACTATTCAAAGTTTAAAAAAAAAACTTCAGTACTGTAACTATTAACTCTTCGTACCCTAAAGCAGTTGGTACAATGGTTGGCAATTTAATATCAAAATTTCAAGCAGCAATTTCTGCCAAAACTGTAACTAGGAATTCATCCAATTCAGTCATGTGTGCTCATTGAGCCTTGTCAAACAAGATTAAATTGGGTAACTTCCCAGTCGCATCGTGGGAAAAGAACTGCAGCTTGATTTTTTAAAATTTATTTATTGGGGTTTAACGACACTTTTGGTGGCCAGGGTCACTTTGTGTCGGACAGTTTTACGAGTGGATAAAACCGGAATACCCGGAGAGAATCACCGAGCAACGGCCAGACTCCCCAACGTAGTGAACGTACTAACTCCGCGCAGGCAGGGTTAGCATTGGTTGAAGACAAGTGAACCAACGACGTGTAGAGCGCCTTAGTTCACAGCGCTACCGTGCCCCCCCCCCCTCCCCCACATGGGCAATTGGGATGAAATACCCCGCCCACGGACACAACGCAGTTACCCCTGCATGGGCTCGAATCGTGGACCTTTCGGTTTGAAGTTCAATGCAATGGCGTAGCCGGGGGTGGGGGTGGGGGGGGGGGGGCAGAGGGGTAACATGCCCCCCAAATTTCAATCATGCCCCCTCCATGCGATGTGGCCCAATTATTGATGCTTTTCACAACTTATAAATTATGGACACAAACGGCCTCGGAGTCAAGGAAATTGCGTTTTTTGCCTCTAATTTCAAATTTTTTCCCTGGGGCCCCCCTCCCCTCCAGCGAGAGAGAATGTCTCCCTCTTGTGCTCACCCCATCTCGCCGCTACGTGGCTCGGATGAAACTGCACATCCTATTCTGTATGCCCCCTAGTAGTTCGGCGATCTGAACGTAGCGGCTACCCCCTTCGTAGGGGGGGGGGGGGGGTAGCCGCTACGTTCAGATCGCTGAACTAGCCCCCCCCCCCCTCCCTCCCCGATATTACTCTTGCCCCCCTAACTTCGATATCCTGGCTACGTGCCAGGTTCAATGCCTTAACCACTGAGACATGACGCCCTCTTTAAAATCTTAATATATCGACATCAGTGTGTAGGATGACATTACTTGAATAGTTACATAAATAAATATTTATCGATTTTGGGTTTAAGATGAGTTTAAGCATTTATGGTTATATCGCGACCGCAGCACTAGTATAAAGCTCAGTTTATCATTCCTTTATACTCATACTACCAAGTTTAGAGGACTCCTATCACAGGCGTAAGTTACCGGGTTTTTTATGTCGATAAAGTAGAACCTGTCTACCACAGGATTTGCTTTCTCGTGATAAAGTAAGCATTTAATTTAGTCTATCTTGTTTGACAGTTCTCAAGGGGTAGGTAAGAAGACTTAACTAGCTGAGTGGTAAATCTTTTTTCAAAGGTGATTGAAACATGGACATTTTTTCAAAGATTCCATTCTACCAGCAAGAGTGGACTTAGTGTAGCAAGATTTTGTTCACAAATAATTGTTTTGTTACTGTTTATTGGAGAGTGCTATTAGGCACTCTCCAATAAATTGTAACCCAACAATTTTAAGTCAGAAATTTTTTTCTAATGCTGAGCAAACATCAAGCCAAGCTAATGTGGCTTCCAGCACTTTTCAAAGGAGCCACGATAGAGGCTTCTAGCCCACAACTAGCTACTAAAATCATCCATTCTGGAGCTCATCTGAAAAATTAAGGTAAGAAAAACCAAATTCATGGTAAATAGATTTGTACTGGGACGTATATGTAATACGAGAAATATTCTAGAGACCAGCATTTAATTAAGGGGAGACGACGAACAAACATGCCAAATTTGCAATTAACCCGTCCCCAACATGAATAGTAGACAACACATGAAAAAAAATCTTGAGTAATTTTTAAAACAAATTTTTGCAAAAACAAAAACTGGCATAAGCTTTGTTTTTGCAAAAAAATGCTTTAGCACTGCAGATGGCGCCGTGTTCAACCCATGGGACGTTATGTAACAGACAATTCAATCTGTAGAACTACCTTGGTGCACGAGATCAAAACTGAACTAATCGGAAAGCAAAAAATCTCCTGTCATATAACAAAACAGACATGGGACATATATCATAAGAAAAAAGGTATCCCCGCCTCTACTTCTGTGGAAAAATATTTTTCTGCAAACTTTATATATGTTGCGCATCTGCAAGACATGTGTAACATTCTTCTGTAAAATGTTTTATAATGAAGATGAAACAAGTCAGACTTAAACCTTTTACCTAATGTAATTGCAAGCGATATACAGAAAAAAACGGCATTTAAATTTTTTTTCCAGGATACAGTT
The DNA here is from genome assembly GCA_031216915.1 of Pictodentalium vernedei. NCBI lineage: Eukaryota > Metazoa > Mollusca > Scaphopoda > Dentaliida > Dentaliidae > Pictodentalium > Pictodentalium vernedei. The sequence continues at coordinate 163,942,857 of CM062290.1, read as the reverse complement.
TGTTTACGATCGGAAATGAGAAATGTCTGCCTTGTTATAAAACAAAGAAAAAGTTGTCCTTAAAAGTTAACAATGCGCAGGTATACTGTAATGGGTGTGCATATATTCACGGATAAAGTGACAAATAACAATTTGTATATGCTGATCTTAGCGAATATTTTTCGATATCTACCATCATGATAGATATTAGAAAATATCTCGCCGGAAGTCACGCGCATAACGCAATATGTTTAGATCGATGTAACCGACCGTTTCGGCATTTGGATATTATGTTATTGATTGCAATTAAAACATCACAGCGAAAATAAGTCAGAACACCACGAGGATGGAGTGGGGGGGGGGGATGAACGACTCGAGTTGGAGACTTTCATGTATTTTACAAGCATCGAAGGCGCGCATGAAATACAGGAAAGACTCAAACTAAGGTCGTTCCTGTGCCCCGTACTCTACCCGAGTTGTGTTCTGTACTTATTTAAGAACTGAATGCAATTTTTATAATCTTTATTGGAGTATGAACGTGTGGGAATGGGTACAAATTATGTATGAATCCCGAAGGGATTCATACAATTTGTACCCATTCCCACACGTTCATACTCCAATAAAGATTATAAAAATTGCATTCAATTCTTATAATTACATTCCGTAACTGTTTAAACTACTTTTTACCAAACAACAAAGCAGAAAGACGAAATAAAACATGTAAGAACGAACGAGGCGAAAAACCACCCTCACACAAAAGACAAAGCGCACAACTCCGAGTTGAGCGCCGGTTTTCGGCATTGACCCAAATTTGTCAAATTGCCGTCTTTCGCAACGAAACTTAGAATGTTCAAAACAGTTTATTTAACATACCAGTAAACTATAATCACTGATCACTGCGAGAGGCGCTAAAAGTTATAAACCCGCACAAACACCGCCCGAATTACATTCTGTCATGTGCGCTCTACCGTAAATGCGGGTCAAAGTTCGATCAAATGTATTCATTGGAAAATGAATTACATTTGGTCATGACGTTTTCATCCAGGTGACCAATGGGAATTGAGTATTTGGACCCAAAACGTGTAACTACATTAACAATGTAATTATATCACAATTAAACTTGAATTAAGTGGATGGAGCAGGATGTTTGGAGAAAAATATCACCTTCGGCGGTCTGTTTACTTTCTTGCTTGACACCATTTTGTGTCGAAACAATTCATTCACGACATGTGGTCACTCAGATACGTAGGGTTTAATCTCGGGAGCGAGAATTTTCTTGTTCTCGTTTTTGAAAGTCAGTCACGATACAGGGAGGTTGCCAGATATCCTTTCTGAATATCAGTCCCGATACCCGGGAAGTTCATAGGACAGAACCGGGAAACAAAGGCTGCGTTCTGCAACCTTTTATTCTCGATTCTTATCTATGAATATCCCGGGCATTAGCACTCGTTTTCAGAACCAGTAACTGGGAAATTCCTTTTCGCGAGATTAAACCACAGCTGCAACGGCGATGCTGTTCTCGAAAGAAAATGATATTCGCCATAATCTCAAAAACTATAATACGCAATCATCGATACCATAGTTTGTGAATTTCCCGAATATCGTGATAGACTTTCAGAACCTGGAACCGTAGAGCAGTGTAATTCCCGTTCCCGGTATTAAACCTTAGTAACGACCAATTAGCTGCTTCTTTCATAACGTCCATACATGTAGACCGGATTCTACACGTTGTGTAGCAAGCACATTTCTCAATGTCTGAACTGTATCGGGTAACGTTGAATGCACACGGCAATTGCAGTACAATAAAAAGAACGGCCACTGTTTCTGAAGAGGCACCACAACATTTCATTCTTGGCTGCATAAAAATGTAAGGTTACATTCGCGTCTTCCAACCCCCTCGAGAAAACATATTTTCTTGCAGTCACTCACGAGATAAATCTAATACCTACTCAAAAACAGTAGGTATCGTCTAGTTCGCCTCAATTTGCAATTTCGATATACTGTGATATCACCGTAAAACCAATATAAGTATTTGCTACACTGAGAACAATATGATATTGAAACCATAAACTATTTATTAAAAATCAGAAGCCCTTTCTCTTCAAGCCTAATGGAGACGGAGTTTTGAGTGCGAAAATCCATTGTGTTTCGCGATGTCGCCGTTTGATGGTGGTAGATGGTGTTTTCGGATCGGAGCACATAATATGTATAATTTGATATTGTAGGTCTTCCAATAAATGCCCAATTTGGTTGTAGTGGGAAGACACGTATGTTAAAATGTCTTTTTGTACCACCAGTTGCTATAATTGCCGTATCTTAGATTCTGCTTTTAGTGATGTTAGGTCTCACGAGTCGTTTATTCTATTTATCATAAAATTACTTATTTTTAACGCATCGAATGGTTGCGTCGAAAGTATACCCAGTGATTGCCTTTTTTCACTTTTGAGACTGAGTTGCCTTTTTTTACTTTTGAGACTGAGTTCAGTTAAACTTTCTGCTATCTTTATTCAAAACCAAGGATAAAATTAAAGCCAAGCCGCTAAATTCCATACGGAGTTGAAAATCGTTTAATTATAATGCCCGAAGGCCGTTACAAATATCTTTCTGTGCTAAATTGCAAGCTCACATCAGGCCTCAAAATATGTCCCGATTCACGAAAATCAGTTTTCGATCTGACAAATTCTTTGTGCGAGAATCAAGTTTTAGTCCTTCAGTAATTTAGAATTTGAGAGTACAGTTATACATTTGTGAGTTCAGCCAGTTCATATATATTCCATAGTAAAAAAAACTCTCATATTCATATATTTACCAAAATTTAAAACTTAAGGATTTAGTTCCAATTTTGGTGGGTTTCTTATCAATGTTGTCCATGTAGAACACATGTTCCACCATACAGGCTTTTGGTGGTCTTGCTAATGGAAGTTACAGTATATTGACAGTGGTTTCTAGTGAAGTCTTGGCTGTCTGTATTGGCAGTCAAGACCTTAAAACCCTTTACCCAACGAATCGGCCGCATCCGCCCGCGTAATATGCAAATTCAGCAGTTGAAAAAATATTATTTTTCAAAACTTCAACAAAACCATATCATGTGACCCCTCGTTGGAACGAGCTCGTCGAGCTCGTTCCAACGAGGGGTCACATGATATGGTTTTGTTGAATTTTTTTGAAAAATTTGAAAAAATGATATTTAAAATAATAAATTTTGATATCGTCTGCGTTGGGTAAAGGGTTAAGAGACACCACTGCTAAGTCGAAGTGTTAACTTATTACGATAGCAAAAATATGTAGAATTCTCCAGGCCTTTAAAGACCTGTTCAGAATCTATTACGAGAATCAAGTGACTTTTTTGCGAGAATCAAAGTTGATTCTCGTTGTTTTCCTTGTGGGAATCATTTGTAAGTATAAGAGTCGATTCTGCATCTCGCATGCATTTTAAGCCATGAGCGTGTTGCGCTATAACTCTGTGTAAAAATATTAATCTGAACCATGCTGCGCTGTTGTATTTCCAATAACAGCTTTTCCATGTCCGTCATATAGTTCTTTGATTATATATATATATATTTGTATCACTTAACAGTGGTTTACTTATGAAATAAACTATTGGATTGAATTGAATTGATTGGACACGCCAGTAATAAAGACAACTGGGTGAATCGACACAGTCTAAGCTATCACGGAACTAAATATTTTATCATAGGCGACCATTATAACGTTCAGGCAAAAAAAAAAATGATCGCATCAAATTAATTTCGGTATTCAAATATCTTTATCAAGTATAGCCCTTCAGACAACTTTTTCTGACCCCAAAACAGGGGGGGGGGGGGGGGGTCATGCAACAAATAACAGAGAAAAATTGACAGCAAGGGAAGTACCGGCCACGTGCACATATTTTTCAGGGAATTCCCTACAAAAACACACGAAATGTAAATTGTATTTTTCAGGTCCAAAAGTCATCAAATGACCCTCTTTTTTATCTGGAATATTCATCAATAATGCAAGATGTCAATAGAATGCTTCAGACATTTATTGAAACAATTTATTTTCCCAAGTCTGTTTATTTTTAGAGACTGCATCACTTGTGAGTGCAACATTTCAAGGCGGGTATTTCTAATTCAAACATTTGGTTCAGTGATACCTTGTGCGGAAACTAATATGCACGATCGACATGATTTTGATTATAGCATGCCTTGAAACGCAAAGACCACCCATAAAAAATGCTCATTTGATGGAGTTTTCACTGCGGTTCATAAGCACTATAGCGATGCTTATTCATCACCTTTCAAACTTCAGTCAATGTTTTGGACGCAGTAAGTGAGGATGATATATGTCAACCTCGCCTCTTTGCCCATTTAGTTTTCATCACTGAAAACATTTCAATGTTCAGCCCCCTCTTGCTGGCATGTTAAATGTGTACTTTCCCAACCCCAGTGCCCCCAATGGTCGTGCATATTGATAAGGTATTTGGTTTTCATGAGATTTATTGTTTTGGAAATCACTGGGAAGAGTTCCGTTGCCAAGGTGTTGTAAAATCGGACAATCGAGGACTTTTAACTGCCAGACGTTTTTCTTTTAAAAGGCAAAAAACTCGAATCAAACTTATGCATCATACTGAAATTCTTCCACCTTTAACCCTTTGGATCGGAGAGGCCCTTTTTGCGGTCCAGGACAATGATACGTCATTATTTTATTAAGTAAGATAGCTGTTCAGTGAATGTGTGGGGCTGACCGATCAATATTTTCAACGTGCAGCCCCGAGGCTGTATGTTGAAACAATTACTACTTGGTCTACCCCCAAATGATGAATATGGACTCTACCAATTGGTATTATTGAACCGACCTAGTTGATTGCATGAAGGGATTAAGGGGTAGAAACCGTTATATACTAAGAAACGATCACATGAATTTCGAAACAAGCCCTTAACCCATATCTGAAGCTTATCACCAAATCACTGAGGTTATTTCTCTTGTTTGTATCGGAGATCACGGAATGATTTAAAGGTACAGGGGCTGAATCGATATGGTGTGTGTGTGTGCGGAAGGGGGGGGGGGGTGTAAGGATGCATAGAGGTGGGGTCAGGGTGAGTGTGTGAGGGCGTGTGTATGGGGAGGGGTGGTCATAGATATGCATCAGCGTGATTTGTTTAAAAAAAATAGTTCACTTTAATTAACGTTTGAATGGAATGTTTAAAACAACTGTGTAATGACACCTAGCGGTTGTTAGCCTATGTGTTTGCCAGGCGGGTTTTGGGGGCACCTCCCATTGACCAACGCTCACGAAATTTGGCACACTTCTTCACAATAAATAGTAGGTGTGAAATTCCATTTTTCACTTTCACAGTCTAACATTTATCCAAATAACGTAGATTTTAACGTTCTTTCTTCCTCCTTTAATACCAACTGTTGTATCAAGCCTGACTATATCAAATTTTGGATATACCATCTCCAAGAAAATCCATTTCTAAAAATGTACTACCGACATGGGAAGTTCCAACAGTTATGACCGAATCAAAGGGTGGCGTTAGCCTCCTAAAAATGAAATGACGACGGAGTCTCGTGAAATTTTGGTATTTTGTAGATCCCAAAATTAGAAGAAGGTAGTTGTTTTTGTGTTGTTGTTCGAGTTGTTATCATTTTTAACGTTTTGAGGTGAATTGAATTTTAGCACTTCTCAGCTTTTAAAACGGTATAATGCTAAAACGGCGACATGCATAACTTCCCCATCACTCACCTACAGCTATAAAACTTCACAACCTTATTCTTAGATATAAGATCCAGTGCATGTCGTTTTAACATTATTTTCAAATTTCCACCTTTATCTAAAACAACGTTAGTTTTAACGTTTTTCTCTGTCTCTTAATAACAGCTCATCAATTAAGCTTGCGGTCATGATATAGCCAGATGTGCTGAAAATGACACTAAACACCAATAAATAAATCTATTGAACAATCCTTCTGTAAATTGTGGGAATATAATAATTCACCAACAAAAACATTTCTAAAACTTGGCAGTGACCACGAAAATTCTCAACGTTTATATATGAAGTTTAGGGTGACGTTATTCACGTCTAAATCATAAAAAAATCAAACGACGGCAGATTCTTACGAAACTTTAGTATTTTGTATAGCTCTGACAATTACCAGATAGCCATGTTCCAATAAGAGTAAAATCCTCGGCCTCTGACAGAATGAGAGCTGGCGTAGTTCCTTTTATGTTTACGGCTCCAGTAGCAAATGTTACCGTCTGATGTCACCACGCGAAATATTTGAAATGACGTCACTCGTTTCGTAATTACTTCATCAACGAATGACTAGCAAGCCGCTTCATTTTTTTCTGGATTTTTCACGTGCAGAAGACGGTTTTTCGGATAAAGTGTTGTTTAAAGTACAAACCGATTTAAGATTTGAACAAAGAAAGAATGAGTTTATCTGGTATATTGATTATTTATTCATTGCCGTCGTGGGTACACGAGAGGTTTATTTACTAAACCTGTGATCGTTAAAAGTTGCCTTGCAGAAGGCAACTTTCAACGATCACAAGTTTCGTAAATAAGCCTCTTGTGTTTCACAATGTGGGTATGGGCTATGGGTAGTGTCTTATTGGAACATATACGTTATTGTGATGAGTTGACGGTAGCATGGTCTGAGGTTTGCGGCTCGAAGCTTATGTTCAACCGAGACGCGAAGCGTCTCGGTTGAACATAAGCTTCGAGCGGCAAACCTCAGACCATGTTACTTTCGCGTCTCGGTTGAACATAAGCTTCGAGCCGCAAACCCCAGACCATGTTACCGTCAATTCATCACAATAATTTATAATGGTTAGTATTTGGATTTATCGCCATTTTGGACAATTTACATAACTTTAAACTTGGATGACTCGTTACATATTCATTATAACGCTAACGCTAATGTTTTGAAGATTTTGTTCGCTCATACCTTGATCAGGTCTTTTAACATTTTGAAGGGCTAACAAACGGTCTTGTTTTTAACTTAGACATTACATACGCAACGGACCTGGACGTCTAAACGATGTTGGTCGTGCTTCAGTAAATTACTTCTAGAAATTCGCTTTGCGATTCAAAATAATCTTGTGTATTGATTTGGGATCGGGAAGCAAATATCGAGAAGTCATTCAATGAAGCACAGTCAACATTGTTTAAACGTTCAAATTCGATGCGTATGTGACGTCTAAGATAAAAATAAAACGGGTTGTTAACTTTTCAAAATGTTCAAAGACCGATTCAAGGTATGAGAAATCAGAGCATTTGAAAACAACGTTCTTTGCTTCATGACCTTAACATTTGCAACTTAACAACATCAAAAACATAACCATGCACGAGATCAATCGCCAAAGTAACAGTGTGTAAAGTATTATAGCTGCATTTACGGTACGGACGGACACATACGCTTTCAACAAAAACGCGCGTCATGGGGTCAAAAAGTGCAAAAAGTCAAGAAAATTCAAGTGACGCAGATGTAAATCTAAAGAATAAAAATACCGAGTTTTTAATCATTCGAGCAGTACACAATGCCAAATTTGCATGGGCGCATTTTCATTTTTGTGACGTTTAACGTCATACTGTCACCGCAACCGCACTCCCTGTTTTATTCCGTCGGCCGAAAACTGACTACAAGTCAGGATCACAGGTACTCGGCACAAGCTGGGAAATCGAAAGAAAAATGATATTTGATACCATTTTTGAATTGGGTGTTCTTGGGTTGTTCATGATAACTGGGAGAAGTCGCAGAAAAGGCCGAAAAAACATTGAGTCGAACAAGAAAGTGCATAGTGAAATGAGGTTTACGAGCGACAATTATCCGATTTATTATAAATAATTCGAGGTCCCATTGTCTATGGAGGGCAGATTCAAATATTAACCGTATGCCTTTATCAATTACTAATCTCGGATCTACATTTATTCATTTCTGGCGATCACATTTGCCGTTTATACATTTTTTTAACCTTCCCTTGGAATTAAACAAGTTAGCGGCATCCATAGAAGCACAATGACATCCCATTGGCTACTATGTATGCCGAGAAAATCATCGATGAAAATAAGCCAATGGGATAATGGAGAAAGCTTTTGCGCAAGTCGAGTATCTAAGGACGCCGTCTACTCAGGTCAACTTGGGAAAAGATGTCAAAGTTACGGTTAAAAAGTGTATAAACGTTAAATGTGAACTCCAGAAATTAATAAATGTGGTTCCGAGATTAGTAATTGATAAAGGTATACGGTTAATATTTGAATCTGCACTCCATATACAATGGGACCTCGAATTATTGATAATAAATCGGATAATTGTCGCTCGTGAACCTCATTTCACTGTGCACTTTCTTGTCCGACTAAATGTTTTTCGGACTTTTCAGCGACTTCTCCCAGTTATCATGAACAACCGAAGAACACCCAACAGTCATGTAATACACCACTTTAAAGCTTATTCATTCCCCTTTCCACTGATACTGGGTATTGTTGGATACGTTGTGTGAATCAATTTTTTTTTTTTTTTGGGGGGGGGGGGGACGAAGATGAGTGCTATCGTTTTCGAAAAGCGAGTTGTTTACCTTGTTAATATTTATATACCATTACAGGGGCACGTCAGCATAGATTCAAAAATGATATCAAATATCATTTTTCTTTCGATTTCCCAGCTTGTGCCGAGCACCTGTCGTCAGGATAGGATTTTTATGCGAGATTATATTTTTAAAATTTCAAAAGGTTACGCTTCAGCAACTATCAGAAAACAAAACCATCGAAAAAGACGTTGTTTGCGCGATGGCGTTAATATTTTTAGTTTACTCAAAATTAAAGCATTGCCGTACATAAGTCCGATCACCAAAGGAACAGTGTGTGAAGTTGTATTTATTTATTTATTTATTTATTTATTTATTTATTTATTTATTTATTTATTTATTTATTAAGGTTTAACGACATATTAACAGCCAAGTTCATGTCGTGTCGGTGATAGTTTTACGGGTGGAGGAAACCAGAGTACCCGGAAAGAACAACCGCGCAAAGACGAGCAGCTGCCAGCTCCCCATCATCGTAACTCCGCACTGCAGCACAGGCACGGTGAGATTGGTTGAAGACATGCGCACCATCGACATGCAGTACGCCTTAGCACACGGCGTCATAGTGCCCTCGCGTGGACAATCGGCGTTAAGTGCCTTGCCCAAGGACACAACGCGGGAGTCCGAATCGACCGCTCAGACGGTAACCCATTCAAGGACTAGCCGGGCTCGACGGTGCTTAACTTCGGTGACTTCGAGAACCGGTTACCGCAACACCTCCAGGCCCCCGTGTGAAGTTGTATAGCTGCATCTATAGGAAGGACGGAGCCATGTTTGTCATCAAATGCGGTTCCTTGAGGTTGTAGGCCTGAAATGTGCGAAAACTAAAAAAAAAAAAAACATCCAGTCACGTGAAAATGTAAAAAAATATGGTAAATCGAAAAACTAAAAAGTACCATGTTTCTAAATCTATTCGCCAAAAATACTACAATTTTACGAAAATAAAACTCATTTTATTTTTAACGACGTTGACGTCATACCGTCAACACAAACATGCTGTCAGAGTTTTTGCCCTATAGTCGAAAACTGCATTTCTAAATATAGTTTCTATGGTCAATGTATTAAAAAAAATTCAAAATCATATACTTGACGTATAGATGATAAATTGAAACGTTTGATCACTACGTTTTTTCAGTGACAATGTTAACATTTGCATGTTTTTAACAACCAATATTTAACCGTGCGCTAGAACAGACATCCAAGCGATAGCGTCTGAAGTGTCAAAGTTGAAGCTTAACCCTTTGAACGCGAGCGGTCGCTTTTCTGGTCAGGAACATGATACGTCATAACGGCATTAAACAGGATGGCTGTTCAGTAAATGTGTTGGGTAGACCAATCAATATTTTCAACGTGCAGCCCCGAGGCTGCACGTTGGAAATATTGCTTGGTCTACTCCAGATAATGAATATGGACTCTTCTAATTACAGCCATTGAACTGGCATGGACGATAGCACCAGAGTTCAAAGTGTTAAGTGAGTACAAAGCGCTAATTTGACGTTTTCAGACTGAAAGTGCCCCAAAATTGCCAATATTTGATTTCATCAACAAGATGCAATCCGAAAGTTTCAGGACAGTAAGTGAAAGGGAAATATCCCTAAAATTGGACCAGACGAAAGAGCACAACAAAACAAAGGGTAAACAGTTACAAAAAGTAATTTCAACTTCGTGTAATGATTTCAAATCTTGCACGTTCCATGATCTCTTCTGAAATAAGTGTGGAGAGCAACCGTCTCCCAACGACTCCCTGCTGCCCGCGTTTTTGTTGCAAAACAGATACAGAGATAAATTTAACTGACCTTTTACTTGTACGAGTTTAACAAATTAAAAATAAATTTTATCTTTCAGAACTGTAATGTTTTCGACAACGCATATACATCCTGCTGATGTCAGTCCGGCCTTTTTTCTTGCTTTCATGATATCCACAACTTTACCCGTGAGCTGGGGAGAAACAATTATCATCAAAATTCACACCGATCCATTCCAGGAGACAGTAATTCACGATTCAGTCGGTCCGACAATTAGAGTCCAGAACTTTAAAGAAACATACCGTGGAGTGGAAACGAAAAATGTTAAAAAAAATCTGCTGGATCTTTCCAAAAATCTCAATGAACAGAAGGAGGCTTTCACACTTTTCCAGCTGAAATATTTCAACAAGAACCGACAAACAAGGTTTGTTCACCATTCAAATGAAAATATTGGACACAATTATTTAGATGCTTCCAGCAAAACCTTCAAAATCAACTATGACATTTCTCACCAGACTCACGAGGCTGCTGAAAAACGGAGGGATATTTCATCGGAATTGACATATTTGCTTCGAATTTGGCATAGGTTATCACCCTATACTACCTTCCCCCTCCACAATCACGGACAGAGGATGATTAATAAAATGCAGTTCTGCGGAATGATTTGCTCAAGCTGTCGGGAGACTACCCTCATGCATTTTGGCAGGTGTCATATACATTGTAACCAAGGCGGCCACGAGTTTCAGGTATGTCTGACAGTGTGGCATCGAACGAAGAGGGCAAGAAATGCCTTTTTACAATTTCGTTGAAACAGCAACGGTATTGTGACACTTCTTTGTGAGCTGTACAGTATGTCCTTCACGAGTGATCAACATGCCGGTGTGTACAATTGTAGAGGACGTTTTGAATTGAACTTGGGCTTTTCAACCAGTAAAATGTTTGGGCTGATGAGAATGTGACGACGGAAAAAATAACTGTAAACTACAAGAGGAAGATTAATATTGATGTCACCCAGCAGCCCAAGCTCTCACGCCATCGGTCAAAATCTCAAACGAATCTGACGTTATAATGTCCCGGATCAGTCTAGCCCTTAACGATTTACCTAACGAATTGCCCGCATCCGCCCGTGTAATATGCAAATTTAGCAGTTGAATAAATTAAATTTTTCCAAATATTTCAACAAAACCATATCATGTGACCTCTCATTGGAACGAGCTCATTGAGCTCGTTCCAATGATGGGTCACATGATATGGTTTTGTTGAAATGTTTTGAAAAACTTAAAAAAAATGATATTTAAAATAATAAATTTTGATATCGTTTGCGTTGGGTAAAGGGTTAAATAGTCCATCGTCTATTTTAGATTCAATCGGTTGGAATATTTCAGTTGGTCTGTAAAGCTAACCATAGGTTATCTTTTCCGACCAACTGAAATATTTCATCCGATTGAATACACAAAACACCATAAACAGTCATTTTCTCTGAATCAGTACAAGAAATGTTTCTCAATCGAAAACTGATTTGACGAAACCCTTAATGGCATTACCAATACTATTAAACATGTTTGTTTACTAAATAATTATGAATGAAGACTTACCACAGAGCTGTAGTTTTATGAATACACCGCGCAGATCCACTAATTGTGTCGATATCTCGATATTTTCAAGGAGAAATAAATACTTATTCTTTGGAATATCCATCGCTGACGCTGGAAAGGTATCAGTATCATAATCTTTGTAGTGAAAGGATATCACAAAGCATCAACGGAAGTCTGTGCGCAAACTCCACGAAAAGCGGGTAAACAAACAGTCCATAATAGCGTCCGATTCCTTACAGAATTTGACTGGTGGCCTTTGAGCTTGCTTAAAGTCCGAAATGGCTGAAGGAGTGAATCACTGATCATCGCACACACAAATCAAAATTAGATTCAGGGATATTAATCCAAGCTCATAAAGGGGCCGAATTTGTGCTCCATTCACAATGCGAAATTGGCAGTAAAACAATTGAACTCACGATTTTTTCCATAACCTTCCATCTATCAGTAAGCAAATAGAATCAGCATTAAAGCCAAAGTTCTGAACCCATACTATCACTTGAATATTGTGTATTTATTAAACTTCTATGGAATATGTTTTCACCTAGTTTAAACCGAGGCGATTTGTCAGGTTCATTTATACTTCAATTCAAGGGACCTCAATAGATGCTATCAGGCCTGGAATTCTTAAAAATGCAAGAGGGCAAAAAATCGCTTCCCGCGCATGGCCTAGGGGGCGATTAGCTCCCCTCAAGCTTACAAAAGCTAAAAGTGGCAAAACGAAGATTTACTGTTAATGAATTCTGCCGAGTGGGCTTTGTGCATTTTATTTGGTGCTGCTAACAATGTAGTCTCTGTGAGACGGCTACACTACCCCTCCCACAACTCCGGACCTCGGCAAGGCTCGAAGGTGTGGGAGGGGCTGTGCGGCCGTCTTACAGAGACCGCTAACAAAGCAGAGATCTGAAAAGATGTGGGTTTTAGGAACAACTCTGTTTTGTAATCATTTTCTAAGGCCAGGAGTGCTAGTTTTCGCCCTCCTTAATTTTTTTTTAGGCGGGCAGTAGGCGAGCGAATAAATCGCTCTCCTGAAAATGCCAGGTCTGTGCTATAGTGCTTGGCCATCTGTTAGGCAAAAAGATCCTTCTGGGGGAATCTATCTCTGGAATTATGGATAGTTTGTTCTAATTTGATAGATTTGGATCCCCGTACTCGACCCCAGTCCCCAAAAGGCCCTTTTCTAATTGCTATGGTCTAAACCTTGAGACTGTTGTGAATGATCGACACTTTTTCTTTTTGAGACTGGTTTCGATTTTGAAAAAGTTAACTTGTCTACCTCATGAGTGATTTTTGTCAAATTTCTGAATGGTCCCCTGCTTTATTTGTAATTATATATATAGACAGGAAGTAAAGATTGTTCATGTGATAAACCTAAACCATTTTTTTCTTGTTTCCAAGAACTAACTGTAATTCTCCAAAGAAGCAGACAAAATCATAGAGTTCTGCACAGGAGAAGACGTAATTAAACACAATACACTCCACGCAAACCTTGGCGCATAACATTTTTTTACTTCAAAAAATTTTAAATGGCAATCTGAATGTGATGTTTTTGCAATAGAGGAAGATGGAAATGACGAATGGATGCATTACCTTCTCCCAGAACTAACGCGGATCAAATGCTGTAGTTCCAGTAACCATCAATATATACAGGACTTTTGGGTGACCAACAGTTTACAGGTCATCAAATCTGTTTTGCTCTTCGTCCAGATCATCAAAAGGAACAGTGGAAAGATAACCTTGCATGCTAACAAACGACCCAGATGACAGCTTAAGTGATTTGTTTTCTCGTGGGAATGCAACTCTGTTGGAATGTTCCGTTACAGCATTTGGGGGACGCCAGGGATATGCGTCTTCAAAAAATATATAGAAATACATGTGCCCGTCATTCTCCACGCCCACGCTTAAGATTTCTGTCATTGTCAATCAGAGAAACCAGAATTTACAAATGATCTCTTTGCTAAGTTTATTTAGTTATTTGGAGTTATTGTACGAATATAATATGCTCCTTTGTCACGAAAAGATTTATCGATTAAACTTTACCTTTATCGGAACGAATACATGCTTTTTCGATACCTCCCAATCCCATCAGAAGTATGGAAATGTAAAGATTAACTGTATTTATTAATTCACACAATAGGAAATTCAGCGAATGTAACTTACAAAAATGTTGCATAAAATAATTATCAGGGACGAGTGTTTCATGCGACATTAACATAAGTCACATTCTGACAGGTGGGTATTTCAAGCCAGATTCAAATGAATTGCATTCAGAGTTTTTCTGTTGTCTGAATCCACTGATACAAAATGTTTGTGCTAGAGGTCCCCAGTTCGATCCGGCGTCGTGTCCTTGGGAAAGGCACTTTATCCCGGTTGCCTACATGGGGGCACGATGACGCCGTGTACTAAGGCGTACTGCACCGATGGTGCACATGTCTTCAACCGCTGTAACCCTTCTTGAGCGGAGCTTGAACAGAGTTAGAATGTTGAGGAGCTGAGAGTTGCTCGTCGATGCTCGGTGGGTCTCTCCGGGTACTCCGGCTTCCTCCACCCGTAAAACTACCACGGTCACGATTAGCCATTATGCATAAGTATGTGACCTTAAACACCAATAAATAAATACATACAGGTAAATGTAAATCTGACGTTTTCTGTCCCTCGATTGCAATTAACGTCAAAGCTTTAACTATTTTCCAACCATATTGAAAAATACGTGTCAGTTAACGCCCTCAACCATTCCTTCTGGCCCCTGTGTTGTTATAGTGCTGTGTTATGGCGTTTTGGGGGTACTGATGTCGCCAAAAGGGATGGGGATAACACCTGTCGGAATAGGATTTTCAAAAAAAAATTCAACTTTTTATTCGGACTAATGAACACAAAACATTCTTCTGATTTCAACTTTATGCAGAAAATTTTTAATTTGAAATTTTCCAACTATCGATCGCCGTTAACCCTTTACCCAATGTGACGGTCAAAACCGGCCTGCTCTATTCACAAAAAAATGACCATTCAATTTCTTTTTCATCTTCATTGTTTGGTCTCAAAAATAACTTATGACCCCTCATTGGAATGAACTCGTTGACCTCGTTCCAATGAAGGGTCATAAGCTATATTTTTGACGCAAAAAATGCCAAAAATTAGTTATTCAAGAATTTTATTTGCAAGTGTTACTAAAGGGTTAACGTCACAGCGTTAACTATTTTCAGACAATGTTGAAAAACGGTGGTAATGCAACGCCCTCAACTATTCATTGTGCCACCTCTTATGTTATTTTAGTGCTATGTTATGTAGCTTGGGGATAGGGATGTCACAAAGGGAGAGGGTAACTCCTGTGGAAATCGATGTTATTTCTCAGGTATTGGAAGTAGGAGTTTCAAAACGTTTTCAACTTGTTATTTGGGATGCTGAGTACAGTAAGTTCCCTTGATTTCACCTTATGCAGTGAAATTTCAGTTTGACGTTTCCCGAACCTCGATCTCCATTAACGACATGACGTTAACTATCTTCTGACAATATTAACGTCTCGATTATTCCTTTTACCACCTTTATTATAACACTATGTTACGGTTCCTTGGCAGTGATTCCTAGTGAAGTGTCACCTCTTTATAAAGGAGCAAAAAATGTTAAATTCTCCAACCCTTTAAGGACACATTCAGAATCTATTACAAGAATCAAATGAACATCTTTCGAGAACCAAGGTTGATTCTCACTATTTTCTTGCGAGAATGATTTGTGAAAAATGATTTTGATTTTTCTTGCGATAATTATTTGCGAGAATCGATTTTGATTTTTGAGCCCTGGACCGGTTCAATGATGTTTACTCGTCAATCTGGCAACCAAAAAACAGCACGGAATTCTGAATTAAGGCTATGTTAAGGGGCAGGGAGCTCTACAAGCTTGTACAGCTTTATGCTGTTCAGATAACAAAGTACGACATTCGAGTAAAGTTTCCCATTTAAATACAAAATGTTATATAGCTTTCTCTTGTATTTGTTTGTTTCCAACATATCAGAAAACCACCTTTCAGGCTAACAATGTATTGTTTTCCTTGTAATATCAATTCTTTCGTCCAACCGAGGTCTTATGAAGAAAAAACTGAACGCGGTATTATTTTGTAAAGTCCAGACTGTTTCTATCTCACAGTCAAGGTAAAGCTCTCACGCGACCATTCAATATATTTATTTATTTATTACTGTTTAACCCTTTACCTAACACGAAAGGCAGACGACACTTACAAATAAAATTCTTGAATAACTATTTTTTCCATTTTTTTCGTCAAAAACATAGCTTATGATCTCTCATTGGAACGCGTCCGTTCCAATGAGAGGGTCATAATCTATGTTTTTGATACAGAACGGGAAAAAATAATGACAATTGGATGGTGATGTTTGTGAATAGCGCTGGCCGGTCTCGGCCGTTACGTTGGGTAAAGGGTTAAAGTCACATATTTCTGCACAATGGCTAATCATGACCATGAGTTTTACGGGAGGAGGAAGGCGAAGTATAAGGAGAGAACCACCGAGCAACGGCGAGCAATTGTAAGCTCCCCAACATACTAACTCCACACAAGCAGGGTTAGCACTGGTTGAAGACAGGTGCACCATCGATGCGCAGTACGCCTTAGTACACAACGTCACCGTGCCCCTACGTAGGAAATGGGTGTGAAGTGTCTTGCCCAGGGACACAACGCGGTTGCCGCAGGTGGCATTGGAACCGAGGGCCTCTCGGCTTGCAGACTTCAACTCTACCTACTGAGCCACCGCGCCCCCAGCGACCATTCAAATTCTTAAAAGATGGTGGCGCTGTTATGGCCTCAAACCCGTTTACCTCTTAAACAGCCTATTTTGCTGTTTAAGAGGTAAACTCTTATTTTGCCTATTTACAAAAAAATAAATAGGCAAAATTTATTTTTTTGCCTATTTTGTCGATTCGATTCAGGGAATATTTCAGATGGTCTGAAAAGCAAACCAGTGGTTCGCCTTTCCGACCAACTGAAGTATCCCACGCCATTAAAACTAAAAATACCATGAACCTCCATTTTCTTTGCTTCAACGGTAGAAAAAATATTTCTCAATCGAGACGTGATTTAATCGAATCCTAGTTGACATCACCTTCACTATTATAGCGCGCACGCATTTTTTACAGACTCATGTGGATGAAGACGCAGTTAAACTGTAGTTTCATCTTGACGTCGCGTTGTTCCACTGATTTTGCTAATATCTTGGATGTGTTTAAGGAATAAACACCCCTTAACTGGAGTATCTAAAACGGAGCAAAAAGAATATTTCTACAGTTGTGAGTCAAGAGACATCATATTACATCGACGGTAGCCCATGC
This sequence comes from Pictodentalium vernedei, assembly GCA_031216915.1. Classification (NCBI taxonomy): domain Eukaryota; kingdom Metazoa; phylum Mollusca; class Scaphopoda; order Dentaliida; family Dentaliidae; genus Pictodentalium; species Pictodentalium vernedei. The sequence goes on along the minus strand of CM062290.1, from coordinate 163,925,642 downwards.
ACAAGCTCCACAAAAATGGATAAAGAAATAACTCATAACAGCATCGAATACCTTACAAAATTTGACAGGTGACCCGAGAGCTTGCATCAATGTAATCATGACTGCTGTTAACAAGTTATTAACCCTTTGAACCCGAGAGGCCGCTTTTCGGCCCGGAACATAATACGTCATAATTCTATTAAGTAGGATGGGTGCTAAGTTCATGTATGGGGTAGACCAGTCAATATTTTCAACGTGCAGCACCAAGGCTGCACGTTGAAAATATTAATTAGTCTACCCCCCAAAGTTGAATATGGACTCTTCAAATTGCTGTCACTGAACTGACATGGACGATACCACCAGGGTTCAAAGGGTTAATCTGTTTTAGTCGATTACATAAAATGGGATCATCCGTTTCAGGCTAGTTGACAGTTGAACATGCTCTTTTTCAATACACCTTTGAGTGACCAATACCGAGGTTATTGGGGTGTGACTTTAGCCGTAAGGCTATGCGAATCTCAAATTTCGAGTCGAATCGAATCCCGAATCGAATAAAAACAGTGGACCTCGAATCGAATCGAATCGAATCTACATTCCAATCTTACCGATCTTCACGGTGTAGAAACTGCTCCGTCTTACAACCATAAATACTCTCAGTCTTCACTGAAGGTTTGTATTCAACGGCATCTCATCTGCGTGGGCAAATCATTCGAAAAAGCGGAACCTTCCAGAAATGGAATCAAAGAAGTTTCGGAAGCGGAATCTCCTTGAACTCTTCTTCTGTCCAGAGGTCTCCCATAAGGCAATCTGATGATAGAAGAAGAGTGCAAGTCGATGAAACACTTCGTAGGATTTTGAGAACATCTCAACGATTCGAAAGTTTTCGAATCAGCGCGACTCGAATCGAATCATCGGGACGATTTCGAATAGAATCGCATCGAATTTTAAAGCTTCAGTGGGCCCTATTTGGTCGCTACTCTCCATCAGTGAAAATGTCTGAAAAGGGATTGTAGGCTTTGTTCTCTAACGATAGCACATTCACACGCAAAAATAGTTACCCCCTTTCAACGGGGAGGACAGGGACGTAATGATATTTCCAAAAGAAATAAATGTTCGCTCGGTACGTGGTGATGTTTTGGATCGCTCAGTTCTGTTAAAACGTTTAAAGCCTCTACCCGCAAGAGAAAAAAACCTTCTTCAACACTGCAAACCGTCTTCATCGCTGAATGACCTGAGATCGCACCGTATCGCTACTAATAAGAAATGAAAAGTTATTGTGAGAAAAACGGAGAAAGTATATGTTTTACTTTTTCTAAATCAAAAGCGCGAAACGTCATACAATGGGTGACACACCTAGTGATAGTCCATTCGTTTTTAAAGCATTGCCTGTTACGATCAAAATGTTGTTCCGCAAAAGATAGAAAAATGGTGGGTGGACGAATTCACAGCTAATAATGTCACTACACCATATTTCTGTCAGAAACCTTAAAAAATATATCCCTGCTTCAGAGAACACTTACAAGTTTCGCGAACAAAGCACTGAATCAATTTGATAATTTCAACAAAAACTATGTTTCGAGATATGTGAATCCTTAAAGGACTGGTATTGTGTGGAACTTAAAAACGTCAAAAGCAATAACTAATGGACGGTCAACGTTCTGACACTCTGAAAGCTTCGTATGCTGAATAATAAAGCTAACATTGTTTCCCTGATGGAATGCTAATGAGACAAGAAAAACGATAGAAGATAACTTTTACAACTTCCATGACGTTTTTTTCTGACAAACAATTTTTTCCGTTCGATCTTTTATGTGCCTGAAAATTTGATGTACTTCACAGAGTTGTTTACGCGTTAGTGCAGAGCAGTTAAATGTAACACTGTTTGAAAATGTACTGGAAAAACAGCACGCGGAATAAGTCGTTCAGCAAAACTGCGAACGTAAGAATACATCTGATTGGTCGTTATGCATTTCATTCTTCGACATAAGACAATAGTGTCACATTAGAAAATGAAAAAAAACACCACCAGGTGTTCTACTTTCTTGAATAGCCTGTATTCACTAATTCAAGTTTAATCGGGGTATACGTACAGAACGCAGCTCGGGTCGAGTTCGTGGGACAGGAATTAACAATACTCGCGCCTACAATACGGCCGCCGTGGACAGGTCACTTTCCACGCGTGGGCAATATTTCCATGGACCCAATAATATTAGATTCCAAACACTAATTATAGGAATAATCATCAAAAAATTAATTAATGAAGCACCGGGTACAACCCGGTGCTTCATTAATTAAAATTTTGCTGATTATGATTTTTATCACCTGGTAAACGCATCCGTGGACATCACTGCCCACGCGTATGTAATGTATGACCAGTCCACGGCGACTGTACTGTACGCACGGCGCTCATGAAACACCTAAAAACTCCAACTCGGTTCGTTGATTCCTATCCCTCGTACACCACCCTCGTTGTGTTCTGTCTTAATAATCCTCGATTCCCCCCATTAAAACAACATCACGCGTTCTTTACAGAATTGGAGGGGTGAAAGTTAAATAAGGGCCGGTTTGCAGTCATGCTTTCAACTATTTCGGTCGGTTTTGACACGATTAGTCGATTAATCTGACCGGGACGTTTACAGGCTTTTTCCGATTACGGTTTTTGCTATCGGTTAACCACCCACTCATAGGATGGGGCATTGTGGAAATCTTTTGTACTGGTGGATTCAGACAAAAATGGGAAATAAGCAGAATCTGACTCGTGCAAACTTTGCATAATATACTCGGGACCGATCATTGGAGATTTGCATAAGTTTCATTCTGCCAGTTCCATGTATTTAATTTTACGTATTTCTTCATGTCGGAATCCAGTCCACTGAATGAATGAATGATTTATTTGCAGTATAATATATGATGCTACAACATGACATAGTGAAACAGTAAGCATGATACTGCAGGGTAATGGCATAGACATGCGGCTGTCTTCCTGCCACACCCAAATATTAGTTTAAAAACACATTCCAGACAGTAGACGCATTTAAAATTGTTTGTTCTATTAAACAATCAGGTTTTTTCAAATATCGAATACCTTTTCAGTATGATGGTCCATTCCACAGAGTGTGATGATGATAATTTGTCGAACTGAGAAGCAGTTTGATCTGATAGTCATTTTCTCCCTTTTGGGGCTTCAGTAACAAATAATAGGGGGGGGGGGTTATACCCTCAAGAATAAATAAAAGTTAACATACCTTATGGTACAACCACAGAAAAATTATTTCGTAGTTAACAAGATTGATAGTTCCGAAGCAATGCACCACTTTATGCAGAGCTCTCGGAGACAGTCCCAAAAATGTCATGCCATGGTTCGGTAATATCAAGGCTTGGGGTCAGGGAGGGATTTGGTTGTCATGATACTGTATGTTAGCACCAGAAGGCGTGACATGGAATGCTTTAAAGGCTTGGTACTTTCTTCTTGAAACCTGTTCACACTCTTGTTTGTCCCATGTTAGGTGCCAATTTACGCAGAAACGAACTTAATAAAGAACACAATAGATGTAGAGGGTTACAGGTAGGTAAACATAAGATACATAAAGAGACGCTTGAGAGTCGTAAAGGGTTAAGACAGTTGATGAGAATTCAGAGTTATTTTATACAGCCCCAGGCAAATGGGATTATTACAGCTGATGTCTGAGGCGTCAGAGTTTAAAAAATTCTCTGTTAGTGTCTTTTTAAATAGGGGCCTGGCCTAATTTCGAATTTGTGGTTCTATTTCATTCCTGATCATAGGAAAAGTGTATAGGGGAAGTTTTGCACTGAACTGTGTTCTGGGTGTATTCAAGTGTAGATTGCCTGATTGTCTTGTGTTCATTCCAGAAGGATTTGTACAGATTTTAAAAGTGTTATCGAAGCTACCAGGTGGGCTGTTGAGCAATCATGCATAAACAGTAGTACATACATTTTATATAAATCTTTGAATTTCAAGATTCGTAGACTTTTAAACAAGGGATCAGTATGTGCGTTGTGTTTTTTATTAGCAACAGCGCAGATAACTTTCTTTTGTAGATTAAATACCGACTTGGTGTCAGTCGAATGCCCCCAGGAATGAATACCATATAATAAGTAGCTATGTACCAAGGAAAAAATAGAGTGTTTTCAGACACTCTTTGGGGAGAGTCTTCTTAGTCCTGCGAATTGCATAAATGGCTCGTGAAATTTCAGAGCAGACAACAGATATATGCTGTTTAAACTTAAGATTTTCATCCATGTTAATACCCAAGAACTTTATACACTTTTCATTATGTTCGTTGCCGACATGAGAGATATTTATATCTTTTAGAGTAATGGGTCTATTTCCGATTAGATAAGAATCATGATGTGGATGCAAAAGAATAAACTTTGTTTTGTTGGCGTTGAGCGCCAGTTTATTTGCTACACACCAATTACTTATTCCGTGCAGTTCATTATTAACTACTTGTACAAATGAGTCTATATTACCACCAGAGATGTAAACCGTCGTGTGGTCCACACAAGATAACACATTTGGACTTGTAGATTTCTTTGGATCATTTATGTAGAGTATGAACAAAATAGGTCCGAGGATAGATCCTTGAGGAACGCCAGTTGTTATCTCCAACAATTCGGACTGTACGTCCGCAATCGACACAAAACGGCTTCTCTCACTGAGGTGGTCTTTGAACCAGGCGTTTGCGTGACCTCTTATTCCGTAAAATTTCAATTTTGTAACAATATACAATGATTTATCGTGACTAAGTCTTTTGAGAAGTCTAGAAACAGATAATGTGCAGTCTCTTATTTTATCGTTTGTTTCAGCAACGCTGTTAAGGAGATGTAGTATGGGATGTATGGTGGAATGTGATTTTCTGAAACCGAATAGATACTGATAAATTATGTTATTATGATTCAGAAAGTTTACAAGTCTTTGATGCGTAAGTTTTTCTAATACCTTTGAGAACGTGGGCAGATCTGCCGATGGGCCTATAATCATTATATAATTGCTGATCTCCGGATTTACAAATTGGAATGATTTTGGCTATTTTCATTTTACTAAGAACTATTCCGGACGCTAGGGAAAGATTATTATGTGGGTTAAAGACACAACGATTTCGTCGGTTATTTCTTTTTAATAGTTTGGATGATATGTTTCCATTATCCTGGCTTACTTTGGGCGGTTAATTTTTAATGCTCTTAGTTACTTCTTGATTGTTAGTTGGCGATATAAAAAATGAATTGGTGTTTTCATTTCTCATATATTAGGTAAAGTGATGTGCGATTTGGGGTAATTGATCGCTGACGGAGTGTCCAATACTGACAAAGAATGAATTAAATTTGTCCACTACTTCTCTTGGGCTCATTATCTCCATCTGTAAACTTCAGTGGCAGGATAAAAAACAATTTTGTTTTGTTGATGGCGCTTCTATGGATTTCCCATGTTTTTTATGTTAAATTTATTTTCCAATAAAATACTGTTAAAATATTGTGTTTTGCATGCTCGTTTTACTCTGTTGAAGACAGTACAGTATGTCTTGTATTTCATTGTGTCATGGGGGAAGGTGACTTAAATTTGTGCACATATAGTTTTGTTTTGTTAATGGAAGACCGTAACAGACCAAAGGTCACCCACGGTTCCCGCTTCATGTATTTATTTGGAACCGGTATAATTTTTGTCTGGAAAAGCTTGTTCGAATATTGTATGAAAGTTATCAATTTAGATATCATATGCCGTGTCGGGACATTATTAAAAACATCTGAGAAATCGCTTTCTTATAGCAAACTTTTACCATAATCAATGTTTTCTCTTTTAATGATGTTTTCAGAATTCGCTTAGGCTGAGTACTTTTTCTAATTGATTCTTCAACATAAAATTATTCCAGACGTTTGCATGTTTACGTTGTTGCAGAAAATATGGTCAATAATTGTAGCTAAATGGTCAGTTAACCTGGTTGGTCTCGTGAAAACTGGCATAAATCCCGCACTGTCCATAGAATCTATAAATAAACTGGTTTTGTTATGGCTTCAAATCAATACTGAAATCCCCATTAAGTATGGTTTCTTATTTTTGTTATTAAATTTTTCAACTAGCTGGGATAAAGTCGTCAAGAAAAGATCAAGGTTTGTTTTTGGTGCTGTATTGGGTCTGTAAATGATTCCTACTATACGTCTTTCCCTGGATGTTGTTTTTATAAATAATGACTCGAAAACATGCGGGGTAAAAGCCGTGTGATTATCGCGTATTTTGAAAGGAATATGTTCGTTAATAAACAGCCCTATTCCCCATCTGCCATCATCGTCCTTCGGGTGCTGTTGAGTTATAAAGAGAAGGTAGCCTTAAAAATACAAAATATTTCCTCTAGATGCTGTCTTCATTATTTCGATTCGACACAATGGCTTATGCATTTCCCCTGCCCCCCCTCCACCCCTCCCCCATATAACTGTCGATTAACTGGCAACGAAATGGTTATAACTAAACGATTAACCGATAACATAATTCCAGTACTAATTCTGCCGCAGATCGAGTCTTGGTTGCGTGGGTTGTTTTAACCTGGACTCAGTGCTTCTTCTACCACTACTGAACCAGTTTGAAAAGATCTGACCGACCGACTGACAAATGTGCCGTGCTTTAGAGCAGAATTGGGTTGATGTCTTCCTGGTAAGAAATACACCTGACGAGATTCAACACATTTTAACTCAGTAAGAGATTACTTAAGTTCTCAGTATTTTTCATTTCTTACTTTTTGCGAAAAAACATATTCATGACCACCATATGGAGGGCCTTTTGTGTCACGAAGAGACCACGAGATTATTGTTTGCGTTGTATCTCTTAAAACAGAGACCACAGTTGTTGTGTTGTGTCGGTCTAACAGATAGTGGGCCGAGTCGGAGATATTTCGAAAGTATCCAACAAAAGTTGGAGATCAAGTAACAATAATCGTCAACAGAAAACACTGTTGACGTGCACAGATTCATATATGTAAAAGCTTTATGGCTTTTACATATACTATTAAAAATAAGTAGGGGATACTTGATAAAAGTGAAATATCAGAAGAAATGATTTATATTTTCATTCAAAAGACAGTTGAGGCATTGCACTGCGACATCTGGTGAATGATTTCAGCGATAGTTGGGTGTCTGAGAAGCACACATTCCACGCACTGAGCTGTAGGAGACATGGACGGTCAGTCCGAGAATTTACCACATTCAATTTACCAGACTTCAATACCTTGTAAATTCTCCTCGATTCGCGAGACAAGCGCGGATCCGACGTGGCATAGTCCTCATCAAACGTCCAATATCAGCTTGACTGGTGTTATTCCATTCTTCCTGCAGTGCAGCGGCGAGTTCCTGGACATTGGTAGGGGTGTTGGCGTTGTCGTAGGCGCCTGCTGATATACCAGACGTGCTTGGTTGGTGAAAGGACTGGACCTAGTGCTGGCCAAGGCAGTGTAGTGATGTTTTGCTCCTGGAGGAACTCTGTAGCGACACGGGCCCTGTGTGCTCTTGCATTGTCATCTTGGAAAATGAAAATGAATCGACGGCCGTGACGTCGCGCAAATGGCACCATATGAGCTGTTGAGATGCTGTCACGGTAGTACTGCACTGTGACATGCCCTTGGATGACATGCAATGCTGTTCTGCTTGTCATGGTTATGCCTCCCCATACCATAACCGATCCACCACCAAAACGATCCTACTGCCTAACAGTTACGTCAAACTCTGTTTCGCCTGTCGTGGAAGTTGGGCGAGAGTGAACCTCAATTCGTCGGAAAACATGACTTTGCTCTTCCGACGGTTGTCCCAGCGCTGTCCTGCTCCACACCAATTATGCTTTCCTGCGATTTGACGTTCAGTCAAACGTGGAATTATTCTAGGTCGTCGAGCGTACAATTTTCAGCTGTGTAGGCGATTTCGGATAGTCGGACCACTGATTAGCACATCTGTCGCTCGGTGCAGCTGCTGTCCAATTTCTGAGGCACTTTGATGGCGGTTACGTATTGCTGTGGTTCGGATGAAACGATCCTGGTTAGCAGTTGTCGCCCTTGGACGACCTGACCGACGTCTGTCATCAACATTGCCTGCCTGACGGTAGCGTGACCACAACCTGCTAATCACCGATTCAGTAACGTTGAGAATTTGAGCCACTGCAGTCTGTCTGTTACCAACTTCCATCATGCCAACGGCACGTAAACGTTCGTCACGTGTCAGTCTTCGCATACCTCAAAAGTTTCGTATCGACCAGAAACTATTGATGAACGAGTTTATAACAAGAAAAGAACGACGAGACCTCCGAAAAAGCCCGTCCAATACAAATAAAAATTTCAAAACATACCCCAGACATTAACGCAGCGCTCGTGCGAAAAGCCTGTAGGACGTTTTCGTGGGCCGGTTACATTCACGATCCACACTAAACTTATTAACATACTGCTGTGTCCAATCAGGCGTATCCAATACCATTTTCCGAAAATATCAACATCAGTTTGGATATCCTCAACTTTAGTATTTTTTCAACCCAATCGCGTGACCTCTCCAGCTAACCTATTCACATTTTCCCCAGTTCTTAACCATTTCTACTAAACATCACTAGAAGACAACAGTTTCAGAACAACTATTTTTTGAATAACTAAATATTTTCACCATTTTTATCTACTACCGACTGACTCGACAATAAAATTGCTCTACCAGGACAATGAAATCGATGTTAGTACCTTATCCCTATACAGTCCCTTCACCGTGTGGACACGAGTTCCTTCTCTCTCTACAAACACGATACTGCCTACACACCGAACGTGCCAATATGTGCCTCTGTGTTAGATAACAATGTTGTCTGCATGGTTCTTCTGCAACATGTTTTACCATTTAAGCACTGCTATTGAGGTCCACAACTATGTCACTGTTATAAGCTTCTGCTACTGCTATACTTTGCCTCATCACCATTGTTGCCAACAATACCGACATCTATTACTGCTACTCTCTTATCAAAAGTTGTCACTTCTGCTACCGTCAGCCCAATGCTTTTTGTTTCCACCACGGCAAACACTATCACTCCAGATATTGGCTTCTACCACTTGTCATACTAACCTAAGCTCTCAAGCAACAAGTTCAATATTGTAAGGAATTAGACTCTGTTATGGTTTGGAATCAGTTTTGCCCCTAAATATTTCATCGCCTCTATATTTTGATTAATCATTTGGAATTTTAAATGGAACGGTGCGCTTTTCCGATCAACTGAAATATTCCCTATCTAATAGAATCTAAAACTGACATGAAGATTCATTTTCTTTGAATCTACGCAAGAACTGTCTCAATCGAGATTTGATTTGACCGAATCACTTTACCAATACTACTAAACATGTTTGTTTATTAAATAATTTATTAAATAATTATGAATGAAAACATGCCATTGGGCTGTAGTTTTATTATTACGCTGGGTATTTCCACTAATTGTGTTAAGTCATTCAACGAAAATATCAACATTCGAATCAAGCTCTCAGGCCACCAGACTTATTTTCTAAGACATTTGACACTGTTATGGTCTGGAATCAATCTAGCCCCCAAATAGGTCACCGCCTATCTTTAGTTTCGCCCGTCTGGAATATTTGTGTTGATCGGAAAAGCAAACGGTTCGCTTTTCAAACCAACTTAAATATTCCAGACGACTAAGTATGAAAAATGTCACAAAGATTCATTTGCCGTGAATTGATCACATTTGCAGACATTAAAGTTAGAAAGAAGGCTCACAATGGCCGTAGTTTTATGATTACGCCGGGTAGTTCCACAAATTATGTTAATATCTTGATGTTTTCAATGGGAATTAAATATTTATTGATTGGAATATCTATAACTAGGGCAGGAAAGAATATCGGAACACCTTTGTAAGTAAAGGCAATTAACATCACAGCAAAGGTCGTAAGTGCGCAAATTTCCCCCAAAAGTGGGTAAACAAACATCCAATAACAGCTTCGAATTCCGAACAGAATTAGACTGGTGGCCTGAAAGCTTGCATTTGAATGTTATTTTCTCTCTGAATAGCATTGGTGGGAAATTATCGTTACGTTATCGTAATGGTGGTTATTGGTGCAGATAAAAAGTCGGTTGTTGAATTACCTGCATGCACTGTTTTGAACATTCAGCACAGTTGTAATAGCGAAGTAATGGCCCATAAAATTGCTTTCTACAGGACAAACGTTCTTGCGAAAAAGTTCACTTCCCATAAAGATGCTTACAGACCTTAGCGCCACTGAAAGGAAAGCCGTAACCCATATAGAATAAACGTCTAGTGTTTTCAAGTAAAAAAATTATTCTACGAGTAGGATTAAGAATGAAACCGACGAGCTTCTGGCAGGCAGTCGCAGCGAAATCGTGCTGTTACTCGCTGCAAAACATTGAGAGAAGTGAGGAGCACATTGGTTCAATTCGATCGACAAGCAAAACTGCCAATGAAAGTGTCAATGACACTGTAGCTTAACTTGTGTGTTGTGTTTGATGAAAAGTATAATGTTCAATGTTTATGAAAGGATTATGAAATAAGACAAGAATTGTGATAATTGGGAATATGTTCATTTCTGTTCCCTGTATGCTATGTTTATGATAAAAATAATATGAGGTGTACACTGTACTAAAGATCTGAGGGGTGGGTTAATATGACCTCACAGTTAATATATGTGGCCCTCACAGTTAACATATATCAACAAAATTACAATGAAATTATTCCAAAATGAGTCATCTTATCAAGTTACTTTAAAATCCCTTCATAAATATGGCCTGTAGACTGTGCTAAAGGTTTTCGGGCTTCGGGCCCCTGTAGCAGTCAGTTTCCCAATTGCGTCCAAAGGGGACATTCTCATCTAGACATTATATGAAGTCAACCTACCAAGTTACAATGAAATCCCTCCATAAATACGACCTGCAGACTGTGCTAAAGGTTTTCGGGCTTCTGGCACCTGTAAACATCACAGTTGACCAACCACGACCAAAAGCGGATGTCATCATCTAGGCATTATATGGAGTCAACCTAACAAGTTACAATGAAATCCTTCCATAAATACGACCTACAGACATGCTAAAGGTTTTTGGGCTCGGGCAGCCATCAAGGCTGAATGATCGTGACCAAAAGGGGACGTTCTCATCTGGACACTATTTGGAGTCATCCTACCAAGCTACAATAAAATCCCTTCATAATTATGACCTGTAGACTGTTCTAAAGGTTTTCGGGCTTTGGGCCCCTGAAGCCGTCACAGTTGCCCACTCGTGTCCAAAAGGGGACGTTCTCATCTAGACATTATATGAAGTCAACCTACCAAGTTACAATGAAATCCCTTCATAAATATGACCTTAGACTGTGCTAAAGGTTTTCGGGCTACGGGCTCGGGCAGCCATCATGGTTGAATGATCGCAACCAAAGGGGACAATCTCATCTGGGCATCATCTGGAGTGATCCTGCGAAGTTACAATGAAATCCCTTCATAAATATGACCTGTAGACTGTGTTCAAGGTTTTCGGGCTTCGGGCACCTGTAGCCATCACAGTTGACCAATCACGACCAAAAGGGCATGTCATCATCTAGGCATTATATGGAGTCAACCTAACAATGTTACAATGAAATCCTTCTATAAATATAACCTTTTGCCTATGCTAAAGGTTTTTGGGCTCGGGCACCCATCAAGGCTGAATGATCGCGGCCAAAATGGGACGTTCTCATCTTGACCTTATTTGGAGTCAACCTACCAAGTTACAATGAAATCCCTTCATAAATATGACCTGTAGACAGTGCTAAAGGTTTTTGGGCTTCGGGCACCTTTAGCCGTCAAAGTTGCCCAAACATGTCCAAAAGGGGACGTTCTCATCTAGGCATCATATGAAGTCAACCTACCAAGTTACAATGAAATCCCTTCACAAATGTGACTTGTAGACTGTGCTTAAGGTTTTCGGGCTTCGGGTTCGAGCAGCCATCATGGTTGAATAATCGCAACCAAAGGGGACAATCTCATCTGGGCATCATCTGGAATGATCCTATGAAGTTACAATGAAATCCCTTCATAAATATGGCCTGTAGACTGTGTTCAAGGTTTTTGGGCTTCGGGCACTTGTAGCCAACACAGCTGACCAATGACGACCAAAAGGGGATGTCATCATCTAGGCATTAAATGGAGTCAACCTAATAGGTTACAATGAAATCCTTCCATAAATATGACCTTTTACCTATGCTAAAGGTTTTTGGGCTCGGGCACCCATCAAGGCTGAATGATCGCGATCAAAAGGGGACGTTCTCATCTAGACATTATTTGGAGTCATCCTACCAAGTTACAATGAAATCCCCTCATAAATATGACCTGTAGACTGTGCTAAAGGTTTTCGGGCATCGGGCACCTTTAGCCATCACAGTTGCCCAATCATGTCCAAAAGGGGACGTTCTCATCTAGACATTATATGAAGTTAACCTACCAAGTTACAATGAAATCCCTTCATAAATATGACCTGTAGACTGTGCTAAAGGTTTTCGGGCTTCGGGCTCGGGCAGCCATCATGGGTGAATGATCGCACGTTCTCATCTAGACATTATATAAAGTTAACCTACCAAGTTACAATGAAATCCCTTCATAAATATGACCTGTAGACTGTGCTAAAGGTTTTCGGGCTTCGGGCTCGGGCAGCCATCATGGGTGAATGATCGCAACCATAGGGGACAATCTCATCTGAGCATCATCTGGAGTGATCCTAAGAAGTTACAATGAAATCCCTTCATAAATATGACCTGTAGACTGTGCTCAAGGTTTTCGGGCTTCGGGCACTTGTAGCATCACAACTGACCAATCACGACCGAAAGGGGATGTCATCATCTAGGCATTATATGGAGTCAACCTAACAGGTTACAATGAAATCCTTCCATAAATATGACCTTTTGCCTATGCTAAAGGTTTTTGGGCTCGGGCACCCATCAAGGCTGCATGATCGCGATCAAAATGGGACGTTCACATCTAGACATTATTTGGAGTCATCCTGCCAAGTTACAATGAAATCGTTTCATAAATATGACCTCTAGACTGTGCTAAAGGTTTTCGGGCTTCGGGCTCCTGTAGCCGTCACAGTTGCCCAATCACGTCCAAAGGGGGACTTTCTCATCTAGACATTGTATGAAGTCAACCCACCAAGTTACAATGAAATTCCTCAATAAATATGACCTGTAGACTGTGCTAAAGGTTTTCGGGTTTTGGGCTCGGGCAGTCATCACGGTTGGCAGATCATGCCCAAATGGGGAAATTCGCATCTAGACATCATAAGGAGTCATCCTACCAAGTTACAATGAAATCCCTCCACATTAAACATGACCTGCAGACTGTGCTAAAAGTTTTTGGGTTTCGGGCTTGGGCAGCCATCACGGTTGATAGATCATGCCCAAAAGGGGACGTTCTCATCTAGGCACTATACAGAGGCATCCTACCAAGTTACAATGAAATCCCTTCATAAATACGACCTGTAGACTGTGCTAATGGTTTTCGGGTTTTGGGCTCGGGCAGCCATACTGGTTGCCCGATCGCGACCAAAAGGGGACGTTCTCATCTAGACATGACCCCAAACCTGCATATTAAATTTCGTGACGATCAGACAAGAACTGCGTGGTGTAGCCCGTGCTAAAGGAAAATGTGAACAGACGTCACAGACTCACAGACTCACAGACTAACAGACTTCCGCACGTGTGATGGCAATAGCTTATCTTGACTATGTCAAGTTAAGCTAAAAATAAACAAAGCGCAGTGATACATTTCTGTCTAAAAATAATTCCCCCACAAACTTGAGCTAAAGTTGCAAAAATACTTTATTAAATGAACAATGTTTATCTTTCTTAATTTCGTTGTCTATTGTTGTTTTTTCGTCGTCGATTCAACTTGAGAAAGAGTGCTGAGTGAGATGTCGCAAAATGTGGTTCTTTGATACGCAGGTGAGGGAAGTGTGAACTTGGGGTGAGGCTAGTAGTCGAACAACAATTGCATTTCCAGCAATGGTCCCAAAGACGGTGGTTCTGCAGTTGTTTCCACTATTTTGGACCAGTGGAAACAACTAGTCCCAATGGGTCCCACTAGTCCTCAAAGAGTATACTTCGGTGGTCCACGAATGTGCGCGTGTGCTACGTTTGATGTGCGCACAGTGTGTTACACAGCACATACGTGTATTGTTATTTTCGATGTGTAGTCATTTTCAAACTCCTGCCCACTTGGGCAAGATGCTGTGTAGGTGGACAACGGTCGGGCCTAAAACAATAGAGCTATTTGGTAAGTTGTTTGGTTATGGAAATGTAATTTGATAGTCGATTTAGACAGTAGGCTAGAAACCTTTTGAGCTTGATTCGAGATAACCTGGCGTACAGAGGCTATGATAAGGTGGTAGTAGAATGATACGATCGAGGTTAGCCAAAACAGGGTTAGAAACCGACAGAATCGCGTTGGGAATAAGCAACTGACGGTCTGTGTGGACAGAATATAGAGAATATATAGGAATAAACGACTAGGACTAGACGGAACGTGGACTGGGAGGGGTGCATTACAGTTGAAAAGGGTACGACCTTTCAAGGCGAAAGAATTAAATCCAAAACATAGTATAGAATATGAGCACTATGTTCAGCACTATTTTCTTTTGCGTTGCCAAGATAATCTTCCTGGTTTATCTCAAAATCAGTTATTCTTTTCGCAAACTGAATGAAGATTGATGCAATGAGTTCTAAAAACAGTAACTAAATTCGAGTTACCCTCTTCAACACTGTACTCTTTTAGGATGGAACATTACTACCATAATCACGATAGTTACGGAGAAAAGGGACAGGAGGTTAGAGAAGAAATTCAAACAAGATAAATGGGAAGAATAGGACCCACATTGGGCAGAAGTTGTCCCTAGAAAGCAAAATTAGCGCCTATAAATTAAACCCGTACAATCAAACACACCTACACCGAACAACAACATGTCATCCCAGAAATACAACATGGCAGCCTCCATCAAACAAAATGGGCGACGGAAGCACGTATTACACTACCGCTGCGTGCGCCCAGATCACCATTTATCACAGTAATAATACTGTGAAAACATGGCGGCTCACGAAGGATATCATGACGCCCAGCCTGCTCGGTGATACGACGTCATTGCCTGTTTCGACGATTGCTTGAAGCATCTCCAACTACTGACAGGGATACACACGCATAGAGGAGATCGTTATGTGGTTTTCTGGAGAAAAAAATCAACTTTACTTCCAATTTCATCAACCTTCTAAGACATGTACGTAACAAACTTTTAATGAACAAAAGAGTAAATTATCAGAACAATAACGATACACAATATTATTTTCCTTAATCCTTCACCTAACACGATTAGAGGATGATAGTGGTTTAACAATTTTGCCTCGAAAACGTAGACACGTTCCAATGAATGGACAAGCGCTATGTTTTGGAGCAAGCTCTCAAACCATCAGTCTAATTCTGTAAGGAAATAGTACAGCGGCCATGTTTAGATTCACTCGTCTGGAATATTTCAGTTGGTTGGAAAAACGAACCTTCGGTTCGCTTTTCCGACCAACTGAGAAATTCCAGAGTATTGAATCTAAAAGATACCATAAACATTCAGTTTCTTTGAATCAACGCCAGAAATTGTGCTCAATAGAAACTTGATTTGGCTGACTTTTTTTTAATGACATTACCATTAGGAATGAGGACTCACCACAGCCGTAGGTTGAAGATTACGCCGCGTAGTTCCATCAGTTGTGTTAATAAGTTGATGTTTTCAATGTGACTTAAATACTTAATGATTGGAATATACATAACTGAAGCACGAACGTATATCTGTATATGTTTGTCAGTAAAGCGACATCTCATTGAATCAACGGTCGTCTGAAAACCAACAGCCCAAACTGAATTAGACCGCAACCTGAGAGCTTGGTTTTGGAGGCGACAATTGAAAAAATATCAACATTTGAATCAAGCTCTCAGGCCACCAGACTTATTTTCTAAGAAATTTGACACTGTTATGGTCTGGAATCAATCTAGCCCCCAAATAGGGCACCGCCTATCTTTAGTTTCGCCCGTCTGGAATATTTGAGTTGATTGGAAAAGCAAACGGTTCGCTTTTCCGACCAACTTAAATATTCCAGACGACTAAGTATGAAAAATGTCACAAAGATTCATTTGCCGTGAATTGATCACATTTGCAGACATTAAAGTTAGAAAGAAGGCTCACAATGGCCGTAGTTTTATGATTACGCCGGGTAGTTCCACAAATTATGTTAATATCTTGATGTTTTCAATGGGAATTTAATATTTATTGATTGGAATATCTATAACTAGGGCAGGGAAGAATATCGGCACACCTTTGTAAGTAAAGGCAATTAACATCACAGCAAAGGTCGTATGTGCGCAAATTTCCCCCGAAAGTGGGTAAACAAACATCCAATAACAGCTTCGAATTCCGAACAGAATTAGACTGGTGGCCTGAAAGCTTGCATTTGAATGTTATTTTCTCTCTGAATAGCATTGGTGGGAAATTATCGTTACGTTAGAAAAATGATTAATGGTGGTTATTGGCGCAGATAAAAAGTCGGTTGTTGAATTACCTCCATGTACTGTTTTGAACATTCAGCACAGTTGTAATAGCGAAGTAATGGCCCATAAAATTGCTTTCTACAGGACAAAAGTTCTTGCGAAATAGTTCACTTCCAATAAAGATGCTTACAGACCTAAGCGTCACTGAAAGGAAAGCCGTAACCCATATAGAATAAACGTCTAATGTTTTCAAGTAAAAACATTATTTTACGAGTAGGATTAAGAATGAAACCGACGAGCGTCTGGCAGGCAGTCGCGGCGAAATCGTGCTGTTACTCGCTGCAAAACATTGAGAGAAGTGAGGAGCACATTGGTCCAATTCGATCAACAAGCAAAACTGCCAAAAATAAACAAAGCACAGTGATACATTTCTGTCTAAAAATAATTACCCCCACAAACTTGAGCTAAAGTTGCAAAAATACTTTATTAAATGAACAATGTTTATCTTTCTTAATTTCGTTGTCTATTGTTGTTATTTTTTCGTCGTCGATTCCGCTTGAGTTTTGTAAACAAAGCAGACGTCGAGAGTAACGTGCCATATATATGGCAACGGCTAAACATAACTAGGAATTTAACATCAGGTTGAATGAGGTGGAACAAATTTCTGGTATCAAGAAATCATTGATAAAGCAGATAACTCCTATTTGTATGGATACATTTTGTTAACAAGAGAAGAGTTAGCGTTAAGATGCGTAGTATTTTTGTACTGGTCTGGAAGTCAACCTGCATCATGCAAAGCGTTAATCATGGGATCAGACGTTAGAGGAACGTAGAAGTTAACTCTCCGTTTCCGCTCCAGACACACAGTGCAAACTGAGAGTGTGACAATGTAAATAAAAACATCTTTATGGATGTTTTCAATGAGGGAGAAAAATAAAATTAAAGACAAATTAACTGAGATGACTTACATTTATCAGATAATCCCGTACTGAGATTATCACACTTGTGTTACACAGTTACAAGGACACCGAAGGATAAAACAAATTGTGTAGTTCGCGGACACGCTTCTTTTCTCATCCATTAATCTGATTTCTTTGAAAGGAAAATGACACTTAAGAGTCGACTAATCCATTTCATATCATATGAAAGAACAATGTCAATATTTTGGCACAGGGTGCTCAAACTGTTGATATAATTAAAACAATCAAATTCACAGAAAGTCCAATAAGGGTAAAACGCTCATTTTGAGTCTTTAAGTGGTTTAGTACTGGCGACAGTCAATCCTCAACACCACAGGGGAGAAAAATTAAAAGGCAGACTTTAAATAGTTTAATTTCAAGCCACCATCTTGGTTTCTATGGTGGCACTTGGAAAGTCTGAAAGTCCTACAACAGAAGGCTCTATTTGAGAGCAAATTTGATTGGAGGCAGTATACCAAAAAGAACCAGATGATGACAAACATAATTGAAACGGACAGGACAAGACCGTTATATTGGATGACTCGTAGTTACTATCGGGTCGAGTGGCAACTTATATAGGGAGGGTGTGTTCTGTTGGTCTTGAGTCTGTTCGATTCGTTGGAAGTATCTTTTTCACTCGAATTCTTCTACAATCCTCTTTTTTTCTGCTTACTCTCGTGTTTTATGATACATAGCATATCCGATTATGCTAAGAATGTATTGGATAGTAAGGTACCCGTGACCAAATCCGAGAGAGCACAGACGATTCCACACAAGTATAAATTAAGAGAGATAACCAAAAAGTAATTATTCAAACTCAAGACAAGGCGAAGCAAAAACGGAAAAGAGACAGGAACATCACAAAACTCACATTTTGCTTTGTCCCAATCGCCCGTCGACACCGCTTGCGCCCGTGTCTTGCATGCGATATGTAGACATTATTGCGCATTGTGTACTAGTACACAGGTACATTTGGGGAATCTGAAACGAAGACCCTATCGATGGGAACGGTTGCATGCTGCGAACAGCCACATGTTGGCACATCCAACGTGTGCTCATGTGTTGCGTGTATTGTGCGCTTATTCGGCCTAAACTTTGTCAAGGGGTATCGATAAAATGGCTTGGCTAAGGGAAATAGAGTCGTCTGAATGAATCTTCAGACAATTGATCGAGGGAGTAGATCGAAATAGAGTCATACAAAGCTAGAAGTAACCAGCCATAGCTCTGAAGAGGCAGATAAAAGCCATTACATAAGCTGAACAGGTCCAGCAATGGAAGGAATAGGGTATATAATAGGCAGCATTAGACTTAGAATAAGAAATAGGATGCAGTAAAAGGGAATTCTGGAAGAATTCGAGCCAGCAAAGATACTTCCCGTAAATAGAACATACTCTCAGTAACACCCCCATCATTATCGACCCCAAAGTAACCATGTGCCACTATAGAAATCTAGATGGCGGATTACAGTAAACAAAACGGATGGCGGAAACAAATGCCATCCAGCAGGACGCTACAGTGGGAGAACTCCCACATAGCGATTGACGCAATTAGAGTGTACGATCAACGGGCTAGAGTTCGTTCGATTTCGGACATGTGAAACCAGTGCCCCTTCCACGTTTCCACCATCCTTCTCGCACTCGCCTATCAATCCAACATGCTTTAACCCTTTACCTAACCTGAAAATAGACGACACTTGCAAAAATAATTCTTGAATAACTATTTTTTTTCATTTTTTGTCTCAAAAACATAGGTTATGACCTCTCGTTGGAACGAGCTCGTCCCAACGAGGAGTCATAACATATGTTTTTGAGATAAAAATGAAAAAAAATAATGAAAATTAATTGGCGATTTTTGAGAATAGCGCTGGCCGGTTTTGGCCGTTACGTTGGGTAAAGGGTTAAGACGGTAAGATAAAGTAAATCTCCAATTTATTTTTTTTCTCAACTGTTTGGTTTATTAACTTACTGGGTAAATAGTTTTCTCTATGTGATGGCTGAATGCACGATTCAATACCCAACGATACCCATAAGTAGAGATTTATGAGGTTTTGGGTAAGCGCTCAGTCTTCAGCAGACAACAATTGCAAAATGTAAAAAAATGTCGTGATTAACTAATTTTTTTCATTTTGTGGCTAAAAATACAGCTTATGATCCCCCCTTATTGGAACGATCTCAAAGAACACGTTCCAGTGGCGATTGTGACCCGTGTTTTTATCACACAAAAAGAAAAAGATACAAAACATGAAAAGGATTTTTTGTGAATATCCGTTTTTTCTAAAGCAGTAGCGTACTGATTTCATGTTGTAAGACCTACAACTATAATATAGTAAAGGGTTAACTTATGAAATATCACCTTAAACTTACAATAATAGGATACAAGATGGAACGATGTGTTTAGATCCAGCTGTGAAAGTAGGTGAGATCGAATTTAAATTTAGAATCCCTGCAAAGGTGACCATTCAAACGTGTGATTATTTTTAACATACGCGGAAGAGAATATCTTATTGAAGATATTATTTATAGATCACGCTCAGAGTTCATTGTCAGTTTTCCTTCCGCGTTTGATGCAGCTTTGGCAGCCTGAGATGGTTTCGGTGGTCAAATGTGCGTCATAGGGGGCTAGTGTACGTCATGAGGTAATCAAAATTAATAAACTTTTGAAATAGATGTTTTGACAAGACAACAATAACGTCTTCGAAATACAACGCATTTTGACGCAATGTTTTTTCGGGTAGAAAGTGCGACTGCTGTCGAGTGTTGAACAATTCCTGCTGCTCAGTGACAGCAGTTTGCCGTTTCAAATTCCAACTTGGACCGCTGAATCCCCTGCATAATAGGCGATGACGTGGGGAAACGAAATGGGAAGCAGTACAAGCCCGAAGTTTTTAACGATTTTGTCGGATAATTGAAATTCGGTCTGAGCTATAAATATGGGAAATTTGTCAGTCAGTGATATGGAGATTAGGCAATTAAACAACCGGCTTTTAAAACATCTTTTTTGTAATCAAAGGGGGCATCTCCTTCCTAATGTGAGGGTAGGGGGCATGAACCTTCGACAGTAAATAGCGATTCAAAGTAAAGTCGCATTCCACTTTTGGCGTCAATAATTTCTGTTGGAAATTTATAGTTTCGATCCCTCCTCCAAAAAGCTATTGACTCCAGTAGTGTAAAAACTTGTCCCACACCATTACGGCAGGTGTCGACAATAGATGCGTTTTTTACATTACGAAAGGTTTCAACGAGATTAACCGCCACAACATACGTATGTTCCGTAACATAACTTTTGCCAAACTTTGCTAGGCTAGAGATGCAAGAGATTTGAAGCCAACGTTTGTGACATTCAAAGTGGGACAAAGAGGACGTATAAACAGATTAACTGTTTTCCTAAATTCGATTTAAGAAGTCCACTTGTTTCAAGAGAAAATATAAGAAAGCAAATTCGATCTGTAACCTGTAATAGGTAAGAACTTTGAAAAAATCAATGCATAAAATAATTTTAAACGGGTGGAAAATGAACAAAAGGGACTGATGTCCCGATGATCACATTCAATGCGCTTTGATAAAGTTACTTAGACACCTCGGCAACTGTGTCAAAAAGTTTCCAAATCACTTGTAATTAAAGTGTCAATGACACCGCAACTCAACTTGTCCAAGAAGGGACTGATCTAAATAGAAAGTCCCAGTAATGCCAAGTGATTCACACAAGTTTCTACAGAAAAGACATCACACCAAATCTACATATGAAATGTGAAAAGATTGGGTGAGGGATGCGGCCGGTAGGGTGTACTAATAGAATTGTTGACAATTTATATGCCAAACCCAAGATGGCCACTGGTGGCGACATTCAGAAAAATTTGATAGCTCCAATCTAGACATCACACCAAAGCTATATTGGAAATTCGAAAAAAGATCGGATGAGAGATGAGGCCAGTAGGGTGTGCAGATGGAATTATAAACAATATATATGCCAAATCTAAGATGGCAGCCTTTAACGATCTTGTCGGCCATGCTTTTCAAAGAAATTCGAAAAAATTCAAAATCTCCCATCTAAACATTTCCCCAAAGCCACGTATGGAATTTGGAACTGATCGGGAGAGAGGAAAGACGTACGACGGACGGACGTACGGACGACGGATCGCAACCGATCCCAATAGCCCATACCCGACTTTGTAAAGTTGAGCTAATAAAACGAAAAAACACCAAAAAAGTTTTTTAATATAAATACACATATTTTTACGTGACAAAGGTAAAAAAAATGGGAACCTATATATATCACATGAAACGTCGTTGATTTCGACGTAACAGACCATTTCTTATTTCCTAATTATCAACTAGTGTCTAATCGGCGCGTGCTCCCATAGCAGCAGCATTGTATTCTTGTGCGTAGTTCACATGACGTCAATTACGACAACAGGTGCAAATAAAGCGCATTCATGACGTCATGGTGTGAAACGTCCGAGTCAACGATCTGGTTGTCGGTTGTTTTGGGAGACTTTAGCGACAATGAATTAAATAAAAAGTGTAAAACACATTCGAAAATTCATGTGATATACAGAATCTTTAACTCGTGATGTTTGGATATAAGATTTTTTGAAACTCGTTTGATGAATTCGATTCACAACTCGCCTAAAAGGCGAGTTGTGAATCGAATTCATCAAACTCGTTTCAAAAAATCTTATATCCAAACATCACTCGTTTGAGATCCTCTATATACAGCAGCGAGGTTAATGAAACTCCCATGGTTCAAAACGGCACTTATGAGCGATATAATTAACGATAATGGGCTACGGAGCTGAGCTGAACAACAATTCTTACAACTCAAAACTGAGTAACTTTTTTTAAAGAAATAAAAAGTTGAAAGTACATATCCACAGGAGAAAGAATAAAGAAAACGGCATCATCCAAAACGTCACCTATAGGCAATATAAATTACCATATTGCGCTATAAAACTCAGCTGAAATTCTTGCTATCAGAACTTTATTTATTATTGCAGAAAATATGAAAGAAAAACAGCTGAAATATACAGATGCAAGGTTACTAAAAGTTGTAATGGTCCAACAAAAGTGAGCAGTATAAATGTCCTGGCACAGTAATCGCCCAAGCAAATCATCTAAACACACATTTTGACAAGCAGAAGTTGACCAAGTTTGAGATACACATTTTTTTTTTAAAATATAGAAAACTGCGCGAAGATGTTTTTTGCAAAAGAATAAATAAATAGAAAAGAGAAAACCCGAGAAACATCCAATTCAAGTATGCATATTGTCCAACGTGGCGGAGCAAAACAGGAATTCTTACAAGTTAGAACTTACTAATTTTTGCAGAAAATATCGAAAATCAAAACAAAGACAGAATAAATACACAATAAGAAGGTTAATAAAAGCTGTTATGGTCCAACGAAAACAACTCTCTTGAACCTTATAAGTCAGCATACTGTCCAACAGGGCTAACATAAACGGAACTTCTGACAAGAAATTACCGACGATTTGACTTACAACGATGTATTTCATATCGTTCCTTGGGTGGAATAAGGCGCCATCTCCAATGCTAAAGCATTGCAAATAGCGCCTTGTCGCGCCCAATTAACGATATACAAAATACAAGGATTAATTAC
The DNA here is from genome assembly GCA_031216915.1 of Pictodentalium vernedei. Lineage (NCBI taxonomy): Eukaryota > Metazoa > Mollusca > Scaphopoda > Dentaliida > Dentaliidae > Pictodentalium > Pictodentalium vernedei. Next base: position 163,902,561 of record CM062290.1, on the reverse strand, counting down.
GTTTGTCGTGGCCCTGATCAATCCACAACTGCGAAACAAAATGGATCCACAGGGTTCAAGGAAACTAAACTAAACAGAAATGCTTTCAATACAGAACGACACGCGTTTATAAATGGGTTAATCGATATGGCACTTATGCCATCGTGGAAGGATAAAACTCGAGGCCTGCGGCCTCTCCTTCTATCCTTCCGCGCTGGCATTTGCGTCATATCGATTGTCAAACACCTCTATCCTCGTGGGAGGGGTGACATGGGATTGTTTAGCCTCGCCATTAAAAAATATTGGGGGACGAGCCAACAGGGAGGGTAGAAATCTGGGCACGGCCAAACTCGGCTCACAGAGCTGAGTTGGGACCGCACTATGATTTTCTTCCCTGTCGAGTGAAATCGAAATATAGGTTCGTTCTTCGTTAGGTGTGATTCCTAATCACTTCGGACTGCGGAAAGGAAACAATGATTAAAGTAACAACGATTCTTTTATCTACATTTAAAATAAACTCATTCCATATTCAACACATTTAACAATTTGATCAACACAAATCAAAGACTTGTCACAGGGGATAAATAGTTTTTCACCAATTCAGTCTATCTATAGCCCTGTAGCCCAAGAACATTAGGTTTCACTAGGGAAAAAAATTGGAGAAAGCTGATTTTTTCAGGGAATGTCGAGTACATGTCACTGAACGATTAGACAAAAGTCCCCTAAAATCCCAGTTGAGCGTTTTTTTCTACAGCCTTTTTTCGAAAACGCGTTTGAAAAAAATCAAAAAAAATCGCACGAACTTTGTAACCTCGAATTGATCCAACTGTATTTTTTGTTTACGCGTATTTCGAGCTACATAATGTCTGATATACATTTACCTAGAGGAAAATGTGCATTCTGTGACAATTTCTGCGAAAAATTATTGAAAATTCACAAAAAAGTATCGGATTTACGCAAAAAATGACGATTTTCCTAACGGATTTGCCCAAAGGGTCGTAGTACAGAACGGGATGTTAGTTGGACAGACGATAAAAAATCCACCACCATTTGAAGACTTTTATCATTGCTTACAAAATAGACATTATGGAAGACCCCCTCTGCTTCTGGCCGAATTCCCCTTTTGGCATAAAATTCGTCAGCATGAGAACTCAACTATTTTCGGGCTTGGGACCGAACAGACACGTCTATGTCTGGCTGCATTAGATCAATAAATAATATTTACAGAATGTACAAAAATCAATAAATAATATTTACAGAATGTACAAATCAATCAACATGGATTAAGTTACATTGACTATTATCAACGCTATATACAGAAATGACATGACCTACATACATATTATTCATCGAACTCAGAAATTTCCGACAGGACAGTGTTTCTGTGGTTGTTACAAGAATCCGAACTGCAATTACACAAACCTGAGCAAGAGAGTCCTGCCTTCTTACACCCACACCTTTTTGTACAAGCACTCTTGCAACCACAACTGATCAGATTCAGTAGGTTATCGGGGCCACATGGCTTTGTGGCTGCAGTCGGTACAAGAAGTCCATTGTCTAGCGACCACCCCCAATCCGTCGGAGGAAGCGAAGTGCCCAGCCATTGTTGGACCTGGAGATAACATCTGTAGACATGTTGTTGTGCAGCATCGCTGCTTGGTGGGAGTGAGGCTAGGTCGATGGGTTTATTCAGTTTAGATTTTGCTACATAACGCTTGTAAGTGACATATCTATATTGGTCGAGAGAGGAAACAGTTTTACTCCCGTATAAGATCAGAAGTTGTTCCCCGGCAGCGGCTACTGCACTTGGTGTACTGTCATCCGCCAAAATTGTGTTGACATACTGTTGTGAGTCGCTAGTAACATCGGAGACAATTGTACTGAATACTTTCTTCTTACCAACTCGAAAGAGTGCAGAAGTAGTAACACAACCACTTATAGAATGTGCTACAAGGAGGTTGCTTCTATGGTCACCCATTTTGGTTGCTATTTCACTAACTGAAACTAGTAAGTTTGGGGTAATGGAATACATCATGTGAATATTACATCCCGGTTGAACTCGAGAGGTAAGAATGACTAACAAGTCTGTGTCTGTTCCCACAACGACAACATTGTTGTCATCTTGAGCGATGTCAAGTGCAGTTTCGGCTATCAGTACATCAGCATCAGCCTCGGCCTGCTTGGACTGAATATTGATAGCAGATAGCTCCTGTATTAGAAGATCGATCAGTTGGGTTTTGTTCTTGGCATTTGCAAGGAAATCGGATTGGGGTGTGGTGGCTGGTAACTCAGGTGAGATATTGATATCAATGGAATACCTGTCTTTAGATCTACGGGCTTGTTCCATGCCCTTTGTCGACATTGTACAAGCATAACCATCAAAAACAACCACGACGTTCGCCCCAAAATGTCTCACTAGATAATTGGAATATGATGTACATATGTCCTTATATGACGACTGTTTAGGCCATACAACTGCCCTCAATAAAAATCCACCATCTACAACAAACAGAGAATGTTCTGGGATTTTAGTTTGCTCGGAACCGTATGTTTTGAGGATCTTACCGAGCGTGCTTTTCTGTGTCTTCCTCATTCCAGCAGAATCAAACAATGCTGGTGGTTTCGGGGCGAGTTCATATTTGAGATACTCTTCCATCTCTGCTTGTGACTGAATAACACATGTGATGCGGTTGAACAGAATTGTGGGGTCAATCACTACCTTACTTCCACGGACTTTGATGCTATTTGCCATCGATGCGAAAGACTTCACAGTGTCAACACGTCGTAGTGTGATGCTGTTGAACGTTTTGCTTACAACATTCGATACGCAACATTCACCAATTTTGCGAACTTGGTCACAGTTCACAGTTTCGTCGGCCACAAGCCCGGTCGCTATAGAGACTAATTGTAGTGGATCTCTATTCTGAAAGGGGGAATGCACTCTGAGCCAGTTCAATAATTTGGTGATATCATTGGCATCAGTCAATTGTGAACTTTGACGGAGATCCCGATGTTGTTCGCCATGACCAGTGTGAACATGAACAACATTTTCGAGAGCATTACATATCGGAAGGCAAAGAGGTAGTCCATGTACCCATTTCGCAACAGTGCTATCGGTTATTCCCCTGCCATGTGTGAGACCACCAGGGAGCTTGAACATTCTCATTAAACACTGCTCTATGGTCTGATCAGAATATATCCCGTCCCAGAATTTATCTGAGCGCCTTATGGTAAAGTAACCTTTCTCAGTGAACAACTTCAAATCATCCTGTTGCATTATTTCTGTTAGCTCATTCATCTGCTGCAAATAGAGATGAGAACTTTTTGCGTATGCAAAATGACCACCTGCGTGAAATACTGGAATCATATTGCGAACACAATATGTGTGGAGTTCCCAGTCGCCTGTGCGCTCTGCTCTCAAGAACAACTGGAGAAGACCTATTTGCTCGTAGTATTGTACCCAAAGCTTTCCTGCGGACGCATTCTGGAGCAGTTCGTGTAATTTTGACAGTAGATGGTTGACACTTTCTTGATTGACAGCGTCAGCTGTTGTACAGTCACCTCTGGCAAGTCCACAGAATATTTCATTGACTCCTGTGCAGTCTATGTTATCTAGTGTTCGGCTTTCTTCAAACACAAGTTTTGTAATGGCAATTTGTGTTAGCAAATGGGCACGAACTGCTCTTGAATATGCATGACCACTGATCAAATGATGGATTGACCCACCAGCATAAACAGTCCCCCAAAGTTCATCCAAGCCGCTACCAGCCATGATCGAACCAAATGCCCCTAAATATGACATAATCATATGGAAGCCGCCGAGTCTAACGAAAACTTTTGTCAACTTATCTGACGAAGACACAATCTCCACTGCTTTGATATAAAGTGGTTGGTCAAACGTCACTGGACAAACGTTCAGTCCCTGTTTCTCACATTCAGTTTGCATCTTGAGTGTAGGCGAACACCACATTATGTGATTTAATCGAACATGGAAATTGAAACAATGATGCTATAATACGGTATTTGAATGAGAAAAGTCGATGCCGTTTGAATTTGAGTTTAGGGGGTATGGTTAATATTTCACACGTTTCACCAGTTCATTATGGAATAAAATGACTATTGTTATATATCATTATAAAGCCACTGCTTTTCTGCAATTTTTGATATATAATTTAACTCCCAAAGTAGTCGTAGATTTGATTTAATGGACGTTGTGTACCGTTGTGTGTATGAAAACAATATTTTTTTTTCGTAATTTTGTACATTTTCGTGAATATTTCACCATTGAGTGTGAGGATTGGTACAAAGTTGGCATTTTCTGTTGGAGATATGTATTCTCAATATAATTCAGCACGATATTTATGATTCTCACCCTACTAAGGCGAATAAGAATGAGAAATATAGAGCTGGGTCAAATTTTTTTTTAATTTTTTTTTTCATCAAAAAAACGCTATAACTAAAAAAGCTCAACTCGGATTCGCGGGGACTTTTCACACTTTATCCGCAATGTGTGTCCCGGAAACATATAAAAAAATCAGCTTTCTCCGAATTTTTTCCTTACTTTCTCATTTTTATGTATAATGTGCCTGGACTACTGTACTGGCGACGTAGTACACTCTCAAAATGTCACTGTCGCGGGCTCGCAACGGGAGCTTAAAACACCGAGTCTTAATCTTTTTTCGTCTGTGCGATTCTGCAGCTCTGACGGCCGGGGAATCCCGACTAGCAATGTTAATTACCTTGTGGCAACATAGTTCTGATTTGGAATCGGTTTATCCTCTCTGTCGGCTGGTTTAGCAAGTCTACGTCACATACCTCTTGTACATGTGTCATTTGATAGAACTCTCCTTGAATGTCCCTGTCCTTTTGAAATACACACAGTTCATGCCGAACTCACAACTTCAAAATGCACTTCGAACATGCGCAAATTGTTACTGTCGACCTTGAGTCGATATCCATAGCACCCTGATACTAAAACAGACTACTACGCGATCCACCTCTGTGTTTTAAAGGGTTAATACCACAATACAATATCCTGCACTTTGAGACAGGTGCGAGTCGATCCTCGCTACACATCTAAAATTAGCCTTCACTTGGGTTCGTAATCGTTCTCTAACTTCGGGTTTATAGCCCTCGTACGTCCACCTAATCTGACAAAGCTTCGTGGACTGCCCAGCAATTACACTCGTACGAGACCCTATATGGCGTCTCCTATTCGGCAGAACCCAAATATCTCTGAGCAAGTTCTTCACACTTCTATATCTGGTCTTGGGATGGTCAGATAACAATATATCAAGGTGCCTAAACATGGCACGCGACATTTCTGAAGATAAAATCACCGCGCGCCAATGCATATGCTACCAAGCGTATCCCGAGAAATTATATACTTGAAAGCCGTGACGATTGAAATCAATTTACAAGTGCCGGTCATTTTCGAGATTCAGACAGCATGGGAATATTTTATTCTGATTAGTAATATACCAGAGAAGTATCCCACTGTGAATCGCCTGAGGCTAATTATCTAATTAAAACATGTGTGCTTACTACACAGAGAGAAGAAATATATACATATATCTGAACTTGAAAGTAGGGGGAGGGATCCTCCTCCCTTTTAGATTGGCTTTGCCCTGACATCGATTAACCCATTCATACACGCGTGTCATTCTGTGTATATATTACACATAGGTCAGTCATACAAATGATGGTCTGTAGTTCCCGATTCGGGCAGTTGGTGGATCATCATTACTCCAATTTGGAGTCCTGGACGTTACGTTTTATTTGAATAATATGTTGCGTTATGACCACACCATATATATTTTATTTATCCACAAATAAATGGGGGCGCGGTGGCTCAGTTGGTAGAGGTGCAGGCTACAAGCCGAGAGGAAACTCGGTTCGAATCCCGCCTGCGATAACCGCGATGTGTCCTTGGGCAAGACACTTCACCCCCATTGCCCACGTGTGGTCACGGTGGCGTTGTGTACTAATTTCAAAAATTTGAAAAAAAAAATATTTAAAAAAATGAATTTTGATACCATGTAAGTTGGGCAAAGGGTTAAGAAGAAGTATTGGGGTGTTTTTTTTTTTAAATATAAGCCCTACTGACTAATATTCCAACTACATCATCAAGGAATGCCATGGTGATGTAGTTGGGATATTTAACCCTTTACCCACCGTAACGAGCAAATCCGGCCAGCGCTATTCACAAACAGCACCATTCAATTTTCATTATTTTTTTTTATTTTTTGTCTCAAAAACATAGCTTATCACCCCTCTTTAGAACAACCTCATTGAGCTCGTCCCAATGAAGGGTCATAAGCTATGTTTTTGACGCAAAAGATTAAACAAAATTGTTATTCAGGAATTTTATTTGCAAGTGTCGTTTTCCTTTCGTGTTAGGCAAAGGGTTAATCAGTCTGGACAATTCAGGTTTACACCCCCATCCCCTAATCGGTTATCATCACGTCTCAGACTGTGTGCGCAAACCAGTTTTGTTTTGCTGAAATGAAAGAACGTACATTGGGTATAAACCTTTTGCAGACGGAGTCACATTACCCGTAAAATTAAATGAGAGATAGTCGACCTTCGGTCAAAGAACCTGATCAAGATAGAATGAAGAAACAACCCTGCTGCGTCTCTTACTAGTTTTCTTCTTTCGGAAGGCACAGAGCGTTCCTTATGCAGCAAAGAGCAGCGAAGTTTATTGCCAGTGCAATATAACAATCCACAATACCTACTACAGTGTGTTTGCCCTTGCAAACTAGTTCCTTATGCTCCACTTAAAAATTAATTCCACAAATGATTTACATAACAAAGTTACGGACGACGGTGCACCATCTGTGATTAAATATCGTTACACTCATTTTGCTTTCTCTCAAACTACCCCTACATTATTACCCATCATTAGGACTAGCTCGCCAAGGTCCTTCCAGTGATCAGTTGTAAGCTACATACTGGAAGTACTTAAGAGAAAACTTATTGTTTTGAGTCCAGCCGTTCGTGAACATTTAAATTTCCTTGCAGTCCCTAATGAATGCCTACTTGAAAGCAGTAAATATTCTATTATAAGCGTTGTGATGTTTTAATTACAATTATTACCACTTTAGCGGGCGTTCTCTAGTATATTAATGGAGTTTAGGGGGCGGTAAGACTCAGTAATTCATGACGCCATGCAACCGGAAGCGAGCCGCGGGCGTTAATGAAAACAAAATTCATTAACAGGCCGCTGCCCGCTGCCGGTCATGGTAATAATAGTAATAACATGATTTTGTCGAGCGTCCCGGTTTATTAACGGCCCTCGAGGAATGAATAACGTCCCTCTGACTTAAAAACGTCCCCCGACTTCGTCTCGGGCCGGTAATAAACCCTCGGGCTGTTATTCATTCCTTTCGGGCCGTTAATAAACCGTAACGCCCTCAAAACTCATGTTATTGTTATATTAAAACGTGTGCTGCTTGTTGTTATAATACCCAAACAATGAAAACAGTAGACCATCGGAGGCACTTACCAGTATGTCGGGTAAAGAGTTAACATGGCATACAGAAGCCTGAACGACACATCAAATTGAAAATCAGATTGTCTATGGAGCTGAACAGAAGGTGTATCTACATTTGATCATACGCAAATTCCAAGAAAGGATTTTCACATTGTCGATGTGATTTGTCGCCCGATTTTAACGTCAAAACAACCATTATTCCATATTTATCTTTATTGGAAAAGTATATTAAGTTACATACTGTTCACGCTGATTATAACTTCATGTTTTTTACGCGTATTGAGTAAAAATCGATCCCTTGTCAACGTAGCGAAAGAATACGAGTCACGTGGAACTGATAACCACTATACTTTGTAAGTCTGTAATTATCTTTCTTTATTTTCTTTCGTTTTGTCTTTTTTTAACAAAAATTTCTATTTTTCAAAATATATTCTTAACCATTTTTACCAAACCTAACGGGAAAAAACGGCCAGCGCGATTCTCAAAATCGCCAATTAATTTTCATTATTTTTTCATTTTTTGTCTAAAAAACATAGTTTATGACCCCTCGTTGGAACGAGCTCGTCGAGATCGTTCCAATGAGGGGTCATAACCTATGTTTTTGGGACAAAAAATGAAAAAAATTAGGTATTCAAGAATTTTTTTTGCAAGTGTCGTCTGCTTTTCATGTTAGGTAAAAGGTTATATTATTACATTTATTTATTTGTGTTTAAGATCACATACTTATGCACAATGGCTAATCATGACCGTGACAGTCATACGGGTGGATGAAGCCGGAGTACCCGGAGAGAACCGCCGAGCATCGACGAGCACTGCTGCCAGCTCCCTAACATCGTAACTCCAGGTAAAGGGATAAAAAGAATCATTGCTCTATATCAGTCTTTACTTAATTAATTTAGACAAGTGATGCAACAGACATTTCTCGCTTCGATTTTCTGTGAACATGTTATTGTTCACGTCATACGATCAAACTAATTTCATTGAGAAAAAACACTTTTGTGTTTTATACTCCTAGTCAACGTTAATGAAGTGCTAAAAGAAAGTGGGCGGTGATAAAATACCACCATTACGCATTTGCATCTGTGTAACCCTAACACTTCATAAACTTTAGAAGTTTCAGACAAGTAGAAAGTGAAACTGTTATAGAAGACGGTATCTCTCAACGTTTTAAAAGTTGAAGTGCTTCGGCCATGAACGCAGATTGTGTCTTTCATCAGTTTTGCCGCTTTTGGTGGGAGAGGAGTTTGTGTTTTTGTGTATGTCACCACACCAAGATGTGAATAATGGAGAATGGGGTATTACATCTATCCAGAATTCAACACAGAAAATACCGTATAACCATCTGGTAGGCTACAAAGATCTCAAAGGTGTTCTTAGTTCGAATGTGATCAAAATACACTTCAATGAAGCATACACATAGGTTATTAAAGTCCAAGGGGTTCCAATAGAGTGTATTAAATTCGAGACCTCGTCTCTAGACATACATCGAAGGGTCGGGTGAATGTGCTAATATATGGATCAATGACGACGCATCGACCTGAATAACGCCCCCCCCCCCCCCCATCTCCAGCGTGGTAATGATCAATTAATCATCCCTCATCAGAAGGACCAATTTGTCGTTTTAACAAAGAACTACTCTATCGCAAGAAAGCCAAATGCAGTGCTTTCATGGAAAGTGATTTGACCACACGAGGAAATGTATTCACATGGAATAATAGGTATCACAGAAATAAATATTTTCCCATAGGCCACCATTATAACGTTCAGGCGAAAAAAATGCGACCGCATAACTTTAATTTTGGCATTCAAATATCTTTGTCAAGTATAGCCCTCCAGGCAACTTTTTCTGACCCGACAACAGGGGGTTCATGCAACAAATCAGAGAGAAAAAATGACAGGAACGGAAGTACGGGTCACATGCACATATTTTTCAGGGAATTCCCTTCAAAAACACACACAAGTAAATTGTATTTTTTTAGGTCAAAAAGTCATCAAATCACCCTCTTTTTATCAGGAATATTCAACAATAATGCATGATGTCAATAGAATATTTCAAATGTTTACTGAAACAATATATTTTCCCAAGGCTGTTTATTTTCAGAGACTGCAACATTTCAAGGCGGGTAACTCTAATTCAAATATTTAGTTCAGCGATACCATAAAGCAATGCCACTGTCAACGGCGTTTCGGTTTCAATTGGGGGTAAAACAACTGATTTTCGAGTGCGCGTGACGTTGTTGAGTAAAAAAAATCGCGACATCGACGCCGTAGCTGCGATGGGTGGTGCAATCTCACAAAGTTCTAAGTTCATCAAGGGCCATAACTCCAAGTAAAATATTTGGAACAACACATGCATTGAATAGTGGCTAGACATCAATATGATACACATACACGCCAAATATAAAGTCATTCCATCAAGTATTTCAAAAGTTATTGAGTTTTGAAACTCGTTGGTCACAGACAGACCGACCGACAGGCCGACCGACAGACCGACCGACCGACAGACAGACCGACATTGCCACTTATAGAGCTGCTAATCGTAGCTAAAAATCAGTTATCTCTACTGACTTAATTAGTATTACCAAAAACAGTGACCTCAATATGTATATAAACTGGAGAATCTGATTACTTTTGTCTGCGAGTGCAGGTTTCGAAAATCTTACTTCGCCAGTCTACACTTGCGTAAAGTCCTGCTACCCATAATAAAGAATTGTAATTCGTCTAGACGTCCTTACTTGTGTGGGAGAAAATAAATACTTGAGATATAGAGGATATGGAATGAGTGTTTTTCTCATATAATATTTATGAAACGAGTCTAAGAATCTTCCGTTTTGGCGAGCCTCTGGCGAGCCCAAACGGAAAATTCGGACGAGTTTCATGAATATTATATGAGAACAACACTCATTTCATATTCTATTTATCATATGACACACACGCGCACAAATTAGCCACTTAGTATGACTTTTCACCCATCGCCTAACTTGAGTTGCAGACGGCACTTGGAAAAACATCCTCGTATAACTAAAAATTTTCATTTTTTGCTTTCAAAACATAGGTTATGACCCCCTCATTGGAACGATCTCGTCGAGCTCGTTCCACTGAGGGTTCATAACCTATGTTTTGGATGCAAAAAGTGAAAATATAAGAAAAATTAATGGCGTTTTTCTTGTAGGTAAAACATCAATACAATATAACCCACCCTAAATAGGGCAGATAATGTAAATTCTCCCTACTGAAATGATGCAAATGTGACCCAGTTGTATTTTGTTTAGCCAATCAAATTGTCCAGTTTTGAAATTGTCCAATGAAAGCTCCCAGCTCTAATTATGCAAATTATGAAAATGTGGCCCAGTTGTATTTTGTTCAGCCAATCAAATTGTCTAGTCTTGAAATTGACCAATGAAATTGACGGAAGGCTTTATTTATCACTGATTAATATAAAAACAAAATATCAAATGTTTTAAAGTGAACAAAACGGACGAGTGATACGATAAAAAAGCATATTGGTACATAGGTAACTTGCCTTTGTTCTTAAGGTCACATATTTCTGCACGAAATGGCTAATCGAGATCGCAACATGGATATAAAGCCAAGTTTAGACAATTGTTTAAACTCATGATTCTCATTTTAGAGTGACTGGGTCCTATTTTACCAGGAAAACAGAGCTTGTTTACCACAGTAAACAAGCACAACTTCATTTTCCGGAGTTCCATTCATCTGATCGATGTCCACGTCATGCATATTGCCGTGGAATCGTACGTCTCAAACCACGGATTAATAACAGTATAAAACATGAACTTTCGCCGAGATGGGAATAACAACGGGGACAGCCGAATGCATATAACGTCTTTACCCGAGAAGTCGAATTATGAAGTCAAAATTATGAAGCTTGTACAACTGCATTTTCTAAAATTGTATTTTAGAATTGTAAACATAAATAACTAATAATAACTAAAAACATGATGGCAATTGACCAATCGCAAATTCAACAACTTTAAAATGTTAATGATTTACTGCAGCCATTTATAGTCATAAGTAGTACGGTATCTACCCGCTCGTGACCCATTACCCGGATTTTTGCCGGTGCAGCTAGTGTTAAATTCCCATAGGAAGCGGATTTTTGCCAGTGCAACTTTTGCCGGTGCAAAATGTCGGTACCACACATCTAGATCCGGTAAATGGTGTACGTATTACATATATAGTATGCTATGGTATGTATAGTGATATACGTAAGCATGGGGCTCTGGGTATATAGTATGGGTGTGTGATGGAAAATTAATGGGAAAGGTGAGTTTTCTTGAAAGTTTTTTTTTTCCGCGAAATGGTTGACGTTGCTATTGACGTCGTGATGTCATGATGCGCACGCGACATCACAGAGACGTTGACCACTGTTGTTGTCCACTATACAATCTGACATACCGTTGTTCGGATCGGACTTCTCGTAGGGCGGGGGGGGGGAGGAGGATCTTGTATATATATCCATGTTGGTATACTATTAGCTCTTGTACCTTCATATTATCCTTTGTCTTTGCAAGTGTCGTCTGCTTTTCTTGTTAGGTAAAGGGTTAAATCAAGACATAATCGCAGTCTAATGAGTAATAGATGAGTAGTGAGACATAACAGTAATGTGGGAAAGATACCAAAAGTTTATAGAATATTGAGTCAATCTATCTGGTGATTAGAAAGGAAGAGATAATATTGAAAAGAAATAAAAACAATTCAAAATTAATTATAAAGGTTGATTTCTTTCAGAAACGACAGAATTTTGTGTGGGTTAGTATGATATAAATATCCAGGCCGTACACTGAAGCCTGCCGTTTGACATGATAAAAAATAGGCCGATGAAATCGTCAGATGTGTACCCATACGCGCAACTAGTAGAAAGCTGTATGACGGAGGGCCACCACTGATGCCGACATTATGTACACCATACATGGTATGGGTACATATAGAAATGGATTGGCGGAGTGTCTCATTTGATGGATAAAAGGTTAATATCTCCGGACCAAATTATCAGATTTACATAAAAAACTATACAGCACAGCACATCAGTAACCTGAATAAATATATAAAGTAACATGACAATTGGATTGATATTTTTGGAGTTATCTCATGCCAAAGGGTTTGGAGGAATTTTCAATTTGAAGGATAAAGGGTTAATATTTCAGGATCAAATTATCAGATCTACACCAAAAACTATACAGCTCGGCACATCAGTAACCTGAACACAAATATAAAGTAACTTGACAATCCAAGCAACATTTTTCAAGTTATCGAATGCCAAAGGGATTGGAGGAATTTTCAATTTGAAGGATAAAGGGTTAATATCTCAGGATTACATTATCAGATTTACACCAAAAACTATACAGCTCGGCACATCAGTAACCTGAACACAAATATAAAGTAACTTGACAATCCAAACAAAATTTTTCAAGTTATCGAATGGCAAAGGGATTGGTGGAATTTTCAATTTGAAGGATAAAGGGTTAATATCTCAGGATGAAAATAACAGATTTACACCAAAAACTATACAGCTCGGCATATCAGTAACCTGAAGACAAATATAAAGTAACTTGACAATCCAAGCAATAGTTTTCAAGTTATCGAATGCCAAAGGGATTGGATGAATTTTCAATTTGAAGGATAAAGGGTTAATATCTCGGGATCAAATCATCAGATTTACACCAAAGACTATACAGCTCGGAAAATCAGTATCCTGAACACAAATATAAAGTAACTAGACAATCCAAGCAATATTTTTCAAGTTATTGAATGCCAAAGGGATTGGAGGAATTTTCAATTTGAAGGATAAAGGGTTAATATCTCAGGATCAAATTATCAGATTTACACCAAAAACTATACAGCTCGGCACATCAGTAACCTGAACAGAAATATAAAGTAACTTGACAATCCAAGCAATATTTTTCAAGTTATCGAACGACAAAGAAATGAATTCGGACGCCGGACGGACAGACGGACAAAGGATGGACGAGCGACGGATGGCCACCCCGGATGCCGGCATTATGTGTACAATACATAGTATGGGTACACATAAAAATTTGTACAACACAAAAGAATGTGATCCACTGTCAACATCTGCCAGCAAGGAACACATTCTGGTCGTACATTATTACCCTCCCTCTAGCAAAATGGAATGTGAAAGTCTCGAATGACCAATATGACACCATATCAAAATTACATCGTCTTTTCTACAAAGATTACAATAAGCGTAATTATTATAAATATTAGGCTAGGAGCGATGGAGCTTGCTATTGTTGCCTCATCCCATTCTGCCTGGAACACTGATTGGTTGTTTTGATTAATATGCGGTTTAAAATGACTAGAGAGGGCTTCTTTGGGGGCGTGTTTTGATACACTGTCTCCCCGAATGTTACCGGAGAAGCCAGTACGGGCAGGTAACCAGCAATGCACGATAGCATATTGAACTTCTCACAAACTTCCAAAATCACGGGTTCGATCGCAAACTGTGAAGCTTTAATTTCGGCTGTGAAAACAGAGCTTGTATTTGGTATTCTGACTGAGGTGATCTGATCAAAAGTAACAACAGCTGATGATACTTTATCATCACCTTTATATCTATCTGTAATGGTCCTTTATATGCCCTATTATCATATGACTATGACATTTTTACCCTAAATATCACTACTGTTTGACGATGTTTTCCAAACTGTTATATATATAATATCCGAGAGTTTCCGTGAATAGTTTTCGTAACTAGGGAAGTCGTTGTTGTTTCGTCTGCTATTTTGTAACCGGCTTTTCACCGCATATTAGTTAAAATGGCAAATTTGAATTTGACATCGAAACAATGTCATATGATAATCATATCATCATAACAGTGTGTTGATCCGTGTCGTCGCAACACGTCTCGTTGAGGTGGCCAGATTTTCGGATCCGAAAATCTGGCCACCTGAACTCGACGTGATACTACGACACGGATCAACACACTGTTATGATAATATCTATTTATTACACTTTATTTCTGTATATTTTTTCTTGAACTGCAAAGGGTATGTCTGAAATTTTTTCGAAGAAGTAAGATTTAAAATAACGCTGGATTTGGTTTCCGGTTCTCTTTTATTGAATTTGAGTCAAGTGTGGCGTACTCCATATGAGATTCGATTCGAATTCCCAATGGGGAAAATGTCTTTCTGATTTCTATTTATTTATATATTTATTGGTGTTTAAGGTCACATATATCTGAACAATGGCCAATCATAACCATGACAGTTTTATTGGCGGAGGAGGCCGGCGTATCCGGAGAGAACCACCGAGCAACGGCGAGCAACTGTCAGCTTCCCAACATACCAACTCCAAACAAGCAGGGTTAGCATTGGTTGAAGACAGGTGCACCATCGACGTGCAGTGCGCCTTATTACACAACGCCACCGTGCTCCCATGTGAGCAATGTGAGGGTCCATAAGCTATGCTTTTGACGCAAAAAATAAAAAAAAATTAGTTATTCAAAAATTTTGTTTGCAAGTGTCGTCTGCCTTTCCTGTTAGTTAAAGAGTTAAGTATAACAGTCAACGTATATTCGGACATACACTTAACTCTTAACCTGCTGACTATTTTCTAGATATTTTTCATCAAACCTAGTCATGGCTGCTATAAAGCAGCCATGACTAGATTTGCTGAAAAATTAATATAAATGTAACACAAGAAATCAATGGTGAAAAAATCCATTCAATTTACACGGGGCAAATACGATTAAATGTGCCCAACCTATACTTATTTCAGTGACAAGAGAAACCCTGTGGTGGGCAGGAATATCCGCCAGCAGAATGCGAAGGGTTAAACGTTACATAAACGTTTCAAGACTGACAAAGTGCTTGGTAAAAGAGAACAAAAACTCCACTCCATCCGTTTATTTGATTTCTATTTCACGGATGATTTACTTAGTCTGAAAATATGACAAATAGGGAACTAATACGATCGACTTTTAAAAAATGTGGTATATAACATTACTAAATATAAGCAAGGAGTGATTAAAAATTATCTCATATACGTCAGTGGTTTTGAAATAATGCTAGAACTGACGTCACGTCTTTAGGAATTATTTTATCTCAGTCTGTAAACAGTTGGTTACCAGGTCCTTCAATTCACACACCCCAAACAATTCCTTGTCTAGTCAAGTAGAAGTATGACAAAGTACTATTGCAACGGCTATCACAACGACATTGTCGACAGTCGTGGCTAATTACGGAAGTAGGACATGTTCCCCTTTATCGCCAGGTTGCAGGACCCCGGAGTGACGTCATTTTCACGAGAACCAGTTACGGCATGTTGGTTATCGCTGTACCTTGCATGGGCTGCCATGATGCCATTTCCACAGTGATACATGGTCTCAGTGCGCATGTGTGACACGTGTTTGCGTCGTCCATTTTGTATACTGGAGGCCGCCATCTTGGTTTCTATGGTGGCATTTGATTGCCATGAGACTAGAGAGATACTAATATAACGGGAATTTGTTCTAAGTGTTTGTTCGTTCGATTGGACTGGAATAAATCTAATTACTGAAAACGACCCGACAACAACCAAAAATCACAAAAACAACCGAAAATCACCGAAACAAACTTTATATGGCTCGATTTTCTGCCTATCCAAGTTTTATTTTGTCTACTCGCATCCTAATGTTTGATCTTGTATTAGCTACGTATGGTCTCAACATTTGCCCTCGACCAATGAGGTCATTCCATTCACGTACACCCAACCACTGTCACAAAATTATCAGATGCCATTGTTCCTAAGAAAAAGTCAATCGGGAAGTCACTGGAACAGTCTTTGCTCTAACAACTCTAATCTCGTCGAGCAAATGAGCTATCAAGTCGTGACTGGAACAGGCATCGTTGAGAAGACACGAATCTTATCGAGCAAATGAGCTATCGAGTAGCTGCTCGAACGAGTGATTCCACGTATGACGTTTTTCATCATCTCAAAAAGGGGATTCTATAACCACAGACGTTTCCCAGAAAGGCATTCTCTTAGTGGAGTCCTGTAATTGGAATTACATAAGGGGGCTTCCAAGTTCCTATACAGCACCTAGCTCCTAGTAGTCCAACCATTGGCTTTTACCGCGGCTTCAGCTATCTATGCTATGATTCGTCTCTATTGTATGCACCCTATTCACCCTTACTATCGTGTTCTACCATCCTTGCAGCCTTGTACCATCAATATTTACTTGTGGCACTATGACTCTCAGTACCTAGCATTACACTACTACCTTTACGGGTTCCAGTTCATATCACTATCACACGTCTAGTACTACTAGCAGTCGATTACAATCTGCTTGCTCTAACGACTTTTTTCACACCTATTCAAAATTCCCCGAATGAGCTATCGAGTGGTGACTGGAATGGGCATCGCTCGGACAACTCTAATCTCACCGAAGAAGTAAGCTATTAAGTATTTGTTCGAACGAGCGACCCCACATACGACTCTAATCACCATCTCGGAAAAGGGAGTTCTCTTAGTAGGATTCCGTAAAAAGGATTCCATAAATGGAATTCCTCAAGTGGCATCCCAAGCTCCTCTACTGCTCCTAGCTCCTAGTAGTCCTACCATTTGCTTCTTCCACAACTAAAACTATCTATCCTATGATTGACCTCTCTTATTTTCACCATTACTATGGCGCTCTTCCATCCTTGCAGACGTGTACCGTTAGTACTAATTTGTGGCTCTATGACTCTCAGTACCTATCATTACACTACTACCGCTACGGGCCCCAGTTCATACCACTATCATACTTGGTTTCTAGTACTATTAGCACTCTTCTTGCTCTAACGACATACTCATTTCAAATTCCCGTAATGAGCTAACAAATAGTGACAGAAATATTCTCCAAGTGCGACTCTTCGCATAATCTCTGAAAAAAAGATTCTATAATAACAGACGTTTCCAAAAAGTGGTTCCCTTAGTGGGATTTCGTTACTGGTATTTCATAAGTGGGATTCCGTGAAACGAAATTCCGTCATTTGGTTTAAACTCGCGCGTGCCCCCATTAGGGACTTGTGGGAAAAAACTAGAAAAAAGTTTATACTCCACCGATACTGAAGGCTTTCTGATACATAACACTGAGTAATAAACTTTTTTCTAGACGGTTCCCGCTTGTCCTTAATAGGGACCTGGACAGAGTGGAGGGGCTGGCCAGACCATGGTTCACCACGGAGCAAGAAAGTTTTGAAAATTGGTGCCAAAAGAATAAGCATTTCTTCGCTCTATGAGTTCAACGAGAGGTGTGTATTACTAAACCAAATACCGCATATTTTTCTTTCGATAATTGGAGTTGCATCAGATGCCTGTATATTTACTTACAAATTGACAGATTATTGGAGGACGATATGACAAATAAATACTCAAACAATTCATAATTATTTACTGATGGACACATACACTGCATGACATGTCAATAGAATAACGATCGTAAACCAGAGGACACCGTTGGACGGTGCATAATACGCCCGCACTTCCCAAAATTATAAAACATTATGCGGGCATACAAAAAAGTCTGGAAAATGGTAAAAAAGTTCAAGGGCAGTAACCCCACCAAAAATCAATCAAGCGGAATGAAATTCGAACTTGATCTGTAAGTATCCACAATAAAGCTATGTACCAAAACTTTTCTCCATATGTCCAACCATAACGAAAAAAAGTCCGGAAAATGAAAAACTTAGATGTGAGTCTTCCATGGAAGACGTGTCTCGCCTGCACTATATTTTAATATTTCAGACAGAATTCTAAGTGGAAAAGGGGCATAACTCTGGAAAAAATACAGCAGATCAAAAAATAAAATAGGAGGTGCACAATGCCATTATGTGATAAAGAATCACTGAAAGTTTCATCAAAATCCATTCATAGGTTAAAGAGGAGTGGCGGATAAGAGAAAGTGTGACGCGGACGACGCGGACGACGACGCAGACGACGCGGACGACGCAAGACGACAAAAGTAATCCCTATATGTCGCGCCCCACTTCGTGGGGCAGGCGACACAAAAAAAATCCGGAAAACTCTACAAATTCTAAGTTCAAGGGCAGTAACTCCACCAAAAATCAACCGAGTGGAACGAAATTCTAACTTGATCTGTAAGTATCCATAACAACGCTATATATATATATTTTTTCTCAATATGTCAATCCATAACGAAAAAAGTCCGGAAAACGGTAACTAAGTTCAAGGACAGTAACTCCACCAAAAATCAACTGAGCGGAACGAAATTCCAACTTGATCTGTAAGTATCCTCAACATACAACTTTTCTCAATATATCCATCCATAACGAAAAATAAGTCCGGAAAACAATTTCGAACAGACGGACGGTCGCCAACGCTGTAACATAATACGGCCGTTTTTATAAAACGGGCGTATAAAAATGAGTCAATAGGATCCCATTCCCAATGGGCCCTTAGGGTGGGCCTCCTGGATTTTGGCCACCCTGTCCCATAGGACGAGCCGCCAACCCGCTACAGCACCCCCGCCCGCATCCCCAGATATCTGAATATAGCTACGGGCCCAGTCCTGATTTTATGTCTTTTGGCCGATTTTCGATTTTCTTCACAATTACTGCCCAGAGCCAAATATATATTCATTGTGACGGGTTAACCCCCCCCCCCCCCCCCTGATACGCTTGAGGCGGCGACAAACTCGAACGAAATCATTTGCCTGTTATTTATTGGGGGCGGGGGTGCTGTTTACGGTCACTTTCATCTATAGTTATAGCATGACCTCAACAGGCGTATAATGGCAAGTTCCACCAATCGTTAATAAAGTGGAAAGTATAATGCCAGTCGTTGATTGCCAGGTCCTTTAATATTAATGAAACAATAATGTGTCCACCACAATAATCAGACATTGTTCCACTTCCTTGGGTTCTCACGGAGAAACAATCATTTGATTGTATGAGTATTGTTGTATTAAGTTAAATTATTTGTAGTTCTTTTTCTCGAAGTCTTTGTAGAAACTGATCTGAGAACGTTCACAAAGCCGTTCTGGGTATAAGCTTTACTGTATAGAAAGCTGGGAACAAATAGTATCCGTAATAGCCCAGAGCATTATGCACTATTTTGAGTTCGGGATTTTTTTCGTGGAGATTTGGAAACCTATATACTTTTGAAAACTACTAAAAGTTATCTAATCTAGGTCAGTGGTTTTGAAATAATGCTAGAACTGACGTCACGTCTTTAAGTATTATTTGATCTCATACTTAAACAGCCATATACAACACCCATACAGGTCGTTATACTTAAAAAACGTTTGACCCTTTACCCATTCGAACAGCAGACGACACTTGCGAAAGGTCTTGAATTACTTTTTTTTTAATTTGCGTCTCAAAGACATAGCTTATGACCCCCTCATTGGAACCAACGCGACGAGGTCGTTCCATTGAGAAGTCATAAGCTTTGCTGTAGAGACAAATGAAAGTGTCAATGACACTCTAGCTCATCGTGACAAATGAACATGGTAAGTTATAAGTGAAATGACAAAATTGAAGAACATTGGTTCCAATGTTATTTGGGGAAACTTCAACATAACAGCACTGAGTGCGCACTTCGTCAGAGCACTCCATACATCTTTAAATGTAAACTGTAAAGCTGGCAAAAGGAAGAAAGTTGATACAAAAATGCAGTAAGTTTAAAGATCATTGTAAACGGCAACGTTTTTCACAGAACTGAATGCTAATCGATAACGCTTATCTAAAGGTCTCGCCCAATGAGCACACCAAATTTAAAAACTATGATAAATGTGCCCTGCAGGCCATGTCTCTGAATGTGGATGCACAAATGCAATAAATTCAAAGGTTGTTGCTAAGCAACAGTTTTTTATGGAAATGAAAAGAAAATCGATAGCACCTATCCTGGGCACCCTGAATAAGCATACTAAGTTTCAAAACCCGATAATGAATGCGCCCACTGAGGCGTGCCAAAGGAAGCTGTTAATGCACAAAGGCATAAGTTTGAAGGTCATTGCTAGTGACAATGTTTTTTCTATGGAAATTCATAAGTATGCCCTGTAGAAAGTGCAAAAGGGATAAGTTGCTGCACAAATGCACGAAGTTCAAAGGCTGGCGCTAACAACAATAACTTTTTACAGAAATGACAGAAAACCAATGGCTTCCATTTCGAGGTCACTCCAAACACGCATACCAAGTTTCAAAGCGATCCGATCATCAATGTGCCATGAAGGGCGTGCCAGCGGAATATATTGATGTCTGACTAATGTGCCCTGAAGAGCGAGCCAGAGGAATATACTGATGTCTGACTAAATTAAGTTCGAAGGTTGTTGTCAATGGCAACGTATTTTGACTGAAATGGAAGAGAATCGATAGTTCCCATCTAAAGATCACCCCAAACAAGCATACCAGGTTTCAAAGCGATCCGATCATAAATGTGCCGTGTAGCGTACGCCAAAGGGAAATATTGATGCGTTCAAAGGTCGTTTTTTTTAGAAAAAAGCCCTTTGATAATTGATCACTTACAAAACAGGGACATTTTTCAAATTATGGTACGTTTTATCACATAATCATCGTAACTTACAGATCACCGAGAAACTCTGTCAGAGAGCTTTTCTATGAATTGTAAATAGCAACGATTAAGAAAGAAAAATGCCATTTGCAAGACAGATATTTACAGGATGCCATCTCAAAATTGTGAATTCTGGATGGTTAAAGTTTTAATTGAACATACATATTCAAAGTAAATTTCAGAGAAAATGTTTTGGAATAAAGGGCAATGGGAATTTATTTATTTATTCAATCAATAAGCCCTACAAATCACAAATAATGCGATATAAGGTCACGTGTGATAAAACATTGTGTATATATATTGTCGGGTGGAAAATCCACCTTCCCACGATTTGGTAGTAATTCACCATACATGTACAGAATGGCAATTGGCGATAATCATCAATAATTCGACTTGATGTCTTCAGGAGCAATTACTATAATTAATTCAGTGTGTAACCAAATATTTACTCACTACTTTCGTTCAAAAAAGCCAATTTTCCCAAACAAACAAGTGAAAACATATTAACATTTTCATCCTTAACAATTAAAAAAAAATATCACTTTGCATCAAAAACAGCATTTTGACCCTTCTTATTCCAAAATCGGCAATGGCGTTGCATTGTGGGAACAGAGAGAATAACCTGAGGGACCGGTTACTGTCGAAGCCTTTCCTAGAATCTTAGTCGAAGTTCGACTAAAATTCTAGGAAAGGCTTCTGAAATTGAAAGTTTGTAACTTAGTGCGCAAGCAAAACATTTCGGTTTTGTGAATGCACATACATAGTGTTAGTTTTGGAAACCTTGCCCGGCATTATAGGAGCTACTCCGATTTTTTCTCATTTCGGCTAATTACCTCAAGACAGGATTCTCTTAGGCAGGATTTGACTTGCAATGAAGGCCTCGCTGTCCTCACAAGTAAGACCGCAAGGGAATCCTGCTCTAAAGCAATTATTGAAAATCGGTGGGCCCCCATAACGCCGGTCTCCAGTTTTACTACACCGCCCCCATCTCGACGGTTTTGCGCGGATTTATTTTAGGTGTGATATCAGTTATGGAAATCAGGTTACTCCGAATTTGCGAGCCCTCATATTCCATATATAAATTACAAAATATAACTTTGTATTAAAAATATACATCAAAATAGAGGTTATGGTGGATAGAACACGGGAAACTGATTTGTTTACCCCACAAGTGCTGATTGTGGGCATCTGTGGTTCACGGAAGTCTGTGATCGTATTCGTATGAAAACCGACAACCAAATACTATTTCACGAGAACATCTCGGGGCTAGATATGCTTCATACATCCATGAACAACGCTAGGCAATCAAACCACCTCACAATGCAGCGACAGAACTTAGTCTGCAAAAATGCCAACACTGCCCGCATTTTTTTTGAAGACCTTGTCCATGGGTAACGTTGACCTGAACCTCCACATTGTGATGAATGTAAACAAACGAAATAGTTTGACATTCATCTTAAAGTAGCTCTGTCGCTGCGTTTTGAAGTATTTCGATTTCCCAGATTCGTTCTTGAATATTTGAAGCATATTTGGCCACGAGTTGTTCTCACGAGTTGTTCTCACGAAATTTTATTTGATAATCAGTTCTCGTACGAATAGGATCGCAGATTTCCAGAAATCACCGATGCCTGCCATCATTGTTGTGTGTTGGACGAATATATTTTTCGTGTTCTATGCATCATAACCTTTATTTCGTTTATTATTTGCGTATATGTCATTCATATATTAACGGAATATCAGACTCAGAGTAAACCGATTTCCACTACTTCCATTACTTATATATAGCACCTTATATAAAATGTGTAAAATACATCCTGCGCATAAACCTCTCTTACCAACGCAATACGTCACAACTGTTTCAAATTAATCGGACCTTTCATTAATTTGATTGCATAAACTAAAATTATTTCGCAGCACACAATGCTGTCTGTATCTATGTACTATTATAAAAAGAGTACTAAACTTGGTCCAAACAACGGTCCATCCAGCCCCAAAAGGTAATACTGTTTTCAATCAACACACGGCGAGTCAATAAATGAAACACGGGCTATTCCTCTCAGTTCCCACCAGGCACGGTTGACAAACTCTTTCGACTTGACATAAGGCTCATTAGATCACTGGTTTTAATTGATTAGTATGGGTGTTATACTAAGCACGTCGAAATAATTCAAGACGTCTGTAGATATAATACTGAAGGGACAGGGTCATGTTTCATTAGTAATCTAGAAAGATTGACACCGCAAAATGAGGTACTGTGAACCGCAAATGAAGGTACTCATTAAAAGGTCAACACCGCAAATCAGGTATTCTAAAATTTCAACACCTCTCGTCGAAGCTGCCAAATAAGGCGAATGCAGGACTTTTTATGAAAGCTGAAGTTGACCTAAACTCAAAGACAAAAGTCTGAAGCAACAATGGAGCGAAGGTTTGACCTTCTATGTCCTTGATATTAACGGAGAGAACAAATTTTGAATGAGAGGATGAACGCTAATGTATTTTCAATAACGCAGCTCAATTACTTCATAAAATACACCGACACTATGTACACGAATGCAATAATATTCCACAGATCGCCAGATTACATTTTTTAGTGATATACGCAAGAAATAGCAGTTATACCATATATTATGGCACCTACCTTCAACCGTTTCCGTCTTTTTTAAACCGCAAACGAGGTTCTGCACCGCAAAGGTGGTAATCGGATGACCTGCGTGATCCAGAGGTCACGTTAAAACAAGCACACAGGTTTCAAAGCGAAATGATCATAAATGTGCTCTGCAGAATGTGCCAAGGGGGAAATACTGAAGCATAACTGCACTAAGTTCATCGAAGGTTGTTCCCAGCGTCAACTGTTTCTGACAGAAAAGGCAGAAAATCGATAGCTCTCATCTAGAGGTCACTCCAAACAAGGATATCAGGTGTCAAAGCGATTCGAGCATACATGTGCCTTTTAGGGCGTGCCAAAGGAATATATTGATGCCGGCCTAAACTTAGGCCAAAGGACGTTGCTTGCGGCAAAATTTTTTGACGGAAATGTACGAAAATCGATAGCTCGAATCTATAGGACACCCCAAACAAGCATCCAAGTTTCAAAGCGATCCTATCATAAATGTGCCCTGTAGGCGTGCGGACGGAATATATTGATGCCTGACTAAACTAAGTTCAAAGGCCGTTGCAGCGGAAACATGTTTTGACGGAAATGGAAGAAAATCGATAGCGCCCATCTGGAGGTCACCCCAAATAAGCATACCAGGTTTCAAAGCAATCCGATCATAAATGTGTCCTGTAGGGTGTGCCAAATGGAAATATTGAGGTCTGACTAAACTAAGTTCAAAAGTCGTTGCCAACGGCAACATTTTTGGATGGAAATGGAAGAAAATCGGTAGCTCCCATCTAGAGGTCAACCCAAACAAGCATACCAAGTTTCAAAGCAGTCCGATTTTAAATGTAACTTGTAGGATGTGCCAAAACAATATATTGACCCCTGACTAAACTAAGGTCAAAGGTTGTAGCCAGCGGCAACAAATTTTGACGGAAAAGGAAGAAAATCGGTAGCTCCCATCTAGAGACCACCCCAACAAGCATACCAGGTTTCAAAGCAATACGATCATAAATGTGCCCTATAGGGTGCGCCAAAGGGAAATATTGAGGTCTGACTAAACTAAGTTCAAAGGTCGCTGCCAGCGGCAACATTTCTTGACGGAAATGGAAGAAAGTCGACAGCTCCTGTCTAGAGGTCACCCCAACCAGCATACCATGTTTCAAAGCGATCCGATCATAAATGCGACCTGTGCGGTGTGCCAAAGGAAATTTTGTAAGTACGTACGTACGTACGCCGTCGGGTGAGAAGTGACAGCAATAGCTCAGCTTGACTTCGTTAAGTGGAGCAAAGGATGAATAAAAATATAACAAAAATATGAATAGAGGGTTTTGTTAATAGCTCAGACCATTTTTGGCTTTATGTGTGGTTAAAGTGTTAAAGGTGTCCGCTATGAGGAAGTTACGAACAACGTCGCCTAAGACAAATATCCTTACTCGGTTTACCATTGTTTCAATTTATTAACTCTTTTTGTACAACTTTATATTGACAATAAAACACAGTGTTATTTGACCAAGACAATGAACGGCTGTAATGTAACACGCTGTTGAAAATTATGGCACTATTAGAACTTACCATCAGTGTATTACATCACAGCATATCATCGAACTATTTATAAGATATGATTTTCTTTTCCCGAATTGCACATTATCAACCTCAGCTGAAATGACTTTAAACTCGGCTGGTATGACGCCGATCTCGGCCGATATGAACCAAGTTAGAGCTGTTTCCCTTGAGGCGCAGCCGTTTGTTTACATAGAAAACTTTCACCGTTTGGTTTTGGTGTGGCCAGGCAAAATGGAGTGACTTGAAACTGAGTTTTAGTATGATGAGGAATTTAACGATGGCAATGACTAAGGACAAGGTGGGTGAAAAGAAGAACGAAGAGAAGAAAGAAGAGTTGTACAGAAAATTCAACGCAAACTAAAATTTTAAGACTGAGTTTCCCCAGTGGGACTTCGCACTTGGTGAAAAGAACGAGACAAAATAACATTGTCCGAAAACTGTAACAGATCCGAAAACATTTTGTAATTATTTGTTTTTGTTCAATAATGAAGAGTTTATTACTTGGTTAGTTTCATATAGGCAGAGATATTCACCCCCGGTAACTACCCATCAGCCCCCAACCTTCGGCCTCAGGGTGATATCCAATTACCTCAGGCTGAGATCTCGGCCGATATGAAACTAACCAAATAATAACCTCTAATTACTGACAAAACCCGGGTATAAACTACAGTATATTAAAATATATTTACCAAACTCAGCTCTTAAACTAGTATACATATCGGTACCACTCTGTCTCACTCTTGCCTGCAAATTCAGAAAGGGCTATCTAAAAAATTGGTTGTCTTAAAAAATGGGTTACCTGAAAAACTCTTAGATAATCTTTCCTAGGGTAGTTTCAATTTCTACTTCGCACAAGACTGCAGAAACATGTCTCGCTGTGAACTGTGTCATTATATGTGGTCGTCCAGCGCGGAGATGCAATCTCTGTCGTGGATTCCGAATAGTTCTCCATACATAGGAGCCAATAGCAGATTTAGACATCGGGGACAGGTAAGATGAAGAGGCACCAGGCCAAAAATTCTATCCGGAATATAACTGACGCCCCTCCTCTGAAATAGCAGAACTGAGACCTGAGCTACATTAGGGTTCTGGTAAGCTTCGAAATTCGATTCAATTCGAAATCATCCAGATGCTTCGATCCGATTCCAATTGCGTCGCGTTGATTCGTAAATTTTCGAATCGTCAAGATGTTATCAAAATCCTAATCACATGCAGCCTCTTGAAATCTTATTCTGGCATCACTTCTCCTGTACAGGAGACCTGATGATAGAAGAAGAGTGTTCAACGTGGTTCCTCTTCAGAAATTACTTCTGTGATACCGTTCAGGAATATTCCGCCTTTTGGATCGACTTTTCCAGACAAACGAGTCGCAGTTGAATACAATACTTGAGTGGAGACAATATTCACGGTTGTGGGAAGGTGCAATATTTGCATCCTGATTTGGGGTGCGAGTGGTTCAGTGTTTAGTGAATTGAGTATCAAAGCGAAATGACCCTTTGAGCAAGATGCTTAATCGTAGTTGCGCAGTTGCCCAATAGGGGGCACTGTGGCACTGTGTGCGAAGGCATACTTGAAATCAATGGTGCACTTGCCCAGAGCCGTTGCTAACCCTGCATGTATAGAGTTAGTATGTTGCGAAATCTGGCAGTTGCTCACCACTGCTTGGTGGGTCTCTCTAGATTATCCCACTTTCTCCGTCCGTAAAACTGCCCAACACGATGCAACCCTGGCTGTTGTTAAAAGTGTCATTAAAACAAAGAAAACAAACATTTGCAATCCACAAAGACAAAGAACATCGCTATGGTCACAGAACTGTAGATGTTCTAACAATTTAACTGGAAATTGATACACGATTCCTGCGAGCCGCCTTTTTGGTAGAACGATTTTAACCCTTTACTTTACACGGAAAGCAGAGAGAACTTGAAAAATATTTTTGAATAACTAAATATTTTAATTTTTGGATGAAAAAAGTACTCCTGCAAATTTCAAATCTCGGTTCGAATGGAATCACTTAACACTTTACTCAACGTAACGGCCAAAACCGACCAGCGCTATTCACAAAAATCGCCAATAAATTTTCATTATATTTTTCATTTTTTTGTCTCAAAAACATTGGTTATGATCCCTTGTTGGAACGAACTCGTCGAGCTCGTTCCAAAGAGGGGTCATAACCTATGTTTTTGAGACAAAAAATGAAAAAAAATATTTTATTCAAGAATTTTGATTGCGAGTGTCGTCTGCTTTTCATGTTAGGTAAAGGGAATGAAATCGAATCTTGAATTGAATCGAATCTCATTACACTTCAAGCTGAAGATATTGCAAGCTGAATATATTGTACCTTCTTATGAACGGAGAATATATTATCATGCTAGAAGTGAACAGGCCGAATGGTCCAAGAAAGATTCCCGGCTGTTCCCCTACTGGGTCCTCCATCCCCTAGGGCCGCCAAAACTCATTTCGAGAACTTGACCAAAGAGGCGAAATGGATCTGATTTCATAGACTGACGGTGTATCAAAATGTGCAATTGGTAGTCCACAGAGGATATTTCGATATACCAGCTGTCTAGTTTGCCACTGATCGCTCAGATGAAAGGAACCAGCGTTCCTTCAATTCAGAAAATCAAAATTTTCTGCTATTGGGTCGAACTAAGGTCTTCCCGATGGGTCTCCCTCCATCGGTAGAACCATTTTTTGCCGAATGATTGATGAAGATGATACAAAAATGCCATCGAAATGTCCTCTATGTGAACTGTCACTGATAGCTCAAGAAGCAAGGAAACCTCATTCGTTCAGTTCTAAAAATCAAAATTTTCTCCGGGTCTGGGGCCCTTTGGTGTATTTCCCGGTAACTATTCTTGGCCCAGTCTGCCACTGTATCATGCTCTCCTCGTGCACTGTATTCAACGGCGGCAAATGAGTAACTTTAAAGTAAAAACCGGAATATTCAAGACACGGAATGAAAGTAGTTTCGGACCCTCTTTGAACTCTCCTTCTGCCATCAGATCTCCTGTACAGGAGGCCTGGTGAATGGTAGAGGGAGAGGTCAGGAGGAGGAGACAGGTAGTGGAATTTTGAGAACATCTCGGCGATTCGAAATTTTCTTTCAGATCAGCGCAATTAATCTCGAATCGAATCGAATCATCAGGCCGATTTCGAATCGAATCATCAGGTCGATCTCGAATCGAATTTCGAAACTTCGTAATGCCCTCCTGGTGACCTTTCAAATCGAGTGAGTTCGACGATGTTGGTCGGAAAAGTCTACCTGCTACAGGCAGGGTTAAAAACTGAAAACCAATAAATTGTCAAGTGGGAATCTTTAGGTCTTGCAATACGCAGATTCTGTAAGGCGCTATGTTGAACTATAATTGTTGTAACTAGTTATAATTTTATAAAGCAGTGACAACCAGAATGCTTGTGTCGACGTTTTAGGTATCATTTAAGACACAGTCTATAAAAGCCGTGTATCAGACAGAAATGTTGTGAAAAATCGTTAAAAGCCTGAAAATGATAACACTGATTAAGCTGGTGCAAATTATAAGATAAATCTGATAATATTCCACAAGCTACACGTAATTTCAAAATAGAGAATAGTAATTATAACAAAATACCAGAGAATAGTTAGATGCTTAAAAAACAACTTCTCAAATTAAACACCTTGAATTTAGAAATGGTGATGAAAATCTAAAGTGACACCAAAAACAAAAAGCCTGAAATCAGACAAAAGCCTGATCACAAAGAGACGGAAAGTATTTGTACACTGTACATATTTTGGGATAAGGGATGTTGTGCTCTGTGAGAGGGGGCGCGTGGATATATTTTTCCCAAACATTCAAAAGGAGACAACTTTTCTTAAAATGCGGTGTGGGAAGGTGAAGAACTTTTGTGGAACGTGGTTACGCATTGCATCGATAGTGACCAGGGTGATATGGTCTTGACCAACCTCCAGACAAAGTTTTTCACATTCTGGTCAAGGTTGTAAGTCCTGGAGATGGAGAAGGGTGGAGAGAATTCACACGCCCAGAACAATTCATTGTCTCGTCAAGTAGAAGTATGACAAAGTACTATTGCCACGGCTATCACAACGACATTGCCGACAGTCTAATTTACACATATTTTATTTGTCAAAATAAACAAAAAGGATTGGACAACAAGTGTTCAACACTTAAAACCCGTCCTCTCCTTTGTATACGATTAACAAGTAAATGCAGCATTTCTTCAGTATATACACATCAGAATAAACAATACGCTATTCAAGATTGCAATGGTGTTAAGATGGTAAATATTCAGCGAAAGAAAAAGAGAAAGAAGAAAAGAGGGGTACTGATACCATGATCTCATGAAACAAATATCAACTGTCTCCAGCAACTCTCCAGAAGAGCCCCATCACTGCTTAGGCAAGGTGCATGCAGTGTTTCATCTTCACATATAAAGTAGGTAAGCTACGTCCAGCGATATATCGTCATCTGACAACCCAATACTCTCTCTTCCACTGAAAGATAGAATCCTATGGTTCTCACGTGACAATAGTATATAAGGGACACTAATATATATGATCAGTTTCAACATGTGTGGCTATTCCATAAACACGTTTCGGGAAGGTCAAGTTCCCCCAATCGTAGTTAGCACCTTCCTCAACAAGAAAGGCAGAGGAAACCTACAAATAAACCTCTTGAATAACTATCCCTTTTCCATCCTCTGTGCCAAATACACAGCTCATGATCCCTGATTGGAACGAGCTGAACGAGCTCGCTCCAATGAGGGGACACAAGCTATATTTTGAGGGAAAAAAAATAAACAAACAAAAATGAAAATTAGTGATTTTGTGAATAGCGTTGGCAGGTTTAGACCATTACATTGGGCAAAGGGTTAATCATGCCAGTCACTTTAGACGACCTGCACCCCACTCAATGGCTACTAGAGCAAATTATCCAATGAAGCGGCATTGTTCCACCACAGTAGACCAAAACTACATTATTTTCCAGGGCCTGGAAACATGGAAATAACTACCTACCTGAATGAATATTCTCAAAAGTATTGAATCGATTGGTTGCTTTGATATACTTTTGTTTTACCCGAAACAGATGGTCATTTGCAGATGGTGACATGCTAGGGATACCGTAAAGGATATCCGTAACAGAATTAATTGTGATGTTGGCCAGATCCTGTTGTAGCATTAATCTTTCATTGAAATACCTTGGGCAGACAAAAAAGTAGTGTGATGCGTCTTCCATTCCGTTGCCACATGAGCAGTGTGGTGTGTCGTGAATATAATTATGAAATTTGTCAAAATTTAAATCACTGCATGCATTACGTAGTCTGCAATGCAGTATATTCATCTTTCTTGAACCTATCCCAAAATGCGATGGTGGCCTACATACCTCGCTTTTGAAATACTTAGTAAATTCACTTGAAGATGCCAGGTTCTTTATTTCAATGGGAAGTGAGTTCCACTCTCTGATACAACATGGGATGAAAGAATTTTTCAATAATTCAGTGTGCATCAGAGAAATTTTGAAATTCGAACGAGCACGTGTGTTATATGCTGAGTAGTCCTGAAATGACTGGGGTAATAGTTTAAGGAGGAATTTTGGGGCATCCCCATGGAGAATTTTAAAGAAGGTCACGATCTTGCGCAATTTTCGTCGTTATTCTAGGGTTTCCCAGCCGAGTTCGAAAAATACTTTCGCAGGCGGTACCGACCTGGTGAGTCCAGTTATTATCCTCCCGGCTTCCGTGTGTATTTTATCTAATCTAGAAAGTAAGTAATCGGGGTCTCCGGCCCATACTACGCCTGCATACTCTAATATTGGAAGTATAACAGACTTGTACATTATTTCATAAGTTTTTTTGCTCAGGGTAAATTTAAGTCTTCTCAACTGGGAAAGCCTATGTTGCAAATATATGTATGCCAGTTCAAGTCAGCTTGCAATGTTAACCCGAGGTGTGTATGTTCCGCTGTGAGATCCAGAAGTATCCCCCCAAATCTCACACCTGGACTCACGGCTACTGCTTTCCTCCTGGTAAATAACATGACCATGGTTTTTGATGGGATAAATTTACGAGCCACTGCTGGGCCCATTCTAATACAACATTAAGTTCAAGGTTAATATCTGTACTGAGCTGATCGAGATCAGAATTGTTCTTTGTCATACACGTGTCATCTGTGAATAGCCAACACGAACCTGCAGAGGACATATATTCAGAAATGCCATTGATGTAGATCAGAAAGAGTAGCGGTCCCAGCACTGATCCCTGCGGTACTCCACACTTAACGGGAAGATGGTTAAAATAAGCAGAATTTATTATTACTGGTTGTTGACGATTTTTCAGATCGCTTTTGAACCATTCAAGGATGGATCCTGTAATACTATATTGCCTCAATTTAAAAATAAACCCCTTTATGCCAGACCCTATCAAATGCTTTTGATATGTCACAAACAACCTCTAGTGAGAAGAGACGGTTATCATAGGCTACGCATAAGTTGTGGTAGATTTCTGATAACTGGAATACAGTACTGTGTTTCAGTAGGAAGCCAGATTGGTATTTAAAGAACACATTTTTGTTGTGAAAGTGGCCGAATACTTTATTGAAAAGAACCTTTTTCATGACTTTACTCACACAACTAAGAAAAGAAACGGGCCTATAGTTGTTAGGGTCGTGGGGGTTGCCTTTCTTGAAGATTGGTATAACTGTCGCCAGCTTCCAGTCTGATGGGTACGTGCAAGAAGTGACTTCTGGAATAATAATAGGACTGGCTTGAATAATGTTTGCCGTGTCTCCTTCAGCATTTGATTCCTGATGCCGTCATGAGTTCGACGATGTTGGTCGGCAAAGTCTACTTGCTACAAGCAGGGTTAAAAATTGAAAACCAATAAATTGTCAAGTGGGAATCTTTAGGTCTTGCAATACGCAGATTCTGTAAGGCGCTATGTTGCACTATAATTGTTGTATAAAGCAGTGACAACCAGAATGCTTCTGTCGACGTTTTAGGTATCATTTAAGACACAGTCTATAATAGCCGTGTATCAGACAGAAATGTTGTGAAAAATCGTTAAATTCTGAAAATGATACCACTGATTAAGCTGATGCAAATTATAAGCTAAACCTAATATGTCACAGACTTCACGTGATTTCAAAATAGAGAATAGTTAATTATAAACAAAATACCAGAGAATAGTTAGATGCTTAAAATAACAACTTCTCAAATTAAACACCTTGAATTTAGAAATGGTGGTGAAAATCTAGAGTGATACCAAAAACAAAAAGCCTGAAATCAGACAAAAGTTTGATCACAAAGAGACGGAAAGTATTTGTACACTATACATATTTGGGGATAAGGGATGTTGTGTTCTGTGGGAGGGGAGTGCGTGGATATATTTTTCCCAAACATTCAAAAGGAGACAACTTTTCTTAAAATGCGGAGTGGATGGTGAAGAACTTTTGTGGAACGTGGTTAGGCATTGCATCGATAGTGACCAAGATGATATGGTCTTGACCAATCTCCAGACAAAGTTTTTCACATTCTGATCAAGGTTGTAAGTCCTGAAGATGGGAAAGGATGGAGAGAATTCACACGCCCCGAACAATTCCTTGTCTCGTCAAGTAAAAGTATGACAAAGTACTAATGCCACACCTATCACAACGACATTGCCGACAGTCGTGGCTAATTACGGAAGTAGTAGGACATGGACCCATTCATCTCCAGGTGGCAGGGGCCCGGAGTGACATCATTTTCACGTGAACCAGTTAAGTCATGTTGGTTGTCGCTGTAGCCCGCATTGGCGGCCATGACATGACGCCATTACCACAGTGATACATGGCCTCAGTGCGCATGTGTGACACGTGTTTGCATTGTCCATTTTGTATACTGGAGGCCGCCATCTTGGTTTCTATGATGGCATGTGACTGCCATGAGACTAGAAAGATACTAATATAACGGAAGTGTGTTCTAAGTGTATGTTCGTTCGATTGGACTCGGGTAAATCTAATTACGGAAATCAATTAAGTATTTGCTTGAACGAGCGACCCCACATACGATTCTTATCACCATCTCGGAAAAGGGGGATTATATAACCCTAGACTTTCCCCAAAGGGTGTTCTCTTAGTGTGATTCCGTAAAAAGGATTCCATACATGGAATTCCGTTATTGGCATCCCAAGCTCCTATTCAGCTCCTAGCTCCTACTTGTCCTACCATTGGCTTCTTCCACAACTAAAGCTATCTATCCTATGATTGGTCTCTCTTGTATTCACCATTACTATGGTGCTCTAAACTGCTCTTCCATCCTTGCAGACGTGTACCGTTACTACTAACTTGTGGCTCCATGATTCTCAACACCTGTCATTACACTACTACCGCTACGGGCCCCAGTTCATACCATTATCATACTTGATTTCTAGTAGTATTGGCACTCTGCTTGCTCTAACGACATACACATTTCCGTAATGAGCTATCGAGTAGTGACAGGAATATTCTCCACGTGCGACTCTTCGCATCATCTCTGAAAAATGAGATTCTTTAACTACAAACGTTTCCAAAAAGGGATTCCCTTAGTGGGCTTTCGTTACTGGTATTTCATAAATGGGATTCCGTGAAACGGAATTCCGTCATTTGGTTTAAACTCTCGCATGCCCCCATTAGGGACTTGTGGGAAACAACTTGAAAAAAGTTTATAATCTACCGTTTCTGAAGGTTTTCTGATGCACAACACTGAGTAATAAACTTTTTTTCTAGACGGTTCCCACTAGTCCTTAATGGGGACCTGAACTGAGAGGACGGGCTGACCAGACCATGGTTAAGCGCGGTGCGGGAAAATTTTGAAAATTGGTGCCAAAAGAATAAGCATTTCTTCGCTCTAGGAGTTCAACGAGAGGTGTGTATTACTGAACCAAATACCGCGTATTTTTCTTTCGATAATTGGAGTTGCATCAGATGAGAGCATATTTACTTACAAACTGACAGATTATTGGAGGACGGTGTGATAGATAAATACGCAAACAATTCATAATTATTTACTAAAGGACAGATACACTGCATGATAATAGAATAACGATCGTAAAAAATGAGGCAAATGGATCCCATTCCCAATGGCCCCTTAGGGCGGGGCCTCCTCTCTTTCAGCCATCCTGTCCCATAGGACGAGCCACCGGCTCGCTACTGCAACCCCGTCCGCATCCCCAGATATCTGAATATAGCTACGGGCCTAGTTCTGATTTTATGTCTTTTTGACGATTTTCACCACAATTACTGCCCGCATCCAAATATATATTCATTGTGACTGGTTGCCTCCCTTGATCCGCTTGAGGCGGAGACAAACTCGAACGAATTAATTTTCCAGTTGTTTATTGGGAGGGTGGGGGCAGGGACGGGGGTGGGGGGTATTGCTGGTTACGGTCACATTCATCTACGGTTATAACATGACCGCAACAGGCGTATAATGTCAAGTTCCACCAATCGTTAATAAAGTGGGTACTATGATGTCAGGCGTTGGTTGACAGGTCCTTTAGTATAAATGAAACAATTACAACTTGTCCATCACAATAATCAGACATTGTTCCACTTCCTTGGGT
Organism: Pictodentalium vernedei; assembly: GCA_031216915.1. Lineage (NCBI taxonomy): Eukaryota > Metazoa > Mollusca > Scaphopoda > Dentaliida > Dentaliidae > Pictodentalium > Pictodentalium vernedei. The sequence continues at coordinate 163,867,816 of CM062290.1, read as the reverse complement.
TCCTAGGGGGAAACAATCGTTTGATTGTATGAGTATTGTTGTATTAATTTTAATTATCTGTAGTTCTTTTTCTCGAAGTTTTGTAGAAACTGATCTGAGAACGTTCACAAAGCCGTTCCGGGTGTAAGCTTTACTGTATAGAAAGCTGGGAACAAATACTATCCGTAATAGGCCAGTGCATTATGTCACTATTTTAAGTTCAGGATTTTTTCGTGGACATTTGGAAACCTATATGCGTTTGGAAACTGCTGACCCTATAGAATATCAAAACAAATATTTACATTTTTTCAGACGCCAACATGGCAGCTATATATTCATTGTGACTGGTTGCCTCCCTTGATACGCTTGAGGCGGCGACGAACACGAACGAAATAATTTGCCTGTTGTTGATTGGGAGGGCGGGTGTGTGTGTGGGGGGGGGGGGGGGTATTGCTGTTTACGGTCACTTTCATCTATAGTTATAGCATGACCTCAACAGGCGTATAATGGCAAGTTCCACCAATCGTTAATAAAGTGGAAAGTATTATGCCAGTCGTTGGTTACCAGGTCCTTTAATATTAATGAAACAATTACAATTTGTCCACCACAATAATCAGACATTGTTCCACTTCCTTGGGTTCCCACGGAGAAACAATCTTTTGATTGTATGAGTATTGTTGTATTAAGTAAAATTATTTGTAGTTCCTTTTCGCGAAGTTTTGTAGAAATTGATCTGAGAACGTTCACAAAGCCGTTCTGGGTATAAGCTTTACTGTATAGAAAGCTGGGAACAAATAGTGCCCGTAATAGCCCAGAGCATTATGTCACTATTTTAAGTTCAGGAGTTTTTCGTGGAGATTTGGAAAACAATATACTTTTGGAAACTACTAAAAATTATCTCATATACGTCAATGGTTTTGAAATAATGCTAGAACTGAGACCACGTCTTTAAGTATTATTTGATATTCAATCTGTAAACAGCCATATGCGACATCCATACAGGTCGTTATACTTGAAAAACGTTTGACCCTTTACCCATTCGAACAGCAGACGACACTTGCAAAAAGTTCTCGAATTGCTTGCTTGTTTTTTAATTTCTGTCGCAAAGACATAGTTTATGACCCCTCATTGGAACCAGCGCGACGAGGTCGTTACAATGAGAAGTCATAAGCTATGCTTTAGATACAATTGAAATTGTCAATGACACTGTAGCTCATCGTGACAAGGTTGAACCCGGTAAGTTATAAGTGAAATGGCAGAATTGAAGAACATTGGTTCCAATGTTATTTGGTGAAACTTCAACATAACAGCATTGTGTGCACTTCGTCAGAGCAATCCATATATCTTTAAATGTAAACTGTAAAGCTGGCAAAATGAAGAAAGTTGATGCACAATGCAGTAAGTTTAAAGATCATTGTAAACGGCAACTTTTTTTTACAGAAATGAATGCTAATCGGTAGCGCTTATCTAGAGGTCTCGCCCAATGAGCACACCAAGTTTAAAAAGAATCCTATGATAAATGTGCCCTGTAGGCCATGTCTCTGAATGTGGATGCACAAATGCAATAAATTCAAAGGTTGTTGCTAAGCAACAGTTTTTTATGGAAATGAAAAGAAAATCGATAGCTCCTATCCTGGTCACCCTGAATAAGCATACCAAGTTTCAAAACCCGATAATGAATCCGCCCTCTGATAATGCATAAGTTTGAAGGTCATTGCTGGTGGCAATGTTTTTTGAGTTATTGAAAAAGATCTATGTTTTTATGCTTTTTCTATTACAAATCTGGATTTCAGCAACTCTGAGGACTTATTACTGACGAATGAGGGCAAAAACAGGGTCCGTTATGTGAAATGCTGTGCCCTTTGGCAGCTCTGGTACATAATAATACGCAACGACATTCTCTCTCTGAAATATGTGGATGTATACGCGAACCTAACGGAATAAAATCTCATCTGCTTGCCCTACACGAAACTAACACAGCACAATTTCACCTGGTTGTCCTATACATTTCCAAATCCCAAGAGTAACAGGACCGCTTCATGCAAGCCCCTTCCATTTAGAACAGAACTGATTTACCGACCGAAATGGAATTCCCCTACTTATTGGTTTTGTAGGTTCATTTTACCTACTTACACTAGTTTTTCGTGCTACATGTTCATTATATTAATAATTTAATTTGGAGATGCCTATGCCTTCACAAATTCATAAAAAAAAAATAAGGCAGAATAACCATGCGGAATGCAATAGAAAATTTCGAACTCAAATTTCGCAGCCTCTCATTACATTTCGCCCATGCGACTGAAGTGTAAACAACGGGGAGAAATACGGACGATTGAAACGTTGAAACTGGAGAATTGACCATTTTACCGAGAATTTGATAAATTATGTCTCAATCCGGGAGGCGTATGGTCATGCCGGGAAACTTAACTCTTTCAACACTGGTGGCATCTTCCATGCCAGTTAAATGGTAGAAATTGGAAGAATCCATATCAATTATTTGGTGGTAAAGCAATTAATATTTTCAATGTGCAGCCTTCAGGCTGCACGTTGAAAAGATTAATTGTTCTACCACATACGTTCACTTAGTAGCTATCCTACTTAATGAAATTATGACGTATCGTGTTACTGGACCAGAAAAAAGGCCTCTCGAGTTGAAAGAGTTAACATGTCAGAAATCAACACCACCCGCCCTCCCGCTTATACTATTCACCCCACAAACAAGTTTTTGAATACTGATCAAGATGTGTCCCCTGGTGGTAAAGAACACTACTCATAGCACCATCGTGGCTGTACTCCTGAAATGTTCATCTGATGGTGACCCATTTTAGTGCAACTGGGCATGTTCGAAACATAAAGTCTTCAAGTAATACCCTTTGAAAACTAAAATATTACAGTGTGGCAAACCAAAACTGAATTTATTTAGAAGGATAACAACACCGGAAGTTAACTAGAAAGAAATTTCATCATAGTAAACCTTTTCTCATTTTGGTGGGTTCTTCTTTCATTCGTGCTGTTATCAAGACTCCCAAAGGGTTGCAATAACATCGTATAATTCACGGATATCTGCTCGCCAACCACCGAATAATGATGTTGTTCTCTCACTTCTTCCTCAACCATATCATGAGTGGCCCTGTCTCCTGACAGCTGAGGGAGACAAGCAAAGTTAGAAGCTATGTATCTGGAAATAAACTATCGACTGTTATAAGACTGCGCTGGACCTGACCTGTCAATGTTTATACCCAGGTTGTCAATTTTAAAGAATTTCCACCCCAAGTTTTACTGGGTCCTATTTTACCCGTAAACAGAGCTTGTTTACCACAGGAAACAAGCACTGTATCACTGCTCAGGTTTCCAGCCAATGACGACCAGGTTCCTATTCTTATAAAGTATACTAGTGTTAGCTTTTAATGCTGAGCCCCCAGAGTCTACAGTTTGTCTACAATTGCCCATATGAAGTATGCGACAAGTATATGGGCGTCCGTTAGAAATTTATAATTAAAAACACCTCAACGTACAATGTAATAATTGGCATAGATATTGCAGGTGCACTGCATATTATCAGTATATTGTCGCCGTTTCGTTATGTGCAGTGAGCTTTATATTCTGCCAGTTTCAGACCTTTAGAAAAGTATAAAGGCATGGTAAAACATTCAATATATTCACCTCTCCCTTTTCAACGAGTGAGAATATCTATAAGGGGCCTGTCTCTCCTAATGCATCAAATCTTCAAAAGACTGCTCTGAAAAATGGCCGAATCACAATCAATGAGAAATGACAATCCAGTTCACATCTTTGGAAGATCCAGTGGAACATGCAGCCCCCTCTAACTTCTATTTACGGGATCCAAGACAGTTTGAGAGCGCATGGTCGATCAATTGTAACTTTGGACCCATGCGTTGCATGGATAAAACCTTGTATTTATTCTGATGCGATAACAAGACAAATTGCAAATAATTGTGGTCGCTTTAAGTATCCATGTGTGTGTGCCTGCCAGACTTTAAATGAACCTCTACCCACAGAAGAGGTATCAGAAAACCACTAAATGAGTGAATGAGGCCCCCAGGGGGTTAATTTGATGATGATACCCTGCATAGCCGGGTAGCATTACCAAGTATACCCCCTATGAGCCTCAATCTGAATCAAGGTCTCAGGACAGAAAGAGGTACCCAGAGAATAAATTGGGAGATTCTAGCCCATGTATAGCATCAGCAAATTTACTGAAGTGTGAACAACAAATCAATGTTAAGTCTTTGATAGTCAGAAAAGTCGGCATTTGAGCGTACATTGACTCAGTCACGCACCATTTCAGAGGTTCAAAAGATGGTAGTGGAAAGAATTAAGAACACTATGTTTACGTTTTTACTGAACAGAACTACACGTATTCTTCTGCAGATTTGATACAGTTTTGTTCTTCACAACAGCTGCTTGGCGAGCTGATTTGAATCAGCACTTGGAAGCTGAGTCGGTACGAATCAAGTTCTTTCTCAGTGGGCTCAATAAAATGCATGTGGGCTATCATTTGTCTAACAGATATGACAACTCATCAAACAAAAATCTGCCTGGGAAATAAGTCGCCGAGATAAGTTTGAACACAATATATGAACCTATCGCTTATTCTGTTTACTGGATGCCAGCTTTTGGATTGTCCGTTCCCGCACATGTATCCGACAGGGACCTAAGCCCCTGTAAGTCAGGGCAACCTGTTCACCACTGAAGGTAACAGACTTCTAAACTCAATGCGATTACGCAGGCCTGTAAATCAAACATGCTATAGAGCAGATACTGAATTCCAACTGGACTGGGCAATAGCTAATAATTAATTTGCGGAGGAAAAAACCCACATCAGATAGGTCAACACATTTGGTTGGAAGTTTAAAAAGAATTAACTTGAAACAAACAAAAAAAAACTTCTGGGAGTGATTCATGGTTCTTTTAGTATCAAACATTGGATGTCATTGACAATTTATAATTTGTGGTTCACTCAGCTTGTGCGCTATTTAGGCACTGATGGGACACTTGTGCATTACACTGACATGTCTAAATGCGTTTGTAGGTTAACAAAATTAGCACAAGACCAATATGAACACGCCTTGCATTTTGAAGTGTGTTGCAGTCTTCTAGGGGCCTTGTAGAATGGGCCTGGGCTTACTTGAGTCTTCGGGACCTATTTACATTAAACCTGAAGGCAAAATATTATTTTCTTGGAGCCCTCTATGGGCCACGGAAAAACATTTTGGGGCGGATATTGGGCCTTGCAATCTTTTTCGACAAAATTCAAGGCCTTTATTAAAACAGCAATACATTTTCACAAACAAATGACTCGTGACATTGATACTGGTAGGAAAAATGAAAGTGTCAATGACACTGTAGCTCAACTTGTCAAGACATGTACATGTATGGTATGTGACACAGCAATGGCAAACATCTAGGTAATGACCTGATAACAAAGGTACATATAAAGTATTGTAACGGTCTGTACATAAATACTGACCGTAGCCTGTAACAAATGTATAGGTAAAGTATGTAAAGGTGGATGACAGTCAGATGCTAAACTAGAAAAGAAATCTTTGAGTCCCAGAGTGGGTCTGACTGAACCCCAAAATATTTGTTCTCATAGCACAGTGATAACAAAGGCACCCCAAAACACACTCATTCCTGTCCCAAGGTGAAAACAAAGGTACCCAAGAAGTTTTGTGAAGATCATAAATACGAGCTGTATAGAAGTTGTGACAAAAAAACTGATTGGACCTAATTTCGGTACAAAATGGCCACTGGCAGGCATCTTGAATTTTGGACCGCATTCAGAAACACTCGTTCTCATCCCAAGGTGATAACAAAGGTACCCAAGAAGTTTTGTGAAGATCGGTTGATAAATACAGCCTCTAGCACGAGCCGTATTGACATGTGCACTTACAGTGAATAAGTAGCACTGAATAAATCAAAGTTCATCTAATTTGCATAATTTCTGCACGAGATAAAAACCCGTACTATATGTGATGTATTCCATGTTACTAAACATTCATACAAAAATTTATTCAAATCAGAACTTTCATACAGAAGTTCTGTACAAAAGACTGATTGCACTAATTTTGGTACAAAATGGCTGCTGGTGGCCATCTTGAATTTCGGACCACACCCAAAAACACTCGTTCTCATCCCACGGTGATAACAAAGTACTCAAGAAGTTTCGTAAAGATCGGTTCATAAATACGGGCCTGAGCCGTATAGAAGTTGTGTACAAAAAACTGATTAGACCTAATTTCGGTACAAAATGGCCACTGGCAGCCATCTTGTATTTCGGACCGCACCCAGAAACACTCTTTCTCGTCCCAAGGTGATAACAAAGGTATCCAAGACGTTTCGTGAAGATCGGTTGATAAATACAGCCTCTAGCCCGAGCCGTATTGACATGTGTACTTACTGTGTGTAAGTAGCACTGAAAAAATCAAAGTTCATCTAATCTGCATAATTTCTGCACGAGAAAAAAACCCGTATTATATGTGATGTGTCCCATGGTACTAAACATTCACACAAAAAAATACTCAAATCAGAGCTTTCATGTGGAAGTTCTGCGCAAAAATCTGATTGCCTCTAATTTTGAACAAAATGGCTGCCAGCGGCCATCTTGAATTTCGGACCGCACCCAAAAACACTCGTTCTCGTCCCACGGTGATACCAAAGGCACCCAAGAAGTTTCGTAAAGATCGGTTCATAAATGCCGCCTCTAGCCCGAGCCGTATTGGCATTTGCACTGACAGTGCTGAAAGTAACACTAAATATATCAAAGTTAGTCTAATTTGCATAATTTACGTACGAGAAAAAAACCCGTATTATATGTGATGTATCCCATGGTACTAAACATTCATACAAAAAATTATTCAAATCAGCGCTTTCATATGGAAGTTCTGAGCAAAAAAACAGATTTCTGAATCGTCGGTACAAAATGGTGGCTGGCTGCCATCTTGAATTTCGGACCGAACCCCAAAACACTCGTTCTCGTCCCACGGTCATAACAAAGGTACCCAAGAAGTTTCGTAAAGATCGGTTCATAAACACGGCCTCTAGCCCGAGCCGTATTGAATTGTTGACGGACAGACGGAAGACGGACAACTGGCCATGGCATAAGCTCATTGAGTGTACGGTGATATTGCAGTCTTTGAAGACAAAAGATGCCATACACACTATCTGTGTCCTTGCCGAACCTGTAAACGAGACAGTTATGTTCATGAGGGATTAGTGACATGAGATATAATTTTTGTTTTTGTCTCTTATATCAGTTCTTCACTAGAGAGAAAAATATGACAGGAAAGTTCATGTCCTGGACAAAGTACAGCACTGCGATCATAAAAGTGGTCGCATTCTCGACCAGATTCAGCTAAAATTTCAAATAATAAAATATTACGAAATGAAAACTCAATTAAAATTAATACGCTGTAGAATAGTATGAGATACCAAGTTCTTCTCTCACCTTTTTTCGACAAGTTAGAGGAAGAAAGTGAATAGAGAATTTCGACAAGGAGCCAATACTATAAAACTTTTACAATTGTATTTTCTATAATTGCATTTGCTACCTTTTAGTATAACTGACTAAAATAAATCATTACCATTTTAAAAGATATGGCAATTTGCCAACTGGCTAATTGCCAAATGTTTGAAAATGCTAATGGTTAATTTTAACCCATTTAAAGCCCTAACTAGGAAATATAATTGTAGAAAATACAATTGTAAATGTTATATAGTATTGGTACCTCTTTTTCTGCATCAAGGGATAATTATGGACTTCATCATGTGTGCAACGCACAGTCCTCAAAAGACTGTTGATCACATTTACATCACATCATTCAAATCGGAACAGATTGAACCTGGCTAACTGGCACTGATACGTCGGAACTGTCTACCGTATTCTCTCCCCCACAAGATAGACTTTTCTCTGATGCCACATTAAAAAAATTACCAGATTTTTATCCAGTGTTGTTCAAAAGTGGAGTTGGTGCCATTTGTAGTCTTTAAGCATTATTATGTTACAAAAGAATAGAACCATTAGGATATGGTACTAATTGTACCTCTGCTCGACATAAATATAAGATATGAATGGGGCCATTTGTGTATTAAGTCAAAATAGTGTTCCATAATGTTGGAACTTTGTGATGACAATTTTAACTTATTCTTTTCATTCAACCAGTTTTCGTCCATTCAGGATGCCTTTTGACTTATTCTTCATGTTTGGTAAAGTTATGCCCTTTTGAGTGGCTAAGGAAGGCAATGCCCCCTTAACCATTCAAAGGACCACAGGCTTGCCAAATAAAAAGAATAAATAAAAAATATTCGTGCTCATTAATCACCTAAGAGAGTAATATTTAGTATAAAAAAACAACTTTTCGAGGAGGACCTGAGAAATCGGAGCTTATTGGAACGAAAAACTAACAGTTTTTTTTCGTGGCTTTACAGAGAAAAAATATCATTGTTTTTCTTTTTGTAACCTTACAGAGAAAATACATCATGTGCTCCCCTCTTCTGAAAATCTGAAGAAGTAGTATAATTACGTCATTGCACTGGAAGCGGGGTTATGTGGTCGGGAACTAATCATTGTGAAATGTCATAATTCATGCGTATCTGCATAGCTGTTCAATAGCGGATGCACAGAATGTCAAGTCTGCAAATGTTTCTTCGTACATTATTTGGAAAAACTTGCGATGAATTACAGAAAGGTGAAAGATCTCATGTGGATATATCCCGATAGTCGCACGCAAGAACTAACTTCTGTAATTTTATCGAGGAAATTTTAAGTAACACGAGATAAAGTTATGTTAATACTACTGATGCAAGTGTCGTGGAATTTTCAAATCTATTTTTTTTTTGTATCGAGGCAAGACATCCTCGAGGCATCACACAAACATATATGATAGTTTCAGGCCACCAGTCCAATTCTGTAAGAAATCTTATGCTCTTATGGGTTGTTTGTTTATCCTTTTTTTATTGTATATTGTGCGTAAACTACTGTTGATTTGCTGTGACTTCCCATTACTCACAAATATATACAGATATTCTTTAGGACAACAGTCATAAATATTCCAACCAATAAGTATATAATTCGCCATAAAAATATGAAGATATCAACGCAATTTGAGGAACTGAGTGGTCTAATCACAACTATGGCTGTGGTGAGTCTCTCTTTGTAATGGTATAAGGTCATCAAAAGATTCGGCCAAATCAGGTTTCTATTGAACAACATTTCTTGCATTAGTACAAGAAAATGAATGTTTATGGTATTTTTAGATTCCGTCCTCAGGAACATATAACATGGTCGGAACAGCGAACCGTAGACGAGCAAATCTAAACATAGGCGATTTATTTAAGGACTAGAATGGCTCCGGGCAATAACAGCGTCGAAGTCCCTGCAGAAGTATACTGATGGACTGTGAACTTTATATATATCAAGAAGCAAATACAACAAGCGGCCCAAGGGGGCCTGATGCATGCGCCTGAATGATGAAAATCCAACCTCGTTACCCCAAGCGATGCCCAATAACAACCCAAACTAACTATATTTTTCTGAAGGTCTGAGAAACTAGAACATATGACGCAATGGTAACGCATTCCAAATTTTGCTCATGTTGACCCATCGGTTCTGAAATCGAGATTATCCTATGACGAGCCCAACCACTGACGTAGAAAGTGAAATCGTTACCACCGAAGGAAGCTGCATTCCAAATATTAAAGTAGTTCATGAGAAGAATGTTTAAAGATGATCAAGCTTTTTATGCATTATCCCTCACCTCGCCCTCTAAGGTAATAAGCAGTTTTAAGAAAAACTAGAAAGAGAATACCCCCCCCCCCCCCCCAAGATGATGTATGCCAAGTTAGTTTATGGAGGAGGGGGGGGGGGAGAAAAAGTGTGACTCGTCGTTTTCCCATTACCGACAGTGTTAAAATGGGATTAAATGGGTTTCCTCCACCAGTAAATCTGTAAGATACGAGGAGACCCAGGCTGTCGTTAAACCAATAAATAAATAAATAAATAAATAAATAAATAAATAAATAAATAAATAAATAAATAGCCTACAATGACAATATTAACAGAACATACAATATTGTGATTACAGAACTGAATAGTAAATTTCGACCCAGTCGCGAGCCAGCCAACATTCTCTGTTTGCTTTCTTCCCTACAACACTGTGGAAACTGACCTGTCGAAAAAGAAATGCGCGAACATTGAAACTGAGATGCAGTTTTCATTTCTTCTACGTGAAGCGGCCTTGATTTCTAGGGCTATCACGATTTTTTAATTAAGAAATCGATTAATCGTCGGAAATAATCGATAATAATCGATTAATCGTACCCAGATGACACACCCTTTCCCTCTCTTTGAAGTCGTTAAAAATGAAGTTCAAGTCAGATGACCTATCTTAAGTAAACAACGAAGACGATCCTCTTTTGGTACATTCAAAGCTTTGATGTTCTGAACTTTTGAACCGTCAGTGTAATGATCAAGACCGGTCGTCAGTTGCGAACTTTGCAAGTTCGCAACTGGCGACCGGTCTTGATTACTACACTGACGGTTCAAAAGTCCAGAATATCAAATCTTTGAACGCACCTAATAGACAAATGCTTCTTGGGGTTTAACGTCGACGCTCTTGGCCTTTTACTTTTAGAAACAATAGTCGCTCTAACGTCGACGCTCTTGACCTTTTACATTTAGAAACAATAGTTTTTCATCCAATTTTTTTTAATTATTAAACGTCTAGAACGGGGTAAAATTTACCGATTCTTCGACAACGAAAAATACTAATCGATTTCGACTTGACCGGTCGACAAACGATTAATCCTGACAGCCCTATTGATTTCACAGTATTTCATTTAAAAAACCTCGACTGACTGGTGTAAGTGTGTCGACATTGGATTGCGTTTGGATCGCGAAAGAGACAGCTTTTCTAATCAACGTATTGCCCTTCCACCATTTTGAGACAAACGGTGATCATCCGGCCTCATCCGACATTTACAACACAACGGGATAGTTCCAATGGTCGTTGTCTTTTATATCGACAGTCATTTAATGTGAGAGGGGGTCGAAATCCGAAACGATCCAAATTATCGCGAATACGTGTTTTCTCCCTTGATATGGTCAACTCATACTATCCCAGAAAAGAGTACCTCAGTTACCTCTCTTTATGTGTTTGACCCGTGGTGATTTCCTTTCAAAATCGGAGGAGCTGGGAAAAGGTTGCAGACACAAGGTGGAATTTTTGTGTTTTCACATTTTAGGGACTTACCCATCCTCACATGCAATTTTTTTCCATCAAGTTTTTGACACTCAACTCTTTCTACCTTTGAAAACTGCGAAATATGAGGTGCATTTTGTCCTCTTTCCTGAAATCAGCTAAACATGTTTCACACCCCCTCCTCACCCCTCGAAAAAAAAATCAAAATTGTATATCAATAGAATTGCTCAGAATAACACTACCGCTTGTTTTTTTTAATCAACAACAACAGCAACAACAACAGTGAACAACAAGTTCAATATTTGTATTCAAAAACGTTTCCCATGTGTCAGCTGCACATGTATGTATCCAATTCCAACAATAAATCAAAGCAGTATGGTTGTTATATCAATACGGTACCTATTCATGAATTATATGATTATTGTATTATTCCTGATGACAAAGGGAGGGAAAAAACCCTGTCCATCGGATGAGTCAATTTACCTCATTCCAGTTTGCACGAAGTATTGTGTCTATAATTGGGAGGAGGCGGAGAAGGTTGAGGCAGATGTCTCTTTAAGACCTCTGCAGTTTCATCACAAAATCAGTCAATGTCTTGCGCTCAGGCTAGAACTGACTGAATCAGACTTCAGCAACATTTCGATGAACGCTTAAAACTCTTTCATGATATGGACTGAGAATAGTTCAACAAATGTACGTATTTTCAATCCCTGCATGGAGTTTCTACAATATTTACTTCCATTTGAAAGTTCAACCATTTAACCCTTATTCGTACTTAGTTCTTTTATCATTTTTAATTTGATTCCCTTACTTCCCCAGATTTCCCCTTCACATCTCGGCACAATTCATTTAGAAATTGTGCAGATGGTACAGAAAGGCTACGTAACATGATTGCTAGTTTGAAGTATAGCCTTGACTGAATGACTTCCAGTTGCGTGACTCACGCAAACTATGAAAAACTATAAACTATCTGAAGAAAAATTGACGTGGTTTCAGTATATGCAAGGCACCTTGTCTGGACATGTACGTGGAGAAACTTGTCTTCGGGGCCACTTGTGTTGGGTATCTTGTGGGCAACTTGTCTCCAGTGCGAGTTATTGTGATCCCAGAATTTCCAAATTTGTTCAGAATAGACCATTAAATAGGATTAAATCAATGAAACTAGCTTGTTCTGAATTTGTGGCTTTTCTCTCTAGGTTCATCAGGTTTCATCAGTTGCATTTCGTGTTTAGATTTTATTTTGTGCATAATATATAGACCTGGAACTTAATTTAGCACCCCCTGAAATGTTTCATGACAGTGGAGTTGCTGTCACTGATTATTATGTTTTAATGATTGCTATGTCTTGCAGTACATTTCATCTAATGAAATATGATGTTTCTGGTTGATAGCGTACCCCAAACACATCACATCGTCCACGTGAAGCATACTTCCCACGAATGTCACAAAAAACAATATCATCCATATGCAATATCTGGGTATAAAACAAAAACATTTGTCATTTCTTTTATCAACAGATTTTGACATGGCAAGGAGGAGCCTGTCAGTTTCACTAAGATGGCAAATCGTTGGCAGGCATGCAACAGGCATGTTATTCAAAGCTATTGGAAGGTAATTTGGCTATAGTCATTCTGTCATCAGTTGACTTGTCCGAAAATATCAACAAACCAACGATGTTAAGGACCGACCAAGTCCCAGACAACCCCCAAAAACCTCTCCAAGGGAAGATCGGAGTCTGGCACACCTCGTTGGGCGTGAACCCTTTGCTTCAAGTGGGGTTTTGAAACGTCTTTGGGTCCCCAACAGGCGTTTGTGCAAAAGAAATGTCCGAAACCACCTCAAAGCAATGGGTATGAGGTCCAGATGGGTCATCAAGCGTCCAGTTCTGTCCAATCGGCATCAAAGACGACGTTTGGAGTGGTGTATTGCACGACAACATTGGAATCTCAGGACGTGGAGGAGAGTCCATTGGTCAGACGAGAGTAGGATCCTGCTTCACGTCACAGATGGTCGCATGAGAGGGTGGAGGCATAGAAATCAGCCATACTGTTCCTTATGATGGAGGATCAGTAATGATCTGGGGATGTCTGATTGTAATCTTGCTATGGTGACTGTACGTGGGAATCTCTATGGTCATCAGTACATCCGGGACATTCTCAATCCGGTTGTCGTGACTCATTTTGACAACCACTCGTTGGCTACTCGCCCTGCACGTGGTGGATATTGTGGCTTGGAAAGTTGTTGTCCAAGGTACGAATAGTGGCCGGATTATTGTCGCATTTACGCAGAGTATATTTCGCAGTTCAGTAGCTGACACATTTGTTAGCAGGGCCCACATTTACTGAATAAAATACCTGAAAAAAGTAAGTTAGTTGCATTAATCATGAACTCAATTAACTCGCACTTTTAGTTATGCGTGCACTATAGCTCAGCTGAAACGTCCACTCGGTATGATATAATCTTGCGCAAAGCGGTTTTTATCCCAATGGGTATGGCTGTTTAGGCTGCTGGATGAAATAGTTGGTGGTACCTTGTTAGAAAGGTATGGGGGAAGAATCCTATGGTACATCTTGAAAAATTGAACGAGCTTGTGCTTTCGGCGCCTTGCAGTGAATCCCATCGAGTCTCAGAATAGAGTAGATTTTTAATGGCATTCAGTTTAGCACCCGTAATTATTCTCGCTGCGGCTACTTGAATTTTCTCTAGGTTCGCAGCCTGAGTTGCTGAGCGGTTGTCCCAGAAGCAATTGACGTATTCCAAGAGCGGCCTAATAAACGCAAAATATATCTTATCTAGGACTTTGCGGTCAAGAGTAAACTTGTGCGCCTTCCGCATGTCTTTGCTGTTCATATTTTACAGTAAGACGCAACTTATCAATACCACATTACATCAAGTTGGATTAGATTAAACGTATTTTAACAATATTAAAAACAGAAATAAATGGACAAAGAATAAGGGACTGGAAGACGAGTGCTTTCCACATAGATAACCTTCCCATCTCTACAACAAATACAAGTATAGCATGCACCGAGTGGTAAAAAAACATATAGAGTAACGTAAAATAATGAAAAAAATAATAAGAACGAAACTAGAACTATCAATGAAGGTGATTAATACCCACACTTCACGCTTTCGAGAAAGCCCCTTTGAAAATGGGGCATTAAAATCAGGTAATATGAGGACGTCCACTTGTTTGTGGATATGTCCGAGAAGTTTTATCAGAAACAGTTCAGAAGGAATTGCGCACTCAAATACTGCAAACAGTAAATTTAAGTTTAAGGGGGGATAAGTTGGTAAAAATTGTCACAGCTTATTTTGAAATATTGTCTCACCTTTAAAATTTTGAAATATGCACATGTCCACTTACAAGTCTTCATGAACACAAAGTTTCATCAAAATCAAAGAATCTATGAAAGGTGTGTTGCACACAGAAGAATTTATACGGGAAGTTGTATTGAATCAGTTCAAGAGGAGATAACCTGGTTAAAATTATTGCAGATAAACAATTCTGGGAAACGTGCATGATCACTTGTTAGTAATCATTTTTAAACTTTTCACTGAAATCGATCATAAATGTAGGATGAGTAGCGCAAACAAAAATCTTATCTGGAAATATATAGAGAGTAATCGCTTGACTGGACTGGTTACGTGAAATAATTTCCGAGAGGTGAGGGACGTTGTACAAACACGAGTGCGCGAATGCGCACGTGTGTTTTACAATATAGTGAATTTATTTCCTGCAACCAGTCCAGTCAAGCGATTACTCGGTTTATTACTTTTCATTATTAACGATAATTATATTATTTAACCCTTTACCTAACGTAACGGACAAAACCGGGTAACGGACAAAACCGGGAAGCACTGTTCTCAAAAATCGCCAATTAATTTTCATTATTTTTTCATTTTTTGTCTCTAAAGCATAGGTTATGACCCCACCCCCACCCCCATTGAAACGGGCTAGTCGAGCTCGTTCCAATGAAGGGTCATAACCTATGTTTTTGAGACAAAAAATGAAAATAACAGTTATTCAAGAATTTTTTTTTTTGCAAGTGTCGTCTGCTTTTCATGTAGGTAAAGGATTAAAAAAAAAGCAAAAAAACAAAAAAGAAAACAATGAAGTTCCCATTACATCCACGGCAAAGCGTCTTCGTTTGCGCGCACGAATACATGACACAATTGTTGATTGCATAATTCACTTCTGAAGTTATCGTTTATAATCAAACAGGGAAATCCAAGTAAATCTTCCTTTGGAAAGTAATAAATAATAAATCTTCTCTTCTATGTTCAAGGTGAGATAACTTTGTTGAAATTATCGCAGATTGACAATTTGGGAATATGTACATATTCACTTCTAAGAGGTCATGTTTGAGACGTTTCGTCAAAATCGGTTCATAAGTGGAGCAAGAGTTGCACACACAAGATTCTCATAGAAATCAACATAAAGTCTATTAAGCTGAAAGGGGAAATAACATGTAAAAATCACTGCAGATTAAAAAGATGGAAATCTGCGCATGTTCACCTGTTAGAGATCATGTTTGAGAAGTTTCGTTGAAATCAGTTCATTAATGAAGTGGGTGAGGATTGAACACAGAAGAATCTGAAACAGAAATGTTTATTCAATCCTCTAAGTTTCAGGGACGATAACCTGTTTGAAATCTTCGTAGATTCAAATTTGGAAATAAGCTCACGTTTACTTGTTCGTAGTCGTGATTGATAAGTTTCATCTAAATCGACTCCTGAATGTATGAGGAGCTGCGTACCCAAGAATCTCACCTTACAATGTATAATAAAGTTCAAGGAGAGGGATTTTACTTGCTTAAAAGAGTCGCGATTGTCAATTTTATAATGTGCGCATGTCCATTTGTCATCGACATCGGGTCATCAATGTACGAGAAGTTGCACACACAAAAATTTCGAATGTACGGACGGAACGACAACGAATAATGTACTGTGTCTAGCACCTGCTACATTGAAGTGGAGGTATAATAAAAAAAAAATGAATATTCCAACAGTCAAACAACAGTGAACAAAGCACCAAAATTATTAACCTAAACTGGAACGGAAACCAACTAGTGTCCTTTATCCTGACCAAAGACGTGGAGCTGAAGCGGTTAAGGGATTTTCTTGATCGATTAATCACGTGGATGAACCTTGGTTAACCAATTAATCACTTGTCCAAATAGATATCTGAATAATTGCCATACCGTTGATGATTTACAGCATGAACCCTTTACCCAATGTAACAAACAAAACCGACTAGGCCTATATACAAAAATCTCCATTCAAATTTATTATGTTTTCAATTTTTGTCTCAAAATCATAGATTATGACCCCGTCATTGGAACGAGCTCGTTGAGCTCGTTCCAATGAGGGGTCATAAGCAATGTTTTTAAGACAAAAATTGAAAATGTTTTGTAATTCATGAATTTATTTTGCAAGTATCGTCTGCAACCCGCATTGTTTAAAGGGTTAAGAATGAGCATTTTCAGCTACTGATACAGTATGATGATCATGCAAGTGAACAAGTATGTCAGCAAGTAACTTGCATGCTTTACTCTGTCTCATATAATTGATGTGAGTCAGTGTGACAATGTTTACCTGTTTTGGAGCAAGTTTGTTCCTTTGTTAACCCATAAATGCAGTAGTTTTGGATCGATCAAGATGTTGATCATTGATTAATCGATTAATCAGTTAACCGTTTCAGCTTTACAAAGAGGCTTGAGATCCACACACCTTTAAATTATCCAAAGGCAAACAGGGAAGGGTCACAAACTCTTCACCGTATTGATCTGAACAAAAAGTATCTAGTACAATTCACTTCCTCGGTGAACATGTGTGTATGCGTGTTCGTGTGTTTACTGTTTTTGTGTACTTAGTGACGTCATTCCGACAATCAAACATTGCTCAGATCTGATTGCGATACGTCGGCGCGGGGGTCCGATACAAAATTTGGGGTCGAGAAACACGGAATGCAACCCTAAAAATTTAAAACGACTGTTTTTGTTCATTAAACTTGTTTTATGGTGTCGACGCAACAAACTGTAAGAAAAGAATATTCACATCTTCATCGCACAATGTGACGTGAAGGACGATGAGATACCAGCTATTACCAACGGACTCGAATATACTTGGTATCAATCGATTTATTTATTTATTGGGGTTTAACGACACTTCCGACAGCCAGGGTCACCTCGTGTCGGATATCAATCCAATAATTTGAATATGACACAATGGTGGTCAATAGAACGTGTATCTTCAGATGGTATTTTCAGATTGTGTACTTGAATATTATGTAAACTCAAGTGTCTTTAACCTGCACTCCATCCTGATAATCATTCGCGTACTTGCTGGAGTACAAGTTCTACATGTGGCGGAAATCGAGTCATTCAGAGTACAGATGTGTTTTTTGTTTCTCGCTTACTTGTTCTGCTTGTGGCATGTTTACCACTAAATTCATCGTATAGCAGATCATTAACAAATCGGCTGGCCAATAAATTTATAAGATAATGCATTTCATACAGTATTATGGCACACCCTATATTGAATGATCTGATACGAACTCAAATGCAGAACACAAAGTGTGCTGTAACAACAATTTGATCTGGGGTCTTTCTATTCGTGGATCGAACGTTATTGTCTACAATACGCCCGAAATTCTTTTTTTCCGCGGCAAGCACTCCGTAACGTGGGTGCCTTCTCCTGATGAGCCGTCACCGTTCAGCCTATAAGAGATCTTAAGCTGTTCACTGCTGAGCTCGTTATCAGGTTCAAGGTTGGAGTTCGTAAGAGGACTACAGTTACGAACTTATCTTCGTACTCGCGCTATGGAAAGAAACAGCAGGCTTTGCTGGCCATGGTATTGTGACAATAGGCTGTCTCTGTATGTGCCCTTAAAATGAAAAAAATGTCCAGTGGACACGGCGTTTTCATCCAGGAATATGGAGCTCAATCCATGGTAGATTATGCCTAAGGCAAAGTACAACCCTCTACGGCTTGAAAGCGAACTACAATCAGGGGCGAAAAGCATAAAGGCGTACACTCCCTCCCATACCACCCCCCCCCCCCCCCCCCCAAATGTGAAGTCTGGAAGTAGTCGTGCAGAGTGCCATTGCCTTATAGTATGCAGCCTAGGCGTCAAGCTTATCTTTATTGCAACAGTTGGACAGAGACCCGAAGTTAGAACACAAATTATGATCCAGCGTACACGTAGGTACATGGCATGCTAAGCTACCCAGATTCTTTATCATTATTAAAAGAGCATGACTATCCGAAATAAACTATCAGGGATTGTTGCTATTTTGAGATATGTGAACATTGCCGATCGTTGAGGTTAAATGGGGTGATTATAGTCTTCTTGTATGAGTAGCTCTCCGATAAGTATAGGTACGTGTCCCAGGGGCGGCGGAACGATTTTCAAAGTGTGTGTGGGGGGGGGGGGGGGGGGGGTGGGGGGGGGGGGAGTCGATCGGGCGATGGATGGTCGTCGGTATGAAAATTTTAAATTCCAGGGTCCCCAAACTCCCATTTCCATGCATCTGGGGGGATATTATGAGATTTTTCATATGTTTTTGAAAGATTTTACACTTTGAGAGCCGTTAAAAAACGTCGGTAAAGCATACAGGTGAGGTCTATTTATCAGCTTTGGTCGTAACGACTAAAGCTGATAAATAGACCTCACCTGTATGCTTTATCAGACGTTTACAGCAATAATATTTTCTCGCGTTATGGCAGTTTAGCGGGGAAATGTTGTCTTTGAATATTCAAATAAATGGGTTGCTGATTTGTACCAATGGGAAGGGGTGATGGTGTCACGTGCTTGACAAGGTTTTGTCGCAGGGGTTTTTTCGTCAGTTCAAGCGATTCTTTCACGACGCTGACATCTCTTGTTTTAAAATTATTAGTATATTGCTAGCCATAATACTCACTGGCTTAGTGTCGCGCCTCTTGTAAACAAAAAAAAAAAAAAAGTGAACTTCCGACACTTCATAGTTACGATGGCAGTGCATCATGTATGTACAGCTTCGGATAACAGGTTTCCATAGGCCCCTGATATCAAAGATATATAAAATAGAATTAAAAATACAGGGGTATCTATATTTTTTCCTGGGCGGCCACGTAACGCTACATTTCCTGTTGTATGATTTGGATCATTTTGGTGTGCTTTGCACATTGTGCCTGTGGCACAGTATTTCCATTATGTCAAAATAAATTTGAGAGCGTCACTCAATGTCGCCATCGCTTGTCGGCAAGCTGCTGTGTTATGTGTTATTTATTTGGGAGGGGCACAGACTTATACTGTCTGTGGATTATCTTGTCCGGGGTGGATTTGGTACTTGTGTGTCTGTAAGGTTACGACCTACATCAGGTAACCGATTTATTAACAGACTGTATACATTTTAGCGTTTGCTGCCACTTATTGCAAAAACTGAACCGAAATCCATCGAAACTAAATCATTACGACAGAAATATAGCTGGCAAAAATATGGGGGAGGCTCTGGATCTGCCCCTTGTTTCACCACTCATTGGTTGTGTTAAAATATCTGCATACAAAGAAAACATGGCCCGGCAAAAAAAGTGGAGGGGCTGAAGCCCCCACCCCACCCCGGTTCCGCCCTCCCTGTGTCTATGAGAACCTATCGGCAAATCCATTTCATGATCGCTCAAGGGTGCCGTCCCACCCACCTCCTCCTCCTCCTCCAACAGTCGAATGAACTTCTAAAAATAGTTACAGGCCTGCCTACAATACATCGATTTGCACAGACAGAGGTGGATTCTCAACATAAATCGGGCTTGAGAAATTCTCTCATATCGGCCTTTTTTTTATCCTGCACATTACGTAACCCTTGCAGTTACCTAAAATAATGGATCACATAGTTTCAAAAGGAGACTTTGGAGATAAAACGAAATCTTTTCAAACCACTGCTATTTCGCCAAGGCCATACTTAACTGATATTTGTCCGCATTTTTGGATTAAAAAATACCGCTTATGACCCCTCGTTGAAACGAATGCAGTAAGCTCGTTCCAATCAGGAGTCATAAGCTATGTTTTGGTGGCAAAAATTGAGGGTTTTTTTTAGTTATTCAAGACACTTTTTTGCACGTATCGTCCGCTTTTCGAGCTGGGTAAAGGTAGGACCCGGCGAATCTCGATGTTTCTCTCGAATCGAATCCCGAATCGAATCGAGCAAAAGGATCGAAACCGTTACGATACCACGGCCTGATGCTGTCTTTTTCCGTAGTGAAATCAATATCAAAAGGCATACTGGAATATTAAAAAAATGGCAGATATCGCAAAGGTGGCAGAAGAACATTTATCGTCCTTTCAGTGCAACAAGGAGCCCCCTGCAATGCCAAAGCATTTCAAATGGCGCCTTGGTGCACTTAATGCACGATGTATTGTTCAAACGTGCCGTAACGCAATCTCCACTATCAAATGCCATTTTTGTGAATTTTTCGACTGAATGTGTGCTGTCTACTGGATACGTTCAGAAAATTACAGGGTGAGCTGTTATCTTCAAAAAGTCGACACACACTAACTGGGTTCATATCCAAACTGGGTTCATATTCACTCAACCAGTTGATTTGGGTTGATTTTTAACCCATCTGATTTTAGAGTGCAAAAAAAATTATTTGAAGTCTAAATCTCCTGGATTCTTTTTATTCAAATAATCAAGAAGGTTTCGAATAGAACCGAGTCAGATGCACGGTTGGAAATCAAGTCGAATCGCGAACCTTCGCCAAACCCTAGGTAAAGGTTTAACCTTTCAACCCACATTACTAAGCGACATGTCTCAAATCAAAGTATTTGATAAAAATGAGCGAATCTTACTTGCATTGGTTGGAAGAATATTAATAATTTGATTCCACAGTCCGTTACTAATTGTTCCTTGTTTGTGTGTTGTTCATTATGTTATCCGTCTTCAAAAAGCACCCACGAGTGCCCAACTAGTTCACATGATTGCCGGGCTTTTGAAAATCTCCGGATCAATCGGGTCACTGATCTGCCATTGCACACATGAAATATTCATGTGCTACATGGATGGGAGTTGAAGAGTCATAGTTGTCATGACTATATATGTAATTTTACATTCCACAGAACGCCATACGACGACACTTTTACAGAAAAAAACGTAACGGCCAAAACCGGCCAGCGCTGTTCTCAAAAATTGCCAATTAATTTTCATTATTTTTTTAATTTTTTGTCTCAAAACATTGGTTATGAACCCTCGTTGGAACGAGCTCGTCGAGCTCGTTCCAATGAGGGTTCATAACCTATGCTTTTGAGACAAAAAATGAAAAAAATTAGTTATTCAAGAGTTTTTTTTGCAAGTGTCGTCTGCTTTTCTTTTTCTGTAACAAAGCCAATTAAAAAATGTACCAGCCATCAACTATTGTAAAAAAAAATTCTTAATTTCTTTTGCAAAGGCTGTTTAAATGTTTTCTTGATCATTTTCGGACTTCTCATATATTCCAGAGTATTTCAGTTTTGATATTAATGATGTCAGGTTAATGGGATGGGCTGTCTGTTCTGAAACATAACAAACACTACGCAATCCACAGCTAAAGTTTTTAATCTGAATCACGTGTAATGCAACATGTATCAGGGAAATAAGGTGCCAGTCTGTAGCTGAGAAAACGTGATTGGCTTATTGATTAAACAAGAAAGACGACTCTTTATCAAATGCCGATAAAAAATCAATTGAATACGGAAGGAGAAAATATATCAGCTCAAAACCACTTCCCAGACAGAGCATTCGCCGCCACACAGGAACAAATCAATACACGTCTGTTCGCTGACTTGCCGTTTATTTATTCCGGGCGCACTACACTACATGTGCTTGGCCTTTCAACATGCGACGACCAAAAATTTATGTAACCCGCAATATTCCTCAGCCAGGAGTAGACATCTTAAAAGATGATTGTGAAGTGGAGTTCTGGGACAGCGACGAAGCTATTCCCAAAGAAGAACTTATTTCCAAAGTATCTGGGATTGATGGGTTACTGTGTATGTTGACAGATCCAATTGACAGAGATGTTCTTGACGCAGCAGGTGAGTCATTTATAATGATAAAGGCTCTTTCCCATCTTCCTTCTCGACCAAATACTCCCTAGTAGCCCCTGACACCCCCCCCCCCCCCCCCATACACACACAGAACTGATTAACCCTTTTAATGGATATGCGCAAATCTTTTCGTCACGACAAATTTGACAGGAAATTATCTGGCGACAAATTAACCCTTTACCTAACATGAAACGCAGACGACACTTACCAAAACAATTCTTGAATAACTGTTCTTTTTTTCATTTTTTGTCTCAAAAACATAGGTTATGACCCCTCGTTGGAACAAGCTCGACGATCTCGAATATCAACCTCGAAGGTGCCAGATCATCAGTGTCATCATGATCTTTCCTCAGTGAGAAAACAGTAATAAGCAAAAAATTAGAATTGTTGCCATAGCTCAATATTAAGATGTTTGTTTTTATTAGGAGTTCAACGACACTTTCAAAAAGCAGGGTCACATCGTTTCGGACAGTTTTACAGGCGGTGGAAGCCGGAGTATCTAAAGAAAACCATCGAACAACGGCGAGCAAGTGTCAGGCTTTCCAACTTACTAACCCAGCACAAGCCGAATTTGCAGCGGTTGAAAGCAACTGCACCATCGACGTACAATACGCTTTAGAGCACAGCATCAACGCAACCTACGTGGGCAATCGAGGTAAAGTGTCTTAGCGAATGACATAGCATAGATGGCACGGGTCATCGAACCGTCAATCTGTCTGTTTAAAATACAGTGCTCTTACCAAAG
This sequence comes from Pictodentalium vernedei, assembly GCA_031216915.1. Classification (NCBI taxonomy): domain Eukaryota; kingdom Metazoa; phylum Mollusca; class Scaphopoda; order Dentaliida; family Dentaliidae; genus Pictodentalium; species Pictodentalium vernedei. The sequence continues at coordinate 163,844,811 of CM062290.1, read as the reverse complement.
GACCACCACGCATCTACTTACTGTTCTGAGTGTTCTTGAAAGGAGGGTAAGCTTAAATGGTAGAGTGCGGGAAGCCCATATTTGGGCTTTATTCTGAAGTACAAGTACCGCTACGCAAATGCTTCAAATTCAGTCGATGAGTTTCATATCTTTGAAGTGATAACATTTAGTCTGTAAGGATGTGTCTTGTTACACCTTATGGGAGAGTGCCCATAGGCACTCTCCCATAAATTGTAACAAGGCAGACATGTGGGCAAATTCTGATTGTCAATTTATTTATTGGTGTTTAAGGTCACATATTTTTGCACAATGGTTAATCATGACCACAACATGAGTATCAACTCAAGACCAGTGGTGAGTGTTAATAAGCCATGCTGCCCATTTTAGAGAAGGTTTGCATCTTCCAAGCATTGGTGATTGGGTCCTATTTTACCAGTAAAACAGAGCCTGTTTACCACAGTGAACATATTCAGTCGATGAATATTCGGTCTTCATATTCAGTCGATGAGTTTCATGTTATCTTTAATGTGATAACATTTAGTCTGTGAGGATTTGTCTTGTTACACTTTATGGGACAGTCCCCATAGGCACTCCCCCATAATTTGTAATAAGGCAAAGACATGTGAGCAAATTCTGATAGTCAAAAATAATTTAGCACTCTACCAGTTAAAACAGACACTCGTGCAAAATAAATTCGAAGCAAGTACTTTAACCCTTTACCCAATAGAGGACGACACTGGCCATTCAAATTTCGTGGATAATAATTTTTCACTTTTTGCCCCAATACATAGAATGAGAACATTGGAATGAGTTCACCGAGCTAGTTCCAATACGATGTTGTAAGGTATGTTTTTATGGCATAAACACAAAAATAATAAAATCTGAATGGCGATTTTAGGAATAAGGCAGGCAGATTTTAGCATTTCGTTAGGTAAATAGTTAACTATGTTACAGTCAGCAGGAGCAGCAGCTGTAAGACTGTCAGAGAAATTGTGTACAGTGGTGCCCACTTAGTTGGATATCACTTAATTGTACAACCCAGTTAAATGAATAATATAACTTTCAAACACAAAACCTTTTATCACACATTCAATACAAATTTGACCAGTGAATTGCATTTGGGTCATACATTAAAGTCATGTTAATTGAATAACTTTCTTGTAATATGTCGAGAAATTGCACTAATGATCACTAAATTCTCCTTGTTATACACCTATTTGGTCTCTGTACATCTAATAGATGCTTTTAATCAATATTTTGTTTGACAGATATCCGTGAGCTCTGGCGTAGAAGCTGTAACAGAATAAAAGTCCAGTTTATCTCCAGAATACAGGGAAGTGGTCAAATCCCTGTTAATTTGTACTCCTGCTGGTAGAATAATTTTCACCGGCAAAGGTGCAATTCGATTCACAGGGTCCCACCGTATTATATGTACTTATTTCTCTTGTCCGCTCACCATTCAAAAATCAATGTTTTCATTTTTTAAAACTCTGTGACGCCATACTGGAACATCTCCGATAGCTCGCTCCACTGGAGAGCCAAAGATCTAATTTGTAAGAGAACATAAAATACGTCCGTTATTGGTTAAACAACACTGGGGTACCGTTTCTGTTCGTGTAACAAAGATGGTTAGTACTTCTCTAAAACAGTTCTTTGGAAAAGGTATTTACGTCTAATTCCTTTTGTCTTCCAAGTCATGGTTTTGAACCGCTTGTGAAATTGATCCATTCCGTTATGGCTGTTAGCTTTAGAACAAAAATGAGAACGTGTGCGAGTTTTAGGCACTAGCTGGGAGGATTGAATAAAATGTTGTTCAACTCACACATAAATGCAACCTCATGGCCAACTTCTGGATGGCATAATTGTAAAATGCCACTTTCTACTAATTTCAGCAACTGTTCATTCAGAGCGCCGACACATTGCAGTAGTCGCTGAACAGACAGGCCTCTTTCGTATCACAGTAGGACAGCATCAGTAAATTTACCCTCTGTGAACCTCAATCTGAATTAAGGTCTCCGGCGTGAACAGGACACATTGGTCCACTGTATGTGTCAGCATCAACAAATTCATCTTCTGGGAACCTAATTCTGCAAATGACAGATTGCTTAATTCCAGGCTAAGGAGCTTTTAGAAATAAAATAATGCGCAATCAAATCAGAATCAAGAAAAAGAAATTCAACTGCAGAAACAGAATTTACTGTGATCAGTAAATTCGAATCTGTGTGAAAATTGTGAAAGCATCAGAAAAAGAATAAATAGAAAGAGAATTTCTGGGGAATTATTTTCAGGAGTAAAATATCTTTAAAGAAATCAGAAATGGGTTTTTCGTAAAGAGCATTTAAAGATTTTCATACAGGAATCAGCAATTTTTTTCAAGAAACCAGAAATACCTTCAGTGGACAGCATTCAACATGCTTTATAAAGAAATGGGAAAGCGATATTTTTGGCTTCGCCCAATTTTATGAGTGATGAAATACATGTATGGACTTCAGAATTGCATTAAAAGTTATAAAATGCAATTTCTAGAAATTCTGAAAAATATGCAATTCATGACCTCTGGTTGACGCCAGTGACCTGAACCCATATTTTGAACCTCCAGTGAGTTTGGACTTGGCATTGGTCTCGGATCCATAGGTCATAGCATGCTTGAGGGGTGAGCATGACCTACTTTTAAAATTTTGGGCTCTGCCCACTTTTCTGAGAAATGAAATGTATGAAGTTTGGGAATGCATTTGGGGGTGATAAAATACGATATCGCGCAATTTTTAAAAAATCACTCAATGATCCCTGTGTGACCTCAGTGACCATTACCCACATTCTGAACTTCCAATGAGTTTCGACTGATATGGTAGTTGTCCCAGGTCCATAGGTCATACCATGCTCGAGATATGACCGTGACTCACTTTCTAACTATTGGGAAACTAACTTTCTAACTACATGCTCACTTTATTGAAGGTGAAAATACATGAATGAACTTGCGATTTATAGCAATTCTGAGTGACCTCAGTAACCTTGGCCACATTTAGAACTTCACTGAGTTTCGACTCATTTGGTGTTGGTCCCATGGTCATTCCATGCGTGAGGTATGAGCATGACTCACTGTCAAAGATGTTTGGCTCCGCCCACTTTTTTGAGTTCGAAACTCATATGAACTTCAGGAATGCATTAGGGGTCATAAAATGCGATTTTCCGCTATTCTGAAAAATGCACTCAATGTCCCGAGGGTGACCGCAGTGAACTTCCATTGAGTTTCGACTCATTTGGTGCTGGTCCCAGGTCCATATATCATACCATGTTTGAGACATGAGCGTGACCCATTTTCAAAATGTTTGGCCCATCCACTTTTTGAGTGCAAAAATGCATATACGAACTTCGGAAATGCACTGGGGTAACAAAATGCGATTTCCAGCAATTCTGAAAAGTACACCCAATGACCTCTGGGCGACCTCAGTGTCCTTGACCCATATTTTCAACCTTCGTCGAGTTTCGACTCATTCTGTCTTGGTCCCAGGGTTATTTCAGAAGAAGAAGAAGAAGAAGAAGAAGAAGAAAAGAAAAGAAAAAAAAAATAAACCATACAATAGTCTGAGTGTTTCACACAGAATAATTCGAATCCGAGATTCAATATTCTCGCATTTCGTTTTCATCAGGTGAAAGGCGGACAAAAACTTTAGGCCAGATCGCAACCCAGTCCAAGTGCCAGAGGCGGACTAGCTGTATGGTCCACCGGGAAATATCCCGGTGCCCCCTCCCCTCCCATTGGGGGCCACCCAGGACCCGTATAATTTACTTGAAAATGGCCAAAAGGCGAAATGAATCTGATTGCATGGAGTGTCGGTTTATCGAAATGCCTTCTACGTGGACTGTCATTAGCAGTCCACATAGAGGGCATCTCCATATACCAGCAGCAGTCTAGTGTGCACTAATCAGCCAGATGCAAGGAAACAGCGTTCTTTCGGTTCGAGAAATCACAATTTTGTCCCATTGGGCCGGACTATGGTCGGCTTGATGAGTCCGGAGCTCCCTTTGGTGCAACTATTTTTGCCAAATGAGCGACAAAGATGAAACAAAAATGCCATCGAAAATGCTATTGAAAATACCCTCTACGTGGACTGCCATTGATCGCTCAGACGTCAGCAGAGTTCTTTCGGCTCTAAAATTTTGTCCGGGTCAGGGGACCCCTTTGGAACGTTTCCAAGCAACATTTTTCGGGCCCAGTCCGCCCCTGTCAAGTTCTGTCGCTGTTTGTAATCACAGGACTGTTACTCTCTTTAGTGCAGCCAATGCAACAGAGCTATTATTGCGTCAAAATTGAGGCCTACTGTCAGTACTGTAGCAATATAAATATCAACAGAGACTTTTGGGGATGAGGCTTTCCTCTCAATATTCTCTGGTAGAACTGTAAATACTTCGGATTCTGGCTCCAGTTTTATGAGATCACAATCTTTACAACGCTCTCAAGGATTTTCAAACGCATTTTCCAAGTGTTGATCAGATTTAATACAGCTGACGTAAGACCATTGTTTAGTCTAATATGATTTTATGTACCTGTATTGAATTTCAACAAAGTGGTATGCGAAAAGATCATTCATTCAAATTAGGAACTGACTTATACAACTGTAGACGAGATAACTTGAAAGATATCTACACTGGGTTGCCTTCATTCTGTTTTTCTTATTCACATCGCGAAAACATTGTCTTGTAGGAAATTTTTTTATATCATACGTTTGTATTTAAAACCCCTTTACCCAACGCAGACGATATAAAAATTTATTATTTTGAACATCATTTTTTTAAATTTTTCAAAAAATTTCAACAAAACCATATCATGTGACCCCTCAATGGAACGAGCTCACTGAGCGCCTTCCAATGAGGGATCACTTAATATGGTTTTGTTGAAATATTTTATAAAATTAAATTTTTTCGACTGCTCAATTTGCATATTTCGCGGGCGGATGCGGACGATTCGTTAGGTAAAGGGCCGCAATTCAAGTATGGATGTTATATAAAGCCAATCGTGTAAACCACAAATGACTTTCACTGCGGGCCATGGTTACCGAGTCTCAATTCACCAATAAAACAGAACGTATTAACCACAGTGAAAAAACACAATTGACTTCAAAAGAGTTCGGTATTTTTATATTGATTGGTGTTAATCTGATTCAGTTATTTTTTTTAATGCCAGCATTTCGCCTCTTGAGTTCCAATGAGCTCTATGTGCCTACTGGCACATAGAACACATTGGAACTCAGGGGACGATTTGTCAAACATGATGGCGTAATTTTTGTGGAATTTCGTCTGTAGTAATGAAGTGCCTTCACACGGCAATTGGGAAATGGAAAAGGTCTTCAGAACAATTATTGGCCCAGTGACACATAACTTCATATTATCAGATTAATATTAGAAATGAAAACTGAGCTTCAAAATTCAGTCTCCGAAAATGCTTTTGGGACTAGATGATTCAATAGCGTGCTGTAGTTACATTTTCAAATTTATTCATTGATTCATTTGTTGGGCTGTGCCGACACGGTTTTCATGAGCGCGTAATGAGTGATCAGCTACTAATGTTTAATAGGCTATCTCACAATATTTTTAACAGACGTTTTAGAAAAATGCTAAAAAAAAAAAATCAAACTCGATACTTTCCAGTTCTGCTATCGTGAGTCGTAATTTTTCATTTTTGAACAGTTTTCGCGCCGTTTCATAGGTGCGAAGTGGGATTTGTAATACTGGTTAGGTCTAACCTTTTAGAGGGAGTATATGGCAACCACAGGAAAGATGGTGCTGAGCGCGTAGAAGCGAGTAGGGTGAAGGGTCCAGCTTTAGGGGGTCGTTGTTCGTCTTGCAATATTGAGAACAAATGTACTATTTTTTTATAAATAGAGTATTCTAGTGCGTTTATGGTGAGATATTAGATTTCCTAACTTCTTGGAACTCCCCAAATGCATCTTATCACAATAGCTTAAGGCGAAATTGGACGACGACAAAGGCGTGGATCTCAACTAGCTGGAGTACACTGTTCCTGTTGTTGTAGTTCAAGTTATCTTTTAACCTTTTGAACAAGAAACAACGCTTTTCCGGAAAGGCTTCACATGGCTCAATTGAATAAAATAAATGGTTGCTCAAGGAATTTGTTGGGGTAGACCCTTCAATATTTTCAATCTGCAGCCCTATGGCCGCACGTTGAAAATATCAAATGGTCCACCCCAAATAATGCGTTTTGGCTGTTCCAACTTAAGTAGTTGAACTGACATGGCCTTAACCCTTTACCTAACATGAAAAGCAGACGACACTTGCAAAAGAAATTCTTGAATAACTATTTTTTCATTTTTTGTCTCAAAAACATAGGTTATGACCCCTCATTGGAACGAGCTCGACAAGCTCGTTCCAATGAGGGGTCATAACCTATGTTTTGAGACAAAAAATGAAAAAAATAATGATGATTTTTTAAAATAGCGCTGGCCGGTTTTGGATGTTACGTTGGGTAAAGGGTTAAAGGGTTAAACGCAGAACCGTTTTTCCATTATGAAAATTCTGGATGAAGAAGATATACCTGAGAGGTTGGAATAAAGAAAATTAATCTTTTGATTCTCAGGCACCGGCACATTCGTTTTTTCGGCCCGCGTTCGTCATATTCATTTTGGAGGCAAAATTCAAAATGTATAAACCTATCATAGGGTGTGATTTTAGCGGTATCACGTCGCGATGTGGGATGCAACACGTCGTATACATTCATATAGTATTGTTATTCTCTTCGCGAAATGCGACACGATTCTCATATGTTTGTACAAAAATATTTATTCAACTGGCTGAGAGCTAGATTAGTTTTGGTGGTCTGCATTTGTTCATCACAAATTGCTTATTACAAATTATTGGAGAGTTCCACTAAGCACTCTCCAATAATTTGAAATAGAACAAATTTGTATAAACAAACTATTATTTGCGTTTGCCTGCATACGAAACATAGGTTAGGGAAATGTTGGCTTTTGCACTGGTACCCTCATTTTTTCGGAAGGCCTAATTGTAGCTTCTAGAACTCAACCAGTTTAAAAACCTCCTTATTTTATCTCCATTTTAGTTGTTCTGTATTGATTTTGGGTTGTATGATCACTGTTACAAAAAATAACTATCAGTGAAATCATCATGGAAGCTCTAGTATTTTAGGCTCTTACAACTTGATTTTAGGCATTGGCGACCATTCCATCAGGAATAAAAAAATAAAAGTAAAAACCACCCTCCCTCATTCGTTTTCAAAAAATTGCCTGGGAATCAATAATTTAATTTTGTTTGGCCTTGGATACTTTTTGGATCGTCAACGGTCCATTTTGATGGCAACTATACAACAAATCTAAATTATTCGTACGAAAGCAATTAATTCTTACGAAATTATGGCGCAATATGGCATTATCGGATTTTCTCATCATACCACGAAGAATAATGAACATTGAACATAATTTCCTCAGATTCTATATGACGTATAAAACCAATAAAAAGCAATGTTTTACTGTATTGACCTTTCATTACAATAGTTTTCAGGGACAGCTCCAACAACAATTCCAAAAGATTTTTACTCTTGCATCTCACAGTAAAACTTCTTTACAGAGATAAAACGGTCGCACATCACACAGTGCCGGTGGAAGTGAGTTGTAAGGTGAAGACAAAAATAATTTGTTTTCCATCACTAATAGTGAAACTCTTTGACAGTAGTTCTTGGAACCCTCTTTCTCTCACGGAGGATTTTCCAAAAATCAGTGTCAAAGTCTGGTAAGATCTGTAGAAGAAAACTGAGAAACGTGTTATCATGCAACCTATTTCCGCTGTAGACCTACCGATTTTTTCATCATTTTGTTTCGAAAATCTATTTCAATTTCCACCAATTTCTTTACGGGAACCCAATGGATAGACTGTCGGAGAAGGCCGAATCATGTGGACTACCTTGGCTGAAAACAGACTTTAATACATGCAATTTTCTTGTTTTTCACGGTCTATCTAGTGCCTCACACTTTTCTAAAAGAATACGATAGATTTGCTTCAGTGCTGAGATTCACTTTGTGCACCTCAGCAACAGGAAGCGTAAATCCTAGGAGAGGGGTGTGTTACACCAACCCACCCCCACCATTCTTTGTCTTGTCTGCTTGCACACTATTTTCCAACAGTAATCAACTCGAGTAGCAAGTTAATGTTAAATGGGACAGATTGACACAGACCAGAGGTTAGAACACCCGCCCATTGGACATAGATAGCCAACCAGGTGGAAATCCTAGCTGTCCATGGTATTTAAACATCATTAAATTGGGGGGTGGGGTGGAGGGGGTTGTCTTGTTCAAAACCCCTGTCTAGAACAAAAATCTTGCAGATAGTTGCTAGTTTGTGGAAATGTGAGTCGGGCATCCCTCCAAATTACCAATGGCAGTCGGAAATGGCTTTCACCACGGCAGTGCCGATTGGCATGGTTAATTTTGCTGATTGTACACCAGAATAACACGCATGCACGCACATTTCATGATATAATGATATAATCAATCATTCATTATATGATCAATCAATGTTGATGCAGATCTCAATTGTAGTTTACCAGAATACTACGGAAATTGTATAGCTGCTTTCCCCTTGAAACTCGAAGCCTTCGCTGGTACACGAAGCCGAAGGTGTAGAAGTGGACACAGGACCGCTTCGGATCACTCAAGTCTAGGGTACAGGGGCGGACCGGATAACCATCGTTATAGCACTTAGGACGGTCGGTCCGGTATTTTCAGATTTTGTCTTCTATTCCTTTGAGAAAGTTGCTATATTCTAAACACGAATCGTACCTAATGGGTGTAGCTGACAGGAGGACGTTGATGTTTATGCATGGTAGTAGCTGGGTTTGGTGTAACATAATCAAATAACAGAGTCAATATGTTAAACACTTTGGCCAGTCGCTGATTTGTCGCGGTTATCGGGTGAGAAGGCCTTGGGTATTGTTCCCAAAGGCCTCTTTATGACAACGCCTTTTCTCTCCTCCCAACACTCCGAGACGAACTGCTTGATGACCTCCCGTATCCCATTCTTTCCAATCGTTTGTGTCACTTACCAACCACACGTCCTTCACTCTCCCATCCTACTTTCCCTTGATATTCCCGGTGAATCTTATTCTGTTGGACTGGTATTTAGGACATTCCAATAAAATAAAAAAGTGTTCCAGAGTCTCCACTACGCCTAGATTACACATTTGGCATTTCTTTTCATTGTTTTCCCCCAAGCTCCAACGACCGCGATCTTATCTTGAACTACAGTGACCCCCCCCCCCCCCCCCCATCAAGGTGCTCTTCAAAAACAGGCTTCTCTTTATGGCGCAGGCCCTCAAAAGATCTCTTTGTATTGACCCACTCTCGCCTATTCATAATACAATCAACCTGACTCTTTCTCTGACGATGTTCTTACCCTGCGTTGTGCCCAATTCTGAGATCTCCATCGAATAGTTCTCCATTAACTCCCTCACTTGGTGTATCCATCCTGTCTTTTATGTTTGAATTCCAAATACTCTGGAACATTAATTTACACCGTCGGCTTTCGGGGAGATTTACCAGATAGTTTCATAAGGTTTATCCTATCCTTAATCCTCATCCACCCAAGCTCAGCCCTTATTGCTTCTAGTGCTGCGGCATCTCCACATGCACACGTTTTGTTCTTATTTTGCCCAGGCTAAGTTCACTTTGTACGTCTTTGTATTATGCTTTCAGAATTCCCACAATCTCATCTCCCAGGCCCAAGGACTCAAGCTCCAGCCACATACCCTCTCTCCACTCACTCTATTCTGTATGCCTTTTCACGTTCAGAAAGGCCATAAACATCTTTTTCTTTTTGACTTTCGCAGATCCTATCATTTGGGAAAGCGTGAAAAGATGGTCAGTGACTCTACTCCCCTTCCTGAATCCATTCTGGTTTTCTCCCTTTCTCCTCGATCACATCCACTATAATCTCCCAGACAGGACGTTACAGAAAACTTTTCCAATGTTGCTACTGGAAGAAACCCCCCGATAATTGATTGTCCAATACATCCTTTGTTACCTTTTTGTGTATAAATGTAACCTTCCTTTCTCTCTACTCTTTTGGGACCTCTTGTTTTTCTATGGCTAAGTTGAAAAATGTCGTTAAGCATTTACAGAGTCTCCCTCCAAATTTTTTTAGAAGCTCGTTAGGAATTTCGTCCATACCTGTCGCTTTTCCGTTCCTTAATTTTGAGACCACTGTTCGTACCTCCTCGATTTTTATTTCGCCGCATACGAAGTTGGATAAATTTTCCTTGACCTCATATGGCACTGCGGTGCCCCCCCCCCCCCCCCCCCCCCATGCCCCATCGCTTATCGCTTACCTTTTCTCCAGTGCTTCACTAGTTCCGATGCGATTTGGTCTTGGTCATCTGTATTTCCACCCTCTACCTTAATACTCTGTGAATTATTTCCTTTGTTCCTTTCATTCACTCATTTCCAAAATATGTTCGAACTCGACTACCCCCCACCCCCACCCCCACCAACCCCCGTCATTCATATCGACCTAATGAGATTGCAGTTTCGCACTCTCCGATTATCGTCTTTAATCTTATTCACCTTATTCCATGCGTGTTGGTATTCTTCTTTCACTACCCTGGCCTCGTTGCTTTCCACCCCCTTGAGCTTTTTACTCCTTCTGTACGCAGCGCATTTGACTTCTCTGCCCTTTATAGCCCTTTTCAATTCGTCATTCACTCTGTACCCGATATCCCGTGTTGGCATCCTAATTTTCCATATACTTTCCTTCCCTACCTCTACTAGGCTTACAACTATGACAAATGTCATTTCCTGGAAATTGGCCTCCCTGTGTACATCCACAAGTTTTGGTTTCAATTTTTGTTCGCACTTCATCCAATTAGCATCCTTCAGAGTCCCCAAATCTCCTTAAAGCTTTCCTTCTTTTTTACTGGATTATTGCCCCTGATAGTAACTGTAATTAAGTTGTGGTCACTATCCAACTCCCATTTACCCTCATCGTCCACTTCTACCTCCATCACCTCCCTCCATAAATCGATATCTGTGAGAATATAGTCGATTATTGTTCTTCTGTCGTTCCTCTCCCAAGTCCATTTCCACTTACTCCTCGCATCCCTGCTCGGAATCTTCAGACTGAGCTCGCAATTGAAATCCAACAACTTCCTTCCATCCCTGTTGACTCTCTTATCCCCGCCCTGGATGCGTTCTTTCTTGTCACCTATGTGTCCATTAAAGTCTCCCATCAGAATTATACAGAGTCCCATATTTTCTAAGTGTTGAGTATATTGAATCATTACACTCAGATTTACTTCCCTCTTCCGCAGAGAACACAATCCCAATGGCTACATTTTGTTTTTTAGATTAACAGGTACCATCCAATTTCTTTAGATACCGTTGATCTGTGATCAACGACCGTATTAAATCGTCTTTTATTTACATGCCTATACCCACCCACACCTTTTTTCTGACCTTCAGTTCGTCCTACACCTATCCACACGCACCCCTTTACTTGGTCTGCCCGTTCCTCATGTCTTATCCACGTCTCACTTAAGCCCATGGCATCAAAGTCCTCTCTCTCTCTCGAGCAGTGTAGCTTTTTCAGTTACTTTCATGTGGAGACCCTGCATGTTGCTGCACCCAACTTTTAGAGTGTATCTAGTTCAGTGTATAGATACATCTATCAGTAAGATATATTGGTTACACAGTTTGTGAATGACCTGAGGTGGTATATATGATGTCAGTCAATTCCATATTTAGATGAGAGTTTCGCTTTGACCAGGGAATTCAATCAACTGCATTTTGCCAACAATGTCTACAGACTTCTTCGAATCGAATAGTTAATTACTACTCTCAACAATACTAAAAACTCTGAATATAAACCACCTATATGTTTCAGAGGTCTGTGAGCAATCAAGCAGGTTCAACGAGGCTAAACACCTGAGAGTTGAAGGATAAGACTCCTGCGGAAACTAAGAAGCCAAACGACAATGTAATGGGTGACACGGGTAAATATTTATTTCCAGGTTGAAAGGTGGCAAAAACGTCAGAGGGAATTCAATAGTCAAAACGATAAAGATTTTATCAGCTTTATCGAAAATTTAGAGTTTCGTCCTATTTTGTGTGATGGCTCGAAGACCTATTCATGCTTCAACAAATGCCGTATGTCAATTGGACTCTTTAGCAGATTATGGTTTTTCGACATCCGTTTTCTATGTTAACAGTTCGTCTCCTGAGTTCCAATGTGTTCTAAGTGATAGTAGGCACATAGAACACATTAGAACACAGGGGATGAGTTGTGACACCATCTCAAAATATGGAATGTCACGGCCATAAAATTTCCGATAGACATTAGGGATATAAAGCATCTGAAACTTTTTATTCGCGACTACACCTCTCTTGTCTACAGCGAGGAGGTAAATACTTGCATCGGAAAGAACAGATTTAGAAGAACCAATATATTCTTTGATAACGCTTTTGTTTGAAAAACAAATTGTAAAGTCTGTATTTTTCAGACGTAAATGAAAACTGAAATTTTCACTGTCGAGAATCGTTAGACAAAGTTGGGCAAAAAGACAACTTCGTGTTCAACACCCCACAAAAGCTTCCGATGATTGAAATGCCAAGAGCAAGAATGTATTCCTTCCGAAATATCACCGTCTCTCAAAATCAATACTTGCTGAAGGACAAAATAACCTTGGCTTATCGGTCGTCTGAGACATGGTGACATTGAACAGAATTACCGGAATTTTCTCATCAACTTTACATGTTGAGCTGTTCGTTTGTGTAACTCAGTCTACACGACACCGATAAATGCATGGCAACGAGGCATTTCATCATAAATCGATCTGTTTACTGTTTTTCACAAAAATTTACATAAACATTAGAAATATGTTTCATCTTATTTGTTTGAGTTGACTGGCAGCTTAAAATAACTATCGTGGCTCTCTTGAGAAGTGTTTATTTCAAGATAATGGCTTTACGTACTTTGGGCTATGATTGATACCTGTATATTTGTTTGAGTTGACTAGCAGAGCTTAAAATAACTATCGTGGCTCTCTTGAGAAATGCTTGTTCCAGGATAATGGCATTACGTGCTTTGGGCTTTGATAGCTGTATATTTGTTTGAGTTGACAAGCAGAGCTTAACTGGTAGAGTGCTGGAAGCCCATATTTGGGCTTTACTCTGAGGTGAAGGTACTGCAACTTGAAGGATTCATACTCAGTGGATGTGCTTTGTATTATCTTTGAAGTGATATTATTTAGTCTGAAAGGATTTGTCTTGTTACAATTTATGGGAGAGTGCCTACAGGCACTCTCCCATAAATTGTAACAAGGCAAATATATGTGAACAAATTTTGATGACCAAAAATAATTCAGCACTCTACCAGTTAAAATAACTATCGTGGCTCTCTTGAGAAGTGCTTGTTCCATGATAATGGCATTACGTGCTTTGGGCTACGATCCCTGTATATTTAGATACAAATATGGGTGTACAGAGTTCATAGGGGACGAGTTCCAATAAATTCAAAATGGGACATCATGTGCAAATTCTCATTTTGCGACCAAATATTGGTGCAATGAGTAAGAATAATATGATTAATAATAATAATAATGCAATGTTAACGTCTAGAATCTACCACAGTGCTCTCTGGCTTATATTATTACCCCGTATCATAGGCGTACACGCCCTTTGTTCATTCTATGACATTCTCAGCTCAACTCAACGGAGAATACATCCGGTGCTCCACAGACGGGCACACAAGGCAAGCACCTCAACAGGTCCCTATTTTACACATAGGTACGGTGGGGATTGCGTTGTTCTGGTGAACATTCCCATGTTTCACAGCTGGCAAGTGATACAACGTGGCAGAATCACACACTCAAAACTTCGCTGATCGCACACCAGCCACTACTGCGGGAAACACCCGAATCAATGGCTGAGTGGTCACCCACCCAAGGATTGACCGCGCTCAACGTTGCTTAACTTCGATGATCTAAGCGAGAACCGGCCTCGCTTATCCAATGCAGCGTCAAAACCGACCAGCGCAATTCACAAAAATCACTTTTTAATTTTCATTTTTTTTTCATTTTTTGTCTCAAAAACATAGCTTATGACCCCTCATTAGAACGAACTCGTTTTTTACGCAAAAATGAAAAAGTAATTATTCAAGAATTTTATTTGCAAGTGTCGTCTGTTTTTCGTATTGGGCAAAGGGTTAACTAATCCAATCTTGTTTGACAGAGATTATTGAGCTCGGTCAAATATGACTGCATCGGTTAAATTCTCAGTTGCATTATGATAAAAAAATGCAGATTGAAATTTTGATATATTTGATACATCAGGTGTGCAGGGTTTTATTTATAATTAATTACTTAATTATCTTTTTAAAGTGACATTTTATGGTTGCAGTGAATATTATCTCTCTTTGGTATCTGATGGCACTTAACAAAATGCAGACGCGATCATTCTCAGATTCTAGGGCAAACATGTCTGTCTATTTAGCCCTTCTGGGGGAGGGTACCTATCACTAAGATTCGAGCTCGGCGGGCGTTAATATGCCCATTCCAGACACTCCGAGAGACAGAGAGTGACAGAGAGAGAAACAAACAGTCAGAGAGAAAGATTGTCCCCATGGACAATATTTCCTTCATATGAATTTGTATTACAGATGAATAGTGTTGAATGAATAAACGATACGCACCCGATTATTATTAGAAAGTAACTTCTCGACACTAATTTATTTATTGCTGTTTAAAGTCACATATTTCTGCACAATGGCTAATCTTGATTGCTCATCACTAATAGGCCGGCCTTAGATGAGGAAGGTGTCACCGGAACAGTGAGAAATTCGCATGCCATTTTCAATTTTCCTTGTCTCAATGAGCTCTGTCACACAAGACTGCATAAGTTAAATCCCTACCTTCATTATGAGAAAAATTTGCAAATATCCACCTGGGCTGTTGGATACTATATTCAAAACTATTGTTTTGAATCTATATTCAGAGATTCAAAACAACAGTTTTCCCTTTTTAGCTCCCAATTTGAAGAAAACTGTGGCGGGGGCGCGGTGGCTCAGTAGGTAGAGGTGCAGGCTGCAAGCCGCGAGGTCCTCGGTTCGAATCCCACCTGCGGCAACCGCGTTGTGTCCTTGGGCAAGACACTTCATCCCGCTTGCCTACCTGGGGGCACGATGACGCTGTGTACTAAGGCGTACTGCACGTCGATGGTGCACATGTCTTCAACCAATCTGACCCTGCCTGTGCCGCGGTGCAGAGTTCAGAATTACGATGTTGGGGAGCTGACAGCTGCTCGTCGTTGCTCGGTGGTTCTCTCCGGGTACTCCGGCTTCCTCCACCCGTAAAACTGTCACCGACATGATATGACCCTGGCTGTTAATGTGTCGTTAACCCCCCCCCCCCCCCCCAAAAAAAAAAAAAAACTGTGGTATTTTTCTGCAGAATAAAGGCAACACTTTGTCAAACCAAGAGCAATGTGAATAGGAGGTATATAACTATTAATTAAAATTAACCCTTTACCTAACCCGAAAAGCAGACGAGCTCGTTCCAACGAGGGCTCATAACCTATGTTTTTGAGACAAAAAATGAAAAAAATAATGAAAATTAATTGTCGATTTTTGAGAATAGCGAAGGTCGGTTTTGGCCGTTACGTTAGGTAAAGGGTTAAGATGCAAAGAATCTAAATTACAATCAATGATTTTATGATTCAGCTTGTACCTTGGTGTGGCCTGTGGGTGTAATGATGTTTGTTTCTGTTTTACAGCAACGCACGAGTCACTGCTTTTACATGTGTACAAAATGGAAGCTGAAAGAAAACTGTTGAGTGTATCTTTATCGCAAAGTGCACGCCACTTGCACGCAGGACATGGTACACAGTCGAGGACGGGCTCCCAAAACCGGCCTCAGGAAATCGAGTGGCGACCGGCTTACTTTAGCTCACACAACGGCTCTTTGCATGGCCATTTTTGTGAATAGTACCGACCGGTTTCCCGTTACGATAGTTAAAGGGATAAAGGGATGTTGTGCACCCTATGCATTTGCAATTGATATTCACAAGACGCGTTTGTGCTTGTGATACCTTATGTTCAGACCTAGCTGTAAAACAAGGGCAATTTTGATTACACTGAAACCAAAGACCAATATTTTGAAATATACAATCGATGATTAAAATTTTAACGGAACAAATCGTTTCGTTTCATAAAATTTATATATTTACTAATTATATGTTTCTCTTCAGACAATTTAAGAATCGAATCAGTCATCATAGTTTATTTTAAATATTAGTTTTTCAAATTTTTCAAAACCTTATCATGTTACAACTCAGTGGAACGAGTTCGTTCAAATGAGGGGTCACATGAAATGATTTTGTTTATTTTTTTAAACTAATATTTTTTGAATAGCTGATTTTGTAAATTACGCGGATGGGCGGGTGGAAGGGCGGGCGCGAGCTATCCCTAAGGTAAAGGGTTAATCATTAACTTAACCCTTTACCTAACAGAAACAGAAGACAAAATGTTTCTATTCAATTCTCATTGGAACTAGCTTGTTTCAATGAATAAATTTAAATCGAGATTTTTGTGAATAGAACTGTCCGGGCACTGAAGTTATGTTACGTAAAGAATTAACCCTTTACCCAACGAATCGGCAGCATCCGCATGCGTAATAGGCATATTCAGCAGTTGAAAAAATATTATTTTTCATAAAAATTCAACAAAACCATATCATGTGCCCCCTCTTTGGAACGAGCTCGTTCCAAAGAGGGGTCACATGATATGGTTTTGTTGAAATTTTTTGAAAAATTTAAAAAAAATGATATTTAAAATAATAAATGTTGATTTCGTCTGCGTTGGGTAAAGG
This sequence comes from Pictodentalium vernedei, assembly GCA_031216915.1. Taxonomy (NCBI): domain Eukaryota; kingdom Metazoa; phylum Mollusca; class Scaphopoda; order Dentaliida; family Dentaliidae; genus Pictodentalium; species Pictodentalium vernedei. The sequence continues at coordinate 163,827,929 of CM062290.1, read as the reverse complement.
GTTGAAAGAACAAAAAGCTGCGAATTTGAAAAAAATAAGCTGACCATTTGACCCAACCACAATTTTTGTACTGTAAAAGTACCCTTATGTTGCATATAGCATTCATAAGAAAACGTTCGTGTCGATTAAACCAAGTATCTTGGAGGCAAAAACTTATTTGTTTTCTTTTTGCACAGAAGGACTGAGGTGAAGTATGTGTACACGTGTTTCTATTTATAGCGTACTCATCCAAGCGATGCATTCCGGATTGCAGTTGTCGATAGATGTACTGTTTTATAAGAAGCATAACTAATGGCCAAGTATTGCTAAAATAATACACGGTTGTTGTTCGTGGTGGCCATTCATTCCGCAGTAGCAAGTTAAAATTAGAAACCACGTGTATTTAGAAATTATGTTACGGTATTTTGTTTACTTCCGATTACTTTCGGACAATTTCGTTAATATCGTGTCGTCTGAAAATTCGTCTGCACTAAAGTCTTGTAATTACAGATTTATGTAAGTTCGCGTCGCTTCTGGTGTTTTACACTTTGAATACAGTATATTTTTCATGCTATTTTACATACAAGAAAAATATGAGAGTTCTTATTTTTTTCAAATTAGCAACTTATTGTCTGTTTCATCGGATCGCGTCAGTTGTGTGACACCCTGAAAGTAAACAAAGTGCGTTGTTTATAAAGCTACAATGTATAACAAAACTGACTAAACAAAAACAATAATGAATGAAAATCAACTGCATGACCCTAATATGTACCTTCGTTTTTTTGTAATCCGCTCTTCCACATTTTCACTGTTTCTTTAATATATCTCATACAGGCCGTTTGGAATTTGTCTTGCAGAGATACGTTGTTCTTTCATCAAATACCTTTCCGTTGTTCTTCCATCTTTGTCTATTTGAAGACTAGAAGAAAAGGGATTATTAGTGATGTAACATGGGCTTTACAAACGTGAACCGCCGTTTCAATTATGTCGCGAAGAGACCGCCAACAACAAAATTTGTATCGTAAAACTCCCAAAAGTTTAGGCAAAAGTATTTACATTGCAATGCACTTGAAACTGCTGTCTCAGAAAAAAACATTTTGTTTTGTACACAAGTAGCTGATTCTGTTCATTAATTACTGTCAAAGAGCCTAAAGTCTAATCCAATCCAATCCGATGTTGAACAGTAGGTGGTCTGAAACTGGCGTTTCAGATAATGGTAAAGGTCTATAACCTCAGCACACTGTAACAAATCAACTTGGAATACATGGTAAAATTACCGGTAACCACCTTTCTGTACATCTACCGTAAAATTTTAAGTGAAAATAAATAATTTAATAACTTTTGGCAATGCCGACCATTTTGTTTCTATCTTGGACCAAAAACCGAGGAATTGATAGTTGGTTTCTCTTCATTACATCAGAAGATTGTTACGCTGTCACAAAAAGTAGACCAATCTTTATCTTTAACCTGATTCCATTTTGCAAAGTAGAACTGAAAGAGCAGAATGTGTTCGTTCTAGAAAAAAACGTTTGAAAGTTTGTTCCACTCGATCCATTCGTGTTTATGGTCGCTTCCAGCAAATATGGAAATATCATGATCGGAATACAAGTATAAGTTAAGTTTATATCTTTGCTACGACATTACTGTTCACTTTAGATGGTTTCTGTCCATAGCGATGGTTACCGGGTCCTACATTACCGGTAATGTACAACTTGTTTACAACAATATATAAGCACTGCTACACTTTTCGGGCTATCCAAGTGGATTGCACTCCTGCAGTAGTTTCCACACGACTAAACTTCATGCAGTAACAGAAAGTACAGTAACATTTGCGGTAGAAGTATTGGAAGATGGTTGCAGTATTTGCACTGTATTTTAACGGTAATTTTACAGGGCAGTTGTTTTAAGTCGAGTGTGGACTTCACGGTGTTTCTTTCAACAACGTTCTTTTTACAGTAGTTTAGTCAATTGCCGTTCAAGATGACTCTCCTCATTTGCAGTTTCAGATAATAATCTCTGTTCTTAAAAACAAATCTGCTTCGGGCGAATAGATCTAGATATTATAAGAACTTAAAAGATGGAGACAGGTTTTACAAAATTACTTTTACCATTCAGCCAAGAAAGGCGTTTCGTTAGGAACAATTAGAACAAAAGGATGGGGAACGGAACAAAGTTGCAATTTATTATTTGAGATTTAACGACACTTTTGATAGCCAGGATCACCCCTTGTCGGGCAGATTTACGGGTGGAAGAAGCCGGAGTACCCGGAGAGACCCACCGAACAACGGAGAGCAACTGCCAGACTCCCCAACGTACTGACTCCACAAAAGCAGGTTGAGCAGTGGTGGAAGACAGGTGTACCATGCAGTACGCTCGTCGTTGCTCGGTGGCCACCGTGCACCCATGCGGGCAATCGGGATTAAGTGCCTTGCCCAAGGACACAAAGCAGTTACCTCTGGTGGGGATCGAACCGTGGACCGTTCGGTTTGAAGTTCAAAGCCGTAACCGCTGAGCCACACAAAGTTGCAATAAAAACTAGACCTGTGTCTTCATATGTACCAGAATATCATAAAATGTTTACAACTGTTAGACTTTGTTCCCTCCCTGATAAAAAAAAATGCCTGAACGAAGAAAAATACAAATTATTTCTTAATGATCTTGAGACTCTCTAACCAGGAGTTGGGGAAGAGGGGAATTTTTTGAATTATTCGAAATCATTCAAAAAATCTTTGGGCCTAATTTTATTCGGGAAATGGGTTTTTCGCTTCTAAGCATATAAAAAAAGCGGCAGCAAGCTTCAAAAAGGCTGATGCATCGTTATTGATGGTCGTACCTCAAATAACTTAATATTTCAATCTCATTATCAGCATATTAATATTATTTATTTTATACTGTATCAAAACAGAGAGTTGCTTTTGTAATTTATTTTTGTTCTCAGCATGTGTTGAACGTTTTGATACCCAGAGATGCATTAAAATATAACTGATTTTCTTTAGCATCTGTCACGAAAGCACTGCATCGATTCTCATATCCTTTTTTTAACATTCTATTGAACACGGCTTTCAGACATTAGAAAAAACTTTTTGTTCTCCTAAAGAACTCACAATTGTCATTTTTCTATACCTTACATTTTGAATCACTCAACGAGAGTAATCCAATATGCTTTGGTTTGAAGAAAACATAGGGAAGTAAGCAGCACTTGTTTACTGTGGTAAACCAGTTCCGCTTTACTAGTAAAATAGGACCCAGTCACCAATGCTTGGGGTGAAAGTCCTCTAAAATGGGCAACATGTTGATCAACGATTGACTAAATTTGACTTCATCTCCATGTTGTGCCACGATTGGCCATGGTGCATAAATGTGTGACGTTAACCACCAACAAATCAGGGAAGAAAACATAAATAAAATTTGAAAGATGATTTTTGTGTGTAGTGCTTTCTGTATGTGAGTTATTACTTCAAGGCAAGGATGTAAAATATTTTAGAGTAACATTCACTACAGCCGAAGAAAGCATTAGCGATGAGTGTGTGGGGGAAAGGAGTACAATTTATGCAACTGATGAGAGAAGTTTCGACATATAACAAATCTAACAGCGCATAAAAACGGAAACTCAAGAATTAATTTAATTGGCCCCTTGCTTGATCCAATAGGTTCACTGACTGAAACATCATGTACATTGCTGATTAAACTTTCACCTTACATCAAGCTCTCTGGTCACCAGTCTAATTCTGTGAGGCATTCGACGCTGTTATTGTCTAGTACCAGTCTAGATCTCAAATGGGCCATCGCCTGTGTTAAGATCCACTTGTCTGGAATAGTTCATTTGGTTTTCAACCAACTGATATGTTTCGGACGATTAAAGCTGAAAATTTTCATAAGATTCATTTTCCGTGAATCAAAGCTAGACATGTTGCTCAAATCAAGATTTGATTTGATCAACATTTTTATGACATTACAATCAGAAATGAAGACTACCACAGCCGTAGTCTTATGATTATGCCAGGCATTTCCACAAATTATGTTAATACCTTGATTTTTTTAAAGGGAATTAGGTACTTATTGATTGGAATATCTATAACTGCGACAGGAAACAAAACCAATACCTGTATATCTTTGTAAGTAAAGGCACATCAAATTAGATCAACGGTCGTCTGCGGGCAATTTTTCTTTTAAAAAGTGGATGAGCAAACAGTCCATAACCACGTCGAATTGTGTACAGAATTAAATTGGTGAAGTAGCAGACGATACCTTCCAAAAAAAGAGAAATCCATTAAACACAAAACATTTTCATTTTTCCACAAAAAACTACTTCACCTCTCACAGGAACAAGTTCAACAAGCTTGCCCCAATGAGAAGTCATAAGCTCTGGTTTTGTAGCAATTTTTTTTTTTTAATTTAAAAACTCAGTGGTGTTTTTTGCAAATAGCGCCGTTTGGCTATAACTGTTAAGAAAACTAACAAAACTAACATGTAAACTGGCGTTAAACAGTCTGGTGGGTGGAGAGAATAGTGTAGTCACACAAGGAAGGGCACACTTTCGAATACGTCGAATAATGTCATCATGAAAATATCGAGTATGATTTCGTCTCAGAGGGATCGACGATTTGCCTGATATTTTTAATTCGAGTCCACAATATCATTACGGGTATGTCGTAAGCTTAGTTGCTGGCGCTTTCTTTAAACGTTTGTCTTCCAAACCCTCTCTGATCACAATTTATAACGGATGTGACTGAACCACTCCTCCACCAACATAAACCCTTCATAACCAATATGTTTTCCACTGATAACATATTCAGTACAAAACTGAAGCTGAAATTTAGCTTGCCTTCATCCAGTTGGCATGCAGAAACATCCAGGGAGGTAACTGTTTTATCTAAAACTTGGAAAAGATTATCTGAACATTGAATTTAACACGGGATAACCACACGAACATGCCCCCATCCCATTTCTCCTTCACAGACCAGGTGTAAAAAAAAGTTCCGCCCATGTGACTTTTGTATGGGCATTCGTGGAAAATCGTGTAATTATTAATTTACGGTTGTACATTTGCAAAGTGTTTGTTTTGTGATCTTTTTTTATAATAATAATGCTTTCCGTTACAGGTCCAGATTTGAAGGTTGTCTCAACAATGTCTGTGGGCTTTGAACACATCGATCTGGAGGAGTGTAAGGAAAGAGGTATACACGTGACCAACACTCCAAATGTATCAACGGACAGTGTTGCTGAGCTCACGGTCACTCTGTTACTAATAACTTCCAGACGACTATTAGAAGGTGTAGTATAGATACGTGATTGCAAGTAAAACGATAGTAGCAATGTCATAATAGTTTGGAATTTCGTTTTTGCATTCCCTTTATTATACCACGGTTGATGTGTGTATTCCACGTTACCCGATACAATAAAGACATTTTGAAATCTGCTAGATACACCATGCGGGGAATACGGCTAATAATGTCATGTAAGAACACATGATCGACCGTTATGCATTGGAGTGACGTTATGAAAAAAAAACACCGTCAAGCAAGAAAGTAAACAGAATGTCGAAGGTGATATTTTTCTTTAAAATGTAAGCTTCATTCACTCAATTCAAGTTTCTTGTGGTAGGAATACACAGAACGCAACTCAACGCTCGTGCAAAACAACAAAAACTCCAACTCGGATCGTCGATCCCAGTCCCCAGTACTCCATCCTCGTTGTGTCCTGTTTTAGCATAGATAGACACGGACAAAAAATGTTCGATTTGTCACAAAAACAAAATTAAAGGCTCTTTTAGTGAGTTTGTTTTACACGGGAACTGAACTGCTACAAAAGTAACTCTCACTGGGTGTTACGAAGCGGAGATAAATGGTCATTATGACCCAGTTTTACGGTTCATGAAACGCACGATGGAGTTTGTCCATATGCCCATCATTTTTCAAGCTTTTGGGACCAACAGTATCTGAAATATGACAAGGAAAGTAAATGATGGATGATCAAGAAAGTTCACTGTCAGAAAGTATCCGAACATGGGCTGGGAACGAATTCCGCACCAAGTGAGGCCAAGTGTAAAAATGAGTCCAAGTGACCCAGTTTTGGGGTCGAGACCAAACATTAGGTAGTGATGCAAGTACACATGGGGTTGCATGGCCGAGATCAAATATTATATCAAGCATATAGCACAAGGAAACATGTGGTAACGCGACGGAGACACCGGACAAACCAAACGACAGGAACGGACGAATGAAATACACAGAACCACACACGCGTGTGTCGACCTGTGTTTATTATACGTCTTCACGTCTATAAAATCAATTATTCGAAGGACTCTCAGCAATTCATTTAACAACTCGTCCCCTGAGTTTCAATATGTTCTATGTGCCAGTAGGCATATGGAACATATTGGAACTCAGTGGACGAACTGTCAACAAAAAGAATACATTTTATTGTCAACCAAATTTACGAGCGGAACCCACGCTGCTACTACTTGTAGCTATCGCTAGCGATTCAAATTGTAATTGTGGTGCACGATATGTAGACAATTCCCGTAAAATTCCGCTTTTATTTAAAAATAGTCCGTCAGCGATTTCCGCTCATGTGTGCGGAACAGATTTTCATTTTCCGGATGGATTGGTGTTTTTGAATATGGGGATTTCATAGGATAGGCGTGTAATAAAACATCATCCCTCCACCCCCACCCATAGAAAAAAAAAACATTTGAGAGAATAGCAATGCTTATTGACGTTTAGAATACGTTCCAATAAAACTAAAACCTAGACTGCACGAGAGACCGTGTAGTTTTTCCGTGTTTACGGCCCCACTACCGCATATTACCGTTTGACTTCAACGGCGTATCAGTCAACGAATTATCCTCTGATTCCACTCTCTGATTTAATGATCAATTGTCCCGTGAGGCCATGGTGTACACGAGACACTTATTTACTAAACTTGTTGTCGTTCAAATTTGCCTTGTTCATTTTACGATGAGTGTTTGGGCTATGGACGGGGTCTTAATGGAACATACACCGCGCCAAAATAACCCAGACTATGCTACCACCAGTTCATCACAATCACTTGTAGTGTTTGGCAAGACTAATTTGATGTTTATGTTTTAGAGTTGAACATCAATATCAACACTAAGGGGTACATCGCGACAAGAAGGGAACGAAACACTTGTAACATAGCTATAAAAAGAATCACTCAAAATTTGTTGCAGAATAATCCAATTAGAGGATCTCTAATGAGTTCACTAAAACCTACCGTTGCCGAGGTTCACCGAGCCGCGAATCGATTTTGGTGGACGAGGGTCAGAAATTTCATATCAAATCGTGACTAATTTGAGACTCTTTCTATGATACAATGTGTAATTAAAATAATAATTATAATTGCCTTATGTAGCGGCTCAAACCTGCTAGCGGTGTTACCAAAAATTGCCAAGTTTTATTTTGCCAATTTTTGCCTCGGAAACATAGCTTATGACGCCTCACTGGAACGAGCTTGTCCAGCTCGTTAAATGATGTGCCATTAGCTACGTTTTTGAGGCAAAAAAGAAAATTCTCAATTATTCAGGAAATGTGTTAGTGCAAATATCGTCTGCTGTTCGTATTAGGTAAACAGCTAACCCTTTACCCAACATGAAAAGCAGACCACACTTGCAAACAGAATTCTTGAATAACGAATATTTTTAATTTTTTGCCTCAAAAACATAGGTTATGATCCCTAATTGGAACGGGCTCGACACGCTCGTTCCAAAGAGGGAGGGGTCATAACCTATGTTTTGAGAAGAAAAAAAAATGAAAAAATAATGAAAATTAATTGGCGATTTTTGTGAATAGCGCTGGCCGGTTTTGGCCGTTACGTTGGGTAAAGGGTTAATTTAAGAGAAGATTAACTTAACTTCAGAAACCAACTCACTTACTATCTACGACATCGATGCTGACTTCTGATGTCACATGTGTTTATGATGTGTTGCGAACAGTATTTTCGTAGGGGGAACCGGTGATATCTGAGTGTGATTATGTGATGAAAGAATTTCGAAAACTGATTAACAGACAAAAAATATTTAATTTTTTTCAGGAGTTGCTGCTATCCGGAGTCGTCAATGGGCATCATGGCAGCCTACGTGGTTATGTGGCACGGAGCTTACAGGAAAGGTACTCGGTATATTAGGTCTAGGACGAATAGGATATGGAGTGGCAAGTAGGCTTAAACCATTTGGTATATCTAAAGTTCTTTACCATGATGTATGTGCAGTGAGTTACGCAAGCGATCTGGATGCAGAGTATGTTGATTTTGACAGGTTATTAGCCGAGAGCGATTTTATCTGCGTCTGCTGTAATCTAACACCACAGACGAAGCACAAATTCAACGTGAAAACGTTCAAAAAAATGAAGAACACGGCCATCTTGATTAACAGCGGGCGTGGGGGTGTGATAAATCACAGTCACCTGTATGATGCGCTGAAAAACGGAGAGATACAAGCAGCGGGGCTTGATGTCACAGAACCGGAACCCTTGCCGAAGGAACATAAACTGCTAACTTTGAACAACTGTATCGTGTTACCGCATATGGGAAGCAATACCTGGGAGTCTAGAAATCTCATGGCTGAAACTGCAGCAAAGAATATTATGGCTGTGCTACATAAGGAACGAGCTGTTGGTCAAGTTGTGTGATGCTATAAGTGAACAGTGAAACAAACGTTCATTTCGGCAATGACCTGACGTTTAAATTTTCTTCTCCAAATCAATAAGATTTTCTGGGTCAAATGGTGTTGGCCAGTGGAACATGAACACCAATGGCCTAACCAGCAGATAAAAGAATAAAATATGTGATTTTTTCTACTGTTCTGAACTAGTTGTTAAAACAAAAACGCGAAAATATAAAGCATTGGGATTTCTTTATCTAATCAGGAGAGCCTGGCCAAAATGTTTATTGAGCGATTTGCAATCCGTATTATCAGGTACGGAGAATTGGAGAAGGGGGTGGTGGGGTGACACCCTTCCACTTTTGAAGTTCAGAACAAAATTGTCCCCTATTTTTTTTATTTACAATTACAGGTAAAAATGTTATCAGCTTTTACACTGTTCAAAATAAGAAAGATTGAAATTCCCAAGAGTTCGACTGCTGAGATTGGGCACTTGATTCAGCTGCAAAATATTGTTTAAATGTGGGATTATGGTGTGTGGTTGAAGATTAAGTACAGTAGGTGCGAAAAACCCGACGCGACAGGTGGAACTTTTGTCCTTGGGGCTATAACTTTCGAACACCTTTTAAATACGAATCAGTTATAGTCATTTCTCGCTTATTCTATATGTATGGCCCTTCAATTGTTACCCACATTCTTCACTTGCTGTAAGGAAGTGAATGGTGGGGGTAACCAACGGAATGTCACAGGTAGATTCACCCATCACGGCTTCAGACATTCGCTGTTCACATCTTTCAACTTCACCTGACGTGCCAGATTACACAGATCGGCGCCCTCACTTTTTCGTCCTTCCTGTTCGCCTGCCTTAAATAATCAGCATCAAAGAATATGTGCTGTATACACGGTGTAACCGAACAAACCCGCGAACACGCATGATTCTAAGCATAAAAATCCTCATTCAAAGTATCCTATCTGTTTGCCATTTACTCGTCCAATCCATACCCTCTCGATCTTTTCATTGAGGGGTCATACGCTTTGGTTTGTGAGAAAAATACTGATAATTATATAACCATAGATAACGATTCGAACATTTACTCAAATTGTTGGAAAGTGCTCAAAGGGACTTTCCAACTGGGTGTTATACAACTTTACTTCACGCCGAAGATAGGGCTGTCACGATTAATCGATTGTCGATCGGTCAAGCCGAAATCGATTAGTATTTTTCGTTGTCGAAGAAACGGTAAATTTTACCCCGTTCTAGACGTTTAATAATAAAAAAAAAAATGGATGAAAAAACTATTGTTTCTAAAGGTTAAAGGTCAAGAACGTCGACATTAAACCTCAAGAAGCCATAAGAAGCATTTGTCTTTTAGGTGCATTCAAAGATTTGATATTCTGGACTTTTGAACCGTCAGTATAATAATCAAGACCGGTCGCCAGTTGCGAACTTGCAAAGTTCGCAACTGACGACCGGTCTTGATTATTACACTGACGGTTCAAAAGTTCAGAACATCAAAGCTAAAAGAGGATCGTCTTCGTTGTTAATTTAAGGTAGGTCAACTGACTTGAACTTCATCTTTGACGACTTCAAAGAGAGGGAAAGGGTGGGTCATCTAGGTACGATTAATCGATTATTATCGATTACTTCCGACGATTAATCGATTCCTAGATTAAAAAATCACGACAGCGCTAGCCGAAGGCAGAAACGGTTCAGTTTAATCTATCCAAGTTCACATGCCACCAGTCGAATTCTGTAAAGAGTTCTGCACTGTTAAGGGCTATTCGTTTACTCACTTTCCGTGGAGTTTGCGCATAGACGACAGCTGTGATGAGTCTTCATTCATAATATTTAGTAAACAAACAATGATAATCAAAGATTGCTGGGAAGCGCTAAATGGGGCTTTCCAACTGAGTGTTATACCACTTCACTCAAGTTCACAGCACGCCAAAGGCATAAACATATCACTCTTATCCAAGCTCTCAGAACACCAGTCAGATTCTATAAAGAATTCGATGCTGTTGAGGACTATTCGCTAACCCACCTGTCGTGGAGTTTGTAGCACAGAGCTACCGTTGATGTAATATGGTGCCCCTTTGCTAGCAAAATATGCAGAAACTCTTTTGTGCTCCAGTTACAGATATTCTAACCAATACGGAATTAAATCACTTCGAAACATCAAAATATTAACAGAATTGGTAACTATAGAAGTTCACGGGCCACCAGTCGAATTCTGTCACGAGTTCGGGACTGTTAAGGGCTATTCGTTTAACCACTTTTCGGGGAGGTCGCTCAATCAATCAATCAATCAATCAATCAATCTTTATTTCACAGCATACAGCATACAAATACAAACGAGAGAGAGAGTCGCTCATACCTCAAGTACAGCTATGATTAGCCCTTATTCATAATATTTAGTAAACAAACAATGATAATCAAGCCTATGATAATCAAAGATTTAGTCAAGTCTGGACTGAGAAACATTTCTTGCGTTCGTTCAAAGAAAATTAATTATTCGCCGTACACCAGCATCACCCAAATTATCTAACTATTAAACAGAAGAAAAATATCACAATTATGCTTTTCTTACATTGTCTAAGATAAAGTTGCTATTGACATTCCAGCTAACCTCCCAAATAACACCGTGATATACAAGAAATAGCAACAGTGAGACCTATCACCGCAACGGCCTCATTCATAATGACGCTAACTATTTTGGCAATTCATTTTCCCAAGAACTGCCACTCTGTGGAATAAGATCCCGTTGCGGAGTTCAAGCTCCCTCATATTGATATCTTCAGACGCTGAGCTAACCAGCTTCCAACACAATCATAACTGCAAGCTATGGTTTTAACATGTTTTGTATTACAAACTTTTAAGCCTTCATTACGCAATCACACCACCCCCTTCCTAAACTTTGCTTTCTTTCTCTGAGGAGACAGCACTGGCCAGACCCCCATTTGGGTGCACCTGAATAACTAGAGAGAGTATTTTCAAAGTCAATGGGGCAGAAACCCACCCCAAACAGTTCTCTAAAGTTAATGAAACTACATTGAGCATCGGGTATATGCACCAGACCATGCCGAATTTCTTCACAATATACCATTGATTGCCCCATGAATAAATTATTCAACCCCTCACAAACAAATGATAGGTACATCTACTTGTGCTTGCTGTTCGGTGGAACGTAATAGTCCAATACAAATATTGAGATTGGATTAACCCTTTACCCAACGTAACGGCAAAAACCGGCCAGCGCTATTCTCAAAAATCGCCAATTAATTTTCATTATTTTTTTCATTTTTTGTCTCAAAAACATAGGTTATGACCCCCTCATTGGAACGAGCTCGTCGAGCTCGTTCCAATGAGGGGTCATAACCTATGTTTTTGAGACAAAAAATGAAAAAAATAAGTTATTCAAGAATTTTTTTTGCAAGTGTCGTCTGCTTTTCATGTTAGGTAAAGGGTTAACATGGGAGACAGCACTAGTACGACGACCGTAGTATCGTGACTATTGAGGAGTGGATTCGATTCGAGATTCGATTGGGTGTCGAACCTTTCGTTGGATTCGATTCGAGCTTGATTCGAGTGAAAAGCGATTTGACTGAAATATTACATCCGTTTGAATCTAAAATGGCGATGGACTGTTGAAGTGCTAGACTGGTTCCAGGTCATAACAGCACCGCATTCCTTACAAAATTGGACTGGTGGCTTGAGAGTTTAGGTTTTATCGTAAAGATGAAGTGATTATGATTATGCGAAGGTTAATAAATGATTACGAGCTGTCATTTGAGTAAATGTTCGTTCTCTGTTGTTTAGGTTCAAGTATAATATACGCGAACGAAAATTCGATTGCGCAATTCCTTTTGGAGCGAACGATGGGCGAGCGAACCGATCATTCCCCCCATGTGTATATGTCTTTAAATGACTAGAGAACAACCACAACTAAAATTATCTTCTATAGATTCTTTATTGATAATGCAAAATATTAGACCTGAGGCCAAGACAAAAAAAAAATACAATTGTATTTTCTAGAATTGTATTTTCTAGTTATGATTTTAAATGGGCTAAAATGAATCAGTGGCACTTTTAAAGATCTGGCAATTTGCCAACTGGCAACATATCTTTTAAAATGCTTATGATTCATTTCAGTCAGTTATAATAATAGGCAGAAAATACAATTCTAGAAAATACAACCGTAAAAGATTTATAGTATTGGATAGTGGTTTTCAGAAAATTATTCCAGTGAGTATTCTAACATTCAATATCGACAACGGATTGGAAGATGGAGGGTGCAAGATAAAACAACGATTAACCCTTTACCTAACATGAAAAGCAGACGAGACTTGCAAACAACATTCTCGAATAACTATTTTTTTTCATTTTTTGTCTCAAAAACATAGGTTATGACCCCTCTTTGGAACGAGCTCGTTCCAAAGAGGGGTCATAACCTATGTTTTTGAGACAAAATATAATGAAAATTAATTGGCGATTTTTGAGAATAGCGCTGGCCGGTTTTGGTCGTTACGTTGGATAAAGGGTTAACCTTTTAGTGGCCTCTACCTAGTATGATGGCCAACTACGGCCAGTTGGTTTCGAGCGAGCTCGTTCCAAAGAGGGGTCATAACCTATGTTTTTGAGACAAAAAATCAAAATATGATAATTAATTGGCGATTTTTTAGAATAGCGCTGGCCGGTTTTGATCGTTACGTTGGGTAAAGGGTTAACCTTTTAGTGGCCTCTACCTAGTATGATGGCCAACTACGGCCAGTTGGTTTCACCAAAATGGCCATTTAATTTTATCATCGTTTCAATTTTTGCCCTTAAAACATAACTTTAATTCCTTATTGGAACGAGCTTGTTAAACTGTGTCATCACCTTTGTTTTTGAGGCGAAGAAGGACGATTTGAGTTATTCAAAAATGCCTGCAAGAGTGGTCTTTTTACCGTATTAAGTGAAAGGTTAATTAGTCCAAACGATAGTCGACGGAGTGAACTTAGCCATCCCAACTACTCAAATAACAACAATGCCCTGGGTGAGAAAATAACTTTGGAGTATTTCGATGTCTACATATATTTCTGTCCAAATGAATTAAATTTGTTTGTCAAACTTCAGAATCATCTTCAAAATAAATGATACAGTTAGTTTGTTTGGGTTTCTATTGAGTTTTAACGGCACTTTCAAGATTCAGGGTTACATTATGTCGGGCAACTTTACGAATTGAGGAAGCCGGAGAGAACCACCGAGCAGTGGCGAGCAACTGTCAGACTCTGCGGCGTGTTAACTCTGAACAAGAGGAGTTAGCGGCGGTTGAAGGCAAATGCACCGCCGACGTGCATAATACGCCTCAGTACACAACGCCAACTTACCCCCCCCCCCCCCCAACCCATCTCCATGGGGGGTTAATCGGGTCTAAGTGTCTTACCCAAGGACACAACACAGTTACAGCTGGTCAGGATCAAAGCATTGACCTTTCGGGTCGAAGTCCATTGCTCTAACCACTGACCAAGGGTGACGCCGCGGGGGGGGGGGGGGGGCTTTCGGGGGGTAAGGGTGACGCCGCGGGGGGGGGGGGGCTTTCGGGGGTAAAACTTCCTCTGGGGGAGGTCTAGCCCGCCTGTCGGGGCACCTGTTTCCTTTAATTTGCCCTTGTCGGGGATCATCCTTGCAACTCTGTCGGGAAGCACAGGTCCCATTATCGGGAAAATCCTTACGCAACCACTGCCACTGAGCCACCACGTTCCCTTAATGTTACAGTAAATGCAATGGGATATGAGTGGTTGCAGTTGAGTAATTTGCGGTGGTCCTGGTTGTTAAAAGTGTTGAAACCCCAATAAAGTGGGAACGCCAGGAACTGAAGATGTTCTTGTTTACTGTGGTAAAAAAACTCTAGTTTTGCTGGTAAAACAGGACCTCCACACAACGTATTTTCCAGTCGGGACATTTTCGTCTCAACTGGAGTCTTTGATATCGATTCGCTCTGGCTTCATGTAGTACTTCCTTACTAAATTTGCTACCTGACCTTATGTCACATGCAGAGTTGGTCATACACACACAGTCAGATATACGGAATTACAAATACAGGTCTGTGGTTGCCGAATAAGACTACTGGGGGCACATCATAGTCAATCTAGAGTATCATTTAATTTATATAAGGTCACATATTTCTGCACAATGGCTAATCGTGACCGCAACATGGATATAAAACAAAGTCCACAGCCAGTCGTCATACCATTTTAGAGTACTTCCACTCCCAGGTATTGGTTACCGGGTCCTATTTTACAAGAAATGAGAGCCTGTTTACCACAGTAAACAAGTACTGCTACATTTTCAAGGGTTCCCAGTGGGAAGTCTGGTGTACGGTATGTGCTAATAAAAACAAGAGGCCTTAATCGCTCACCTGAGAAAGATTCTTAACCCTTTACCCAACGTAAGGGCCAAAACCTGCCAGCGCTATTCTCAAATATCATCAGTTAATTTTCATTATTTTTTTATTTTTTGCCTCAATACATAGGTTATGACCTCGTCGAGCTCGTTCCAATGAGGGGTTATAACCTATGTTTTTGAGACAAAGTGTCGTCTGCTTTTCATGTTAGGTAAAGGGTTAAAGACGGACTGAAAGTCATATTCAGCATCTATGGTTAGATAACAACACAGAAGAATTAAGTTATGTAATTTTGTATAACTCTATTGTCAGTGTCAGGTGATTTAAATGCCGAGATTTCCCGTAAGAACGGGCCATTTTTCACTGTCCTGGAATTCTAAATATCTGCTTTCCAGGGTAGGAGGTGTTCAAAGTCCAGATGTGTCAGGGTCATACTTTTAATTGGGAGGACGTTAGGGGTGGCAACTTGGATGTAGCTTCCTTTCGGTGAATTTTGTTTTACCTTTAAAATGTGTTTTGTGCACAAAATGTTCCACCCAAATGATCCGGAAGGGGAAAGAGGTGGGACACCATTAATCATAAGAATTTCTTCAAAACTCATTTTGAAGCAAAAATAAAATCACCTCATATGATAAGGAACATGCGTATCAAATCTGGTTCAATTTGATCCAGTAGTTCTTCAGAAGACGTTGAAAATATAAAGTTTACATGGACGACGGACGGACGAAGGACGGAAAGTGATCAGAACCCCCCCCCCCCCCCCCCCCCCCTTGAGCTTTGCCCGTACGTCATAACTACTGTATGTATTTGTCCACAAACTCGAATCCCAATTTAGAATGTTTCACCTATATCACCAGGGCATGCCTTGATGATGTAGTTTGAATATTTAATCAATCGGTACTCAATACATCATTGTCGGGGCAGGCCAAACCCACCCCCCCCCCCCCCCCCCCGCAAAAAATCGCCATTCAAATTTTCTTTAATTTTGGACTCAAAAACATAAATTACGACCCGTTATTGAGATTGTTTCAAATTCTAATTGAAGGTTCATAACCTATGTTTTCGGCATTCGCGCTTCGCCAGAAACCTTGACATTATTGCAGTCCACTCACTTCTGAGTTCAGATGTCCAGTTTAAAACCTGATTTCGATGAAAGCGATACCAGTAAGTGCGATATTTTTAGATCCCTACATGCATGTATGCCAGAAGCGTGAATGAAATCCTGGTCGATTGTAATCCAATCAAAATAATTCGTCCATCACCCACGAGGCCTGTGGATTATCCAGTATCGGAATATGTTATCCTTATTAACAAATTTGGGGTTATAGGCTTCACGGGTGTGAGCTTTTGCCTCAAGCAAAGTGCATGAAGTGATTCCATACCTTGACAAAACATTTGCGGGAAGACTTTTCTTTCAATAGACAAATCAGCTCGGAAAGGGTCAGGCGCGTAGCCAGGATATCAAAGTTGCGGGGGGGGGGGGGGGGGGGGGGGCAAGAGTAATATCTTGGAGAGCATACAGAAAATGATTCGCTGCATCATTCGAGCCCTGCAGCAGCAAGATGTGGGCAAGCACAAGAGGGAGTATCACCCTCTAACTGGAGGGAGGTCCGGGAGCCTTCCCACAGGAAAAATTTTGAAATTCGAGAGAAAAAAAAAACCACTCCGAGTCCGTTTGTGCCCATAAACATATAAATTATGTACACAAACGGACTCAGAATCAAGCAAATTGCTAGATATTAAAATATATTCCCCGATGTTCCCTATATGGGTGTACATGGGGGACATGACTGAAATTGGGGGGGGGGAGGGGGATGTGCTCCCGGCTACGCCACTGGAAAGGGTAAACGTTTAATTTTAGTGGATATGCTTTTTATCCACTAGACGAATATTTTACCCGCTCATATTATACTAGCATACAGATACATTACGGCGTGTATGTAGGCATGGTGGAACAATTGAAATAATGCCACCATTAACGGAATATACATGTCAGTGCACATCCAGTGTTATATTCACTTACACATCAAAACATAAAGTTGAGATATAAACCTTTGTAGGTTATCGCAATGTGAAGGCCGGACTCTACCACAATTTCTCCCAACGATCTTTCATTAACACGCGATCAATTTATTGGGTTTCGACTGCTGGGCATTTACATGTGCAAATCGTTATATTATTAATAGATACGGTCACTGCATTGCACTTTTTAACGCACGTGAAATTACAGTATGCCGCGCCATAAAGTGTATATTACGAGAAGAATTCCTGAACCGGGGCTAGAAATTCTCAAGGCAGAATGTGATATAAAATTTTGGGATAGTGACGAGGTAATTCCAAGGGAGGAGCTTTTAAAGAACGTTCCAGGAATAGATGGCATGTTGTGCATGTTAACTGATGACATCGATAAGGAGATACTGGATGCTGCAGGTAAAAATACATTTCAAATCTTACGTACCACGCCTTGATAAAACCGGGGGGAGGGGGGGGGGGTTATCCCCCAATACAGTCATTATGATATAAATCTTAGGAGAGTTATACTGTTTAAACAACTACGTATTGTTGGATATAGGATTTTCTAACATGGGTATAATAAATGTGTCATTATTATTTATTTATTTATTTATTTATTTAATTATTTATTGGTATTTAAGGTCACATACTTATGCACAATGGCTAATCGTGACCGTGACAGTTTTACGGGTGGAGGAAACCGGAGTACCCGGAGAGAACCACCGAGCATCGACGAGCAACTGTCAGCTCCTCAATATTCTAACTCTGTTCAAGCTCCGCTCAAGCAGGGTTACAGTTGTTGAAGACATGTGCACCATCGACGTGCAGTGCGTCTTAGTACACGGTGTCATCTTGCCCTCCTGTAGGCAACCGGGATAAAGTGCATTGCCCAAGGACACAAAGCGGGTCGTCCCGGACGGGAAATGTGTCATTAGAATGCACGAATGGCAGTTTAGGTTTTTAAAAAAAATCTGGGTGATAACCAACAGAGTAACGGCTGTATTTCAGAATTATAATTTGCATTGACACACTTGAACACTTGAAATTGTCGTGAATGGTGCGTTTATTAAGTCATCCATTGTAAGCCAAGATATACCACCAATTGTCACCATGGGGCTTCATTTGACTCCACTTTTAGTTCCGTTTTAGTACACGCCTACCAAGCATATTTTATACCTTCCTACTGAGTTGATCCCATTCCCCAACAAAAATTCTGACGACGTCAATGCCAATACGACTAACAAACGACACATGCGATTTTTTTTTCTTCACTAAAAAGACTTCTCTTTTTTAAGAATCGTTATAAACTCTCTTTGGAACGAGCTTCGCGTGAAGATGAGGTTGACGCTGGTTGGATTTTTTGGAACCGCCAGTTAATGCACAGGCACTAGTCGTATCACCGGAATTTAACCTATACCAGACGCTAAAATATATATTATACTATCAACATTAAAAGAACACAGTATAGATAGTGCAATATATATTTTATTGAATATGTTAAGTTCTGATTTTTCGGGGAGCGCCTGTGACTCAGTGCAGAGATGGCTGTTTCACAAGTCTATACGGCACTGTCGATCATGTCCGAAAGCGCCGTTGAAAATATTTGAGGCATACTAATTAATGCCTGTATATATGTTTTTAATATATGAAGCACGTAGGAAAATAAATATCCCGGTTGCCTACATGGGGGCACGATGACGCCGTGTACTAAGGCGTACTGCGCGTCGATGGTGCACATGTCTTAAACCGCTGTAACCCTGCATGAGTGGAGCTTGAACAGTTAGAATGTTGAGGAGCTGACAGTTGCTCGTCGATGCTCGGTAGTTCTCTCCGGGTACTCCGGCTTCCTCCACCCGTAAAACTGTCACGTCATGATTAGTCATTGTGCACAAGTATGTGACCTTAAACACCAATAAATAAATAAATAATATTTACCTCGCACGAAAAGCAGACGACACTTGCAAACAAAATTCTTGAATAACTATTTTTTTTTTCATTTTTTTGCCTCAAAAAAATAGGTTATGACCCCTCATTGGAACGATCCCGACGAGCTCGTTCCAAAGAGGGGTCATAACCTATGTTTTGAGACAAAAAATGAAAAAATTATGAAAATTAATTGGCGATTTTTGTGAACAGAGCTGGCCAGTTTGGGCCTTTACGCTGGGTAAAGGGTTAAATCAAAACAGAACTTATGACCCCCTCATTAAAAGTCATAGGTGAAATGGCAGTGTCGCAAATGGTAGCGACGAAAATGTCATAATGCATGAGAATTCCAATCCGTTCCACCTTCAGATGATGTAAGGAGTTACTGTAGAGGTTAAAGCAATGACGCTATTAAAATTCTTACCTTGACTTCAAATGCAGACTGATTTTTGATATATTGTATACATTATATATGAACACCTGCATATCGTGTGCAATGCTCCTACACTTGTCCTCCAACTGGTAGAGTGCTGAATTACTTTTGGTCGTCAATATTTGCAAACTTGTCTTTTCCTTGTTATAATTTAAGGGAGAGTGCCTTAAGGCACTCCCCCATAAATGTTGACAAGGCGAACCCACACAGACTTAATAATTGCACTTTGAAGGTACTGTGAAGCACATTCTGCAGATTATGGCGTTGTAAGTTGTGGCACCCACACTTCAGAACAAAGCCCAAATATGGGCTTCCGTATTTGGGCTTCCAGCACTCTATCAGTTAATCTTCCATCATGGGAGAGTTTCACTAACAGGATTAGAATAGTCAGACAAAATCAATTTGTTCGTTCTGTTTAAAAATTAGGATATAATCAGATATGTGATGAACAGAGGCAAAGACAGACAGACTGACATATTCTATGCACAAGTATATTATAGAATTACCCACCCAACGCAATAACGTGTCCCGGCATCCTCTGAGAACTTAATAAGCAAATCTATCTTCATGGACATCACAGACAATGACACTGATCCCAAATCTCGAAAACGTACATACAACTCTGTTTTCATGTGATATGTTCTTGTCGTGGGCGTGAATTCTGATTGGATTGGATTGGACTTAATTGCTAGTTACTGGTACATGCAGATGGTAGGTCGGGGTAATCATGGTCAGTCCAGTGGCGGCGCCATGGAGGGGTATGTGGGGGTACTTACCCCTTAGTCTTTGTAAGACTGTGACCCGGGGCCCTCCTGGCCCTCACGTGAGGGCCAGGAGGGCCCCGGGTTAACAGTCTTACAAAGACTACTTACCCCTCCACATTTTTCGCCAAGCGTAGTAAAATACTATCATTTTAATTTTTGTTGTAGTGAACGTTGCGATGTAATGGTCGGTATGCTAATCCCATATTCCCAAGTGCACTAAATCAGAGAAGTTTTGAAGTTATGGGTGCCCCCCCCCCCCCCCCCGTCCCCCCACACACACGCTAGCTGCAAACAACAAACAAGAGTCGAGGGTCCAAAATGCAACAAGGCATGCCACGTTTAAACGGACTGAAACATAGTGCTTAAGAGTATTCGACGAATGCTAGAACCGAGCGCGTGCAAGGCATCCGTTTGGAATTCAGCCTACAGCAGTTTTAAAAAATAAATGTGATTTAATATTTTAGAAACATTCTCAAAGGTATAACTCCATGAAATCATGCAAATATGAATATCATTGGAACCGGCTTGTTCAGCCGGTTCCAATGATATCCATATTCGCATAATTTTGTTGCAAAACAGTTAAAAAAATTTCTCAACTTAGGGAGAGGACCCCCCCACCCGAAACCCACCCAGCTCGGCGCTGCACAATCCCCAACTGTACCCCTTCACTTTTGTAACTCTGGCGCCGCCACTGGGTCAGTCCAATTGGGAATTTTAGTGTCTATTTTGCAATGGAATGGGACATAGACTTGGCAACTCAGAGGTCCTGGATTAAACCCTGCAAAAGGGGGAGAGAGAGCAAAGAGAGAGAGGGGGGGGGGGGGGGGTCTTGGGTGGATGGGAAGAAATGAAAAACAATTTCTTATGAATAGTTTTGATGATTTATTAGTTTAATATCCAATATTTATTTAAGAGCATCAACATAACCAACAATGAAATGTTATATTGACATTACCAATTAGACAACTTTGCTTTCAAAATGCATTGCACTTTTGTAATTGTTGTAATCTTAGGTAAAATGGAAATTTACTCCTTAATTATTGAATCAACCACATCTGCCCACATAATTAATAAACTGAGCAGTTGAAGAAAGAATATTTTTAAAAATATTTTAAAAAAAACATTATCATGTGACTGCCTTATTGGAATGATCTCATCGAGTTCATTGCAAAGAGGTGCACATGATATGATTCCTCGAAATTTTTTGAAAAAGTTGAAAAATAATAAATTTTGATTCCCTGTGTATTTGGTAAATGGTTAAGAGCATTTTTCATCACGTGACTGGCCCAAAGTTTGGCTGCCAACCTTAAATATTAATATTATTCTGTAGCTCTATAAAAAATAGCCTCATTTTCCACTAACCAGAGCTTCATATTTGCATTTAGAATGTATATGAACATGCTACTCAACGTGAACAGCAGATGACACTTGCAAAAAAACATGTCATGAACATTATTTTTTGTCTCAAGAACATAGCTTATGACACCTCATTGGAACAAAAACCAAGAAGCTTCAAGTGACTTTAATTGCAAACATGAGACAGTTGCTTAACGGTTAACCCCATGCACTCTGATGTCAAAATGCCAAAACTTCAAGCATCATATTTTTCCCATAATGCGACTAGGAATTTAACCAATTTAATCTTGTTTAACAGAGCTCACAGTGCTCTGTCAAACAAGATTGAATTGGTTAAATTCCTAGTTGCATTATGGGAAAATTTACAGATTAAAGTTTTAATATTTTGACCTCAGTGTTAAGGGGGTTAAAGATGGATTTAAGGTCATATTCAGCACCTATGACTAGTTATTACTACAAAAGAATGAAGTAATGTATTTTGTTATAACACTGCTGTCCACATCAGATGATTTAAACAGAATTCTAGTAATGCTAAATAACAGGCCTTTTTTTCCAGGACCTCAAACTTTAATTAAGGGGAGGGGGAGGGGGAGGGGAACTGGCATGTAGGGTCCATTGGGTGATTTTTCTCAACTTTAAAGTGAGTTTGAGGGGATTTAATTGATTTTCTGCAGAGAATTTTTCATCCAAAAGTTCTAAGGAAGAGGTGATGGAGAAGGTAGGACACAGTGCGGTATGGGGTGGGGAGCATATGGCATTAAGTCAAACCTAATGCCTTGAAAAAGCTTTACTTTAGGAGGCATAGAATGTTATTTACCAGATATCGAAGATCTTTGAAGAATATTCCTCATATTGCACTAAGTTAAACTTTGGGCTCCCTATGGAAATCCAAATATGAATTCAGGGCCATGATTTGGATAAACTGGAATGTGTCTACCCCAAACACACCTGAATCTGGTCACCTTAAGGATGCTAAATACCAATTATCAAAAGATTCTGACTGGTGGTTCTGAAGAAGATATTTTTAATTTAAACAAAGATTCTGGTTTATTCCTCTTCTGGTGCCCTCTGTGGGAATGTCAATATTATTTGAACAAAATTAAATTGACAATTTGATAAGGAACATGCATATAAAATTTGATTCAATTTCCATCCAGTAGTTTCTGAGGAGAAGTGGATAATGTAAAGTTGACGAATGCCAGACGGTCGGATGGCAGATAGACAACGGATGGAAAATGATGACTTAAGCTCCTTTTGGGAAACACTATCTGAATGGCGATTTTTGTGAATAGTTCTGGCAGGTTTTGGATGTAATGTTAGGTAAAGAGTAAAGCTTGCTGTTCTGACCATATTGTAATACAGAGTCTATTGTAAATTATTCAGCTTTTCGTGTGCAAACGTTGATCTTAATGGCAGGGCACAAAATTGATGTGAATTGCTTATATGGAATTGGCAAGGCCAACAAATCATTCAGGTATGCAAGACCTCTTGGTAAATCAGATTCCTGGTTGTTAACCAAGGATCCCAACTGAAATTTAGATGTATTCCATGGTAAAGCTTTGCATGTAAAAACAGAATTTATGCAGCATGGTGCACATGCTATTTCAAATTACATGTAACTCATATACTAGTTTGTCATTCTGACAACTAAAACATGAGGCAATTTAAACAGATGTTACATTTGAAACAATATGAGATGTAACATGCCCCCACCCCACACATGCAACACCAATGTGTACACCACATGTCACTGGTAATGAAAAATGGGAAATATTTCTTGCAGTGAAAGGTATGTTGACCGATACAGTACATCCCACTTAATTGGATATCTTGAAGTTATTTATTTAACATAACCTCGACACAGGTATGAATTATACAGGTATGAAGTATAGCCACTTGTTTATTGGCTATACTGCTCACTTTAGGAATTCCACCCTGGCATTAACCCTTTACCTAACTAATCTGCAAATTGAGCCGTTGAAAAAAATTAATTTTTCAAAATATTTCAACAAAACCATATCATGTGACTCCTCATTGGAACGAGCTCATATGAGCTCGTTCCAATGAGGGGGTCACATGATATGGTTTTGTTGAAATTTTTTGGAAAAATTAAAAAAAATAGTAATTAAAATAATAAATTTTGATATTCTCTGCAATGACCAGGTAGTAAAACTGAATTTGTTTACAGCAGTTAAAAAGGCATTTTAATTGAATAATCCTGTCATTAATTGAATAACCCTGTTGATTGCATCTAACTTCCAAACACCAAACCAAAGACCATATCTGGGGGCGCGGTGGCTCAGTTGGTAGAGGTGGAGGCTGCAGGCCGAGAGGCCCTCGGTTCGAATCCCACCTGCGGCAACTGCATGGTGTCCTTGGGCAAGACATTTCACCCCCATACCTGTGTTGAGGTCATGTTAAATAAATAACTTCAATTGGATATCTTGAAGTTATTTATTTAACATGACCTCAACACAGGTATGAATTATACAGGTATGAAGTATAGCCACTTGATTATTGGCTATACTGCTCACTTTAGGAATTCCACCCTGGCATTAATCCTTTACCTAACTAATCACCCGCATCGGCCCACGTAATCTGCAAATTGAGCCGTTGAAAAAAATTAATTTTTCAAAAAATTTCAACAAAACCATATCATGTGACTCCTCATTGGAACGAGCTCATATGAGCTCGTTCCAATGAGGGGGTCACATGATATGGTTTTGTTGAAATTTTTTGGAAAAATTAAAAAAAATAGTAATTAAAATAATAAATTTTGATATTCTCTGCAATGACCAGGTAGTAAAACAGAATTTGTTTACATCAGTTAAAAAGGCATTTTAATTGAATAATCCTGTCATTAATTGAATAACCCTGTTGATTGCATCTAACTTCCAAACACCAAACCAAAGACCATATCTGGGGGCGCGGTGGCTCAGTTGGTAGAGGTGGAGGCTGCAGGCCGAGAGGTCCTCGGTTCGAATCCCACCTGCGGCAACTGCGTGGTGTCCTTGGGCAAGACACTTCACCCCCATTGCCCACGTGGGGGCACGGTGACGCTGTGTACTAAGGCGTACTGCACGTCGATGGTGCACCTGTCTTCAACCAATGCTAACCCTGCTTGTGTGGAGTTGGTATGTTGGGGAGCTGACAGTTGCTCGCCATTGCTCGTTGGTTCTCTCCAGGTACTCCAGCTTCCTCCACCTATAAAACTGTCAGAGTCATGGTTAGCCATTGTGCACAAATATGTGACCTTAAACAACAATAAATAAATAAATAAATAAATAAATAAATAAATAAATAAATAAATAAATAAATAAATAAAGACCATATCTTGAGTACATACTTAACTTGATACCTTGGAAAGTTAAAAAATTTATAGTAATTTATATATTTTTTATACTTACCAATGACCCAGACTTAGCTGGTGCTAACTCTTAAAATTCTAGGGCCAAACACAAATTTTGCCCCCCAATCCCCCAAATTTGCATCTAAAACCAAAAGAAATCATGTCCTGAAGGACCTCCATACTTTGCCCTTACTGTGCATGCGCAGTGTCAAGGACGTCCCGAAACTGGCGCCAATTACCATTCTTGCAGGCAGTGCCTGGTCAGCGCTATGTACTCAGCGGGGAGGTATGAGTTCCCAACTCCTGGGAGGGCCATCCCCGTCTGGGTCATTGGTAAGTGTAAAAAATATATAAATTACTATAAATTTTTTAACATTTTTATACTGTACCAATGACCCAGACTTAGCTGAATAGTAAAAAGGCTGGAGGGCCTAGGACATAGAGGAAAATCCAATAAGCTCAACTATATAATATAGAGTCAACCCCTCAAGGAGAAAAGGAGTATTAGGTTTTACATGTATCTTTCTTATTTTATATTAAATTAGAAAGATACAATACCCTTCATAATTGAGCATAATAGCATTCATGTTCTCCATTAACATCCAGTATAACCCCTTATACTAATTATTTTTAAAGTAAGCCAATAAATAAAGTTAGTCCAGAGAAATGAGACTCTTTATATCTTTCTAAAAGTGTCCGAGGATTGTATATTAACGCCCGTTTGACACTAGACATATACAAATACTCCACACCGAGCTACACTTTAAAAATAAGACATGAATGAATTTTTAACATTAATATTACACTTTAAAACCATCCCGGTAACGACTCAGAATTACTGACTCCGGAGGAGGAATCCCCTTGCTTTTCACTATAAAGCATGGTGACCTAAGGGAACACCCTCCCCCCCCCCCTTCCCCTTGCCCTGGGTCAAAATAGCCCAGAGCGAAGAGGGCAGCAGGACGGAGTCACTGCCGGAACAGAAAGCCTGCATAACTATAGTTGCAACTGTTTAGTGGACGACATTCTGAGCAACAGATAACGGACCTAAACAATGCAGGTCTCCAGAAATGGACTCAATATTTCTGAGATAAAAATTTGTGAATGTGGATGGCTGAGACCAATAAGCAGCCTTCATTAAATCTGTAATAGCAACACTATTTGCGTAAGCCCAAGATGTAGAAAGAGCTCTTACTTCATGAGCCGAAATCTTATGCACAGACTGCTGAGTAGAAGATATATTATCATAAGCAGTACGGATAGTTAATTGAATCCATCTAGCAATAGAATGGACTGAAATGTCCTTTCTATTAGGCATCAGAGACAGAAAGAAGCATTTCCGTCCCTTTCTGATAAACTGAGATCTTTGTTTATAAATACGTAAAGCTATAACAGGACAGAGTAAAGGCCTACGCCCGTCCGAAGATGGAAGAGCCTTAATAACAATAGGTTCCGGGTATTTATTAAGAGCCTGATTCTTAGCTAAAAATCCAACATTAGTAGTAAAGGTAATAGTGTTCCCGACACTACGATAGTGAGAATCATCCACCGAAAGTGCATGAAGCTCACTGACTCTTCTAGCAGAGGAGAAAGCTAAGAGAAAAGCTGTCTTATAAGACAAGAATTTGAAATCTACTGTCCCAAGAGGCTCAAATGGCTTTTCTTTCAATTTAAGAAGAACCCAAGCTAAATTCCATTTAGGAATTAATCTAAGAGTTCTAGGTCTATTTATCAAAAAGTTTCTAACTAACTTAGATAAAGAGACATTAGATCCAATTTGTAAACTATCATGGTGTGCATAGGTATCAGATAACATAGACCTATAACCTTTAATAGTAACAGGCTGCAGTTTGATCTCGTCAAACAAGTATACTAGAAAGTTTGCAATGTCTGGTATGGAGGGATCAAAAATATCAACAGAATGATCCCTACACCAACGACGAAAGACCTTCCACTTAGCCGCATAATTTAGCGAAGAGGAGGTCCTCCTACAGTTAGAAATCACGTCCACTGCTCGTCCTGTAAAATGTTTGCCATGCAAGACCGCACAACGGAAAAACGTGAAGGTTGAGACCTTGCGGGTTGTGATGAAGTTGACACGATTTCCCTTGCGAAAGAAGATCCTCCCGTGGAGGAAGCTTTCGCGGTAAGTCCCACAGCAGACATCTGAGTAGATTTATCCACGGTCTCTGTGGAGACAGAGATGCTACCAACAGAATCCTGCATTGAGATTGTTTTATCTTTAGCAATACTTGCTGTATTAACGGCGCTGGAGGATACGCATATCCTATCAGTCCGTCCCACGAGATCGATAGAGCGTCCACTGCATATGCTCGTGGATCCGGACATGGTGACACATACGTCTGCAACTGATTGTTGAGATGTGTCACAAATAAGTCTATCATTGGCCGTTCCCATTGGTAGCAAATCTGATTGAATACCTGTTTGTTGAGAGTCCACTCTGATGGCAACAAGCGACCCTTCCGTGAAAGGGAGTCTGCTATTACATTCAGACGACCCGGTATATGATGGACCGAAAGTAGAACTTGGTGTTCTAGAGCAAACAGAAGGATTCTTTCCGTTAAATTGAATAACGGAACGGAATGAGTGCCTCCCTGGTTCCGGATATACGCCACTACTGTCGTATTGTCGGACAGGATTTGGACATGAGCTTTGTGAATAATGTCCATCCAATGGCGTAACGCAAGCCAAATTGACATCATTTCCTTGATGTTTATGTGCTTGCTTAGAAACTGTGGATCCCAAAGACCCTGGCACCTCGAATCCGTTGGGATCAATGTTGCACCCCAACCTGTTTGACTGGCATCCATCATAATCGTAAAACTCGGATCTGGCAACTGCAGCGGAACTCCCTGAGTCAACCACTGAATGTTTGCCCAAGTCTGAATTTCTTGTTTCACTTGATCTGACAAGAGAACGTCTATATCGAGCGAATGAATCTTCACACTCCAATTCTGAGTCAAGAAAATTTGGAGAGGATGAGTGCGCAACCGCCCCATCGGAATGAGATCCGCAGCGGCTCTGCACAGACCTATCAGTCTCATCAACTCC
Organism: Pictodentalium vernedei; assembly: GCA_031216915.1. Lineage (NCBI taxonomy): Eukaryota > Metazoa > Mollusca > Scaphopoda > Dentaliida > Dentaliidae > Pictodentalium > Pictodentalium vernedei. The sequence continues at coordinate 163,800,037 of CM062290.1, read as the reverse complement.
CTCACTGTGACTTTGTCTGCATGAAGACAATAGCAAGCGTAACAACTGATTAACTTCGCTCTGGTTAGCGGCAGACAAAACGAGATTGTTGTGCGTCTCGAAGCTCATTCCCAGATGAGTGAATGACTTGGACGGCACCAGATCCGACTTCTCCTCGTTTATAACAAAACCGAGACGTCAGAGCAATAGCAGGAGATTCTGCACATCGTTCTGAAGCGTTAACTCGTTGCCGTACCTCTGAAGAATGTCGTCCAGGTAGGCCGACATTACTGCAGACGAATGAGCTCGAAAATACATCATTACTGAGTTCATCACTCGAGTGAAAGCCCAGGGTGCTAGGTTCAATCCGCAGCACATCGCCCGGAATTGATATACAACTCCTAGGACTGCGAAGCGTAAATACTTTCTGAATGTCGGATGTACCATGACATGAAAGTACGCATCTTTGAGATCTATGCTTGTAGCATAAACGTTCACCCGAATACTCGCTCTGACCGATCGAATCGTCTCCATATAGAACTTCGGAGCGACGATCAGCTTGTTTATCCAGCTCAAGTCTATGACTGGACGGAACGAGCCGTCTGGTTTCGGAACCAGAAATAGATGGTTGTAGAACACCGGTGATCCCTGGTCTTCTACGACCTCTACCGCATTCTTCATCAAAAGAGGCTGTACCTCCGATAAAAGAGCGTCTCTTTTCTGCGGATTTGACAGAAGTTGAGTCCATTTTGGACTTCGAGTTAATGGAGGCTTTCGTTTGAAGGATATTCTTAGTCTTTCCGAAATCACCCCTCTCACCCAAGGGTCGTCCGTAATCGACGCCCACTCTTCTGTAAAACTCGACAACCTTCCGCCAACCGGAACACGATAGAGGTTCCAACCATCACCTCCTGGACCTGCGAGGCCTGCGGGAGGAGAAACCACGTCCTCCATGACCCGCACCTCGTCCCGTCGACTTCGGGACGTCAGACCGGTTGTCTCGGCCCGAAGAACGTCCCGCACGTGAGTCGCTGCCTTGATGGTCTCTAGAATAAGACCAAGAGGACGCAAAGGAACCTCTATAGGAACCTCTCTTGGGCGTATTTGTCCCAGAAGTGCCTGTCTTACTCTTATCTGCTGAATCCGACTTTTTGGAAGCGGATTTAAAAAGCAGAGAATCCGAAGCTTTCTTAGTTATTTTATCATAGATAGCAGAAAGCTTGCCATCGAAGAGAAGCTCTCCGGAGACCGAAGCGACTCTGAGAGAGTTCTTCACCTTACTATCCACGCGTGTGGATGTAGCTAGGGCTGCGTCACGTCTAACCAACTCCAGGTTCGCCACTGAAAGGGCGGAGTTATACGTGGAATAAGCCACTGCCCTTGAAAGAAGTCTTAATGAGGATTGTATATCCTGGAATTCTTTCCCTTGAAGATGCAGTGATAATGCCTTTGTAAGGTGGTCTGCGTATGATAAAGCGTCTAAGCTGGCTCTGTAAGACGTAATTGTCGTTTCCAACACTGCGGTTGGAACAGACATAGACGACGGTAATGACAATTCCAAATCTTCCGCCTCATTGTCCAGACACAGAGGAACTCTCGGTATGCCCTGTCCTGCCGTATCGAATTTATTCCTTGAATTGATGAAAGGCTGGTTAAGAGCACTGGCAGACAAGAAACCAGCTTTGCCTGTTTTGGAAGCAAGCTTGAAGATAGCGTCGTTCAATAATTCGAATGTTCTTGTGACATTATTGGACTGTGACGGAAACTCAGGGACGATTTCTCTGAATCGCTCAAAAAATTCAGTGTCCAATGACGCTATCAGTCTCTTGTCGGGCATCGCAGCAGTCTGGCCCGACGGAACAACTTGAGGAAGAAAGTGCCGGATGAAATCTACGGCAGCTTTATGTTGTTCTGAAAGGGATAGCTCCAAGTCCTCCGTATCCCTTTCGCCATCCGGTCGGACCTCATGATGCTCCCGGTCGTCCGCACCCGATGCTTCGGCGGAGCGTACCGACCCAGCGCCGTCGGATAATTCCTGATCCGACAACGATTCTGTCGTTTGCTGGGATGCTGCGATAATTTGTGCTATCTGAGCAAGCACGTCCGTCATCGAGGCCTGCGGAGTAGCGGTCTTTCGCTGCTTAGCCGCCGGAAGCTCCGCATCAACAGACTCCCGCATACTTCTCTTATGCGAACGTCCGGAGTCTACCGGCCTCTTGTCCCTGGCTACCGGATGGCATGACCTGGTCGCCATTGAATCCCTCTCCGGCGAAGCTGACTGAATATCTGCGGTCACGTAGCCAAGGTGCGGTCGTGTGCGCTGCTGAGAGGATGAGGAAGCCTGTACAGTCTCTCCGGACTGCCTATATAACGGAGCGTCCCGAGCGGCAGATGTATGCTCCGCTTGCGAAACATTTTGTACCACAACATCTGGTCCCAGATGTTGTTGTATGAGAGAGGGGCTTCTCTCACTGGCGGCACGGCTGGACCTGGACGAGCTAGGAACCGGACTACAAGGCTTCCTCCGATCTCTCCTCTTATCCGCCATCACTGGGTGTGCACCTTGTATGTTTATAGTGCTCGCATCACCCAAAACTCCTTCCTGGACCGCAACGGACGAACCCGGCTGCCGAACCATTCGGTGAATAGACGCTACACCGGGCGAGCTAGCGGACGACAGCGCAGTCGATCCTACTAGGGACCTCATATGCAACTGGCGTATCTCCATGAGCACTTTTGCCGCTAGCTCCTCATTTGATTGTGACGACGGAAGCGCACCTTTGGAAGATAACATGGAAACATCACCCTGTTCTTGTTCCTCTGAAATAGAAACTGATAAACTAGAGTGACCCTGCGGAGAAAGGACCGGCATAGCCCTTTCCCCGCTAACAACATATCGTGACACACATTTCCAATGTTTGTCATCCCAAAATTCACATACTGAACAGGAGTTAGAGCGAGTACACCGACTACAATTAATACAATGATCATGAAAGTCAGAGGAAGATTTCCTCTCATTACAATTTGAACAATATCCTTTCATTGTGAAAAGACAACAATAAGTCCTAGTACTCGCACGAACCCCTGAACACAAAGATACATAATAACATGATCCATTAACATTGAAAAAACAATAGGAATCAAAAATAAATTTTGAAAAATTTTTTTTTTTTCAGCCAAGCCCAAGTTTCTGAAAAGTAACGTTGAGCCCCAATGGATCCCAAGCCTAAGTGTGGACAAAATTTTAAAATTATTTTAAATAATTAATGCAACACTTACGAATAATAATAATGTATCTTATAATCAGATAACTAGTACAAAAGCAAAAAGCCCCCCTCAAAAGAGACTGTTGCCAATGTAAACAAGAAGTGTAAAAACACCAGAAAACATGACTCCAGGCACTGACAATCCTGGCCCGAAATCAGTTACCAAAATACACCCTATCTGATGCAAAACAGAGACTTCCAAGGAAGAATCTGCAGAACATCAGATGGTAGATGCAGAACACTACGTCTAAACACCCATGGGTGAGAACGTAAACATGGAGAAAATAACAGAATTCATTCTGTTACCAAGCTAAATCTCCCAAGAAATTTTAGTAGTAATCTTACTCAAAAATATGCCAAAAGCATGGGAGAATAGCCAGGGGGAACTTAAAGGACAAGGGGAGAGGAAACACTGAATAAGCAGTGCAACTTCATAGCAAGAATGACAACAACACGCCCATGCCTCGAAAATAGGCAACTTAACATAATTTCAATACAAAATTTTAAGTTACAGCCCTGAATATTTTCTGTCACTCCTTTTTCCTCTCCTCCTTCTATATCCTCCTTAGAATCACCATTTCTCCAATATTTATGTGTCTGGCATCATTTAAACAGATTTACAAGCACAAAGATCAGTGAGATGTTAACTGATGAAGGGCCAAACAAAGAATGGTAATTGGCGCCAATTTCGGGACATCCTTGACACTGCGCATGCGCAGTAAGGACAAAGTATGGAGGTCCTTCAGGACATGATTTCTTTTGGTTTTAGATGCAAATTTTGGGGATTGGGGGGCAAAATTTGTGTTTGGCCCTAGAATTTTAAGAGTTAGCACCAGCTAAGTCTGGGTCATTGGTACAGTATAAAAATATACATTTTTGTGGGGCATTGTTACACATGATTTCTCCAGTAATGGGCAATGGGTCATGAAATATACAACACTGATAATATGAATGAAGATCCATACGAATTGGAAGCAATCAATGACAAGGGGTACAGGGGTATTAACAAGAGCATCTAACTCTGGATATGAGTTAAGACTGGGAGTTAATAGTGTATCATAAATTGTAATGTGACACTCAATAGTACTGACATTAAATACAGGCTGTGGAGTGAAAGAATGCTTTAGCATTGCAGATGGCACCTTGTTCCATTCAAGGAATGATTTATATATATATAGCATTAGAACTCATGCCGATTATATAGCTATTTTGTTCGGTGATTACCGACCAGCCTCTATCATTATACCTGATTCCTCCACCCCCACTCCCTTTCCCCATTGGCATACCACACAAAAAGTATGTTAGAACGAATACTCTTGACTTCCTCAGTTAAAAGTTCCAGAAAAGAAATCTTTTCCACAAGTGCACTTGCGGCAAAAAAAAAGCATGTGTTGCCCCCTTGACCCCTAGTCTCAGCAAGGAGGGCAGCTTCTAGCATCCTTGTGAAACTCCAATAGAGTATTTTCAGGAACCTAACATCTTTGTCAGTAATGATACACAATACAGTTACATCACCAATTGGTATTGAAACCAAAATGACAAATTCATTTTCTTCTCTATAGTACAAGAACTGCAATGCTCATATTATAGCGTAGCAGTTATAAAAACAGTGTGTGTGCCTGCACACCTATCTCACTCAGTCACAAGGAGTGTATATATGACCATGCCTCAACCCTTCCACATCACGCTTCTTTACACTGGTATGATGGATGACACTCACTTTGCCAATAAAATGCCAACACATTAAAAGTCATTATTCATGGTTCCTGATTCAAACAGGAAAATCAGTAAAACTGATGGATGCTTCCCGACAGTCGACTTAGTTAACAAACAGATTCGAAAAATTGAGGCCTCTCGCTACAGGAAATAATTTGGCACATGTCTTTGAAATGCAAGGGCTACAACTGAAAAATATCGGGCAACTTTTTTGTAACATTTTCAGGAGCGGCTTGTCACAAGGATCCCTCATACCACATTTCACTGAAATCCATCCACCCACTGCTGAGATATCACTGTGGATGGATGGAATGATGGATGGATGGATGGATGGATAAAGCAGCCTTTTTTTATAACATGTGCAGGAGGGGCTTGTGAAAAGGATCCCTCATACCAAATTTCATTAATTTCCATCCACTCACTGCTGAGATACTGCTGCAGACATAAAAAAAAAATCATGAAAAATTGACAAAGTAAGGACCGTAACTCTGATGAAAAATATGCGGGCAACATTTTTATAACATGTGCAGGAGTGGCTTGTCACAAGGATTCCTCATACTAAATTTCAATGAAATCCATCCCTGCACTGGAAAGATATCGCTGTGTACGGAAAAAAATTATGAAAAATTGACAAAGTAAGGACCATAACCCTGGTGAAAAATATGCAGCCAACTTTTTTATAAAAGGTTCAGGAGCGGCCTATCACAAGGATCCCTTAAACCGATTTTCATTAAAATCAGTCCACTCACTGCTGAGGTACTGCTCTGGGTGGATGCACAGACAGATAGATGGACAAAGTGGTGGCTATATGCTCACCCCAAATTTTTGGGGGGTGCAGAAAAACTTCAAAAAAGTAACCCATATTCAACTGCTGAACACCTACTTAATAGCCATCACCCAGAGACACAGCTACAGGGTGGTGTAGGGGTATGTCTTCCCACCACCCCCCGCCCCCCTCCAATATTTGACAGATAGTTGGAAATTTTTTAGGCAAAAATTCCAACAGTTGGAAATTTGAAGCATTGTTGTAACAGAGGTTTATTCCAAAGGTACTATTACATTTCCGTGAAAATTCCAACTGTTGACTCCCACAGACAAAATTCTGATCGAAAAACGCATGATTTTTCGACTACTCAGCAGCTCTGAGGTTAATTCCGCAACAGTGGTCATGTTACACACTTTGTTCTCTTCTATATGCAAGGCACTAACAGATTGCAGTTTGTATAATTAGGACTCCAAATGTGCCCCCTGTGAGGCTGTGTCCTGGAATTTTTAAAGTTACTACCAAAATTGTGTACAGTTCTCTTTGGCCAAACACAGAAAAAGCCAGACTGAAAATTTTGATTTGTATATGATATTGTTGAATTAATTTTATGAGTATTCTCCAGACATGTATATTCATGTAATTTACACAATGCGTAACGAAGGCAGATAGGGCCTACTTACAGATTACAGCACCACAAGAAATTGTCATTTTGTGCTGTCTTAAAACCTAAATTTATGTCTATAGAACATTGACTGCTTGGAAATATTCTCAGAATGCACTGAAACCTACCAGCACAGTCATTGGGAGTTAACATTTTGAAAAATGGGGGTTGGTGGGGTAGGGGAGATTTGGTGGAGGTACCCCTTTAAGTGTAGATCTACACCCCCTCCCCTCCATTGAAAAACTCCAAGTTATGCCCTGCCCTCACCGCAGTCTCACACATTTTCATGAAGACACTTTAGAACAGCAAACACATTGGATCAGTATACTGAAACTTCCAGCCATTCTCACACTGGAGCAGTTACCCACCTCTTAGGTTCACAATGGTATGAGATGAATTTATAGAAACATTCATTTTCTTCCCACTTCTATAATCTTAATCACCTACCAACCTTAACCCTTTACCTAACCTGAAAAGCAGACGACTCTTGCAAACAAAATTCTTGAATAACTAATTTTTTTCATTTTTTGTCTCAAAAACATAGGTTATAACCCCTCATTGGAACGAGCTCATCAATGTGTTTTTGAGACAAAAAATGAAAAAATAACGAAAATTAATTGACGATTTTTGTGAATAGCGCTAGCCAGTTTTGATCATTACGTTGGGTAAAGGGTTGATAAGGCCCCATTGAACTTGAATGTGAACTCCTGTGGACTGGAAATTACCCAACAGTAGCTAACAACCAAAAGGGTGATGCACATCACCTTAAAAAACAAGTGTTTGACCACCGAGGTGGTATTAGTCCCCTACGGCGCTTTTGTGACATAAGGTGTTTTTGTCACAGAAGACACTAGAGTATATAAGCATCTTGGATTTTGAAAAAAAAATATTGAGCATGCATAATCCCCTCACAACCCTTTATCAATGTACCATATATGAAAGGTGTAGCTTGAACCATGTTGGAGGGAGGGGTGGTAACATAAAATAGAGAAAAAAGCTTAAAAAACACAACAAAAATGCAGGCCTGGCATTCTGAAAAATGCAGGAGGGCAAAAAATCACTCTCCTCAATCAGCTTAGGAGAGCAATTAGCTTTACACAGCATTTTAAGTATCCAATTGAACGAACTCAATGAAACTAAAACCAACAGACTATATCAGTGATTTTATTAACTTTACTAAGGTAAAGCGAAATCTCTTAGACATCTAGATGTCTCACTCAACAACCGAACACACACTTGACAAGACCTGTGTGTGTACCCAGACTTGTTGTCCAAGAAAGTGATACGCCTGCCACTACCACCATCATCCCCCCAAGGGGGTTGAAGGTGGTAGTGGTAGGCATATGACTTTCTTGGACAACAGGTCTGCTTGAATCTACAGTTACATCCTGGTGCAAGTGCTTCAAGTGACAGGATAGTGGTAATGGTAGTATATTATAGTGTCAATATTCCTTGAATAATTACCCCTCAAACTGTGATGTCAGTTGTTGAACTTGAAATTGACAGAAAAAAAATATTGCTGTGACCCATTTTGCTTCAAATGATTGCAACTGTGTTTGGGTATGGTTGCAGCCATTACCTTTTACCACTAAACCACTTTCGAAATGAAATTACGTGATGTTATGTGACTTCGAAGTTAAATTACATTTTTGCTTTACAACAAAAATTTAATGTGAGCATAATACATGTAATCTCAATCATCCCAGACCAAAATATTTAGGAGGGCAATTTTTCGCTCTCCTTAATTCTTTCAGGAGGGCAGTAAGGAGAGCTAAAAAATCGCTCTCCTGAAATTGCCAAGCCTGAAAATGGCCGCCATGGCGCCATCTTGAATTTTGGAAAACCCTCTATTCATGTGCCAAATATAAAAAGTGTAGCTTGAACCATGTTGGAGTGAGGGGTGGTAACATAAAATAGAGAAAAAAGCTTAAAAAACACAACAAAAATGGCCACCATGCCGCCATCTTGGATTTTGAAGAAAAAATATTGAACGTGCATCATCCCCTCCCAACCCTCTATCCATGTGCCAAATATGCAAAGGGTAGCTTTAACCATGTTGGTGGGAGGGGTGGTAACATGAAAATATAGAAAAAAAAGCTTAAAAAACACAACAAAAATGGCCGCCATTCCGCCATCTTGGATTTTGAAAAAAAAATTTTGAGCATGCATCATCCCCTCAGAACCATTTATCCATGTACCAAATATGAAAGGTATAGCTTAAAGCATGTTGGAGGGAGAGGTGGTAACATAAAAAACAGACAGACAGACGGACGGATGGACGGACGGACGGATGGACGGACGGACGGATGGACGGACGGACGGACGGATGGACGGACGGACAGACAGACAGACGGACAGAGTGCAATCCTATAGTTCCCTTACGGTTCCCGTAGGGGACTAATAACCATGCTAATGCTATATATATAAATGCAACTTCAAGAATTTGGCACGAAGACTGAACAAAAAAACAAAATTGTCAATCACCAGGGTGCACAGCCCCTCACCACAACTCATGTTAGGTCCTACAAGTAGTAGTCTAACTAGGACCCTCATGTCACTACCTTCTCCTCCCACTTCCCTGTAGGGAAGTGAGAGGAGAAGGTAATGACCTGAGGATCCTAGTTAGGGAAGTGGGAGGAGAAGGTAGTGACATGAGGGTCCTAGTTAGGACTAAAGAAATAGCAACCACCGACCCAACTGAGAGGTGTGATTTTTTGCACATCTATGGAATTGAGAATCTAAGGACTCTAAAAGCAAACAGTAAATTTTGAATGGATCACAAAATTACCCAACAGTCCACTTTAAGACCACAGCAGACTGATATTTCATAAGCAGTGGACAAAACATGCTGTCATGTGATTTACATCTTTTTGGTATCTTAAAATATCTTTCTAATTCCGTTAAACTACAGAACTGTAATCACAAAATTATTCTTATTCACGTCAAGATAACGATCAGATTGCAATTCGATCACAACTCAATGACACAAATGGGGCAAGATTTTGTAAATGAAATACTGCAAAAACAAGGCCAAATCAAAAAACACCAAAGGAAAATAGTATGCCAGATTCAGCAACTCTTGTGTTTCATTTTCAATAGCTGAGATTTTGTACTGTAGTGTGGACATGCTGGTCATCCTATAATACCCGCTGCAGGCAGTAAAACTCTGCTGTGGGTGTCAATAATGCTCACATCGGGTTTTAGTTTTCTAATTTAACTGGTTATAAATTGACAATTAGGGCCCCAACATGTCTTTGATAATAATCTATATGTGAGTTTTGAGAGGAAGCAACCAGAATCCCAAACCAAACTAGTTACCCGAAAAAGACGTCTTTCTGACAATATATCGCAGAAAATTATAAAGTAATCTGCGAAGCAGGCATGCAGTAAACCACGCACTGGGCTGCAGCATGCCCACCATGGGTTTTACAAAAACAGTGGGGAGTGTCACAATAAATCGAAGGTATGTTCTTACTTAAATACCACACATTTTGTTATGACATAACATTTAGTTTCCTAAAATGTCTTCATCAATGGAATGCTGTCCAATTGTCTAAATTCATGACACACTGCTCTATTTCATAATAAAAACACACGGCATTAGATACAGAAAGCTTATTATCACTATCCATTTAGTTTTGTAACCAAAATGGAACTTTTGTCAACAAACTATTGAAATGCTGTAGATGCTGAATTGATCAGTCAATAATGTTAATTTGGAATTTTTTCAGAGAAAGATGTATTAATCATAGAATTTCATGTACAACAGATTCGCCTGTGGTCAAAAAGCTGCCCCACACTGGGTTTTACATGGTATTTGCCCGATGAAGGTTTTACAGGATGACCAGTGTGGTGGAAGCAGACCGATAATTCTGACTGAACAAAGTAGTGATGTGGGGCCAATGCTATGAAACTTTTACAATTGTTTTTTCTAGAATTGTATTTTCTAGTTATGACTGTAAATGGGTTAAAATGAACCATTAGCATTTTCACAGATCTGGCAATTTGCCAGTTGACAAATCGACATATCTTTTAAAATGCTAATGATTTATTTTAGTCAGTTATATTAAAAGGTAAAAGATAAAAAATACAATTCTTGAAAATACAATTGTAAAAGTTTTATAGTATTGGCTCCTGATTGGAATTCTGTCTGCTTTGGTGATCAGAATACTGTAATATACTGATACACGAGAGAGCCTAAATTTCAACCACCCAGCTCTATAAGCTGTCACTCTAAACATGTACAAACAGTGCAAGGGTTAATGGAAGTGGTCTTGGCCCAAAACAACACTTAAGGGCCAATAAGGGGAAACTAAATGCCATGCAAAAGCATCCTTCAAAGCAAATAACCTAAACATAAATTTTCATTTTTGAAAATTGACAAAAGTCTGGGCCAAAATTCGAAAGTGTTCAATGAAAAAATAAAATAAACAATGCTAAAAGTAACAGAATGGTGGTTAGCACCTACATAATTGTGCTTATAGATAAAATGTTTACAAAAACATAGGTTAAACTTGGAAAATTTCCCAAAAAGGTGAGCTACACAACTGTAAACAAAGTGATTTATGGACAACAAAAAACAAAACTACACTCCACACAGCTCCATACATACAATTTTAGAGTTCGTGGAAGTGGTTATGACACAGGAAAGCATGTAAAAGCATCAACAACCTTTTAAGTGAATGTAACCCTTTGAACCCTGGTGGTATATTCCGTTCAGTGGCAGCAATTGGAAAAGACCATATTCAGTATTTGGGGGTAGACCAATTAATATTTTCAACGTGCAGCCTCGTTCCAACGAGGGGTCACATGATATGGTTTTGTTGAAATTTTTTGAAAAATTTGAAAAAATGGTATTTAAAATAATAAATTTTGATATCGTCTGCATTGGGTAAAGGGTTGAAAAGGTATTTCTTCTTACACTTGAATATAAAAACTCATAAGATTGATTTTTATTACAGTAATATTTTTCTTCCAGAAATATGTTTAGACATATTGTTAAAAGATTGTGTAATGAGAATTTAATTTTTAGACAAGAACTACATAATTTTTGTAGAACTTTTGAAATGAAGCCACTGCCTCAGATGAACATTTTTTCAGTATTCACATTTTATGTAATTAGTTCCTTCCTATCACCCTGTCAGGATAAAATTTGTTCCAAATGTCATTGATCATGTAACAGATAATTTGATTCCAATGAATCCTATGGAACATGCACATTTCATTTATTCAATTTCATGATGTTTTTTTTTTTATAAGTTATGAGTAAGGTATCAGTTACAGTACAGCCTACAAGAAAGTGGAAACCTGGATGCGCTAATAATGCGCTATTTGGGCGATAATGGCATCACGTTCATATCTGAATATCGCGATATTTTTATTGCAATAATGCACCAGTTGGTTGTGATTTGGGCAGTTGAACGCACTAAGATGATACAATAAAATAAAACCTATATACTTGCTACCAACAGCAAATCCCACATGTGCATGTCTGTGTTGTGGAAATGACCCCCAACCTACCCTGACACACACACAGAGTTTTGTTGAATGGAAAACATGCACAGTAACGTTTTTCACCAACAAGTGAAAATCTAAATTTTATAGTAAACTTCCTTTCTTATTATACCTACCACAATTGTTTACTACAGGCTTGCACTACAGTGGAAGTCCCTAACTCGGAAAATATACTCTCTATTTTGATCCTTCCCAAGGGATTTGGGAAAGAAAAGTGGTGCAAAAGCACCAAGAAACAAGAGCACCGCCAAGCGGGGCAACACACAACCATCAAAATTGGAACATGCACAAGTTTCTCTGGGGTAAAGTTTGAAATTTTTGATGACACGACTATGTCTGTGCCCCGCTCCCCCTCCAATCATTGCCCATTCCCCTGCCCTGTCTGGGGTAAAGGGTTTCCATATGTATGCTTGTGTGCACATATTTCATATTGCTTTTGTGAAATTTTAGTATGCAGAATGGAAATGCAAACAATTTTTTGGTGTAGAAGATTCATTGACAGATTAGCGTCCATACTTTGACAGGTTAACTTCATTGATAATGATTGCAGATAGTGGGCGCAAAGGAAAAGGACATTTTGAGGATCCTAACAGCTATAAACGGCGAGGATTCTCGTCATCTAAAAATAAAATGGAGTTATCTGTTCCTGCCACATGCACAACGACAATTCATGATCAACATGGGAGCAAAGTTTGAACAATAAAGCAAGTAAAATGTTGAAGGAGTAGGCGACACAATAGTGTAATGTTTGAAGTACTAAAAGGGGGCATAACTCTGGAAATACAAAACAGAGTTACCTGCTCTTGTCACATGCACAACGGCAGTTGGTGATCAACATGTGTGCAAAGTTTGAACAATGTAGCATGTAAAATGTTGAAGGAGAATGCGACACTGTACTGTAATGTTTTAAGTACTAAAAGGGGCATAACTCTGGAAGTACAAAATGGAGTTAAATGCTCTTGTCACATGCACAACGGCAATTGGTGAGCACCATGTGTGCAAAGTTTGAGCAATATAGCATTAAAATGTTGAAGGAGTAAGCTCACGGCCCGTGACAGCCGGTTCGACAGGGGAATGAACTGGCTTAGTGGCTTCACTCCTGACCCTATGAACCAGTGAAGGGTCACAATCCTCCAGAACACCCAATGCGGGGCGACGGGTGGCAGCTGAAACATCTGCAGGCAGATGCTGATAGGGGTATACCAGACCCCGAGGATCAACAGTGCGGGAACTCAGAAGAGTCACCGCGGACCTCTGAGGGACAGAAAGTCCAGGCTGCACAAAAAACGTCTGTCCCGCAAAACTGGCCGTCGGACCAGAGTGCGTGGACAGAAACGCAAGAGAGTCCATGGTGACCACACCAGGAACATCCAAAATCCAAAGAGAAGGCTGCTGGGCTCAACGGCTGAGAGACCACAGCAGAGGGTTCAGCTGGCAGCCCCTTCCGACTTCACCAAGTTGAAGTCAGGGAAGGCTGAGGGTGATATCTCACGTCTACACTACCAGACATCTCTGCAGACCCCTGCAGGGATAAGCTGAGGCTGGCTGCAACAGTGACGGGTGCTGGTCAAAACGTCACATGACCAAAACATCACATTTCAAAATGGTCAAAATGTCACATTTTTTGGTCAAAATGTCACATATTTTTGGTCAAAACGCCACACATTCAGAAAGCTAGATAACAAGGCATTTACCATAGCAAACTATTTCCTGTGCAGTGTGCAAGCAAGAAATAGAATGAATGAAAGTTTCAGCATGCCGAAGGCTCACAGGGATAATGAGCACATCGAATATGAATGTGTGTACACTGATTTTCTTCCTGACAATACCAATTCTAGTAGGTCTAGGTTACAATGAAATCGAGTGCTCTTGGAAAAGGGGTGGTTTAATAAGCGGGTTTAGGCGACAGAAGCTCAACAGTCGAAAGACTTGCAGGCATATATGAAAAAAAGAAAGAAAAAGATTGGCTGAAACCCAACAGCATTTAAATGAATCGATATTTTAAACAAAGGATATCATATTTAGACCATACATCTGTATGCATTGCTTGTTCCAAAAAGGCAGAAACGACTACACCAATTTCATAAGTTCAGGTTTTAAAAAAAAAAAAACTAGAGGGGTGTCATTTGTGTGCAAAGCACACCATAGTATATCCCTGCATTCGCATTTGTGATTATTGTCGGGGCCGAATCAAAAATCCAAAATCTTTATGCACATCTACAGACGCTATTGATTAACAGGAACACACTTTTAGTGTTTCGAATTGAAACCCCTAGGAGTTTTTCTCTGGAAACCATTCCTCTAACGACAAAAATGGTGCCCCTTGCACCCCTCGGGGCCAAATCAAAAATCCAAAACCTTTATGCACATCTACAGACCCTATTGATTAACATGAACACACTTTTAGTGTTTCGAATTGAAACCCCTAGGAGTTTTTCACTGGAAACCATTCCTCTAACCTTGCTCCCCCGAGGGACGAATCAAAAATCCAAAACCTTTATGCACATCTACAGACCCTATGAATGAACATGAACACACTTTCAATGTTTCGAATTGAAACCCCTAGGAGTTTTCCCTGGAAACCATTCCTCTAACGACAAAAATGGTGCCCCTTGCGCCCCTTGGGGCTGAATAAAAAATCCAAAACCTTTATGCACATCTACAGACCCTATTAATGAAGATGAACACACTTTCAATGTTTCGAATTGAAACCCCTAGGAGTTTTTTGCCGGAAACCATTCCTCTAACAACAAAAATGGTGCCCCCTGTGCCCCTCGAAGCCAAATAAAAAATCCAAAGCCTTTATGCACATCTACAGACCCTATTAATGAAGATGAATGAACTTTCAGTGTTTTGAATTGAAACCCCTAGGGAGTTTTTCGCCGGAAACCACTCCTCTAACGACAAAAATGGAGCCCCTTGCGCCCCTGGAAGCCGAATCAAAAATCCAAAACCTTTATGCACATCTACAGACCCTATTGATTAACATGAACACACTTTCAGTATTTCAAATTGAAACCCCTAGAAGTTTTTCTCCGGAAACCATTCCTCTAACGACAAAAATGGTGCCCCTTGCGCATGTCGGGGCCGAAGCAAAAATCCAAAACCTTTGTGCACATCTACAGACCCTATTGATTAACATGAACACACTTTTAGTGTTTCGAATTGAAACCCCTAGGAGTTTTTCTCCGGAAACCATTCCTCTAACGACAAAAATGAAGCCCCTTGCGCCCCTCGGGGCCGAATCAAAAATCCAAAACCTTTATGCACATCTTCAGACCCTACTAATGAACATGCACACTTTCAGTGTTTCGAATTGAAACTTCTAGCAGTTTTTCGCCGGAAGCCATTCCTCTAATGACAAAAATGGTGCCCCTTGCACCCCTCGGGGGCCGAATCAAACATCCAAAACCTTTATGCACATCTACAGACCCTATGAATGAACATGAACACACTTTCAATGTTTCGAATTGAAACCCCTAGGAGTTTTTCGCCGGAAACCATTCCTCTAACGACAAAAATGGTGCCCCTTGCGCCCCTCAGGGCCGAATCAAAAATCCAAAACCTTTATGCACATCTACAGACCCTATGAATGAACATGAACACACTTTCAATGTTTCAAATTGAAACCCCTAGGAGTTTTTCTCCGGAAACCATTCCTCTGACGACAAAAATGGTGCCCCTTGCGCCCCTTGGGACCGAATCAAAAATCCAAAACCTTTATGCACATCTACAAACCCTACTAATGAACATGAATACACTTTCAGTGTTTTGAATTGAAACTCCTAGCAGTTTTTTGCCGGAAACCATTCCTCTAACGACAAAAATGGTGCCCCTTGCACCCCTCGGAGCAGAATCAAAAATCCAAAACCTTTATGCACATCTACAGACCATATGAATGAACATGAACACACTTTCAATGTTTCGAATTGAAACCCCTAGGAGTTTTTCGCCGGAAACCATTCCTCTAACGACAAAAGTGGTGCCCCTTATGCCCCCAAGGACCGAATCAAAAATCCAAAACCTTTATGCACATCTACAGACCCTATTGATTAACATGAACACACTTTTAGTGTTTCGATTGAAACCCCTAGGAGTTTTTCACCGGAAACCATTCCTCTAACAACAAAAGTGGTGCCCCTTGCGCCCCTCGGGGCCGAATCAAAAATCCCAAACCTTTATGCACATCTACAGACCCTATTGATTAACATGAACACACTTTTAGTGTTTCGAATTGAAACCCCCTAGGAGTTTTTCTCTGGAAACCATTCCTCTAACGACAAAAATGGTGCCCCTTGCACCTCTCGGGGGCCGAATCAAAAATCCAAAACCTTTATGCACATCTACAGACCCTACTAATGAACATGAACACACTTTCAGTGTTTCGAATTGAAACTCCTAGCAGTTTTTCACTGGAAACCATTCCTCTAACGACAAAAATGGTGCCCCTTGCGCCCCTCGGGGCCGAATCAAAAATCCAAAACCTTTATGCACATCTACAGACCCTATGAATGAACATGAACACACTTTCAATGTTTCAAATTGAAACCCCTAGGAGTTTTTCTCCGGAAACCATTCCTCTAACGACAAAAATGAAGCCCCTTGCGCCCCTCGGGGCCGAATCAAAAATCCAAAACCTTTATGCACATCTTCAGACCCTACTAATGAACATGCACACTTTCAGTGTTTCGAATTGAAACTTCTAGCAGTTTTTCGCCGGAAGCCATTCCTCTAATGACAAAAATGGTGCCCCTTGCACCCCTCGGGGGCCGAATCAAACATCCAAAACCTTTATGCACATCTACAGACCCTATGAATGAACATGAACACACTTTCAATGTTTCGAATTGAAACCCCTAGGAGTTTTTCGCCGGAAACCATTCCTCTAACGACAAAAATGGTGCCCCTTGCGCCCCTCAGGGCCGAATCAAAAATCCAAAACCTTTATGCACATCTACAGACCCTATGAATGAACATGAACACACTTTCAATGTTTCAAATTGAAACCCCTAGGAGTTTTTCTCCGGAAACCATTCCTCTGACGACAAAAATGGTGCCCCTTGCGCCCCTTGGGACCGAATCAAAAATCCAAAACCTTTATGCACATCTACAGACCCTACTAATGAACATGAATACACTTTCAGTGTTTTGAATTGAAACTCCTAGCAGTTTTTTGCCGGAAACCATTCCTCTAACGACAAAAATGGTGCCCCTTGCACCCCTCGGAGCAGAATCAAAAATCCAAAACCTTTATGCACATCTACAGACCATATGAATGAACATGAACACACTTTCAATGTTTCGAATTGAAACCCCTAGGAGTTTTTCGCCGGAAACCATTCCTCTAACGACAAAAGTGGTGCCCCTTATGCCCCCAAGGACCGAATCAAAAATCCAAAACCTTTATGCACATCTACAGACCCTATTGATTAACATGAACACACTTTTAGTGTTTCGATTGAAACCCCTAGGAGTTTTTCGCCGGAAACCATTCCTCTAACAACAAAAGTGGTGCCCCTTGCGCCCCTCGGGGCCGAATCAAAAATCCCAAACCTTTATGCACATCTACAGACCCTATTGATTAACATGAACACACTTTTAGTGTTTCGAATTGAAACCCCCTAGGAGTTTTTCTCTGGAAACCATTCCTCTAACGACAAAAATGGTGCCCCTTGCACCTCTCGGGGGCCGAATCAAAAATCCAAAACCTTTATGCACATCTACAGACCCTACTAATGAACATGAACACACTTTCAGTGTTTCGAATTGAAACTCCTAGCAGTTTTTCACTGGAAACCATTCCTCTAACGACAAAAATGGTGCCCCTTGCGCCCCTCGGGGCCGAATCAAAAATCCAAAACCTTTATGCACATCTACAGACCCTATGAATGAACATGAACACACTTTCAATGTTTCAAATTGAAACCCCTAGGAGTTTTTCGCCGGAAACCATTCCTCTAACAACAAAAGTGGTGCCCCTTACGCCCCCGAGGGCCGGATCAAAAATCCCAAACCTTTATGTACATCTACAGACCCTATGAATGAACATGAACACACTTTCAATGTTTTGAATTGAAACCCCTAGGAGTTTTTCGCCGGAAACCATTCCCGGACGTACTGACGGACAGACAGACAGACGGACGGAGAGAACCAATATATTCCCGCAATTTTTCAAATGCGGGGATAAATATATAAATTGTATAGATTCATGTGCATTGTGAAAAATAATTTACGGCTCATAGAACAAAGTGAAGTCAGAAGAGTAATTTTTATTATCAGATATTATCTGATGGTGAAAATAGTTTATTGTTCCACATTTTCCTGCATGGGCTTATGTTATTGGTTGCTATTCATTGTCCCTCTGATTACAATGAAAACAAGCCATGGCTCCTGCATTATACTCAGTTCATCACTTATTCCATTGGTTATTTATCTTTGTAATATCAGCACTGGAAGTAGCTCCTCAATAGTCGGGAACACATGATAATTCCAGTTTATTAAATAATATTAAATCTGATAAAAAAATGAAATAATTTTGTGTTTATTCGTTGAAAAAGCTGCAGTGGCACTTTTTCAATGAATAAACATGAAATTATTGGTGACAATATATATATATAAAAAATTAAGGTTTGACTTATTTAGCAATGTATTAAATTATATTAAAATCGGATAAAAAATGTAATAATTTTGCATTTATTCGGTGAAAAAGCTGAAGTGGAGCCTTTTCAATGAATAATTAGGCGAAATTATCGGAGACAAATATATATAACAATTAATGTTACAGACTTATCTGGCAATTTATTAAATTAAATGAAATCTGGTGAAAAAAATCCAATAACTTTAGTTTATTTTTTATAAAAGTAACTTACCTTTCCTGCTGGTCGTCTGTTATTTATTCCGTTTTGTTTTGTTTTTGTTTTTTTGTTTTTTTTTTTTGGGGGGGGGGGGGGGGGGGGTTCTGGAAAGGGGGTGGGGCTGTTCTTGCTTTCAATGCCTAGAAGTCACTGCTAAGCAACAAGAGATTCATTTAAGAGAGTGGCGGGAGGGGGGAAGAAGGGGGGGGGGGATAAAACACAGTTTTCAAAGGGTAGAATGAAGTGAATTAAATACTGGTGATGTTTTCGCTAACCTGCAAACCCATGGTGCCATTTTCACCAGTGCAACCGGTGTCTTTTTCACAACCCATGGTGCCGTTTTGCTCACTTGGTGCCGTTTTCACTTGGTGCCATTTTCGCATGGTGCCGTTTTTGGTATAACCCGGGTAGTTAATGCAGGATGGAATTTACTCATATCATCGAGTTATTTATTTATTGGTGTTCACAGTCACGCACGTATGCACAATGGTTAATCGTGACCATGACAGTTTTACGGGTGGAGGAAGTCAGAGTACCCAGAGAGAACCACAGAGCATCGACAAGCAACTGTCAGCTCAACATTCTAACTCTGTTCAAGCTCCGCTCAAGCAGGGTTACAGAGGTTGAAGACATGTGCACCATCGCCGTGCAGTACGCCCTAGTACACGGTGTCATCGAGTCCCCATGTAGACAATCGGGATAAAGTGCCTTGCCTAAGGACACAATGCGGGTGGTCCCGGACAGGGATCGAACTCGGGACCTCTAACATAGAAGTCCAACAGTCTACCACTGAGATCATCGAGTTAAGCATGGAAACTTCCAACGGTTTCGCACACTTTTCTCGAACAAGAGATTCTGAGAGGTACGAATCACTTCGCAAGACACACCATCCAAATGGTCTCAACCTGGTGTATAGATATATTTTCCGCGCCCCACTCATTTCACCCCCACCCCCGGATCAATGAATCAGTGTAACATTTCTCAATCATTTTCTCTGACGAAATGGTGTTTCCATGAAAATATTTGAAGGGGACTGTTAACTTAATCGAAGTGAATGGCTTGAGTCCCATATATTTGTTAAGTTGTTAGCTTTGAAATAAATAATGTGACGTTTTGACCAAATGTATGTGACTTTTTGACCAAAAAGTGCGACGTTTTGATCAATTTTGATCTGTGGCCACAGTGAGTGATGACATTGCAGATGGAACAGCAGTAGCAACAGATACAACGGGAGCTGTTGAAACCGGTGGAAAAGTGAAGAGAGCAACTGAGCTCGGCTCCAAAGCAGGAGTCACAACCCTAGTGACAGCATCAGATATCGACTGGAGAGGCACCACAGTCCCGGAACCAGGCATCTCTTCAACAGACAACTCAACAGCTCCCACAGTATCCACCACAGGAAAAGACTGCACATACCCCATGGAGGGGGTATAACTCTCACCAGACGTGGTCGTGTCGGGAGGCCCTGAATGACAGCATTCCCCTTCCCCGCAGGTGTGGGAGGAACGGCCACGAGAACCCACCACAGGATTGGGCAAAAGGCATTGCCCTCAAGGAACAGTCCTGGGAATAACAGAGGTGAGAGCAGTAGAAGAAAAGGTGAACTCAACAGATGTAGAAATTAGAAGAACAACCCCAACTACGAGAGAAAGGTGGCAGAAAATAAAGGACCAGCGGGAATACAACTGAACCCAGACGGCAGACAGGGACCCAAAAAACAGAAATTCTGCCCTCAACAGAGAGGAGAAATCCTGTCCATACAGCCCCCCACTGACACCTAACTCCAATAATAATAATAATATCCAAAAGGATAACATAAATTTATCAACCAAAAAATTATATGTCCGAACCATATGGTACTCGAAAGTCACGTGCAAACACAGAGAATATACAAAAAACAATCAAAATGTAGTTGAAATTA
This sequence comes from Pictodentalium vernedei, assembly GCA_031216915.1. NCBI lineage: Eukaryota > Metazoa > Mollusca > Scaphopoda > Dentaliida > Dentaliidae > Pictodentalium > Pictodentalium vernedei. The sequence continues at coordinate 163,779,360 of CM062290.1, read as the reverse complement.
ATAACGAGAATATAGAAAACACAGTCCTGTTATTATACAATACTCAGATCCATAATTCTAGTCACAGGTAACCATTATATGTATCAATGAGTTGAATTATCACGGTTTCGTAATATAAATGACCGGAAGAAAAAAGAATGATTAGTTACTGACTGTGCACTGGTACCGGAAGCCATGGATCTGTACTAGGAGAAGAGCGTCCCCTACTGGGTGTGCATCGGTGGCACTCAACCCAGTTTTGGCTTATTTTTTCTTGGTGCTTTTGCACCACTTTTCTTTCCCAAATCCCTTGGGAAAGATCAAAATAGAGAGTATATTTTCCGAGTTAGGGACTTCCACTGTAGTGCAAGCCTGTAGTAAACAATTGTAGGGTAGGTTGATAAGAAATCGCTGTGCAGTATGCTCTTCATTCAATGCTGCATTAAAAAAAAGGAACGCTTCTACAATCGCACAAATCTTTGATAACTTAGATACAGCGAATCGTTTTTATGAGTTGGTAGGGATGATAACGTCTTGGGACTTGTGCATAAAAATTTGACAGTTTTGGCTGAATTGATGTGTTGAAAAAATATTTCATTTGTTGAAAGTGTGTGTTACTGAAGGCTGCGTGCTGTCCACATAGCACTCATCAAAGGACTGAAGGTCGGATGATAAGTAAATAGAGAGTAGTATATTTTTCACTATGCATATTGCAGGCCCAGCATACCCAGACCAGCTAAATCACTAGTAGTGTCGCCCCTGTAGGTTAAGATTTCATTAAAGTTTCTTCCCCACCTTGTCTCCTGGGCGGGTGGCTCTTGGTGCCTTTGTGGTCCATGTGGCTTCTCTGCTTCTGATGGTTTGGTGGCACTCCCCCTTGGCTTGTTCGACCTGAGACATGGCCTACCCATTCAGTAAATACGGTAAAGGATGGGTGTATTGGGTTTCATGCCCCAATAATGGCCAATATACATGTGCTACCCAGCGAACCCATGGCATGCTAAACCTTTTGACTCCCCAGTGCAGACCCTTCCCCTCTCTTCAAACAGTCCATGTGGATAAAGGTTCGAATGAGATGGGCTCGACCTAACCAGTGATTTTGAAATATGGTCTTTTGCACATACAAACTGAGCTATCAGTCGGTTCAGATGCAGTTAAATAGGTTCGGGAATTTCTGTTTCCTTTCTTAAAATAAATTTTAATAGGCTCATTTTACACAGTTAAGTAAGTCATTTTGTTGCTTTCATTTTACATCACCTTGTGCTTCATATTCTCGTTATCGAATGTAAAAGGAAGACTACCACCCCCCCACCCCCCACCACCCCCTTTGACTTTAAAAATAGAGAGCTTTATATTTGTAAAAGTTTAAACTGCAATTATGTAAATATACTTTTGTGAAGCCGAGTAGACCAAGGGAAATCCAAGCTTTAATTGCATTGACAACAATGAATACATCAACTATGTCAGTTTGTTTAACATAAAACACTTTGCATGGCTCAAATAAACCATATTATTATAAGTATTTGCTCCTCTTCTTTTCATTTTAAAAATTACGAACGATAGTTATGAAAATTTCGCGCCACGTGCGCATTTGTCTTGCGATATTCGCCACAACACGTTGCAAAATATTGCATTAATGCTATAGGAATATCACCGTAATGAGGCGCTAATATATGACGTCATTAACAAAAGAATATCGCCTAACCTTATACTTTGTTATCGGCTGTACTGTACCTGCACATCATCCCCACCCCATATACTCATCTCCATTTGTCAAAAAAGAATATTCAGAGTTAAGGACCATCCAAAAGATAGAACACCCCCTGGGAACCCAATAGAGTACTCACATTTTATTCAATCAACTTGTGGGGAGTTTTTTCCCAAGGTGAGGGGTAAGATATTGAAAGCTGCATACCTTCCCCAACCAGGGCTTATATTTCGACGAGAAGCCGAGAATCGATTCGCGCAATAAAACCGATGAGAATCCATGTAGATTCTCGCTACACCTTTGCTAGGATTCGCGTGAAAAAAATTGAGTCAATTTAACCCTTTAACTAACACAGCGGCAACAAATTAACCAATAGAAGGCTAACATGACCTGAAATATCCTGACACTTTGTCAATAAAATCTTACAAATATGGCTGTCATTGGAACCGGCTCGTTGAGCCGATTCCAATGACAGCCATATTTTTAAGATTTTATTGGTAAATATTGTTCATTTAATTATTTTATCATTTATTTATTATTTATTGTTTAAAAATTATCAAATTTAGTTTTAAAAATTAAAAAGATGTGTTGGGTAAAAGGTTAACATGTGTTATCAGTATACAACAGTGGTTCACCCTTGGTGGCATCATGGGATCCTGGGACACTAATAGTAGGTATGGATTCCCGCAACCATTTTCATGAGAATCCAAATGGATTCTCACAAATTTAGACGAAATATAAACCCTGCCAACATCCCCCTGGAAGCAGAATAAACAATATTTCAAAGTGACAATGATCATGTAGTACATGTAGATAATTTCACCCCAATGAACCTAGAGCCCTGAATAGCTTTGATTTGATTCACATAGATTTGACTTTATCAAATCCTAGCATGAGGATGTCTTGTACTTCCGGATTTACTGTCTATGCTATTTCTTAACTCTTAACCTGCTGAGTATTTTAAAACTATTTTTTTTAACAAATCTAGTCATGGCTGCTGTAAAGCAGCCATGACTAGATTTGATGAAAAAATCATGAAAATTTGAATCAAGAAATCATTGGTCAAACTGTCAATACAATTTGTAGGTGAAAATTTGATTAAGTGTGCTCAAACTTTACTTATGTTAGTGGCAAGAGATTTCCTGTCCTGGGTGGGAATATCCGCCAGAAGCATACTAGGAGTTAATGTTTAGTTTAATCAGGGGAAAAAGTATGCTAAAGTGGAGTCCACTTAACTGTGTATCTAGTAATTGAATAACCCTGTTAATTGTATATAATTTACAAATGCCAACCATTTACTACACCTTCATTACAAATTTTAAACTGTTAATTGTATATACATGTAGGTAAAAGGGTAAACGCATCATTTTGACTAAAAAAGTAAACATTCTTATAATCTGTCAAAGAATTATTCCAACATGCACTGAATTCCCCACGTTTATAGACATTTTTGTCCTCAATACATATCATATACATAGGCATTTAATCAATTATATCTTGTTTGACAAAACTCTAGATTAAATGCTCAATTTATAAATAGAAGATAGGCAAATAATTCATTTCCTGTTAATTGTATACTCAACTTAATTAAATATATTTCCCTGGCAAACTTTATATTCAATTAACAGGGTTCCATGGAGACAAGCTATATAGCATCATATATCAGGTTACCGATGGTGTTCTAGAAATGATAGATTCAATGTTAATAATTTCGCTAAATTTTGTCAAACAAAAATATCAACTGCATGTAAACTTTACACCAGCTGTACACTGTAACATATATAAAAATTAAAACATTCAATCATTTATTATAATGCTGACACAATGAATCATGAAAATTATAATAAAATAATAAAATGCCCATATTGGTCTCAGTGTACAAATGTACAGTACTGCTTTAACTTACTGTGAGAACTGTGATCAAATCAAGATTGGGACACAATGTGGTTGAAATTCTCTGTTCGCTTTTGTCCCCAAAACACAGGGCTTAATATTCATGCAAGAATCAGAATTGATTCTTGCAAATAATTCTTGCAAGAAAAATAAAGTGAATCAACTTTGATTCTCATAAAATGTTTCCCCATTTTTGTCAAAGATACTCAAAGTGTTGTGAAAGACCTGGAAAATTCCACTTATTTTTTGCTTCCTCATAATAAGGTTACACTTTGAATTAGCTGTGGTGTCTAGTATTTATTTATTTATTTTTTGGTGTTTAAGGTCACATATTTCTGCACAGTGGCTAATCATGACCACGGCAGTTTATGGATTGGATGGAGGAGGAAGCTGGAGTACCCGGAGAAAACCACTGAGCAACTGTCAGCTCTCCAACATACTAACTCCACACAAGCAGGGTTAGCATTGGTTGAAGACAAGTGCACCATTGACATGCAGTACGCCTTTGTACACAACACTACTGTGCCCCCACTTGGGCAATGGGGGGTGAAGAATCTTGCCCAAGGACACAACGCAGTTGCCGCAGATGGGATTCAAACAGAGGACCTCTGGGCTTTCAGTCTGTACCGCTACCTACTGAGCCACCATGCCAACACCCCTGTGGAGTCTAATGAAGTATTGGCTACCTACTCAGGCAGCCAAGACTTCACTAGATACCACTGCCAAGGTACTCTAACTTCCAGCAGCAAGACCTCCAAAAGCCTGTTATGTTGGGACATGTGTTCTACATGTACATATAAGACAAGAAACTCACCAAAATTGTAACTAGGCTTTTAAAGGTTAAACTCTAGTGAACATGCACATGTAAAAATGAGGTCTGTTTTTTTCACTATGGAATATATACTGGTTGCACTCCCAAGGGTATAACTGTACGACATTCTAAATTATTTAAAAACTGAAAATCATTTCTAGCAATTAGGGTCAAATTTTAAGGCCTGCAACACTAGAATCTCACCTGTCAAAAATGAATATGACAACACTGAATTTCAGATGCTATTTTTGTTTATTTTCCTTCATTTGGTCTTCATTTTGTAGTATTTTATTCAAGAAGTCTCACTCCACTGATCAAGAAATAGGCCACTTTTGTGATCACAGTCTTGTATATTGGACTTAATTTATCCAATTATTGTCTCTGTTCAACATCAAGGCACGAGTTAGAGGCATCACACAAGGTCAAAATTCCAAACTGAAAAAAATAATGAAAAAAGAATGTCAACTATTACCTAGATGCATTGTGCTAGGGATCTATGAATCACAAATTTTTTTTCGAATCAAATCTTGAATCGAGTCATGTCTCTGATATCAAAATCAAATTGAATATCGAATCGAATGTTAAAAGACAAGTTATTTCATATTGCACCAAACGAAAGTTACAGAACACTGTGATGACCCTTACAAGACTGAGTGAATGCCTTAAACACCAATAAATAAATATTCTCTGTAGCTGAAACAGCTAGGCCTATTATCCATAGTTTTAGTTTTTGAAGGCTTAGCATATTACTATCCACGTTCTTAAGAACATGAATAGTAACAAGTTAAGCCTTCAAAAGCTAAAACTATGGATAATGTTCGGGCAAAATTCACTACTTACCTAACAATTAAACATTGTCAATTAATCAATTAAATAGGAATTGAGCCTACATGAATGAATTGTCTAACGACAATTTTAGCCAATTTTTGTTGGAAATGTAACAAATTGAAATTAGTACGAGACTAACGAGAGATTCTAAAAATGAATCGAATCTCGAATATCTGCAGGACCCTACATTGTGCACAAAGCTTGCAATGTGCCCAGTGTGTACACATAACATACTTTATTCATACAATATGGATATATACACTTTGGTATTTCGACCATCAGTGGAAACATATAAATATATATGTGGCACATGCACCATGTACACAAAGCCCTGCAATTCTCACCACCCCCACCCAACCCCAAACCTGCTAATTTAATCATTTGATTCCTGGGCTCCTAGAGAGGAAATACACATGTATGTAAGCCTTTACCTTAGAGAACACGGGAGAAAACTGCGAGTAATCAGAATCAAGGAAATTGCAGAATTTTCCTGTTATTAACCTGTTAGGATATGCCAATGTTCAAGTACCGTTAACTCTAAAGTACACTTGTATCAACTTGTCATTTGTGTTTCTGAATCCGATTTGATATCCTTTGCCAGATTCAACTCAAGTTATTAAATAAATAATAAATACACTTCCAACAAACTCAGCTTAGTAAATACAGTTTATTGAAGCAGTTTAGCAAAATGTTTATCTCAGGCTGGAGTGTAAGATATGACTTGCATACATGTACCTTTATGCTCCATCAACATCACCGTTAGCAGATAAGCAATTTTCTAAGCCTGTACCCATGTACCAGGGTCTGCACTGCCATTTTCCAAATTTGCAAAATGCAAGAAAAGTTAAAAAATGTATAGTAATTTATATATTTTTTATACTTACCAATGACCCAGACACAGCTGGTGCTAACTCTTAAAAATCTAGGGCCAAACACAAATTTTGCCCCCCAATCCCCAAAATTTGCATCTAAAACCCAAGAAATCATGTCCTGAATGGTCCTCCATACTTTGCCCATTCCGAAATTGGCGCCAATTATCATTCTTACAAGCAGTGCCTGGTCAGCGCTGTGTACTCAGCAGGGAGGTATGAGTTCCCAACTCCTGGGAGGGCCATCCCCATCTGGGTCATTGGTAAGTATAAAAAATATAGAAATTACTATAAATTTTTTAACATTTTTATACTGTACCAATGACCTAGACATAGCTGAATAGTAAAAAGGCTGGAGGACCTACGACATAGAGGAAAATCCAATAAGCTCAACTATATAAAATAGAGTCATCCCCTCAAGGAGAAAAGGAGTATTAGGCTTTACATGTATCTTTCTTATTTATCCTAAATTAGAAAGACACAACACCCTCCATAATTGAGCATCATAACATTCATGTTCTCTATTAACATCCAGTATAATCCTTATACTAATTATTTTTAAAGTAAGCCAATAAATAAAGTTAGTCCAGAGAATTGAGACTCTTTATACTCTTTTAAAAGTGTCAGAGGATGGTATATTAACGCCCGTTTGACACGTGACATATACAAATGCTTCACACCGAGCTACACTTTAAAAATATGACATGAATGAATTTTTAAACATAAACTTTTCACTTTAAAACCATCCCGGTAACAACTCAGAATTATTGACTCCGGAGGAGGTATCCCCTTGTTTTCACTATAAAACAGGTGACCTAAGGGAACACCCTCCCCCCACCCCCCCTTCCCCTTGCCCTGGGTCAAATAGCCCAGAGCGAAGAGGGCAGCAGGATGGAGTCACTGCCTGAACAGAAAGCCTGCATAACTATAGCTGCAACTTTTTAGTGAACGACATTCTGAGCAGCAGATAACGGACCTAAACAATGCAGGTCTCCAGAAATGGACTCAATATTTCTGAGATAAAAATTCGTGAATGTGGATGGCTGAGACCAATATGCAGCCTTCATTAAATCTGTAATAGCAACACTATTGCATAAGCCCAAGATGTAGAAAGAGCTGTTACTTCATGAGCCGAAATCTTAAGCACAGACTGCTGAGTTGAAGATAGATTATCATAAGCAGTATGGATAGTTAATTGAATCCATCTAGCAAGAGAATGGACCGTAATGTCCTTTCTATTAGGCATCAGAGACAGAAAGAAGCATTTACGTCCCTTTCTGATAAACTGAGATCTTGTTTATAAATACATAAAGCTCTAACCGGACAGAGTAAAGGCCTATGCCAATCTGAAGACGGAAGGGCCTTAATAACAATAGGTTCTGGATATTTATTAGGAGCTTGATTCTTAGCCAAAAATCCAACATTAGTAGTAAAGGTAATAGTGTTCCCGACACTACGATAATGAGAATCGTCCACCGATAGTGCATGAAGCTCACTGACTCTTCAAGCAGAAGAGAAAGCTAAGAGAAATGCTGTCTTATAAGACCAGAATTTGAAATCTACTGTCTCAAGAGGCTCAAATGGTTTTCTTTTAGTTTAAGAAGAACCCAAACTAAATTCCATTTAGGAATTAATTTAAGGGTTCTTGGTCTATTTATCGAAAAGTTTCTAACTAATCTAGATAAAGAGACATTAGATCCAATTGTAAACTATCATGGTGTGCATAGGTATCAGATAACATAGACCTATAACCTTTAATAGTAACAGGCTGCAGCTGATCTCGTCAAACAAGTATACTAGAAAGTTTGCAATGTCTGGTATGGAGGGATCAAAAATATCAACAGAATGATCCCTACACCAACGACAAAAGACCTTCCACTTAGCCGCATAGTGTAGCGAAGAGGAGGTCCTCCTACAGTTAGAAATCGCATCCACTGCTCGTCCTGTACAATGCTTGCCGTGCAAGAAGGATCGCACAACGGAATACGTAAAGGTTGATACCTTGCGGGTTGTGATGAAGTTGACACGATTTCCCCTGCAAAAGAAGATCCTCTCGTGGAGGAAGTTTTCGCGGTAAGTCCCACAGCAGACACCAGAGTAGATTTATCCACGGTCTCTGTGGAGACAGAGATGCTACCAACAGAATTGTATTGTGATTGTTTTATCTTTAGCAATATTTGCTGAATCAACGACGCTGGAGGATACGCATATCCTATCATTCCGTCCCACGAGATCGATAGAGCGTCTACTGCATATGCTCGGGGATCCGGACATGGTGACACATACGTCTGCAATTGATTGTTGAGTTGTGTCGCAAATAAGTCTATCATTGGCCACTCCCATTGGTAGCAAATCTGATTGAATACCTGTTTGTTGAGAGTCCATTCTGACGGCAACAAGTAACCCTTCCGTGAAAGGGAGTCTGCTAATACTTCAGACGACCCGGAATATGACGGACCGAAAGCAGAACTTGGTGTTCTAGAACAAACGGAAGGATTCATTCCGTTAAATTGAATAACGGAACGGAATGAGTGTCTCCCTGGTTCCGGATATACGCAACTACTGTCGTATTGTCGGACAGGATTTGGACATGCACTTTCTGAATAATGTTCATCCAATGACGTAGTGCAAGCCAAACTGACATCATTTCTTGGATGTTTATGTGCTTGCCTAGAAACTGCGGAACCCAAAGACCCTGGCACTTCGAATCCGTTGGAATCAATATTGTACCCCAACCTGTTTGACTGGCATCCGTCATAATCGTAAAACTCGGATCCGGCAACTGCAGTGGAACTCCCTGAGTCAACCACTGAATGTTTGCCCAAGTCTGAATCACTTGTTACACTTGATTTGACAAGAGAACGTCTATATCGAGCAATTCATAGATTGCTGAAAGCTTGCCGTCGAAGAGAAGCTTCTCCGAGACCGAAGCGACTCTGAGAGAGTTCTTCACCTTACTATCCACGCGCGTGGATGTAGCTAGGGCTGCGTCACGTCTAACCAACTCCAGGTTTGCCACTGAAGGGCAGAGTTATACGTGGAAAAGCTACTGCCCTTGAAAGAAATCTCAATGAGGATCATATCCTGGAATTCTTTCCCTTGAAGACGTAATGATAATGCCTTAGTAAGGTGGTCTGCGTATGATAAAGCGTCTAAGTTAAGTCTGTTAGACATTATTGTCATTTCCAACGTCGTGGTTGGAATTGACATAGACAAGGGTATAGACAATTTCAAGTCTTCAGCCTCATCGTCTAGACGCAGAGGAACCCTCGGTATGCCCTGTCCTGCCATTTCGAATTTATTCCTTGAATTGATGAAAGGCAGATTTAGAGCATTTGCGGACAAGAAACCAGACTTGCCTGTTTTGGTAGCAAGCTTATATATAGTGTCGTTCAATAATTCGAATGTTCTTGTGACATTATTGGACTATGTCGGAAACTCAGAGACAATGTCCCTGAACCGATCCAAAAAAATTCTGTGTCCAATGACGCTATTAGTCTCTTATCCGGCATCGCAGCATTCTAGTCCGACGGAACAACCTCTGGAAGATAATGCCGGGTGAAATCTACGCCAGCTTATGTTGTTCCGAAAGGGAAAGCTCGAAATCCTCCGAATCCCTTTCGCCATCCTGTCGGACCCTATGAAGTGCTCGGTTGTCCGTACCTGATGCTTCAGCGGAGCGTACCGACCCAGCGTCGTCGGATTATTCCTGATCCGACAGAGATTCTGTCGTTTGCTGGGATGCTGCGAAAAGTTGTGATATTTGGGATAGCACGTCCATCACTGAGGCCTGTGGAGCAGCGGTCTTACGTTGCTTTGCCGCTGGAAGCTCCGTGTACGTTGACCCCTGCATACTTCTATTATGCGAGCGTCCGGAGTCTACAGGCCTCGTGTCCCTTGGCTACCGGATGGCGTGACCTGTTCGCCGTGGAATCCCTGATTGGTGAAGCTGGCTCGATATCCGTGGTCACGTAGCCAAGGTGCGGTCGTATGCACTGCCGTGAGGATGAGGAAGCCTTATCGACAGTCTCTCGGACTGTCTATATAACGGAGCATCCCGAGCGGCGGACGTATGCTCCGAATGCGAAACGTTTTGTACCACAACATCTGGTCCCAGATGTTGTTGTACGAGAGAGGGACCTCTCTCGCTCGCAGCCCGGATTGACCTGGACGAGCTAGGAACCAGACTAATAGGCTTCCTCCGATCTCTCCTCTGATCCGTCGTCACTGGGTGTGCACTTTTGTCTTATTATAGTGCTCGCATCACCCAAATCTCCTTCCTGGACCGCAACGGACGAACCCGGCCACCGAACCATTCAATGAATGGACGCTACACCGGGCGGGCTAGCGGATGTCGATCCATCTAGGGACCTCTTAGGCAATTGACGTATTTCCATGAGCACTTATTGCCGCTAGCTCTTCATTTAACTATGACGATGGAGGCACACTTTTGGAAGACATCACGGAAACTTTTGCGAACAAGAAACCAAACTTGCTTGTTTAGTAGCAAGCATATATACAGCGTGGTTCAATAATTGGAATGTTCCTGTGACATTATTGGACTGTGTCGGAAACTCAGGGACGATGTCCCTGAACCGATCAAAAAAATTCTTGTGTCCAAAGACGCTATCAGTCTCTTATCCGGCATCGCAGCATTCTGGTCCGACGCAACAACGTCTGGAAGATAATGCCGGATGAAATGTACGGCAGCTTATGTTGTTCCGAAAGGGAAAGCTCGAAATCCTCCAAATCCCTTTCGCCATCCTGTCGGACCCTATGAAGTTTTCGGTCGTCCGTACCTGATGCTTCAGCGGAGCGTACCGACCCAGCGTCGTCGGATATTACCTGATCCGACAGAGATTCTGTCGTTGCTGGGATGCTGCGATAAGTTATGCTATTTGGGATAGCATGTCCGTCACTGACGCCTGTGGAGTAGCGGTCTTACGTTGCTTTGCCGCTGGAAGCCCCGTGTACGTTGACTCCTGCATACTTCTCTTATGCTAACGTCCGGAGTCTACAGGCCTCGTGTCCCGGGCTACCGGGTGGTGTGACCTGGTCGCCGTGGTTTCTCTGATTGGGGAAGCTGGCTGGATATCTGAGGTCACGTAGCCAAGGTGCGGTCGTGTGCGCTGCCGTGAGGATGAGGAAGCCTTATCGACAGTCTCTCCGGACTGTCTATATAACGGAGCGTCCCGAGCGGCGGACGTATGCTCCGAATGCGAAACGTTTTGTACCACAACATCTGGTCCCAGATGTTGTTGTACGAGAGAGGGGCCTCTCTCGCTCGCAGCCCGGATGGAGCTGGATGAGCTAGGAACCGGACTAATAGGCTTCCTCCGATCTCTCCTCTGATCCGCCGTCACTGGGTGTGCACTTAGTTGATTTATAGTGCACGCATCACCCAAAACTCCTTCCTGGACTGCAACGGACGAACCCGGCTGCCGAACCATTCGATGAATGGACGCTACACCGGGCGAGCTAGCGGACGTCAACGCCGTCGATCCTACTAGGGACCTCTTAGGCAATTGACGTATTTCCATGAGCACTTTGCCGCTAGCTCGTCATTTAATTGTGACGACGGAGGCACACTTTTGGAAGACATCACGGATACATCACCCTGTTCTTGTTCCTCTGAAATAGAGATTGATAAACTAGAGTGACCCTGCGGAGAAAGGACCGGCATGGCCATTTCCCCGCTAACAACATACCGTGACACACGCTTCCCATGTTTGTCATCCCAATTGGCACATACTGAACAGGAGTTAGTGCGAGTACACTGACTACAATTAATACAATGGTTATGAAAGTCAGAGGAAGATTTCCTCTTATTACAATTGAACAATATCCTTTCATTGTGAAAACAATACAAAAAGTCCTAGTACTCGCACCAACCCCTGAAAACAAAGATACATAATAATATGATCCATTAACATAGAAAAAATAATTGAAATCAAAAAAATTTTTTGAAAAAATATTTTTTCAGAAAAGCCCAAGTTTCTGAAAAGTAACGTTGAGCCCCAATGGATCCCAAGCCTAAGTGTGGACAAAAATTTTAAAAATATTTTAAAAAATTAATGCAACACTTACGAATAATAATAATGTATCTTGTTATGATTAAACTAACACAAAGACAAGAAATCCCCCTCCACAGAGACTGTTGTCAATGTAAACAAGAAGTGTATAAACACCAGAAACATGACTCCAGGCACTGATAACCATGGCCCGAAATCAGTTACCAATAATACACTATCTGATGCAAAACAGAGACTTCCAGGGAAGAAACTGCAGAACATCAGATGGTAGATGCAGAACACTACGCCTAAACACCCATGGGTGAGGACGTAAACATGGGGAAAAGAACAGAATTCATTCTGTAACCCAGCTAAATCTCCCAAGAAATTTTAGTAATAATATTACAGAAAATATGCCAAAAGCATGGGAGAATAGCAAGGGGGGACTTAAAGGAAAGGGAGAGAGGAAAACACTGAACAAGCAGTGTAACTTTATAGCAAGAATGACCACAACAGGCCCATGCCTCGAAAATAGGTAACTTAACATAATTTCATTAAAAAATTTTAAGTTTCAGTCCTGGTTATTTTCTGTCACTCATTTTTCCTCTCCTCCTTGTATTTCCTCTTTAGATCTACCATTTCTCTAATATTTATGTGTCTGGCATCAATTAAACTGAGATTTACAAGCACAAAGATCAGTCAGATGTGAACTGATGAAGGGCCAAACAAAGAATGATAATTGGTGCCAATTTCGGGACCTCCTTGACACTGCGCATGCGCAGTAGAGGCAAAGTATGGAGGGCCATTCAGGACATGATTTCTTTGGTTTTAGATGCAAATTTTGGGGATTGGGGGCAAAATTTGTGTTTGGCCCTAGATTTTTAAGAGTTAGCACCAGCTATGTCTGGGTCATTGGTACAGTATAAAAATATCTGATTTTGTAAAATAAAAATTCCATTTTTCAATTTTGAAAAAAAAAAGAAAAAGAAAAACACTTCTCTTCAACCTTGATTTGTGACCAACTGTACAAATATAAAAAAGGATTACGTCACGCTCCACGAATCTGCAAAAGGTAAATTATACTTATAATTTCGTTAATCCCCTTTGTCCTGTATTATAACTGTTGTCTTCAGTCATCAGTCTGACCCTGATTATTAGATGGTGCCTTATTGCCAAGAATAAAGTTTTAGGATCATATATATTGCTCTTTGTTATTAGGATAATGAAATTTTCGATCCGATTATCTCTGGTAAGTTGAATGCAATTTCTTTAAAGAATTTTCCTAAAGATGAAGCCCTGATTTTCTAGACAGGAAACTGGAAATGTGATTCTCATAGTATTCCTATAAAACAAAAATGTAGAACTTTCAAGTGGATTCCCAGTGTTCAACTGTAAACTGAAGATAATCAATTGTTTGTATGTACATGTGACCAGCTTAATATGTGAATTATTAATACATAACCCATTACTGGGTGGACATTCTTATAATATCAGAGTATTCTTTTTATTCGGTTTTGCATCGCAATTTGCAAACCAATATCCACAGAAGGCGAATCAATTCTAGAAAATTGATTCAGGTAGTGCAAACCATAGACATGTTGTTGAGTTGTTACAGGCCTTCAGATTGGACTAATCTGTGGACACTACAGACTTGTCATGTCAGGTGCTGTTCAGTGCCATTAAAGATGTATTTTGTAACACAGTGCAACCCTGTTAATTGAATAGCCACTTTGCCAATAAAAAATATTCAGTTAACAGGAGTGTGTTACTTTCCTGTACTCTAGAGAAAAACTTAGCATTTATTCTATTATATCTTGTTTGACAGAGCTCCATGAGCTCTGTCAAACAAGATATAATAGATTAAATGCCTGTATTGGATGTACTGAGGCCAAATAGGTCTATAAATAAAGGAAAACTGGGGCGAGTCAGGGTAATTTCTTTCCAGGTTACAAGATTTTTAATTCAATTAACAGGAGCTTACTCTATAACCTATATTCAATTAACAGGTCAAATTTGTACTGGATGTATGGTAAATGGTTTTGTGTTAGGAAATTATAATCAATTAACAGGATTATTCAGTTAAGAGATATCCAAGTGGGCTCCACTGTACTGGCTGTTTGCAATGCTATTTTTGGCTTTTGGGGGCTTTAACATGACAGAGCCTAGTTTCAACTTTGATTACTTTTACTGCAACAGAAGAGGTATCCTAACATGCAATTCCTGTTAAACTTGAAGTTATATTATTATATCTACCTTGGCACTTGTTTCTATGTTAGTCAAGCTAGCCTGTATAGGCAGCCATGACTTGCCTAGTAACAACTGAGGGGGGCGCGGTGGCTCAGTTGGTAGAGGTGCAGGCTGCAAGCCGAGAGGCCCTCGGTTCGAATCCCACCTGCGGCAACCGTGTTGTGTCCTTGGGTAAGACACTTCACCCCCATTGCCCACGTGGGGGCACGGTGACACTGTGTACTAAGGCGTACTGCACGTCGATCGTCGATGGTGCACCTGTCTTCAACCAATGCTAACCCTGCTTGTGTGGAGTTGGTATGTTGGGGAGCTGACAGTTGCTCGCCATTGCTTGGTGGTTCTCTCTGGGTACTCCGGCTTCCCCCTCCCATAAAACTGTCACGGTCATGGTTAGCCATTGTGCAGAAATATGTGACCTTAAACACCAATAAATAAATAATAAATAAATAGTAACAACTGCAAAATTGTTGCTTTGTAGCAAAAATGTATAAAATTTCTAGGGCTGAAATGGTTGGCTCAATTTCACACAACCGACTGAGAACTGTAACTGGATAATATCCAGTTAACCGTAGCCATTATTTCACCGAATCTGGGATCAAAACTATAGAAATTGGAAAGCAGTATTCTCAGAAACTATTCCGTAGTGTGTATACAAACGAACGTTGTCAAGTACTCGGCAACGTTTGTTTGTATACATACTACAGAATAGTTTCTGAGGTTACTCAGTATTCACGGAAATTGCCTATCATTAACGAAGTCTTGAATGCCAAAGCCGATTATTTCTCAATATATACAGTGCTGCTTCAAGGTGTAATTTATCCCAAAGGAGAAGCGGCAGATTTACTACGTTTTAACCGTGGAATGACGATCACTATCGATATTTCGGATAACCGGTTGACTTTTTTTTCAATTGGTTAGGTAGGTAACCAGTTTCAAACTGGCTATCTGGTTAACCATTTCAGTACTAAAAATTTCCAACTCTCCTACTCTCGTGATAAATTATTTTTTATGAAATTGGACAGAAAACCAGAAAGAAAAACCAGCCTATACTATGTGATATTCCCTCTAATTTTGGAACATTTCTGTAATTTGGGGACTCCGATTACTGGTGTGAGTTAGGTGGAATTTAATGGACTAGTTGTGATGTCACAACGAAAAATGGTAAGTTGGGCCTGTAGAGTAAAGTTTAGGAATTTTTAGTGAATTCCATATTTGAAAGTTGGTATATAAACTAAATAAGTTTCAGTTCTTGGCTGCAAGATGTTTCAGAATTTCACCTGATAAATATTTCATTGATACAAGTCTCTGCTACAGCTGGTTCATGAGAAGATTTTTAGCTCAACTTTGGCGAAGCCAAATTTGAGCTTATGCCATGGCCCATCGTCCGTCTGTCCGTCAACAATTGGATACGGCTCGGGCTAGAGGTCGTATTTATGAACCAATATTTACGAAACTTCTTGGGTACCTTTGTTATGACTGTGGGACGAGAACGAGTGTTTTTGGGTGCGGTCCAAAATTCAAGATGGCTGCCAGCTGCCATTTTGTACCGACGATGAAGAAATCTGTTTTTTGTACAGAACTTCCATATGAAAGCTCTGATTTGAATAATTTTTTGTTTGAATGTTTAGTACCATGGGATACATCACATATAATACGGGGTTTTTTCTCATGCGTAAATTATGCAAATTAGACTAACTTTGATGTTTTTTGGTGTTACTTTCAGCACTGTAAGTGCAAATGCCAATACGGCTCGGGCTAGAGGCCGTATTTATGAACCGATCTTTACGAAACTTCTTGGGTACCTTTGTTATCACCGTGGGACGAGAACGAGTGTTTTGGGGTCCAGTCCGAAATTCAAGATGGCCGCTGGCAGCCTTTTGTACGAAATTTGGTGCAATCAGATTTTTGCACAGAACTTCCATATGAAAGCGCTGATTTGAATAATTTTTTGTGTGAATGTTTAGTACCATGGGATACATCACATATAATACGGGTTTTTTTCTCGTGCAGAAATTATGCAAATTAGATGAACTTTGATTTTTTCAGTGCTGCTTACACACAGTAAGTACACATGTCAATACGGCTCGGGCTAGAGTCTGTATTTATGAACCGATCTTCACGAAAAATCTTGGGTTCCTTTGTTATCACCTTGGGCCGAGAACGAGTGTTTCTGGGTGCGGTCCAAAATTCAAGATGGCTGCCAGTGGCCATTTTGTATCGAAATTAGGTCTAATCAGTTTTTTGTACACAACTTCTATACGGCTCAGGCTAGATGCCATATTTATGAACCGATCTTTACGAAACTTCTTGGGTACCTTTGTTATTACCGTGGGATGAGAACGAGTGTTTTTGGGTGTGGTCCGAAATTCAAGATGGCCACCAGCAGCCATGTTGTACCAAAATTAGTGCAATCAGTCTTTTGTACAGAACTTCTGTATGAAAGTTCTGATTTGAATAAATTTTTGTATGAATGTTTAGTAACATGGAATACATCACATATAGTACGGGTTTTTTTCTCGTGCAGAAATTATGCAAATTAGATGAACTTTGATTTATTCAGTGCTACTTATACTCTGTAAGTGCACATGTCAATACGGCTCGGGCTAGAGGCTGTATTTATGAACCGATCTTCACAAAACTTCTTGGGTACCTTTGTTATCACCTTGGGACGAGAACGAGTGTTTCTGAGAGCGGTCCAAAATTCAAGATGGCTGCCAGTGGCCATTTTGTACCGAAATTAGGTCCAATCAGTTTTTTGTTAACTTCTACACAGCTCATATTTGTGAACTTCTCTTCACGAAACTTCTTGGGTACCTTTGTTTTCACCTTGGGACGGGAATGAGTGAGTTTTGGGGTGCCTTTGTTATCACTGTGCTATGAGAACAAATATTTTGGGGTTCAGTCAGACCCACTCTGGGACTCAAAGATTTTTTCTAGTTTAGCATCTGACTGTCACCCACCTTTACAATACTTTACCTATACATTTGTTACAGGCAACGCTCAGTATTTATGTACAGACCGTTACAATACTTTATATGTACCTTTGTTATCAGGTCATTACCTAGATGTTTGTCATTGCTGTGTCACATACTATACATGTACATGTCTTTGTCTTGACAAGTTGAGCTACAGTGTCATTGACACTTTCATTTTTAAAATTGGGGCATTTTGGCCCCACCCCATCCTCATTGAGATTATGAGCAGAAACCCAATTGGAAGAAAACCCCAAATGCCCCTATATAACCACTACTCATGTGAAATTTCATTAAAATGTGGCCAGTGGTTTGGGAGAAAAGACCCAAACACCACTTTCACAACAGACGACGGACAAAAAGTTACTTTCCATCAGGTGAGCTAAAAAGGCCATAACGGGCAGAAAAGTCAAATGTGCTGCATACATGAATAGAAAACTTAAGGGGGTGGAAAGCAACGAGGCCAGGGCAGCAAAACAAGAATGAGTCTACATTGAGCAATCCATCTCCATAGGATGCATTGTCAATCCTTGAGCCCCTCAGGAGTGACAAAAATAGTCTGAGCATCATGCCTTTTCTTCAGTTGATCATAATGTAAAATGTGGAGCTCCCCTATGAAGACCCTGATGTAAAATGTGGAGCTCCCCTATGAAGCACCTTGATACAACCTATGTGGATTAATCTTAGTAACACATCTTTAGAGGGTACTGAATACAAAATTTCTAACTCTTCAGCTGCATGGCCAATTCCAGCTTCATATTGCACTAAGTTAAAATTTGGCCCACCATAGCAAGCCCAAATATTAACCTACAGATCCGATTTGAACAAACTTGAATCTCATTATCTTGCTACCATACATGGGAGGATGTCAAGTGACACTATCCCATAAATCATAACAAGGCAAATCAATAGAGACTGAGTAATTTCTCTTCAAAAATAAACTGAAGTAGTTCCACAGAATATGAAGCCCACAGGTTGTGGTACCTGTGCTTAAGAATAAAGCCTAAATAAGGATTTCCAAGATTCTACAAGTTAAAAAAAATAACTGGTATCTAGAGTGTTTGAAGCAGGTTTTGCAACTGAGAGCTGCTCAAAGGCTTCATATTCTGTGGATGTGCTCCATTTTATCTATGAAGTGAAATTCTTTTGTCTACATGAATTTGCCTCTAACAATTTTTGGGAGAGGACCAGGCAGGCACTCTTCCATAAATTATAACAAGACAAAGACATGATGACCAAAATTAATTCAGCACTCTACCAGTTCATGTATGGCAGTTAATGGATATTGGAATTATATACATGTACCTGTATACAAATTTACAAAATATAACTTTATTGTTGTGCTCATATTTTTTTCAATTGGTCTTGTTAATCCAAGCAGTGTGCAGGAGTTTTTATGGTCTGTAAATATATCTTTTTGCATTTTTTTGTAAGCCTGAGCATTATAACTCCATCCTGTAAGAATATAACATCGTGTCAGAGGAGTTACTATATGAATTCATTCATTTTCTATTTGTCAATGTTGTATAGTTTAACCTTTTACCTAACATGAAAAGCAGACGACATTTGCAAACAAAATTCTTGATTAACGTATGACCCTCATTGGAACGAGCTTGACAAGCTAATTCCAAAGAGGGGTCATAACCTATGTTTTTGAAACAAAAAATAATGAAAATTAATTGGCGATTTTTGTGAACAGTGCTGGCTGGTTTTGGCCATTACGTTGGTTAAAGGGTTAAATGACATCAAGGATATCCAGAAAAGAGCACAATACAGTCAGTATAAATCAGGGCCAGCAAGAGAAATTTTGGGCTCCAGATGAATTTTATTACAGGTCCAGACGTTTTGATAGTCTCTTGCTCATGGTGATGAACAAATGCTCTGGGTCTCATGGTGATGAAAGGAGGCAAATCGGGAACACAAAAGATATTTGCAATTTTTACAGTACAAATATGAAAATCCCCCCCCCCCCCCCCCCCCTCACCTCACAACACCTGCAGTGGACATCTCCAGAAATTTTCCAAATTTGGCCAAAATCTAAATTTTCTCACAATGAAATGAAATTATATAGACAACTGATTGAGCATCTCCATGAGGCCATCAAAATTCATCTGTATTTGACTGGTTTTTATCCCAATTCAATGCAAAACTTGTTCCTAGTTCTGATTCATCCCCAGACCTCCATCCCACCAAAATCACCTGGGTTTCTACACTAGGTCCCCACTCTATCACTGACCCTGGTGTAAACTGTATACATTGTAAGAAAACTTCAAGAAAAGTTCCCCTTCATTTTTTCTTCGTTAATAATACTAACAATTCTTACTACTCTTGTATTCCAGATTTTACATACATGTGTACCTGTTAGTGCAGTGCAGATTCATAAAAAAATTTAAATATTGTCATGTACAGAAATCATTCTTCACGCCTCTCCTGTATTGACAAAAACATAACACTGCTGGCAAAGAGTGACAGCTCACCTCAAAACTGAAAAACTGGTTTCATCAGAATTATTTTTGTGACCCTTGGTGAACTGATGTTCACTGGTGAACAGAAGTTGTTTATTTGTGGAAATGTGGAGTAATCTACAATGCAGAGTGCAGACCATGTGAGGTCTAAAAACCTCTGTACACAATTAAGTGGAACATGTTGCCTCATATAATACAGAACTGATTTAGTTTCGCAAGAAATAGATGGAAATTGAAAGTGGAATGCCAACTTCGAAAGGCAAATGGAAAAAGGTAGTTAAGGTACAGTTCGAAACGTTACAGATAAAAACTCGTCAGTGTAAATTATGGTTGTTCTAAAATTCAAATGAGTACTGCACCTTCAGACAGTGACGGGCATGGAATTTATTAGCTCACCCGCTGCAAAATTGCCTCCCCATTCCAAACTACCAGTTACTGTTTCAAATCCGGTTGCATAATAGGGTGAGGAGAGAGGGGGGCCACCTGTACTGAGAGAAACATAAACTATTTATCAATGTACCAATGTGCAACTGGTCTTAGAAGCAACCCATCTCAGATGGCGTAGTTTAGAGTTCATTTTTTTCAAAGGTATCTGTTTGTGGGGGTAAGGAGGTTGGTAGGTCAGTACTTGGCTAGTAGGCCCACCTGAATTTTGAGACCAGGAGAGCCAGTGGTTGCAAGGAGTCTTACAATAATACCAGTCTTAGGGTCGGCAGTAAATTGGGGGGGGGGGGGGGGGGGTTGTGAGGGGGAATTCCTTGCAGAGATGCAATGCACCTTGCCCCACCTCTCAATTTACCTGTTCCCTCAACTTTTGTTTCCCTGCCACTTTCCTGGCACCACTCCTGCCTTTAAGTAAGTCTTTTAAAGTATTTTTTGTGGTGTGGGGAGGGTGGGGTGGTGGTATTGGATGTGTCCACCTACCTAGGGGATTTGTGGGTGTGTGTGTGGGAGGGGTTAAATAAATTGATGCTAGCCTTTGCCAGATGAATTATTATTTAAAATATGACAGAATATATATTTTTATTGCCACTGTGTGATATTTTTCAAGTCTACAACTTTTTTATTGCAAAAAACCAAAAACCGACCTATAAACAGAGTTTTTTGGACAAAACCGAAGTCAGAAAAAAAACCTGCACAACAAATATCTATATTCAATGATTATTTTGTTGTGTGCCTATGTAAGTGGTTTAAATTACCTTCAAGGATAGTATTTAGAGTCTGGCATAAAATTTGTATTTTGTGTGAAAGCTATTTCGTTCTCATGATGTTACATAAAACTAAATTCTTGTAAACATTCGACTGGTTAATTAATGGGTTTTTGCAATTAAACTTCCAGCCAACACACTAGCTAAAATGTGTTTGAGCAAAGTGGTCTACACATGGACAGTATAATACATCGTCAAATTTCATCTGAATGGTTATAAAACAGAGTCAACCTGGAATATCCTAGATTATGTCTGAAGTTTCATTGGTCGAACTAATAAAAATGTTTTATTTTCAAAGCAGAGTTCACTTTGTTTCTTGGCAAATACAGTCCGAATATTTTTTTTTCTGTGGAAGAAGCGTGAAATATGATGTGTTTTCTAATTGTGCTGTGATCAGGAGGTTGATGGTAGAAGCCAAGGGGTAAATCAATTCTCCTTTGGTTTTTATTTTTCTAAAGTTAGAAGCTTCCATATATCCAGAGCTACTGATGATCTATTCAATGAAAATTTGAAACAAATTAACTGAGGAGCACAACTGCCTCGGCAAGTGACAATTCAGTTACATGTGTGATTAATGTGAATCAAAACCATACATTAATAAATACACGGAGAGTGGATTTCCACTGAACACTCATGGGGTGGAGTTCCACCTGGACAAAAACTCCTTCCTTGTTATAAAAAAAAATGGCAAGTCGATTTAAATTTCAACCATAGACCCCCTGGTTGAACCCAGAGGTCTATAGCCTAAAAGTATGCTGGTCCTTTACCTCTTTGACTTTGCATTATTGAGGAATCGGCAGTTATTGACTGGGTTTAATAAATTTCACTCAACGAGTGTTTTGATGGCAAATGGACACGCATAAAATGATATCTATAAGCTCAAATAACCTACCTACAAAGTCGGGGGGGGGGGGGGGGGGTGCTGTAAATGCGCGAAATCGGAAACAGGCATACCTCATCAGGATTTCTTAAAGGTAACAGTGCAAATTGTGCGTAAGTTGCCTAATGTCGCCGAAATGTTCCCATGTCCATTTATCTCTGTTGATGGAATTACTGATTTTGGACAATTTTAGGGCAAGCTGTGACCAGTGATTGCACAGACCTGCTTTCATCTTCTAAACATGTTCCAAGTTGATATGGTCAGAGAGCAGTCTGCTGACATGTCACTGGACCCACAAATGGACATCCGTATAAACATTTTTTCAGACTGACACAGCTGGCTCTCATTTCATTCCAACACATTCAAAGAAAATTCATTTCACTGGCCCTGCCAAGAGCTAGGAACTGTCGGTGGCGAAAAAGCCTGTTTGAAAAATCCTTATATGCGTGTTGAAGAAACAATTAAAGGCAGGATACCCCACAGTCAGGCTGAACTTGAAAGAAGGGAGGCCTACCGGTAGGCCAACTGAGGAGCTTGGCAGCACCAGGATAAGTTACCGCAGCGCCTTCTATACCCCCCCCCCCCCCCCCTCAGTCCGCGCGCTGTTTGCAGTAGTTGCACTTCGAACATTTGACAAGTGGCGATGTTGTGTATCCTTCTGAAGTCGCTTTTATGATATATCTGTAAGGACAACGAGTTTGGCATTGATTTGGAAATAGTCTCGATTTTATAGCATATGCACTCGCACACCCCAGCAGGCACGCGTCATGTTATTGAAATTTAACACACCCAATAAAATATATGTTATAGGCCTAATATTCGTGCTAAAAATAAGAAAAGAAAAGTCTTTTTGAGTGTTTTGGTAGGCCTACTGAATAATATATTTTCTTGAATATGTTAAATTCTGATAATGCGACGAGCGTCTATTTTCACATCCACATAAGGTCAAGTTTGTAATGTGACTGTGACAACAAGTTTGTGTCTCAACCAATGGTTGTGATGACGGAGTTTCATAAAATAATGCAAGTGCATCATCTTAAACATGCCTGCGACCAGAAGCAATCGATTACACCCCCACACGTACACCCTCTATACATACAAACAACACACAACCATACTCATGTGTAGAACCCACCCCAGCGCCATCACCCCTCTACACGCACACGCCCTCACAAACACACCTTTGCTTGGTATGTGTATAAAAGTTGTGGTCGCATTTGTCGGGATTAAGGGTTTAGAGTGTATCACGATTGTTTTGCTGCACTATTTTAACACACAATTCTATCCCGGTCCCTTTTCTTGAGAGGGGTCTTTCTATATTCCGTGGTTGCTTTTCAACACGCCTTTAACTCTTAATCCGCCGAGTATTTGTAAGATATTTTCTTCAAATCTGTGATTTAATCACAAATTCATATAAATTTAACTCAAGAAATCATTGGTGAAAAAAACATTCAATTTACAGGGGGTAAATTTAATTAAATATGTCTAAATTATACTTATTTTAATGGCAAGAAAAATTCTGTCCTGGTAGGAATATCCGCCAGCAGCAAGCAAGGAGATAAACCAAAATCAAACTGTGGCGCATTCTCATTCAGAACATTTAGAAGGCTTTCAGAGTGAAACCAGTTTTCGCTTGTCTGTCATGGCTAACTCAGACACAAAACACACCGACACACCCACGCACCTACGCAGTATCACACCCTCTTATCACAGTCTCACACCCACCCGCCAACCGGGTGACCCACCCACCCTACCTCCCTAGACATACAAGAATAGTTTAAACGCTCTCACTCGTTGGATGATTGCTTTGCATAACCCTTTTTATTTGCTTCTTCAAAATACCACTGGATATCTACTAAATTATGTTTGTTAGCACACTGTATAATTTAAAGATCTGATAGAGAAATCAAGGCAGGCCGCATACAATAACTTGGTGTAAGACGAATTTAGAAAAAAACAGCATTGGCTTCCAGCTGGTAACCTTGGATGTATCATTACTGATCGATAATTTAAGGTGAATACGTCCTTTGCAGTGTCAAGGTCGAGAATACCTCCCAAGAATAATGCTATCTGTAGTGAATCGCGTAAAGTATACTGAAATTAAGTTCAGTAACGAAACGACTCTCTGTACAATGAATTTCCCTTGCATTGTGATATACGAGGAATCTTGAAAATGCTTGCGATTGAAAGCATCACATGACTTTGTTGCCAACAGTTGAATCTGATAGGTGATTTTTCGAACAGCGTGAAAACTGGTTTCAGACGAAACAAAATACATTTCTATCTACCGAGTTATTTTTCTTGATAAGCGTTGTACTGTTTTCCACACTATCATATCAAACGGCCAGTGCCATTGGAAAAACAAGGTAGGGAGGCATGATAGTGTATACAAAATGATCACATCCCTTTACCCGAAATGAAATGCACTTTTACTTCATTCCAGGCTTCATTCAGTCGCTAGTCTGAAAAATAAGGTTCTCTTTGGAAAGCATTTGTTCTTCCATGCGGCCTTAATCTGGAACAGGATCGACAAATGGATGTCCAAAAGGCGTAATCTACGTGACTCCAAGGACAATTGGCAATTATTTTTAGCGTGAAAAGACCACGGCGTGAGAAGAAAAAATCCAGAGCTCTTAAATTTCCATAAAATCCTCTGGGACGACTCCCATCTGACCAGACTTTATCTATCTCACTTTCTCCCGAACAAGTGTATTTTACTTGTAGATTTACATTATATTACCCCACTTAATATTGACAGGCAGGTAACAAAAGTCTCCGTGCAGTAATTTTTATGGATGCATTTTCAACGGTTGACTTACAAATAAATAAAATCAGAGAGAGGGGTAGGGGTGAGAGAGAGAGAGAGAGAGAGAGAGAGAGAGAGAGAGAGAGAGATAATGCACTAAGCCATTAACTCTTTACTTACGTAACGGTCGTATCTGGCCATCGAATAAAGAGATCGACAGTACTTTTATCTTGCAACAGCATTTCTGTCGTCCTCTGACAACAAGTGTGGAGTCGCTTGTGGAAGTGCCGTAAACTACGGAAGCCCTGGAGGGACATTTTTTGTTACTAGTTATTACTTACTTGTTATTACAAATACCAAATAAAAAGTTAGTAATAACAAATAACAAATAAGTAATAACAAGTAAGTAATAACCGTGACAAATAAGTAATAACAAATAACAAGTAAGTAATAAAAAATAA
This sequence comes from Pictodentalium vernedei, assembly GCA_031216915.1. NCBI lineage: Eukaryota > Metazoa > Mollusca > Scaphopoda > Dentaliida > Dentaliidae > Pictodentalium > Pictodentalium vernedei. The sequence goes on along the minus strand of CM062290.1, from coordinate 163,754,282 downwards.
GTAATAACAAATAAGTAATAACAAATAACAAGTAAGTAATAACAAATAAGTAATAACAAATAACAAATAAGTAATATTATTATTTATTTGTTATTACTTATTTGTTATTACTTATTTGTTATTTGTTATTACTTATTTGTTGTTACTTATTTGTTATTTGTTATTACTTATTTGTTATTTGTTACTTGTTATTACTTATTTGTTATTACTTTTTTGTTATTTCTTATTACTTATTTGTTATTTCTTATTTGTTATTACTTACTTGTTATTACTTATTTGTTATTACTTACTTGTTAATACTTATTTGTTATTACTTATTTGTTATCTGTTATTTTTAATAACAAATAAGGAATAAGTGCCCGATCACCCTCCCTACTATGAGCAGGCTGCAATTTTTATTACTTATTTGTTGTTACTTACTTGTTATTACTTATTTGTTATTACTTATTTGTTATTTGTAATAAAAAGTAAGTAATAACTAGTAACAAAAAAATTCCCTCCAGGGCTTCCGTAGTAAACAGCATTTTTGATGATGGGGCAAGACCAAAAAATAGCGTTCATGTACACCGTATCTAGGAAGCAAAATGACATTTGTTCGCCGTTTAGGAAGAAAAAAAAACATTTAAAGTCTCGTCCTCTCGTCTTGTTAGGTGAAGGGTTAATATCATGGTATTTTTTTTTTTTTTTTGGAAAATCGAGTGGAATGAAAAGTGTGTATTTGTCAGAATCGTCGAGCTGTGTGACTTCGTCAGTAAACCGTTTGTGTTCACGTCTTTATAGTTGAAAACAAGGATTTTAGATTATGTTTTATGTAACTAAGTGCCTTTTCAAAAGCACCAGCATTGAGTACTCTTCACTTTCATCAAAATTTATCACTCGGCCTTAATGTTTTCTTTCAGGTCCGCAGTTAAAAGTTATTTCTACTATGTCCGTTGGATATGAACGCATAGATATAGAAGAGTGTAAAACTAGAGGTATACACGTAACGAACACACCAAATGTATCCACCGACAGCGTGTCCGAGCTGACAGTTGCCTTGTTGTTGATGACGTCACGCCGTTTACTAGAAGGTAAGAGCTAAACTGGACTGCTGCCAACAAAACAAAGTGAATGACTCGCGCTTTGTCAACATATTATTTCACTCGCAATTAATATGTTGATGTGGTGAAGTGTCGCTGGATTTATTCAGTTCTCCGCCTGACTATCTAGCCAAATCCACTGTCTTCAAATTAGTCCGACACAGGCTGGGCCTGACCTGGAAATTTTGGTGTGTACGCAATGTTTTTGACGTTTCCGGGGAAACTTTTTGTGCTGAATTCGAATCCGTTTGAGGCCAGTCTGTAAACTTTGGGGAATTTGAGTTATTTGCATTTTTTCAAAATGGTCGATAAAATGGTGGAATTTTTCAAAAACTAAGAATGAGGAATTTTGTGAAATTTTATCGTCCTTTCTGAAGGATATCATTGTGGTAAGTTCATATTTACCTGCCCACCTCATGTTAAGCAAACACTATCGGGTTATTCAGCCCTTGTTATGTACAAAGAATAAAGAGCGTTGAATAACCACCAATTTATTTATTTATTTATTGGTGTTTAAGGTCACATATTTCTGCACAATGGCTAACCGTGACCGATGTATAACCACCAAGAGTGCCAATCACTACTATCGTGTTCATTGGGTCATCCCAGTACGTCCTTGTTATGTCAGTGATTGGTACTCTTGGTGGTTATACGACGCTCTTTATTCTTCGCAAACATCTGAATTTTTCAAAACTGATCTAATTGTTTCTTATATCTCAGCCTTTTCTTGCCAATTTGTAGTTTATTTCATTACAGGTAACCTCTTTCTTCATTCACGTACGATTTGACGTGCAACTGGCCATTCGTTTACATTATATATAACAGGGTACACTTTGTCGAAGCCTATTTTCGTGCAATAATAGGCGATACAATGGCATGCCATTCGCACACTTGCTTGTTCTGGGAAACTATCCCGAACTGTATGAACAAAAAGGAAGTTTTGATCAAAGTCGGCCCCGATCGAATATTGTCGATCATTAAAGAAAGCAGACAGAGTGGTGATGATACACACGTCGGTCTTAATGATCAGTTAGGATCAGACCCTACTCTTACTTTTACATGGCATAGGACATGTGTGTCAACATACACTTCACAACATCACATAAGTTGACATCTCAAGTGAAATGCGGCTTCAGATGATGACCCCCTGAAAAAACGGATCCGAAGGTCTGACGTCAAACCGTTCCTGTTCAAGGAACAATGCCTGTTTTGCGGAGAAAGGTGTGAAGACGTCGACAAAAGACATCCAGACCGGTGGCGCAGGGTCGCTTCTTATTGACAATGGAAGCTACGAGTGTGGAAAGAAAGGTCACTGAAATAAGTGAAACATGCAAGAAAAATGCCACAATTGTCACAAAACTCACCACAGCGCGCAATTGCACGGTGGGCGCAAAGTAGGTATGTTGAAGAGACTGCAGGGTTATTCATTGGATGGGCTTGGTGATCATCGTGCAGGCATGGGCGCTGTGTTTGTCCAAAGTACCCACCTGATCAGTGCTTGTTACAATTATCCGGTTAGAGAAATGACCGAAGCCAGGGTCAATGTCTGGGCATTCAAAACAGAAAAGGCGCGATTACCTGCCCCAAGCTAGCAAGCCTTCCATCCACAACTGAGTCGTTCCACGAGAATGTTAAAAGGGCCCTCATTCAAGCCATGTACTGATACTCTTGTGAGTCGTGCATCCCACCAAAATTCGATCCATCTGATTTTGGATGGGCCACTAATGACAAATCTAAGACTTTGATACGTCACTAGGTACATGTCTGAACTCAGTGGTCTGTAATAAGTTGACTTTTTACACACAATCTAGCTGTATCAGATACGTGTTGCTGCATTGTCCGACTTGATCTAATTAAGTCTCCAAACTATCTCACAGCTGGTTATGAAAATGATTCCCTCGACAAATTGGTTGATTTTCCAGCCATTTTGGTGGCCATCTTTATACCTACAAAGGTCAAATATCTTGAATTCCTTGGATTTAGTGTAATCTGTAGGTTGATTTCATTTTCGCACAATGATATACCCTATAAATAACGGTACAATAGCATAGAAATGGTTCATTCTTAATGTTCCGAAAATTCGGCCGCCATTTTGTCGGCCATTTTGAAAAAAATTGCGAATAACTCAAATTCCCCAAAGTTTACAGACTGGCATAAAACGGATTCGAATTCAACACAAAAAGTTACCATAGAAACACCCAAAACATTGCGTCCACACCAAAATTTCCAGGTTCGACCCAAAAATCCACTAATCTGTGTCGAACTAAATCCGAGCTCCGATGTAACAGAAGTGGTTGTTGTAACAGAAAAATGGGAGCAAATTTTAACTAATAGACCCTCACGCATGCGCCCGTCGGTCTGAAGCTAGTGATCCAACCGCAAGCAGTTCGAGCATGACTCTTGTGCATTTCTCAGGAAAATGTAAATTGGTAATTTTATATGAATTGGGAAGGAAATCCCCCCCCCACCCCACCCAAGATGTATATTAGCTCAACCTTTCAGCCCAGAAGGAGCTTATTTTTATGATTTTTATATTTATGCCCCCATCTGAAATCGATGACATATAAATGACCGATAATAAACATCAGTTGCCCACTGAGCTCCAAATTGGAGTTGGGTGTATTATAATAACCCACCCTCTGTAGTTTATATTTATTTATTCTAAAGTAATCCCCATAACCTCGATGGGCTTGTTATGATGAAAGAGGCGTACGTTCTTTTATAGAGAAATGAACAGCTTAACTCGTTACCTGTCGCAGCGGCCATATAAAACTAGGGCTGTGCACAAAAAGCGTCATTCAGATTCTATTCAATTTCTCCTTCCTAAAACATAGCATGTCACCCTTGTTGGAACGAGCTTGTCGAGCTTGTGCGAACGGGGATGGGGTGGGGGGGGGGGAATAAGCTATGTTTTGGAGAGTTTGGGAGCTATAATGAAAATTTCAATTATCTGAAAAGATCCTTTATCTTTTCATGTCAGGTAAAAGGTTAAGATAAACGAGAGTGAACTGGTCGATTTGTCTTCAGATTATATTAAATACAGAAAAATACGGAAGTCACGGTTGGATGAAAGATAGTCACAAATGAATACACACTGAAATTGATTGAATGTGATAAATGTGCATCATTGCTAAATATTTTTTTTTGATATGTCTCCAAACTTCTCATATCACACATGCTCTTATTACATCAAATTTAATTCACTAGTCTGTTGCCAATCTGTTGGCTAAGTGCTTTGAAAGAAACCTCATGGCAGCACATGGTTAACATAACAAAAGTATGCGCCTTGTCTATCAGTCACCGATATACACTCTAAACGAGCTAGTTTAAAATTAACCCAAATCAACTAGGTTGAGTGAATATGAACCTCAGTTCATATTCACTCACCTCAGTTCATTTAACCCAATTGATTTTAGAGTTTATGCTGTGGCCGAGATAGCGTGGACTGGTAGGTTAGTCAATGCAACAGACGGCATGTTTGGCGTCGCCATTTAGCGTCTAAAACGTTATGTTCTTGATATACTCCTCTCATGTCAGGTTGGATACCACTGTGGTGATTCGTATGCATGATATCTTGTCTTCCTTAGATTTTACAACGACTGACCTTTAGCAGATTTGGGTAAGTTTTGGTCTCTTCCATCAAACAACCATATATTTTGAACTATTTTCGTACACGAAAGTAGCCACTGTACTTCTACATTTTCTGTAGGAATCGCCTAAATGTCCGACTGCCCCGTTCTGTCCTATTTTTGTACACTTCTCCTGCATTTATAAACCGATGCTTATTTTTTGCATACATGATCAGTAGGAGACATAACTGCACGTAGTTTGCAATTTCGTGGAGATGGCGATCCGTTCCCAGTGGGAAGCCTACATGTGCGACCGAAAATAGATAAGAATCTCAAATAGTTTGGTTTTCTTCACTAAATGATTGCTAGCAAGTACATTTTTCTAACTTTCCCCATATGAACATCATGACTGATGCGCCTTCATCGAGACTGATGGGCAAAATCACAATATCCTTGTTCTCTGTGGAAACCATACGTCTGAAAATAGATAAAAATTTCAAATGAAATATTAGATATTTTAGTAAAATCTCTCATAAATGGTCAATGACAAGTACATTTTTACTTTCCCCCCTTTGGGTCCCCTTTGGCTGACATTTTTCCCAGACGGGGCAAAATTCACAATCCCAGTGAGAACTATCAACGACCGTAAGAACCATATGCCTGAAAATAGAGACATTGAAACGATTTGATTTTTTTTTTTTGTTAATCCTTTTGTGCACTGTATATTAAATACACACAACCTCAAAAGAAGTGAATGTGGTGGTACAGTATACTGTTATCAAAAACGTGGTATTTTTTTTTTGTTTTTCGATCGGGTCGCAACACACTTCAACACTAGCGGGTAGAGATGTCATAAATAGAATATTTCGAAGAGAAAGAAAATGAAAAAAGCATCTCTGATTCAATATTCTCTCCTTTTTTCGGAGGGTGAGCTTCTACAATACTGAGTGGGAGAAAAGCTGAAACATAATTCGCCGTGGATCGCAATCCACCAGTCGCGATCCGAACGAAATGTTTTGCCGATTTTAAGACCACAGTACTGTATTAATCACCCCCAAGATGATAGTTTTAGTATTATACTAAATTTGTCATAAGGGGCAAGTAATTGCAAATGGCAGTTTCCAATTTGTGTCCAATGTACCCATTTTTGTCTAATGTTGTAAATCATATAAAAACACATTTTCTCTAATTTCAAGTTTATCATACTGTTAAATTTTATTTCCACAAATTTTAAAAATATAAATGACAATGGAACACATCAGACCCTCAAATATCAAAATCAGTTTCAATCAGAACAAGCAGTTATTGGTTAATCAGAAAACTGAACAGTAAAGTCTTTCTGAAATGAACTGTCCGGATTGATTAATATCGAGTTTATTTAGACAGTATATATTTGGTACACTTCACTCTACAGTTTTCTCATCAACATTAAATAAACAATGTTCTAGTTAATATCAGGGGCGGCGGAACGATTTTCAAAGTGTGTGTGTGTGTGTGTGGGGGGGGGGGGGGGGGGGGCTGAGGATCCAAAACCGGTTCGGTGATGGGTGGTTGTCGGTAGCCCCCCACGGTTCGGCCAGTCGTACGGAAATTTTAAATTCCAGGGTCCCAAAACCCCAATTTCCATGCATCTGAGCGGATATTTTGAGATTTTTCAGTAGATGTATTTGAAAGATTTCACAATTTGAGAGCCGTTAAGAAACATCGGTAAAGCATACAGATGAGGTTCATTCGTAACGACCAAAGCTGATAAACATACCTCACCTGTATGCTTTACCAGACGTTAATAGCAATTATACTGTCTGTGGATTATCTTGTCTGGGGGTGGATTTGGTACTTATATGTCTGTAAGATCACGATCTCTTTCAGTTAACCGATTTTTTAACAGACTGTACACATTTTAGCTTTTGCCTCCACTTACTGCAAAAAATGATCCGAAATCCATCAAAACTAACCAGTACGAGAGAAACATAGCTGGCGGAAATATGGGGAAGGCTCTGCATCCGCCCCTTTTTTTACGGATCAGTTGTGTTACATTATCATTTATAATTTCTGAAATATTTTAACTCGCGCTGTCAAGCTACTCAGGCAGAAGAAAAAAATGTAGCAGAAGAAAAATATAAATTCGAATTCAATGGTATTCATTCCTACTGTTGTCTTCAAACCGTGAGATAAAATGACTGAAAAGTAGAGCATATGGCAAAGCCAAGTTTATACGGAAAGCAATCAATATTTAACTCAGATTAGGTACTAAGAGCAACATATTGATTATTCTCCAAATATTTTCCATCATGCAAAAATGAAGTCAATCAATTTCAAGCTTGTTTGACAGAGCTCTGTGAAACAACACCTGCTTGTTTATTGGGGTTAGCGACACTTTCAACAGCTTGGGTCGCATCGTGTTGGACAGTTTTGCTGGTAGAGGAAGCCGGAGAGAACCTCTGAGCAGCAGCGAGCAACTGTCAGACTCTCCAACTTACTAACTCGGCACAAGCAGCGTTAGCAGCAGCAGGAGGCAAGTGTATCATCGACGGACAGTACGCCTTGGTACACAGCGCCACCATACCCCCAGGCAGGCAATCGAAATTAAGTGCCTTGTCCACGAACACAACGCGGTTACTGCTGGTTAGGATCGAACCGTTAGCCTTTCAGTTTAGAGTTCAATGCTCTAACCACTGAGCCACCGTACTCCCCATTGAATTGATTTAATTCTTACCTTGCATTATGGGAAAAATGTGCTGCTTGAAATCGATATTTTGACATCAGTGTGCAGAGAAAAGAGAGATTTATTTGGCCTCGTTTTATTATATTATTCCAGAATAATCAATATGCTGTACATGTCTATTTCAGTATGCGTTTGATCCTCGCCCACGTGGCAGAAAGGCAACGCCCATAAATCTTCTTACACAAGAAGAGTACCGCGTATATCATTTACACCCCACCCTTCCATGGACAGGGGTACAGGGCAGCTGCAACGAAGCCCTTGTCCATTCTGGTAAACTTATTGAATTGTATCAGACAAGATTTTCCGGTTTCCCAGTTCATAATGTAGCACAGCAGCAATACTTCTCCGATAACGCGCTCTACCCATTTTCAGATCTTAGGAACTCGTCCACTGAGTTCCAATATGTTCTATGTGCCTATTGGCACATAGAACACATTGGAACTCAGGAGACGAACTGCACATACAAGAACGTTTCTTAGATAGTTTGATTATTAATCCCATATGTTTTTGGTTATTTCAGGAATAGAAGCCATTCGTAGTGGTGTATGGCAGAGCTGGCAGCCGGAATGGCTGTGTGGTACAGAACTCGCCCAGAAAACGCTTGGAGTTCTCGGACTCGGTAGAATTGGATATGGCGTTGCTACAAGACTAAGGCCTTTTGGTATATCCAAGATCTTGTACCACGACGTGGTCGCTGTAAGTTACGCAGCCGATCTTCATGCAGAATATGTAGATTTTAATACGCTGCTGGTGGAATCTGATTTTATTTGTATCTGCTGTAACCTTACTCCCCAAACAAAGAACAAATTCAACAAGAAAGCATTTGCCAAGATGAAGAAAACTGCCATATTGATAAATTCGGGAAGAGGCGGCGTAATAAACCACGAGGATTTGTATCATGCTCTAAAAAACGGCGAAATCCAAGCCGCAGGTCTTGATGTTACGGATCCAGAACCTTTGCCACACGATCATAAACTACTGACTTTAAAAAACTGTAATGTACTTCCACACATGGGCAGTAATACATGGGAATCCAGGAATCTGATGGCTGAAACGGCGGCCAAAAATATCCTAGCTGCTATTCACAAAGAGAGGCCAATAGGTCAAGTGATATGAGTGAATACAAATAAATAGAGGCAGGAATGCAATCAGCTAATCTGTTTCCCAGGGCAATCTCAATCTTATTATTCACACACTTTAACCCTTTACCCAACGCAGACGATACCAAAGTTTATTATTTTAAATATCATTTTTTCAAATTTTTCAAAAAATTTCAACAAAACCATATCATGTGACCCCTTGTTGGAACGAGCTCAACGAGCTCGTTCCAACGAGGGGTCACATGATATGATTTTGTTGAAATTTTTTGAAAAATAATATTTTTTCAAATGCTGAATTTACATATTACGCGGGCGGATGCGGGCGATTCGTTGGGTAAAGGGTTAATACTATTTTCATCAGAAGTCCTGCGTTCTGAGCATGTTCTTTTTTTGCACGGTACAACTGACAGAAGGATAGATAACTTCTTAGTATCATGTCGACCCCATGTCCACACGGTTGAAATTGACCGTAACTATATTTTTATTTAAAATAACTTCAAAGGTTACAAACTATGATGCTTGAGTCTCAATGGAACAACCCCGCCGCGATTTTCCCAGATGAATCTTGAGCTGTGGTTTTAGGAAGATGTGGAAAAAAAAACAAACCGTCAACAACATCTTCAACAAAAGAGTTTATGCATACCATTATAATATATTTCGTTCAGATAGTCCTAAGGTAGTGGCTTATTGGGAAAAAATTTTTGTCAACAACAAGTTATGCGGTGCGTTGTTATGTATAAAAAGGAATGGCTTGTTTTCTGAATACACAGAACAGCAAAGCCATCACTCTTTCTTTCGGGTCATTTCAAGTATAAAGACAATCACAAGGGGAATAACCTCTGTTCAACTCTTACGTTTTCAAAATATTTTATTCGTCCCCGACTCATAAGGTAAGCCACGGATTATGTTTTACGACATTTTGCATCCGACCGACAAACGTCAGAAGGAGAGCAAACTGAAGTGCTAAAGTAAATCTATCTGTACGGAATGGGGTATTTTAAATTGCCGTAAATAGAGCTGAATGAGAAAGTGATTGTTTTCCTTGAGCATAAATTATCTTCCCCGCCTTCATCCTCCAAACGAATGAAAAGTCAAACGGCATCTTTGAAAATAAATTCTATAAACTATATACTCCTGTTTGCCTCAGAAGTTGGTATTTTCAAGTATGTGGGAAAGCCCCCTCCCCGCCCCCTTCCCTCCCCACCCCCTCTTATAAAAAAGTACCATGGTAAACCATGGTAAATACCAAAATACCCTGGTAATACCATGGTAACCATGGTATTACCTGGGTATTTTCGGATTTACCATGGTTTACCATGGTACTTTTTTTTATAAGGGCCCCAACCCCGTTGTTATGAAATAGCGTATCTAGGGATCCGATAATGTGAGCAAGATGCACACCTTCATGAAAAATGTATAAGACTGATCGGCGATATTGTGAATCAACCCTGGAACTGGAAAAGTAAATTTTTAGAGCCATAGATAAGACGCGTAAAGACGTTGAAATGTACTGCAAGTTAATCTCAAGGTAACGACAAAGCACAGACAGTACTATTCACAACCAATTACTATTCAATTTTTTTCTTATTTTTTCTCTAAAACATATCTTATCAACGCACTCTTTTCTGTATTTTCATGGTCTTGGCAAAAGTCGAAGAGAATTATATTTTGATAACAATCTTCCCCCCCCCCCCCCCCCCTTTTTTCGATTGATTCTGGCGCGTTCATATTATCAGGCATAAAAATGAATGCGGGAGCGTTCTATCTGTGTCGTTGGCATATGCAATACAGAATAAGAACATTTGTTATATCGTCGCTTAAGTGCTAGAATGCCCTATGTCCCCTAGGGCATTCTAGCACCCAGGCGACGACATACTTCCACTAAAAACATTAGGAAATAGCGAAAAATGATACATCGTACTTTTCGTCATGCCTGACGATATTAGGTTATTTAAAATCGCATTTTTCACTGTTGGTACAACCGGCGAATTACAGTGAAAAATAGTATCAACGAACATGAAATAAACTCGCAAAAATATGAAAGTGAGAGATGTTTATGTTTTCATGGTGAAAAGTTGTTGTCATTTTTAATTGCTTGGTGTTGATAAAAGATCGAGTTGTTTCTTTTAATGCATTGCTATCATTTCAGGTAAAAGATCGAGTTGTTTCCCTTTGAACATTATAACCTTTGTGGAATAAAACATCCAATTGGCAGTTGCATTAAACCTTTCACCCCTGTCCTTGTGCAAGAAAAGCTGAGGGGACTATTTGTTTCCCGCGTGAAAAATTTCGTCACTGAAAGCGATTCGCTGGCTTCCCAAAGATGACTACTCGTCGGAAATTTATATTTCACCTGCTAGTCACTCATGAAATAATTATAGTATCCACTCAAAAAACATTTGTATCCTTTATTTTTTTTTTGTATCTGACTATATGTGCAGCGCAGATTGGACAAAATATGTTATTAACTCCTTACATGCTGCAGGCGGATAGTCCTGACTAGGACAGAATCAATTTGAATGTATTTTTTCACCAATGATTTCTTGGGTTACATTTAGATGCATTTTTCATCAGATCTAGTCATGTCTGCCCTATATGATAAATACCTTAAAAATACTCGGCGGGTTAAGAGTTAAATATTTTAACGTCTTCTCAAAACTAACATGCCAAGAACTTGTGGCGAAAACAGCTGACGTGACATCACGTGTCTTTGTAACAAATTCTTATCTGAAGCTCGGGTATTATTATCTTGGATGAATGGTTGTTTCTAAGTTTAATTTTCAATTTTTGTATTAGTTGTATTCATTTTATACATATAAAGAGAGAGGATATGGAATGAATGTTTTTCTCATATAATATTTATGAAACGAGTCTAAGAATTTTCCGTTTTGGCGAGCCTCTAGCGAGCCCAAACGGAAAATTCGGACGGGTTTCATAAATATTATATGAGAAAAACACTCATTTCATATTCTATTTATCATATGACACACACACGCACAAATTAGCCACTTAGTCTGACTTTTTAACCCATCACCTAACTTGAGTTGCAGACGGCACTTGGAAAAACATCCTCGTATAGCTAAAAACTTTGCATTTTTTGCTTCCAAAACATAGGTTATGACCCCTCATTGGAACGAGCTCGTTCCAATGAGGGGTCATAACCTATGTTTTGGAAGCAAAAAGTGAAAATATAAAAAAAAAATAAATGGCGTTTTTCTTGTAGGTAAAAGATTAATACAATATAACCCACCCTAAATAGGACAGATAACGTAAATTCTCCCTACTGAAATTATGCAAATGTGACCCAGTTGTATTTTGTTTAGTCAATCAAATTGTCCAGTTTTGAAATTGACCAATGAAAGCTCCCAACTCTAATTATGCAAATTATTAAAATGTGGCCCAGTTGTATTTTGTTCAGCTAATCAAATTGTCTAGTTTTGAAACTGACCAATGAAATTGACGGAAGACTTTATCACTGATCAATATGAACACAAAATATCAAATGTTTTAAAGTGAACAAAACGGACGAGTCATATGATAAATGTATATATTATTTCTGTACGTTACAGTGGAACCTTTGTTTCATTCTAACCCGTTGGCTGTTGACATCTGGTCAGTGTTCGTGCGCACTGAAAATAATTTCAGTACTAGGAAAGCAAGAAAATGTTGTGATTGTTGGTTGACAGGATTTATGATACTTAGGACTTCGAATGTTTGACATTTTTTTATCAGTTTCTATCCCCTGTTTTTCTTCTACCACAAACTGCGTGTCAGAATTTTGCCAGAGCAATGAGGTTTTGCCAAAGCTTTTCTGCCAATATTGCAAGGTTAGTTAAACTTCCGTGTGACAAGCCCGCTGACAATTGCAATTTGTGCTACATATTCCAAGACAAGACCAGAACGACTGTACATCTTGAAGGGGAAAACTGTTTTGCATGAAATAGAATCTTTTAGTTACAAAGTGGTATGCTAGTAATTCTTGTCCCTGTTCATATGTAGTTATTTTTGAATATATCAAGATTGGGCAAGTGACCCTTATCTCGCCTACCATATAGATATGCAATTCAGTAGCAAAATGAAAACTGTATGTTTAACTTATAGTTTAATGCAATAAAAATATCTTCAATATTTCTTGCGTGTTATGTGTTACTTTGGTATTGTGTATATGCTACCGTTCACATACATTTAGCGATGCGGAAGCGACAGTGCCATTGCCGTCATGCCATGGTTAGCATGGAGCTTAAATCTTAGTCCTACGGAGCTCCATTGGGACATTGTTAGACGTACGATACGAATCATATTTCCTGCATCTTCTTGGAATATCTTCACAGGACATCATCCAATAATCTTTCAATAACTTTATTGGGATGCAAGGTCTGTAATCAATGCCGTTTGGTTGTATAAATCATTAATCTCTCCAGTTAATGCAAACACTGGCTTTCAATTCCTTACCTAACACGGATGGAAGACAATACTTACAACGACGGCCTTGAGTAACACTGAAGTTTTCATTGTTTGCTTAAAAAGCATAGCTCATGATCCCTCATTGAAACCAGCTCGGCGGCCTCATTCCATTGAGAGTTGCTAAGCTATTTTTTTTTTGGGGGGGGGGGGGGCAAAACTTGAAAAAAGAATTGAATTTGAATGGTAAGTTTTATGAATAGCGCTGACTGGACATGGCTGTTGTGTTAGGTAAAGGGTTAAAGGGGGTAATTATGATTTTACTGAACTAAACGAGATTCTACTTTGTAGCAGGAATTAATTACAGAAACACGAACAATTTGTTGTTTTGTTCTAGTTCAGACACACACTATAATCAGACACCATATTGTATCTTCTGGTAAAAGTGAACCCAGCATTATTGTTAATCACTTTTCAGTTTTATATTTAATATAATTTTTGTGTCGCGATCCATCTGTGATCCTCTCAAGAGTTAGGAAGCACCTTTACTACTATTGCCATTGCAGTTGTTGTGTTGTTATGTGGCACACTTGTCGAAGGAGTTCTTTAATCGGCGCACCAAAGATACCAGAAGGTATTAATAAGGTACAACATTCTAATTCAAGCAGATAAACCTTGTAACGGAATTGGGTTATAGAACCAATAAAATTAACGGTTTGTTACTCTTTGGGGGATGATAACTGACGACACTCGATTGTATTACTAAACCCCGTTTAAACACCGTTTTTTCCGAATCCTGTCCTCGCGAGCAGTGTTATGTTTAATCCTTTGAATCCGAGCGGCTCTTTATTCCAGCCAGGAACATGATACGACATAACGTCATTATATATGATGGCTGTTCAGTAAATGTGTGGGATAGACCAGTCAGTATTTTCAACATGCAGCCCCAATGCTGTTCGTTGAAATTATTGATTGGTCTACTCCAAATAATGAATATGGATGGACTCTTCTAATTGCTGTCAATGAACTGGCATGGAAGATACCGCTCGAGTTCAAAGGGTTAAAACAAATGGGACAATCCATTATACACTTTGAGGGAAATTTAGTAATAAATGAATCCCACAGCCCCCATTGGGCAGTAAGATTAAATTGTTACTGATGCAGGCCACCAATTTGTTCTCCATTGCGTCCTCTACTCGCTCGCTACCAACTTTCCTTTAAGTTCTGCCCCCCCCCCCCCCCCCCCACCTCGCAGTCCAGCGGGTCAGCCTGCCTCTATCGTAGTTGAGAATAGATCGCATTGTTTCTCTCAGTTTATTTTCACCGTTCAAGATTAAAGATCGAGTTGTTTCCCTTAGTACATTATTTTCATCTTGAAAGCAGGTGAAAGCACAAAAATTCAACTGACGAGAGTCTTAACCTTCCATTCTTCCAACACCACAACAAGCTATTTTGGAACCAAGTACTTACAATGTACACATATTGATAATATCATATAACAAAACGATATTGGAAAACATATGTTCCTAACTTCCTACATGACCTTCAGGGCAAGATGTGGTACTTGTTTGAAAAGGAACACACTAAAATCGAAGGTCAACTTTTAGGGGGAAAACTGTTTCAAATGTGTCTCAGTTGTCAATTCTTCAACATACTGTTCTAACGAGGAACGTTTATATGCGATGGAACTATTTAAGCTCTTTTAGCGTTTTCCAACACAATTGTATCCCGAAAAAAAACGGGACGCGTGGTGAACGAGGACGTTCTTATTCAGAAAATGTTACTGTAAAAACGCCATCGTGTGGCTCCAGTACTTACTCTATCAAATAATTGCACATCCTCACACCCCAAGCCACTAACATTCACAAACATGTTCAGTTCCAATTTTCCAAGAAAATTAATCCTTAAAATGTAAGATGTAAGGCTGGCTATTACATGTATTAACCCTTTGAACCCTATCGGCGGTTTTTAAGGCCAGGAACATGACACGTCATAACATCATTAAATAGGATAGCTGTTCAGTAAATGTGTGTGGAAGACCAATCAATATTTTCAACCTGCAGCCCTGAGGCTGCACGTTGAAAATATTGTTTGGTCTACCCCAAATAATGAACATAGACTCTTCTAATTGCTGCCACCATTGAACTGGCATGGAAGACACCACTAGAGTTCAAAGGGTTAAACCAAACCTTTAGAAGAAAAGGAGACCGAAGCTATGTGTTTGTACCTCTTAGTTACTCTATTTACCTTTCATAGCGTTTTAATAAAAGCAAAATTTGGTTGGTATTGCAGACTAGCTAGTCCACCATGGCCTATGTGTGTTGATAAAAAAGCTCGTTTTGTTTCCCTTCGTGCATTGCCATCCTTTCAGGTGGAAGGTCGAGTTGTTTCCGTTCATAAATTACGACCTTTATGAAATACAAAATCGAGATATCAATGGTTTTAAACCTATTGCTCCCTCGCACCACCCCAACCTGGTTTGGAAAAAGCACCCATGTTTTCACACAACACAGCATCTTTAAACAATTTCAATTGAAAAACTAAATATTTCCAACTGACTTTCAAAACACTGAATTTTCTCTGGGAGGAACGGCTTTTGTAAAACAGGTCGCAACTTTTTAATCTTATCTTAATAACATCGAATGTTTTAAGCAACATCTTCACTTACCACAGTCAGTTACATGCTCTCACCCTTGGTTTTAGAGTAAGCATAATATGTGAAATACTGATGATTCACATCTGTATTCTGTGGAACACCAACGAAGACTGGGTAGAATGAATGAACAGCCAACCGTTTATGAATTTCAACTCCCTTTTAAATATGAAATCTGGCGGAGAGTGTGCTTCGTGACACACTATCAGAGTTTCTGTATGTTTGAGGAATTCTAACCAAATGCACCACATGGTTCTGTGGCATTATTATTCAAGTGATAGCCTTCCATGTGGTTCCTACCTGAGACGTTGGTGGGTAGAACAGTCGTTATCTCCCTCATTATCTCTGTTGTCAATGCACGATAAAATCAATTGGCTTAAAAATCAATCCAAATCAGCTGGGTTAAGTGAATGTGAACCCTTTTGGGTTCATATTCACTCAACCCATTTGAAATCAGTTGAATCAAAATCATATTCACTCAAGTTCATTTTAACCCAACTGATTTTAGATCGTACAATCTACTAGACGATAGCAAAACTTGTTCATTGGATAAATATCCAGTTAACGTTATTCAACAAGATACTAGATTTAGAAATTGTTGGAAACATTCCTCTCCCACAAACCATTGTAATTTATAGAATAAAACATAAAAGATAGATTGGACTGCTTGCGAAGCTGCTGGGCCCAAAGGTCAGCAAAACTATCTAAATGAAATACCTCAATATCAGTCAGAACAAGCCGTCCTAACTAGGAGTCGTAAAAATATTTCAAACCAGAGCAGGATCAGTAGCATATCTGACCAAGCAAGACGCATTCAGAAGACCAGAATAGCTCGATCTTTTTTTACGTTTCTTTGACCCACAATATGGATAAACAAATGCAGAGGCAAGACTAAGCGTCGATCGCACAGCATTCATACCAAATATATTCTGTTTTGCTATACAGCTGTTATTTTTGCCGATTAACCATTTACCTAACGTGAAAAGCAGACGACACTTGCAAAAAAAATTCTTGAATAACTAATTTCTTTCATTTTTTCTCTCAAAAACATAGGTTATGACCCCTCGTTGGAACGAGCTCGACGAGCTCGTTCCAACGAGGGGTCATAACGTATGTTTTTGAGACAAAAAATGAAAAAAATAGTGAAAATTAATTGGCGATTTTTGAGAATAGCGCTGGCCGGTTTTGGCCGTTACGTTGGGTAAAGGATTAACTAATATTTGCACAAACATATTAGGATCGTTCGTTATGGCCTCAGGACTCACAAGAATTATTACAATGGTATTCCACAAAACTATCTACCAGATTACTTACTTCATAGAAGATCACGTTAACCGAGATTTAAGACCAAATGGCATTAACTGTTGTTGTGAATTTGATAGTGAAGACCACCATCTTTCGACATATACTGAGTCAAAAAAGAAAGAATAATAAACTTTGAGGAGCACTTTTTTAGTATTATCGACTTTAATCCCCCCAAAATTATTGTAAATTCATATTTAGTCAGGACGTCACAATTCATACATGGAGTGAAATGAAAAGTTCAATAGCGTGTATGTCCACCGACATCGACGGCGCATGGACCTGGATGCCACCCTGTGGTATTGCTTTCCACTTCTGCCTTAGAACAATACGTAAATCGCCTAACGTCTGAAGATCGTGAAGTCATACCCGACGGTCCAATTTACCCAAAGATGCTGGATTGGCGACAAATCTGTCGAAAGTGGGGACCAGGGAAGAAGTTCGATGCTCTGCTCCTCAAGAATGTCACGACAGAAACGCGCCACGTGACATCGGTCATTGTCTTGCTGAAATAACTGCAATCCGACGTTAGAGTTGAACAACGGGACATAAACAGCGTTAAGAATTTCGTCCCTATATCGCTGTCCATTCAGATTACCATCGATGAAGAGCAACAATACCCCCGCCGAAACGGTCGCATTCCCACACGCAAGCATCAGAAAACCTTTCTCCCCGTCGGCGATACAGTCTTGCCCTACCATCGGCGCGCCGTAGACAAAATCGTGATTCATCACTAAAAAGAAGTGTGCACCAACGCTGCTGAGTCCAGCGAACACGCTGGCGTACCCATTCCATTCTGATGGTACGATGACGTTGGGTAAGCATTGGCCCGTGGTATGGATGCCGTGTTCATCGAGTCTGTTGCGGACAGTTTGTGCACTGATTCTATTGTTAGTTCTACCAGGAGTAATTGCTGCTGTCCTCGTCGCCGGAATGAAGCGATCCCACAAGTGAAACGTCCTGATGTGTCGGTCTTGTGCAGGGGTCGTAACTCTTGGTAGACCTGAACCCGGTCGGTCGGCAGTAGATCCAGTGGTTCTATACCTTCCAATGAGACGGTAAATAGTGGCCACAGTGGCTCCGAACTCAGATATGTCGGTCTTGTGCGGGGGTCGTAACTCTTGATCGAACGGAACGCGGTCGGTCGGCAGTAGATCCATTGGTTCTATTCCTTCCAATGAGACGGTAAATAGTTGCCACAGTGACCCCGAATTCAGCAGCGAGCTCATCTGGAGGAATCCCAGCCTCATGCATACCAATGGCAAGCAACTTCTGATTTTCGGTTAACCTTGGAATTTTTTAAAATGTCGGAAGACAAAAAATAGCGTGTTTTCTCAATAACCCAGGTTCTGTAGCACAGCATAACACAAATAAAATCGTCGGTCACCCATTCAATTTGACATTCTCGGGTAGCACGTACTATTTTGAAATCCGTAGCAAAATTGTATACGGTTGGGTGGACAACAACAACATGTCATTAAACTCTTTGCACGACTTCTTGTCCACAAACATGCAACATTATAACTATTATATTTCATCCTTTATGCTATTTTTTCGCATTTGTTTCTATTATACTTTCTTTTTTGACTCAGTATATTATCTCACTGGGGGTAGCAGTTGGCTGAAAATCTCCTTTCAAACACAACAGTAATGGTGAGAACTATCAAAAGACTAGTGTCAAGTATATTGATTGATCATGTAACATTCACCCTCTTCAAATTCGAAAAATACACCAATAAAAAGTTGAAAGATAACTATTATATTTTTTGATAGAGCACGGGATGTTCTGTTTATGGGAAGGGGGTGGGGGTGGGCTTTGTCAAACAAAATAAAATTGGTTTTACTTCGGGGAGGGGTGGTAATTCTGAAGAGTAAACGGATGGTTGAGAAAGTCTGCCTAAAGGGAGAGAAATGGTATAGTTGTAATACTGAGTTCGAGAAGAGTCATATAAATCAGTATATTTACTTTAATGGTTGTCTACTGTTCATTCCGAGAAACGGCCATCCGCAACCAACAGTTTATATAAAATATTTTTCAACACTCGCTTCAGTTTATCACATTAGCCTCCCAAAATGTTGTGTCTGTTACCTCACTAAATGATTTCTTTTTAGAGGCTTCTGGTTTAAAAAAAAAAAAAAATACGAAATATTAAAATTATTTCGGGAAGACAGGACATACAGTGGCTCGCTTCTCCATGTGAGAGTGAGTTGGTAGACACCAGATGAGACAATTTGTTAGTGATATCTTATCGATACTTTCAACACCTAGGATCATATCGTGTCAAACGTGTGTGGGTGGAGGAAGGCAGAATGCAAAGAAACAACAAAGCAACGTCAAGTAACAGTGAAGACTTTGTAGCTGACTGACCGATCATGTCGGAGTATGGACTTGATTCGCATTGGTCGGAGACATGGATATTGAGTCACTACTGGCGTGCACAAGGCTTTAGCAAACCTCGCCAGTGTGATCCTATACAAACAAACATCATCTGGACGCTGTAAAACATTACCGTTAACTCTTTACCTAACGTAACGTTCATTACCGACCATGGCTATTCACAAAAATACCATACAAATATTTTTCAATTTCATTTTTTGCCTCCAAAACATAGCTTATGACCCATATTGAAACGAGCTCGTTGAGCACGTTCCAACGCGGGGACACAAACAATGGTTAGGCAGAAAGTGAAAATGTTTAGTTTTTCAAGTTTTCTTTTTTTTGCAAATGCATCTGTTACTCTTATTGGGCAAAGGGTTAGAATATGGCTAAACACTGCCAACAAGCTGTCGGTTCTGCTACGGTAAAATAAAAGATATTAACGGGGCACATTCTTGTTCTACTTTGGTGCAGAATTTATGTGCTTTGGGCATTGTGACCTGGTGGAAAGTCTCTGTAAAAATCAGGCGTCAAAAACTTTATGGATATTTGGTATTTCTCCCATTCATAATTAGCCCATCTGGTGCGCACTGAGTGGGCTAGTCACAGATGGAATGTGTATCAGGTCACTCACCCAGAAGGCTTCATACCACCAGAAAGCTGTTTAACATTTTTAGGTGTCAATCGTTGGAATTATTTTGCTTCCTTGCAACTTCGATAAGTGAAAAGGTAACCCTTTCAAACATGATGCACGAATGATATCGCCTTATATACTGGTTACAGCGAAAAGGGCGAGTTTGTTTCCAATTTGAGGGGAGGTTAAGTAATAATTTGATCCCACGGTCCAAAAGGGCCTTAGGATTAAATTATCCTTGGTTCTCCTGTCCTGTTAGTTGTTCATTGAATTGTCTACTCGTGGGCGGCCAATTTTTAGTTTACGCCAAAATTTATGCATTTATGCAAATCAGTTTTCAAGGGTTAAAACAGGTCACGTTGCTCGTTTATTGTGTTTGTAATTGAAGAAGACAGTTTTTTATCACACGCCTGTTTTATGAAATTCCCATCTTCAGCAATACTAAACCATGCGGAAAATGAAAATCTGTTCCGCACACATGTTCGGAACGGAAATCGTTGACGGACTATTTTTAAATAGAAGCGGAAATTCACTGGAATATTCTACAAATCGTGCACCGCAATTACAATTTGAATCGCCAGCGATAGCTAAAAATAGTAACACGGTTTACCATCGCAAATTTGGTTGACCATGTGTTCTTTTTTGTTGATAGTCAAATGAATTGCTGAGAGTCCTTCTAATGATTGCTTTTATAGACGTGAAGGCGTGTAATAAACACAGAACGACACACGCGTGTGAATGGGTTAATCGATATGGCACTTGTGCCATCGCGGAAGGATAAAACTCGAGGCCTGTTGCCTCTCGTTTTATCCTTCCACGCTGGCACTCGTGCTATATCGATTAACAATTTACCTAACGAATCGCCCGCATCCGCCCGCGTAATATGCAAATTCAGCAGTTGAAAAAATATTATATTTCAAAAAATTTCAACAAAACCATATCATGTGACCCATCGTTGGAACGAGCTCGTCGAGCTCGTTCCAACGAGGGGTCACGTGATATGGTTTTGTTGAAATGTTTTGAAAAATTTTTAAAAAATGATAATTAAAGTAATAAATTTTGATATCGTCCGCGTTGGGTAAAGGGTTAACCCATTCACACGCGTGTGTCATTCTGTGTATGTCCTGTTGTTGAGAACCACTTTTCAGTTTCTATCTATTTTTATGTGCCATATTACAAACGTTTGACCAGCGCTGTCGGAACCTCTTTTAACCTAGTGACTTAGCGACTGCTATTTTCTGGTGTTCAACAACGTTTGCCCAGTATATAGATAGACTAGATAATTGAATGACAAGATCATCTATAAATTAACCCTTCACTTAACACGAATAGAAGACGACACGTGCTAAACACATGTTTGACCAACTACAATGTTTCATTCTTTGCCTCGAAAACATAGCTCATGACCACTCAACGAGACCAGCTCCTTTCTGTGCGCGGTCAAATGCCATGTTTTTGAAGCAAACATTAGAACATAATAAAATTCGAATGGTTTTTAGGTGAACAGCATTGGCCGGTTATTGGGGTTACATTAGGTAAAGGGCTAACTCTTTTCTATGGTGACACGTGGATACTATGTAACGGGAAGTCCTACCACAGGTTCGAAAGATCTCTATAAGGTATATTCGTTTGAACGAGTGTATATCTAGTTACCAAAAATAACCCTATAGTCACCAAACATTACCCAAATGGGCATTTCTTACGTCGCCATCTTTGATGGTACTCGATCAGCGTGGATAGTACATAGTGATATACGTCCGTTAACCCAACAGTATATGTCTAAAGGATTGGTCGATTGGTTCGTAGCATACTCTGGAAGCATTGGAGATGCTGGGAGTAGGATCGGAGTTTTGTGACCATTTTTAGCTTTGTGGCCTCTGCTGGCTTTTCCCAGAGAGGTTTTTTACTTCTGTTTTTCGGTTCGAGAGTACTAAGGTAGATGGATTTTCCACTTGGGTCAGCTTTACAATCAGTGCTGCTGATAGTACTACTGGTTTCTTGCGGGTCTATGGCCGCAGCTAGCTTCATCTCCTAATGACTGCTTAAGTACACTGCTCACCACTGCCAGCACAGAACCCAGGATGCTTCACTGTAAATCAGGTGTTTTTGTCCACTGCTACAGCATGTACTACCAACAACACTTGGCTATTCCACTGATGGTCCCTCGATAATGCAAACTGCCTTGTGGTAGTACTTTGTAAGACATTGTATTTTAATAACCAGATGAGTACATGAGAGATTTGAGATTAAACCTCAATGTGGGCACACACCCTTTCAACACTCCTGTCTTATTATTGACCAGCTATTTTCAAAATAATCGACAATGAAGCACCAAAATCTCAGCACACTGCTACTACCTAGAACACATGATATCTCAGTGTACAACTATTTGGCATGTGCACTCGCACCACATATAACCACGGTAATGGCGTCACAACATGGCAACTTACGCGGTCTAACGCGAAAACACACGTGACACTCAGGTAATTATTTGTGGCTGGTGTATGTAAACAGAACGAAAACACATGGATGTACAAGTAACAGGAAAACTGTTTTGCCTTGGATATAGCCTGAGGGTAGAATGTCTATATAACCCCTTGAACGCTGAGGTTCTAACTGGAATCGCAACCAACAATACTGGCAATAGCGATTTGGTACATCATTTTGTATTTTACGGGAAAATACAAGTACATCTTTGTTGTTTTTTTCTGTGTAAATTTAAGGAAAACAACATGAATATATAAGTTATTGAAAAACATATTTCCCTTGGTTTTAGTGGGTAGAATGTGTATATAGCCCCTTCAACACCGCGTCAGAGTGCTGTTTGTGCATGTGGTATCTGTTCATAGTATATATATATAGCACCAGGAATGACATATTGATACACAAAAATGTGGCTGTCGCCCTAGTTGGCAGAATATATATAGTATTCACATGAAATAACTATATTGAATATCGGGTCAGCCATCGATTATCTATATTTAATCCGAATACTACGCCACTGCTCTCACGTACGGTACTTACATGTAATTCAGCTATAATTTTCGGCGAGGGGCACAGATAGCTTTTTCGACAGACCAAAAACGTTTTGACAGGTTTCCAATTGTGCAACAACATCTCTAGGGTTTTAGCAGTGCCGCTAGAGCTCGTTTGGCTTCAAACATTCAGTCTGGAAAGATATTTTTCAGGCAAAATAAATAGTAACAGCTTTTCCTGAGCTCAAATCTCCCCGACGAGTCAAACGTTTCTCGACAAAATATTACCCACCCCTCCCCATATCTACGCCAATGGAATATTCTAGCGTTATGATACCGATTCTGGTGTGGTGTAATTTCAGTTGAAATGGTTTCCAGAGTATACGAGAGAAGTAATGCGCTTTTTCCTGTGGAGCATGTCCTCGTCTTCCTCTATCAGATTGCACGTGGCGCCTTAAATACATACCTTCATTGACCTGTAACTGTTTCTTAAAAGAGAACTCGGTCACTATGAACTCTGATGAACACTGATTGGCGACACAGAAATTGGTTTGAGCTCTGACCGATGGTTAAAGTGTCTTTACTGTCTATCTTGGAGTAAGACCTATTCGTGTAACTGTAATTACCAAATCGTTGATAGTAATTTTACTCAAGAACTAGCAGACAGAAATAAGGTAATTGACCCTCGAAGAGAATCACGAAAACTCCGTCTATTGTAATGAAGTATTCTTATAAATTAATTTCTTGACGGAAAGTCGAATGCTTTTTCTCAGAAAGCTGTCTACATTTGATAGATGGTGCGAATTTATTATTTATAACTTTCAGTGAATCCCTATTAATAACGTTCATTTCTAATCATATTTCCAAGTAATCGGCCACCAATGAATGTCGTGGTCAACAAAAACGGCCAATTACATCAATCTTGTATCTGTGTGTGATCTATTCGGTCTGCAGCAATGATTTCATTACACTCTGGAAGTGGATTGTCTTTAAATGACCCATCTCACAATTTCTAAAAGACATCACAAGAGTACTTAAACCGAAATGGGGCAACAACACAGGGACGTTCCGACAGGAGGGGGGTGGGGGGGGGGTGTCTCACCCCCCCCCCCAATAAAGAGCCTGATTTTCAAAAGTTGGAAATTTTGTGGGTCAAATCAAAAGTTGGAAAAAAATTAATAAAATTTTAAAATTTTCAAGTCGATTTTTGCTATTTGCCAAAACTATCATTTCATGTGCTGGCTGTTTTTGTTTTCCAAATTTTAGATTTAAAATCTCTTCAACAGTTTCCTATTTTTCCATATTTTTTGGTGTTACGTTGTTACTTGAACCTACAGTCTGTTTTAACTGGATCGTACCAGGCCTCCAGAAACTGGTGGCACACCTTGGTGTGAACAATTAAAATTCGCTAAATCTTGAAAGAGACTCAATAGCTTAATTTTCTCAAACCCCCCAAAAAAACAAAAACTGGAGTGGGCACGCCCCCCCCCCCCCCCGGGCACAGGTTGGAAAAATAACATCAAAATTACCAAAGCATTGGTAAAAATGTAAAAATGCTTATCGCTAATATTTTGGTGTGAAAACGAGCTGTCGGCATACATGGATAAAGTAGATAATGTCTTCAATCTTCCGCTGCTCAGCATTTCCCCACGGGTCTAATTAGTACTATTTCTCAGTACTCGCTAGAAGTGGTTCTGATTTTTCACTTTCAGGTACTGAGTCACAGCATTCCAGATTAGAAATACAGACTCCAGCCACAATGCCGAGTTGCTCGTTATTGGAGCTAGAGTCTGTATCTCTAATCTGGAATGCTGTGGCTCAGTACCCGGGATCCAAAGACCGAAAAGTAACAACACTCGGCCTGAATTTGGTTACTTTTCGGATCGTATCTCAAGTTATCTCAACCGACTCAGTTGCGCCCTTGGGCTTGGGTTGCAGTAGGTACTTTTCTTGCATTCGCAATGGCACGATAATGTGGCTGAGAAGATTAGCACTGGTGGAAAGCATGAGCAACGCGACTCTTTGGACCATCAATAAACGACGCCACTTTTTGTCAATAGTTGGAGATCTGGGTGTACTGTATGGTGGATTTGCAGGCAGACCGATATGCCTTCAGTCAACGCTAACCCTGCTTGGGTTTGTAGATTATAGTCTGGCTTGCCTGGAATTACTTTGGATAATATTCGTTGAGTAAAAATGTATAAGCAAAAATATCGTCACCTGCATACTATAATTCGGTGGGACCCAAAGGAAACATTCAACATCATGGCACTCAGGCGACGATATGTTACCTAGTTACCAACTGACACTATTCTTCAAAAGGCCACAGTTCGAAAAATATGGTTTACAATCGAACTGTTGATCCTAGCTTGTCTGCTTGTGCTACCGAATCCCAGCCACTAGTCTACACGTAAAATATCCTTTCTTAAACTCTCATGTACCCACTAACTGCCGCGTTTTAGGCCCCTTGTGCTTTGCTTTTAAACAACCCCAAACCAAAAAACAAACAAACAAACAAACAAAAATTGGAAAATAGAGGACCTCACACCCCCCAATCGAAACCTCTTCGGAACGTTCCTGCAACAACATTGCTAAGAAGAATTCCTGGCGAAAAATGTCGACCAATCGCAAAACAAGACCGGGGACGTTTGTCATCGAATTTCATATGATTGTTCATCGCCACGTCATTTCCAATATTGCGATTGCAAATGAAATTCATAGCCTGATTTGCATGTATATTGCCACGGTGACTCGGGTAAAAGAACATTACGGGATATATCATTACCAAATCATCCTCCAAGTTCCAGTGTGTTCTATGTATCTAATGGCACGTAGAACACATTGGGACTCAGGAAACGAAATTATTTATAATAATTATTTTCTGAATACTTTGACAGATTTGACTGCGTCAGTTTCATTTTGTCTTTCGGAAAGACATTTAATCCCTATACGAACAACATATCACCTAACGTTGAATACTAATAGCAATCGGGGGGGGGGGGGGGTGCGCGGTGGCGTTGCGTAACCGGTTTTCGTCAGATCACCGAAGTTAAGCAACGGCGAGCCCGGTTAGTCCTTGAATGGGTGACTGTCTGAGCGATCGATTCGGACTCCCGCGTTGTGTCCTTGGGCAATGCACTTAACCCCGATTGTCCACATGGGGGCACGATGACGCCGTGTACTAAGGCGTACTGCACGTCGATGGTGAGCATGTCTTCAACCAGTCTAACCCTGCCTGTGCTGCAGTAAGGAGTTACTATGTTGGGAAGCTGGCAGCTGCTTCTCGTTGCTCGGTGGTTCTCTACTCCGGCTTCCTCCACCTGCAAAAGTGTCACCGATGCGATATGACCTTGGCTGTTGAAGTGTCGTTAAACATAAATAAATAAATAAATAAATAAATAAATAAATAAATACTGATAGCAATCATTGTAGAATATCTATAGTCCGTGTTCCTTCTTTCGTTCTACGTTTTGTTTTCCTTGTTTTAATACCTTGTTTCATATTCGTGTTTTTTTTGAGTGAATTGTTGTTTCCTTTTTGAAGGTACTGACATTTTTCATTTCTTTCGTATCATGTTCAGCTTGAGCCTGGTAGTACACTGAAAAATCTGAAAGTTGCTTGCAACTGCTTGTTGGTTTTCTTCTAGAACTCCAGCTTCATTCAACCGCCTTGATGTCAATCTCAAACCCAAAATACCACAACAGGAAGTCTCAAAGGACCTCGCAGATCCAAAGCTGTAAAATCCTCTGATTGATTGGCTTGTTGGCCCACTGGTAACGCCTTGGACATTTAATTGGAAGATAGTGAGTGGGGGCCCAACCCACGCCAATGGCATTGTATCCTTGGACAATATATTTTATAATGCTTGCTTTATACCACTCCTATAAAAATGGGAACGGCAGAAGAGAACTATTCAGCACTCTACTGATGTCCTATCCACTGTTTTTCATGTACACTCAACCACTTGTGCCACAGTAACCGGGTTTAAGCCACTGATGCCAATGGCTCAAAGGGTCTTTGTGTTTTCTCCTTCATTAAGATAGATCAATAAGACAGAACACAACGAGGGTGGAGTAGGAGAACTGGAATCAACTACCCTAAGTGGAGTTTTCATGTATTTGTTTTTCGTATACAGCAAAAAAGAGTTGTTCATTCTTGGCCCTCCCCCGTACTCTACCCGAGTTGTGTTCTGTAATTATACCTCGATTAACCCTTAACCCAACGAATCGCCCGCATCCGCCCGCAAATTCAGCAGTTGAAAAAAATATTATTTTTCAACAAATTTCAACAAAACCATATCATGTGATCCCTCGTTGGAACGAGCTAAAATGATATTTAAAATAATAAATTTTGATATCGTCTGCGTTGGGTAAAGGGTTAATTAAGTGAACGAAGATGATAATTGTAAAGAAAATATCACCTTCGATGGTCAAGGAACTTGTCTAACAATGTTTTGAGTCGATGCATTTCAATCACGTCGTATCGTCACCCTGTCGTGTAACGTCCAATCAGATGCGTTCTTACTTGACATTCTTAGGCGGAACCCAGGTTACACGTGTGGTGAATCTAGAACACTTCCCAATATCAGTATGTATTGCATCCCGTAACGTTGAATACGCACAGCAATCGCGGTATAATGTCTGCAGTCTGTATTCCTTCTTTCATTCTACGGTTTGCGTTCTTTATTTTAGTACCTGGTATCAGATTCTGTTTTTTTCCAATGCATTATCGTTTCTGTTTTGATAGCAGCGATATTTTTCATTACTTTCGTTCAATTCTGCATCGGTTCTCTTTGGTCTCAACTGAACAAGCGCGCTACCCAATGTAAGGTTCTGATGTTTCACGGAACTTGGTAACCTGTTAGACTATTCATCAGGTCGTTTTGCAGGTCTGTCGACATAGTATATTATTTCACGTCAAGCGAGCTCCACAAGTCAAGTTTAAGATGAAAAACAAACCCAGTGTTAAATAAAAATAGTGACCATTCCCTATTAATAACGGGCGGCAAAAACTGCTTTATAAAACAGGGTTAAATATTCGTTAGATTATGAATATGATTATCAAAAATTCAGCTTGCACTGAGTCAACCTACGATGAAATTGGTTGCGTGCATCATCTAAGTGCTGGCGATTGAATGCATTCTTTAATAGAATTAGTTCCAGTTTTGATTCTAGCTAATCGATAACATTCAAGAAACGTCATTTTCTTTGAATGTTCGACAACAATTTTCCAACGCCGATTTCAATTTAATCTCGTTTTATTTCCATTAACTAAACATCAAAAATGAGTTTGCTCAGCCAGACAACAATTCGAGAGGATATCGGCGTTTGCTAAACGGTTTGTACAAACACGTTCGTTTATTCTATCTTATTAAATTGGAAGGGGATGAAACAAATGTGTTACCCTTGAGAGAAGCATCAACGGAACAAGTATTTTTTGAAAATTGTCACAGACCAGTTTGTTTAACCATTTTACCACTGTAATTATACAAAATTTTATGCAGTTTTCTTGACAGTGCTCGTTTCGCAGGCGAGTAGCCAGAACTTTTGTTGGGGAGGTGCACTAAGTGGGGATCGGCGATTACCGTGGTTCGCCCCTGTGGAGAAAATGTTGAAAAAGGAGTACAAAACTGCACACTGTGGTTGCATCTGGCACAGTATTGTTTAGGATATAAAATATTATAAGCACTTTTGCACTATTGTATGTGAAAGCTTGCAAACAAAACAGATCAATAATACATAGGCATATTTTATTTTTCTGATCTATCTTTTGTATATGTAATTCGGTTAATAAGTGATTATGGCAGAAATTAACCCTTTACCCAACGTAAACGGCAAAAACCGGCCAGCGCTATTCTCAAAAATCGCCAATTAATTTTCAATATATTTTCATTTCTTGTCTCAAAAACATAGGCTAAGGCCCCTAATTGGAACAAGCTCGTCTAGCTCGTTCCAATGTGGGGTCATAACCTATGTTTTTGAGACAAAAAATGAAAAAATAGCAGTTATTCAAGAATTATGTTTGGCAAGTGTCGTCTGCTTTTCATGTTAGGGAAAGGGTTAAACAGCGACAAGCTCTGTATATGATAACATATAAGGCCTGTAACATCAAAACTATGCAACTAGTTTCTGTGAAACGTCTAGGCACTTTGATACTTTTCTATAACCAATGCTGTAAAAAAATTATGAAAGTAGTGCTCATGCGTTTCCCAAAAACTACATACAAACGAGAACATTTATATTTTAAAACAACTTACCCCAAAACATCGTACTCTCTACGGACTGGCCACAGAGAGAACGATGTATCGAGGTAAGTTACGTCGCCCTATTTTATCAAAATTTTCAAATCTCAAATTCGAGATAGCCTCACAAGCAGATCTTCAATTTTGCACCCATCGCACCTCCCTTACTCCATTGTTTCGGTGCCAGGTTTTTACTTGAGAACGGAGACCGGGATAACACTATAGAATGGAATGCAGATGTGACAAACCCTAACATTTCTGACCCTATAATTATCGCTCCAGATGTTCTCATTCCGTTCTATGATTCTTTCTCAGACTCGAGCAACCACTACGTTATGTCATTTGTATAATCTAATTGTGCATACTTTGGTTAAATGAACCTGCTCGATTTTTTTACCTACATATGTGATCAAATTACAGAATTTTGAGGGAGCACGGTGGCTCAGTGGTTACGGCAATGGATTTTAAACCGAAAGATCCACGGTTCGACCCCTTTCTCATGGTCCTCGTGGCCTATTTTCAGAAAAAGGGGTACCTATGGCCAGACGTTTTCCAAAATGGGGTGCTAAAATTGGGGTTTCACGGGACATGGCTGTTAAATACCGAGATGAGGCTAAGTGGGATAGTAAATTAACCTCATTGAGGGATTATTTCATGGCCCTCATGGCCTCAACCGAAATGAGGCTAAGAAGGATAGTAGATTAGACCTTATTGGGGAATTTTCTCATGGTCCTCATGGCCTCATTTCAGAAAAACGGGCTCCTAAGGCCAGGCGTTTTCCAAAAAGGGTGCTGAAATTGGGGTTCCACGGGGCATGGGCATGGCTGTTAAATACCGAGATGAGGCCAAGAGGGATAGTAAATTAGACCTCAATGGGGGTTTTTTTCATGGCTCTCATGGCCTCAACCGAAATGAGGCTAAGAGGGATAGTAGATTATACCTCATTGAGGGATTTCTCATGGCCTCATTTATGAAAAAAGGGGTGCCTAAGGCCCATCGTTCGTTATTTAGGGGTGGTGAAATTGGGTGCCACGGATCGTGGTCGTTAAATGAACTAATTGGATTATCCAGATAATGAAACAAGAACAAGAGTACTCGGAATAGGGTTAGAACTAACAAGAACAGACCAGAAAATCTAACTATAGTAACGAACAGGGTCGGGCAGACGAAAACTATAGCATATATAGAAGCAGAGGATTCTGAAAGAATTCGAACTAATACAACTTGTCGAATCTATTTGGGTAATTCTACGAACTAAACGAGGATTCTGTAGGAATCCTAACCAGAAAAACTACTCCCATTCAATCGAACATACCCCCGGGATACTACTTCCATTCAATCGAACATACCCCCTCGGTACTATAGCACTGCGTGCTACTATTAAAATTTACAGTATGGCGGTCCGAAAAAGGATTCTGGGGGAAATCCGAGCCAAGTAAACAATTGTCGGGTTGTTTGTGGTAATTCTACCAAGTGAACGAGGATTCTGGGGGAACCTGAGCCAGAAAAGCTACTCTAGTTCAATAGAACTTACCCCCGGAGCCCCTCGGTACTATAGCACTACGTGTTACTCTTATAAGCAGGATTCTTGAAGAATTCGTAGTAAATAAAGTCATTTTAGTGATTTTTGGAGGGATTGTCGGGTTGTTTGTGTTTATTAGATTTACTCCTATTCAATCGAGCATACCCTCCGAACATACCACTGTCGTATAAGAAGCCTTTGGGTAACATAGCAACCACGTGCTACCACATAAACCAAGATGGCGGCCTCCAGTATACAAAATTGACGACGGAAACACATATCACCCTAACAACACGCGCTGCGCATGCGCACTAGCACCACGTATCACTATGGGGATGACGACACAATATGGCGCCACTAGGTCACGTGACATGACGTCACTTCCGAGGTCCGGCACCGAGGTCCGGCAACCTAGAGGTGAAAAGCCCTTGACAAACTACTCACGTCGATGGTGCACTTGTCTTAAACCAATGCTAACCCTGCTTGTGCGAAGTTAGGTCGGTGGTTCTCTGTGGGTGACTCTGGCTGTCAAAAGTGCCGTTAAACCACAATAAATAAATAAATAAAATACAGAATTTTGAAATCCTCATCCTCGAAAGGCGGCCTCGCTGGACTGGAGTGCCAAACCCGGAGAAGCGATCTACACATTGTCACAATATGTCTCTGGCTGTTAAAAGTATCACAGACATTAACAAAACAAACTGTCGCCCAATGACACATTTATTCTGCAGATTGAGGTTGGATATCGCTTCCTCGAAATTCACGCCCAACAGGGTGCGTTCTTTATATATAGGAATGTTTGTCCAGCAAAGAACCAATTTTAAAAAAAATAATGGAGACAATATATTTATGGCTGTGTGTTACAGACTTGCTGCTTATAAAACCAGCGACTGATTTTTCTTGTTCATTTTCAAGTTCTCACTTTTGTCTTGTGTTCATAGCTCACCTGGACAGGTAAGGAGCTATATGATTATGACTGTGTTTGTTCCCTTATCAGTTATCTAATAAAAGTTGTCCGTTTGTTTCTAGGGTGGGGGTGGGGGTGGGTGTGGGGTCGGGCCCCTCCGCCTTTTTTCTACAGTCATACTATATAATTACTCATTGGGTTATGTAATATAGTATCTGCAAATTCAAACAAATGTGGTTGTGTTTGATAAAAGACTCCCTCAGCCGGTTCTGCCTGTTTCTTCTATCTTAACAATCGTCCAACCCGACTGGCCTTCGGGTCGTAAGATGTTTAAAGTAGAAGAATTAAGCCGAACTATGGTCAAGCCATAGCACGCACACCTAAAAGAAGATTGGTTGGTAGTTGAACATTTGCCGATAAAAAATTGTAATACGTCGTCTGACACAACGGGGTATCCCAGGTTGCTACAAATTCACTCCATATTTATATCTGTCCAACCACACACCCTTTAACGCGGTTCCATCGCATTCGGTAAGACCCTATAGTCAACAAAATAACTGAAGCACTGTAGGAGGGAATTGCAAGTTTACGCACCTCAACTTTCATCGAGCTTCCGGCGCCTCTAGTTCTCTGATGTAGAGAGTTGTTTTTGTTTGAATGATGCGTGGTTTCGTTATCTTGTGTTTGGGTTTGGTGGAATTTGTTGATGGGTTTCTACAAACAGTCTATCATTTTTCGAGACTAGAACTAAAAACAGTTGTAAAACCTGCTCACTATAGCTGAGCCATGACTAGCAAAAGAAAGCGGTTTCAGTAATGTAGTGGATAAGCGTCTCGAACAGACGATTGCAAAAAATTTGATCTGCATAAGGTATTGCGCCCCACCCAATCAATATTTTCAATAATGAACAGTTTGTGGTTTGCATCTCACTTGAGACATTTGAAGTCAACTTGATAGGATCTATGAGCTTGGAATCCCACTTACGGAAGTTCACTTACAAACTCCCTTCTATGATATGTCTGTGGTTGTTGAATCCTTTTTCCGAGATGAATCGAGGTATCGTGCGAGAAGTTACTCTTTCGATGAATTGCTCGATACCTTATTTGCTCGATAACATCTGAGTTGTTCGAGCAAATCTTTTCTTTTAGTCACAACTCATTAGCTTATTTGCTCTTCGAGATTCGATTCGTTCTAGCAATGCCTGTCCAGTCACAACACGATTAACTTTCAGACTAAATAACCATATAGGTCTTAAGTATCCACAAGGGAGATAGCTCTGTATAGGCAAATACGGGAATGGCGCGATCTCATTGGTCGAAGACAGAGATAGGCTCGGAAATAGCTGGGACAGATTGAATTAGATAGACTCTTAGGGTAACAGTAGCTAGAATAGGGCCGGGATAGATGAAAACCACGGTTTTGGGAGAATCCGATCCAAATAGAGTCCATTTTGGACATTTTTTTCTGTGGGCGGATTGTTTTGGGCTTTTCGTCATGTGTCCAACGAATAAAGCGGATCCCCATAACACACCACCGCTCTATTGTAGAACTTTAGGAACCACAGAAACCAAGTGCCCTCAAAGATCTCGGTCTTGTTGGGTGCGTTTTGGTGATGTTTGGTGAATATTGATCTTTGTCAGATCTATTTAGGTAATTAGATATACCTCCGCCCCATCGAATCGAATCGAACTCACAATTTAAAGGCTTCTCGATCCTAGGACTTGTAGGACTCTTGAGTCCCGTTAAAATGGAGTGCTATCAAAGATGGTAGTCTGGAAAGAGATAAAACGAGGAAATGAACCAGAGGAAATAAACTGTAGATAAACGATATAAATCAAGAGGGAGGCCTCCAATCTACAAGACGGACGAGTCGGGACGGCGGAAGCGCGTGTCATCCTTACACGCGCGGCGCAAGCGCACTGACACTACGTATCACCATGGTGATGGCGTCACTACATTACTCTTCTCGCGATCTATCACGAAAACCCACATGACACCCACAATGCTCGGCGGTTTCATGTCACTTTCGGGGTCTGGGGTGGGATCCGGCAAAGCAGGGCCGATCTCCACATCTCCTAGTACTTGCACTGCTGTGCCTCCATGTATTTTTCAGAGTAATGGTGTTAACTTCTACAGATAGTTAAAGATCAGTCCTACCTACATTGATTACAGCGATCAGTATTATGACATAATGACTAACGGATCAAAATGAGTGTTATTCAGTACAAGCCATGCATGTGAATCGATTGAGAGACAATAAAATGAATTCAGCCACGAAACTTGTCAACGAAGCAAAAAATTAAAACATTGTCTTGATTCATTTCTTTTGGAGGAAAGTCACTGCTGAGTAACTACATATACCAACAGTTAGAGCTTTGGCAAAATGTGCGCATCTCACCTCCAGTTTTCGGATTTAAGGGCATGATTTATTTATTTATTTATTGGTGCTTTACGCCACATCAGCAGCTAAGGTTATGTCGTGGCGAGAAAACGCTAAAAGGAAAACATGGCAGTAATGAAATACTAATATGAGTTAAAAACATAAAACAACTACAATAAAATGATAAAGACAATGTGGTATGAACAATTGTAATGATGAGTGACGAAACAAGAAATATGATTATCTAACAAATCAACCTGGTGAGTTTAAGTCTTGAAGACTCTAGTTTAAAATAATAAAAACAATTTTAAAATTTACTAAAAAGGTTGAGTGATTTCATCTGCTCTGGTGTTACCAGCGATACCAACATGTCCGGGTAACCAGCAAAACGCGATATTATATTGGTCAGACATGAGAGTTGTTAACTTTCTCACGAAGTTCCGAAAAGAGAGGGTTCTTCAACTTGGGGTTGAGTAAAGCAAGTAAAGAGGAAAGAGAGTCGGAAAAAATAATAGACTTCTTTTCCTGTACATTCTCGATGCGTCCATGCGCGAGTTGTAAGGCTTTTAACCTCAGCTGTGAAAATAGAACTCTGGTTCGGTATTCTGATAGAGGTGATATGATCACCAGTAACAGCAGCTGATGATACTTTGTCACCATCTTTAGCTCCATCTGTATATCCTTGTATGATAATGTGTACTATACTTGGACTTTATATCGGCATATTTTTGTTTAAACTGCAAAGAATTTGTATCAGATTTTTTGGTAGAGCCAGGTCTAAAATAACTGTAGGTTTTTTAAGATGCCAAGGAGGAATATGTGATTTTCGGTTTTCTTTTATAGAATTTGAATCAATTTTGGCAGACTCCATGTGGGGTTTAACTCTAATTCCCAAAGGATGAATATGCTTCTGGTGTCGGTTAAAAAACTCAACATTCTGAGGGTTTGAAACACAGTAATAAGCAGGATTTGAAGGACTGGCCAAAAGTTTTGATACATACCGGAGAGACAATTTAATTCTGCGCTTCTCAAGGGAAGGCTCCTCTGCTTCAACAAGCATCGAATCTATTGGGGATGTTCGAAAAGCCCTCAGACTAATTCTAATACCACTATTATGAATTGCATCAAGTGGATTGAGATATGACTTCCTTGCAGAACCGTAAACTATGCAACCGTAATCTAATTTTGATCGAACAAGTGATCTATATAGATGGAGTAATGTTTTTTTGGTCAACACCCCAATCAGTGCTACCAACAACCTTCAATAGGTCCAATGCTCTCTTACATTTAACCTTTAGTTGTTTTATGTGATAAGTGAAAAAGGGCATGATAATAAAAGTTTGTTTTCTGCCTCCTGTATGATAATCCTAACGAGGAACCCTAGAAAACACTAATGCACGTTGGATAACATCGTATAATACTGGCGTCATGGTAACGTTTGTGGCTTGGAATGCTACGTCATAATAACGTTATGGTGTGTGATCTCTGTGCATAAGGGTGCCGTTCTCTGTTAGACTGTATCTCATTTTTGTCAATCATATTGTGGTGTTTCTCTGGGAAAAGAACATGGAACCATCTGTTCAATTCACAGATGGTTTCTTCTCATTGTTTTCTATTTATAGGCATCTTTCTTCTGACGACGGTTAAAGGGACAATAAGGCACTTATCTGAAGAAAACTATTCACTCTCAGATTTTGCTTGTATATGAAAGGGCCTTCGAAAAAAACCACTGCATACAAGGTGTAAGACATCAGAAACAACGCGAAATTACTTAGATCAGCAATCGAAGAGTTTTCAAGCAGACTAAAATTAAGAAAACACGACTTTCAGAAGATTTTATCGAAGCTACCCAAAAGTAATCGGAGGTAAACAAATCCTGGAAATCCCTGTGAAATTATTTCCGAATATACGTGGTTTCTAATTAACTCTGCTGCTGTTCGAATGCATGACTGTCACGAACATCATCTGTGCATTATTTTTACTCTAATTGGGAATAATTAGATAAGAAACTTTGTATTATTTTAAATAAATTGTAGTTATGTATCCAATAATACCCACGGAATTTTTTATCGACAACGGCAATCTGAAAGAGATTTCATTAACGCGTATGCTATATACAGACCCGCGTGAAGACAAACCGGCTTCACATTAGTTTTCCAGAGAAAGCCAATTTCGACGAATATGGAAAATAACATTGCCTTGGAATTTTCCATTACTAGTCGACTTACCAGTTTGGATTGGAAAAACTGTGGCAGCGTTTTTCAAATATCCGATAAATTTTCGCCTAGAAGTTAATTAAATTAATTATACAAATGATATATAAAACATGAGGGTACTTTTGCATAACGAACATTGTGGTTTGCTAAATGTTCAACTTAAAATTAAAAAAAAAACTCTGTTAGGCCCAGAATGGAGGGGCCGGATATAGTTAAATTACGAAACAACAGGTGCTCGTTAGTACCATAGCTTTCGATTTATTAGCCTCCGTCTGTGGTGAAACAAAGAGAACTTTACATGTCGGCTTTTGAACGTATACGCAAGTATGAACAAAACATCGTTCACGTTTATACTTTAAACGTCAACGATGTTTTGTTCATACTTGTGAACATGTTCAAAAGCCGACATGTAAAATACTAACGAGCAATGCTCAACCTATATTTTTTAAAACCGCGGCTTATTGTCCCTTAAAGTGCGGTGTGTAAACTAATTTGGGCAATGGTTGTATGTCGGACACGCTTCTGGGGATATATTATCTCCTATTCAGTGACTTACCAAAAGAACGACGTGAACATTTTTCGAATGGATGTCGACCCATTATACAAACGATCCACTCTATTATGAACACACGAATTTGTGAACTAATAATGCAGTAATGATAATTACGGAGTGCGTTTTTGGTGACAAATAACAGTATTTTTCTTCACTTCTCTTGTGTGGATGCAAGAAATCACGCAGCAGTACAAGGGAAGTGAAAGTAAGTAATGTTATATCTTACCCTTTCTTACTTTTTATTGCATTATGGGTTCATTTAACCCTCTAACTGACGAATCGGCCGCATCCGCCCACGTAATATGCAAATTCATCATGTGACCTCTCACTGGAACGCGCTCGTCGAGCTCGTTCTAATGAGGGGTTACATATGATTTTGTTAATTGTGTAAATGGTTAACTGGTAGACTGCTATAACAATGCATCACACTTTTTTCACAAGTTTTTGCTGTTACAATTTTTCGGACAGTTTTAACCCTTTACCCAACGTAACGGCCAAAACCGGCCAGCGCTATTCTCAAAAATCTTCAATTAATTTTCATTATTATTTCATTTTTTGTCTCAAAAACACAGGTTATGACCCTTCGTTGGAACGAGCTCTTCGAGGTCGTTCCAACGAGGAGTCATAACCTGTTTTTGAGACAAAAAGTGAATAAAATGAGTTATTCAAGAATTTTTCTTTGCAAGTGTCGTCTACTTTTCATGTTAGGTAAAGGGTTAGCAAGGCAAATTCTTACAGACTATAAAATCTTACTTCAAAGATGAAAAGAAGCACATACACAGAAATCTTTAAACTGTGGTACCTTCACTTCAAACTGAAGCCCCATTATGGACTTCCAGCATTCTACAAGTTGAGCAGATCCTTCAAAAGTGATGCTCAAATAATCTCACCTAAACTCGCGCACTTTTTAATTCATTTGAATTCATCCTATGCCAAGACTCGTTATTTTCTTCCGAATTCCTCTGTGAACTAGCCAAATGTTATCTTACAAAACAGCTGTACTTTCCAACAGATGGGAGTTTACACATACCGTGACAAAGACGCATGGACAAAGTGTCAACCCTACATTAATTTAATTTTTGTCAGTCTAAAACAATCAAAATAATAGCTGATGTATCTGTAATGGACATCGTTAACCATCAAATCATTGTGATGTCGGATTATATCAGCTGGAGCATCAATACTCCATATCAGCTATGACGAAAGGTATCAAAATCCGTCCATCTGTCTCTCTACATCACATGTTAATCCACTTGAACATGTACGCAAACATTTTTACGGAAAGGAAAAATAAGAAGTCAACAAACAGAGGCAACGTGGGCAATAAATCAGTACGGGCCATCTGTTATAAAGTAATCCTACAAGCGCGTAGGGCTGTAGGAGGAGTACAAAATTACAGAAGAACCCCCATTTAATTGCATAAGGATTCACCGATTCGATGAAGATAGAACTGCATACGCCGACCGTGCCACATTCTCAAAATTCATATCTGTGATATTATTATAAAGTGAAGTGTCTTTTACAATCACCGAATGAAATATAAAATTATATGACTTCGATATTCCTATCAGCGTTTTCTCAGTGCTCGGACACTGATTGACGAAGAAAAGTTTGTTCTCTAACTCATATTGCACACTAAACTGAGATGAAGATTCGAACATAAAATTACCAGAAGTTAATTGCAGAATTCCATGATTTTAGCTCCCAAGCAACTCGCTGTAATATTTACAAAATCGTCATCAATAAGCTGAAAATCACTCTTCGCGGACAGCAATTATATTTAAACTGGTGTCATAAAATATCTGAGATTTGCAATTATTTCTATGGCACCACCAGTCTCCACAAGGGCCCCCAACACATCAAGATGGTTGTTGTAAATAAAATCTCGGCACTGTTTTTCAATAATCAATAAACGAATTACCCTCATCTCGTTCTTGAGTTTACAACACAAAAAGAAAAATATCGTACAAACTTACGTCACCACTTAAAACGAATAGGAAACTGCTTTATTTCCTCTTCTCGTAACTGTGTCGTAACCGCTGAGACAGTTTAACACTTTAATAGCCTTTGCACACTAGATGCGATACGAGCGTTCCGAAAGTTTCAATAAAGTAATAAAAATAGACCAGTGGCGTAGATAGGGGGGTCGGAGAGGGGGGATCGGGAGAGGGGGTCTTGTCCCCCATTAAATGTCTCGCTGCTCCCTCCCCCCCCCCCAAACATTGGCCCAATGCAAGTTTCACACAACACTAAGCCCTAAAATGGCCGCCAATTTAGGGG
The DNA here is from genome assembly GCA_031216915.1 of Pictodentalium vernedei. Taxonomy (NCBI): domain Eukaryota; kingdom Metazoa; phylum Mollusca; class Scaphopoda; order Dentaliida; family Dentaliidae; genus Pictodentalium; species Pictodentalium vernedei. The sequence continues at coordinate 163,715,368 of CM062290.1, read as the reverse complement.
TTACACGCGTTACAAATTCCATCTTAGAGCCCTAAATGTTGCAAATTTTTCGGGGGTGGGTGGGTTAGGGAGCGAGTCATAACTAGGACCCTCCGGTCGTTGCTCCCTCCTCCCACTTCCCTGAAGGGAAGTGGGAGGAGGGGCAACGAACGGGTGGTTCTAGTTAGGACTAGGAGAGGCCGCGGAAACCTCACACAACGGCCTTTCAAATATCCTCTTTGCTCCCCCCCCCCCCCCCCCAAAAAAAAAAAAAACTGTGACAAGGACATTATAGAATCATGGCTAACTGCCTGATAGAGACTAGATTATTTTGAAATCGCAAGGCGGATTTTCAGAAGTCATTCAACGAAGCACGGCCAAAATATCAACAAAAAAAAACAAGCTTTGTGGATGTGGATTCTAAAATGTCATTTACTTTCACCCGAAAAAGGTGAAATGATTCCTTTTGCCGCATATGACATTAACAGTGCTATGTTATGTAATTTGGGAGAATGTCTGTCAGTATTGACGTCTTATCCTCGGTATCTGAAGTCGGGTTTTCAAAATTTGTTCAAATGGCAATGCCGGATGATGAGTACTGAAAGTTACATTTATTTTAACTTCATGCAGTGAAATTTAATGTCGACCCTCGATGACCAATAACGTTATAGCGTGAACAATTTTCCGATAGTGTGGATAAAAATGCACGCCCTCAACTATTGTATTTGCATTTTGTGACATATACTACTCAAAGTTTGCTGAGCACCAAGTATATCCAACTACCTGTTTTACGTTTTAGTTGAAATATTGTTATGAAAAGTGTATATATATTTTTATTTAATTATATCTTTAATGATTTAAGTACAGAAATTAAGATTTTATTTGTGTTTGACATTATATTTTAGCTTTTGAATACGATAAACATGGAAAATGGATATTATTGGTAAAAGAGGAAATTTTTCAATTTGCCAAAAAGTTGACGGAACGAACTGGTATGGGTTCAATATCGAGTATGAGACCCATTACTGTTAATTACAGCTTGACAACGCCTTTTTCATGCTCCCAATCAAGTTCCTGGTGGTCCTTTGTGGGACGTTGTTCCATTCTTGGACCAGCATGGCACCAAGCTCCTGGACACTTCTTGTCTGGACTGGATGGGCTGAAATTGCAAGCTGCAACTCATTCCAGGCATGTTCGATTGGATTGAGGTCAGGGGATCTTGCTTGTCAATCCATACCCTCATTCCCTTTCCTCTGTCGGTACTCCCCGACAGCATGGGCAACATGAGGATGGGCATTATCGTCCATCAGAATGAATCTATCACCCACTGCACCTGCTTACAATCTGACGTGGACATCCAGGATCTCATCAATATAACGTTGTGCAGTCAATGTACCACGTTCAAGGACACGGAGCTCTGTACGTCCATCCCAGCTGATGCCGCCCCAAACCATGTTTGACCCTCCACCATAGCGGTCATGCTCAGCAATGTTGGCTGCATGGAATCGCTCTCCTGATCTTTTCCATACTTTAGAACGCCTATATGTGTGGTCTTGGCAGTGCCTTGACTCATCTGTAAAAAGGACAGGTCTCCAATCATCTCTGGTCCATCCAATGTGGTCCATGGCCCATTCATATCGTGCCTGGCGGTAGTTCTGGGACAGCGGAATGCAAATACATGGTCTTCTCGATCGGAGACCACCTTCGTGCAGCCTTGCCCGGATAGTCCGCGTCGAAACATTTAACCTGGATGCATTCTGAAGGTCACTGCGAAGCTGGGTTGCTGTGGCAAAGCGGTTCCTACGGGCCTGAATGATCAAAAATCGATCTTCAGCTGCCGATGCTGCCCTGTCTCTGCCACCACCATACCGTTCCACTGGTGTGCCAACAGTGCCATACTGCTGAAATCTTGCCCAAGCTCTGGTGATCACCGTATGGTGCACACCAAGGGCTTCACCAACCTGACGATGGGTAGCCCATTGCTCCACCATCCCGACAGCCCGCCACATTTCTGATTCAGACAAATGTCTTCTTACATTTGCATTTGCCATATTCAATCATTAAATCACAAGGGTTTGTGTTGAAATGAAGATTGATCACCCTACACATGTCATGTACATGTAGACAGTACACGAAAACATCATGAAAATCAAGGGGTATACATGCTTTCCATGACTGTCACGAAAAGTCTGCCTGTCAAGAGAGCTAATGTAAGCACTGGGGACCATCTCAATACATTCCTCAATCATATCCACCAAAAATATCGCAAATATGTCACAAGCAAATTTCACAATGATGTGTCAAATATTTGGTGCTTAGCAAACTTTGAGTAGTATATTATTATAGTGCTATGTTTTTTTTTGGGGGGGGGGGGGTGGGGGGGAGGGGGAAAGGCTGTCACTAAATGCGTGTGTGTATGTCTGTATGTGTGTGTGGGGGGGGGGGGGGGGGATAACACTTGCTGGTATTTATGTCATATCTCAGGTATATAACGTAGAATTTTCAAACTTTTTTTCAACTTATCTGGGACTACGAGTACTAAAATGTCCATATGTTTTGTATATAGCTGTCACTAGATGAAAAGGGACATTTTTTGCATGTTTTGATGTTATTTCGTTGTAACTTCGAAAGTTTTGGTTCGATTGCAACTATTACTGCTGCGACGACATGCGACGCTTAGTGGTTGTAAGTGCTATGTTCATGACTTTGGGCGTGTCACCAAATGATTTGGGCATGATAAACACACATAGATGCAAACATGACGTTAAATTCAAAAGCCCAATAACACACACAAAATTATTATCGTGCACTAGTTCGGTCAACAGTGTAATGGCATGCGCGATTTTACAACCACATGTCCTCTAATTGCTTGTGTACAGCTGTCACCAGATGAAAGTGATCATCCGAGAGCCCTTTTTACGTTATTTGGTTGTAACTTGGAGAGTTTAGATACAATTTCAACGAAACTTGGTAGGACGCCACAAATGTTACTGTCGTAACGACATGTGAAGATTTGTCGCTGTAAGTTCCACTAAGTGCTATGGTCATGGCTGTTGGTCCTGTCAACAGGTTTTTGGGCGTCTAAAATGCAGACGTAAAATCGTTCAAATAACGTAAAATGGAAAAATCCAAAACATCCATTTTCTTATTTTCTGAGCTGTACAACTATTAAAATTTCATGGAAATTGGACGAACTTTAATTTTTTTGACGTTGGCGTCCTGTCTTCACCACAACGGCAGTCCCAGACACACTTTTCATCGGCTGAGAAGTAATTACATTTTTAGATATAATTTTTTATTTGTTTATGTATTGGTGTTTAAGGCCATGTATTTATACACAATGGCTAATAGTGACCACAACATGGAGATGAAGTCAAGTTTAGTCAATAGTTTGTACCCATGCTTTCATTTTAGAAGACTTCAGGGGCATATCCATTGAGGCCTGAGGAGGGCACATGCCCCCCAAATTATAGTCATTTCCCCCTCCAGGTCATGTGACCTAATTATTGATGCCTTTCACAACTTATAAATTATGGACACAAACGGACTCAGAGTTGATAAAAATGATAAATGAAAAAATGTAAACTGCAGTCGGTCTCATCGGGGATATAACTACGTAAAACTATTAGATTTTTTTGAAATCGCAAAGCGTAAAGTCATTTTTCGAAACACGGCCATGACCGAGTCGACCCAACAACGAGGAGGCATATGCTGCCTTTTAACGTACCAGGCCGCTGGATAATGTGTCCCATGTCTCTTCCTGTCGTCAGAAAACCGAGCGTATCTCAGGCCGGTATAAGAGTACCACCCGTTAACATTGAGCCGTGGCCAAAGTTCTGAGAGTAGCTTCGTTTTTTAACCCTTAAAACGCATAACGTTTTTAATAAATATGTAATTAATGATCACAGTTTGAAGTGACGTACAGTGGCGATAAATTTAAAATGTGAATAGAAATTCGCAATTGACGCCCTCAAGTATTCCTTTTGGCGTCACTGAAATTAGAGTGCTGTGTTATGTTGTTTGGGGTTAGGTCTGTAGCGAAATATGAAGGGGTGTAGCGTTTTTTGCACCTCCATCACATTTGACATCATAACATGTGCATTGCTTCCATGGTCATATGAATGCAATGAGGCCACCTTCTGATTATTCAATAAGGTCAGTGGCGTCATGCCAACTGTGCAGGGGAGGGGGGGGGGGGCGGTGAAGGCCTGGAAAGTGCCATTTCTGGGCAATCTGGGAGGCATTTTTTGCAAAAAATTTGGGGCACGCTACGCGCCAACCGATGGTGGCGCTCAGCGTAGATGGTGTTACCGATCCAGGCCTCCCAGATTTTTCCCTAGCATGACGCTCCTGAATAAGGTGTATGTAATATATTATAGTGGTACATGTTACCAGATATAGGGGTAGGAATGTCACTACGGATGAGCGGGTAGCGTTTGTTTCGCGTTTCTGTCACATTTGACATCATAACGATCTGTGTGTTGCATCCACGGCCATACCAATGCAACGAGGCTACCGTTAAATTATTAATGTAGATGTATATAATATATTATAGTGGCAAATGTTAGCAGATATTGAGGTAGGGCTGTGAGTGAACTCGAGGAGGTGGTGCTTTTCGCATCCCCACTGCATTTGACGTCATAGCTTACATGTGTTGCTTCCACGGTCATCCAAATGCGATGAGCTACATGTAATATATTGTGGTGGTTCATATTACCGGATATAGAGGTAGGGCTGTCACTAAATGGGAGGGGGATAGGGTTTTTCGCATTTTTGTAATTATTTCCGTAGTTATTAATGAAGGTGTATGCACTATATTTTAGAGAGAAATGTTACCAAATATTGCGGTAGGCTTGTCATAAGCATAAAGTGACGTAAAAATGTTAAAATGACGTCAAACCAAAAATTAAAAAAACAGTTATTTTTATTTTTCGAGCTCTACAACATACTAAAATTTTATGAAACTCGGACATACGTTAATTTTTGTGACGTTGACGTCTACCCGTCATGTCAACGGCAACCCAGACGCATTTTTTGTCGGCTTATGCTAATCAGCAGATCAGTGCAATGATAGTCAAATAATTTTTGCTAGTTAAACGTTTTCCTGAAACGACGAACGATTGGTGGATTATACTTATTTGCCTGAAACTTAGGCGAATGCATAAAATAAACAGGATGAAATCAAAGCGTCTCAGGTTTCGCTCTACAGTTTCGCACTATTGCACAGGAGTGAAATTCTAAACACAGGGCATATGCTGAAACTAAGGCCATGTTAAATGGAGATATATTTTTAGTATCAGATATATGATTACATTAGGCTTTTTGTTGGACAATAAAATTTGAAGTTTTGATCCCAAAGCTGGAGTCTGATACATAGTGGTAAATTACCAGATGAATTATGGGAAACAGTGGCTTCTAAAAATGGCTATTTCTTAAAATGTAATTTTTACAAGGGTTTGTTGCCAGACATGTAACTAAAAATGAGATGGAAACATATAATTGTTTTTTTGTTTTTTTGTTGTTTTTTTTGCATTTTAGAAACAGGAGATGCTATGCTCCAGGGGTAGGTAGGTGGGAGGGGTGGGAACATTCTGCTTTTGGGTGGCGGAAAATGACTGGTTTCGGCATTGTTTCATGCAATTTTGCAGGTTGAAGTCTTCCAATTTTTCCACCCACATTCAGATTGTTTTTTTCTACTTTGTCAGATACTGTTATATGTTTTTGTGGATTTGGGGAATGTAATACATGTTATGGGTCAGATAACTAAGTAACTGAATATTTACATTTGAAGAGAGTGTATGACATGTCATTTTTGGAAATGCCTGGAAAACTGTGGAGCGGAACCTTAAAGAGCATTTTGCCATCGGTGTCAACTTTTGAACCAGGAAGTCCCTTATTTGTGTGCAATTGTTAGTGATAGTTAACATTCATCAAGTGATATCTCGGCACAACTGGAAGGAAATAAGTGGAAGTTTGAAGAAATTTGTTGAAGTCGCCTAATTTCGCAACTGTTTTGAATTTACGTCAAGATTTCGAAAACACAATAAGGTAGAGCACTGCCTTTCCTAAACACCGAGCTTTGTATTTATGACAGATATATGAATTATGAACAGCCTGGTTGTTGTTGTTATTATTCACCACAGATTTGCTGTCATGGTGTCTACTTTTTCATTTTGGTCATTGGTGTCATGTCTGTGTGTCATCCGTCAGATAAGCTGTTTGCACTTTCATATCTACAGAGCAACACCCCACCCCAATGGTTATTACTGCTTATTGTTTTGCATTTTGATTGTATTAACAGTACTATTGACAGGACCAGGGTAGTCAGTGTGGCTGGTGGTAATACCAACAATACTTTCTCGAGTGGCTCAGAGAAATGTGAGGGTTGAGGAGGTGTGGTGTGGTTGTGAATATAAGGTACAAACTGGCCACAAAAGCTATTCGGAAGTCAGAAAGGCCATACTGTATCTTTTTACTGGTTGAAAATAGAGACTTGTAGTTTTTGTGCATTCAACTCAGGATAGACTCCAGATTCTTTTGCCCGAGTGAAATCCAAAGGGAGATCACTCTTGTTTTCTCTTAAGGTTGCGCTCTACAGTTTCGCACAATTGAACAGGGCTGAAATTCTAAACATAGGGCATATGTTGAAACTAAGGCCTTTTAAAATAGAGATATATTTTTAGTACCGGATAAATGATTACATTAGGCTTTTTGTTGGTCAAGAGAATTTGAAGTTTTGGTCCCAAAGTTGGTGTCTGATACATAGTGGTAAATTACCAGATGAATTACGGGAAACAGTGGCTTCCAAAAAATGGCTATTTTTTAAAAGGTAATTTTTACAAGGATTTGTTACCAGACATGTAACTAAAAAATGAAATGGAAACATATAAATTATTTTTTGCATTTTAGAAACAGGGGATGCTATGCTCCGAGGGTAGGTAGGTGAGGGTGGTGAGAACATTCTGCTTTTGAGGATGTTGGGTGGCTGAAAATGACTGGTTTCGGCACTTTTTCTTGCAATTTTGCAGGTTGAAGTCTTACCTTTGACAATAAATTATTCATCCCACACTCAGATTGTTTATTTCAACTTTGTCAGATAGTGTTATATTTGTTTGTGCATTTGGGAAATGTAATACATGTTATGGGTTAGATAACCAAGTTACAGAATATTTGCATTTCCCAATAACAAGAATGCAAGCAAAGGGTTCTTTGAACCCCTCACAATGTTACTGTATTAGTAACTTGTTTACACCTTTTCCCCTTCTCAAAACTGGAAACGGTGTCAATGTGTTACGCACTCATGAGTACTCGTTACAACTTATGCATATTTATATTTCCATTTTGCGGAAGAACCTTCATTTTTTGTGTCGCAAAACTAATTTTCTGTTGTTCCACATTTGATGGGCGAGACAAAAAGCGCCATTTATCAATATCGGATTATGCGTAATGGCACTTCTTATTGAATTAAGCGACTGGAATGTCAATCTATCCTCCCGAGAAAAAACTGTTTTACCGGTTTGTGATTTCATTTTTCAGATATTTATTGAGTTTTCGATGCTAACCGATAGGTTTTTCTGATAGTCTAGACAGTTAAATGTAAATACCGAACCTTTCATCGCCTTAAAGCATTGAATATTTAACGTGTATGAATTTTTAATGCAGGTGCTTGCGTAAGTGTAAGTGTATGTCTGTGCATGTTTGTTCGTTTCTGAACGGGCTTGAGTTCGTGTGGGCACAAGTACGGACATTGATTCACTGCCTAAAGTGATAGGAGATGTGATGCAACACAAAAGATTTCCATTGACTTGGTGTCGGGTACTGGTATCGTGAATTGTAATTCCTCTATACTAAAGGGATTAGGGGTTGGATTTGCAATAAAAGACGAAGAAAAAAAAAACATCCAAGGACCTGCCACAGCAGAGGCGTTCGTATACGCTTTTGTGACAAGCTTCGTCTGAGTATGTCCAAAAGAGTACATATAGCATTTCATGTGCTACAAGCTCCAATCTTGAGACAGCCATGCAATTAAAAAATATCAACTGCATTGTTTGAAATTACTTTTTTCAGGTAATTTTCTTATAGCCGAATGAGATCTGATGACAACCCGAGTTGACAAAAACGGCATATTTGCTGATGAAACTGATCCAATCTAATCTGAGTTTAACCCTTTACCTAACATGAAAATCAGACGACACTTGCAAACAAAATTATTGAATAACTAATTTTTAGCACTTCTTGCGTCAAAAACATAGGTAATGACCCCTCATTGGAACGAGCTCAACGAGCTCGTTCCAATGAGGGGCCATAAGCTGTGATTTTGAGGCAAAAAAATGGAAAAAAATAATAAAAATTGAATGGCATTTTTGTCAATAGCACTCGCCGGTTTTGACAGTTATGTTAGGTAAAGTGTTAAACTACACTACAAATCAAATCAACACAGACAATTATGCAATACAGCTTCTAGCATATTAATCAAACATGCCTTGCATTATTTTTCAAAACATATATTACTAGTTCACATACAAGAATATCCACCTCAGTCAAAGCGTTTTGAATGAATATCGTCTTGGGGAGGTCTCCAGTTCATCGTATCCCAAAATCAAAGATGAAAAACCAGGTGGGTGAGGGAATCCTGACGAGAAGAGGTCGGGCCTGTTTTGAAGCAATAGCTTACGATATCTGTTCAACTGCCCGACGTCTACGGGTCGACTAATCGACACAGATCATAGGACCCTGCCAAACTCAAATTCCGGGTCTAATCGAATATCGAATTGTTTCGGACAGAAGATTTCGAATCGAACTGAATCTCGAATCGAATCTAACGGCTCTTCAATTGTAAATATTTCACCTTCCTGCAATCGTAAATTTTGTCAATGTTAATTCAAGAATTGTATTCGACGATGATTCGTCTACTTGGGCAAGTCAGTCGAAAAAAAGTGGAATGTTCCAGGGCGGAAGCATAGTGTAGTTTCGGACGCAGAAACTCCTTGGACTCTTCTACTATCATTGGGTCAACTATTCAGGAGAGTTGATGATGACAGAAGGAGAGTTCAAGAGGAGACACTTGGTATGATTTTTTTACGACTCGAAAATTAAATTTCCGAATCAGTGCGACTCGAATCTAATCAAATCGAATCCTTGGATGTTTTCAAATCAAATCGAATTTGGATGTCTCGCAAGACCATTCTATTTATATATTTATTGGTGTTTAAGGTAACATATTTATGCACAATGGCTAATCATGACCGCGACAGTATTGCGGGTGGAGGAGGCCGGAGTACCCGGAGAGAACCACCGAGCAACGACGAGCAGCTGCCAGCTCCCCAACATCGTAACTCCACATTGCAACATAGGCAGGGTTAGATTGGTTGAAGACATGCGCACCATCGACGTGCAGTACGCCTTAGTACACGGCATCATCGTGCCCCCACGCGGGCAATGGAGATGATGTGTCTTGCCCAAAGACACAACGCGGTTGCCGCAGGAGGGATTCGAACCGAGGACCTCTCGGCTTGCAGCCTGCACCTCTACCTACTGAGCCACTTAAGGGATTTTTATTTTAGAAACTCTTCACCCTTTTAACCCTTTACCTAATACAAAATGCAGATGACACTAGCAAACCAAATTCTTGTTTTTATGCATCAAAAACATAGCTTATGACCCCTCATTGGAACGAGCTCATTGAGCTCGTTCCAATGAGGGTTCATAAGCTATGTTGTGGTGAAAAAATGAAACAATAGTGAAAATTGCATGGCGATTTTTTTAATAGCACTGGTCGGTTTTAGGCGTTACGTTGGCTAAAGGGTTAACACGATAGGCGTCCGTAATGTTTTACTCGTTGTCTTACTGTAGAAGAACGTAGTTTCAAAACTTTAACTGCCATGACGTGTTTTTGAAATTGCAAAAATGCATTAGACCGTCGTCTTCGCCGAAGAAATACTGAGATGTACCCTGTTGGAAAGATTTCTCCCATCCCTTTTAAATACTTTATTACACGCCCATGCAGTCTCTCTTATGCAATACGGCGTGCAATACGGCTGTGCAATACGGAATTCCGTATTGCACACCAACCTGTTCCAACCGGGACTTTTTTTTCCGACTGCATAAAGTGCATGGTGTTTACCACCGTTGATAGAAAAGAAAATTAGGTCAGTAGGTGCTTGGGTCATGTAATAAATACAAAACCACATGTATGTTTCAATGAGTCGTTTTGTATTCAATGAGTCAGATGTGCGTAGGAAGAAAACGTCGAGACCGAAGGTCGAGACGTTTTCTTTCTACGCACATCTGACTCATTGAATACAAAACGATTCATTGAAACATACATGTAGTTTTGTCTACATATTCTATGACACTATTCCATTAGCTTCAAAACTAAAATCTAAGCGAAACAAGGTTTGGCACCGATTTAAAACAGAGAATATGATGTTGTGGAATGAAGCTGATGAGAGGACATTATATATACTGTCCAAAGAAGGTTAAGCCCCCTCCCCGCCACCTCCCTATAATACCAGCGGGTATACAGTAAACGGGTAAATTCTCCTGAGAAAACCTGCTATTTGCAGTAGGGGGGCATGCCTTATTAGTGAAGCAAGTGTCTCCAAAGTTTTCTATTTTATTGAATGAATATTAGGCACCGTGGACGTCATCACAACGTTCAAAAACGTCACGTTGTTCAGTACCTGATGGAACAGCCTCGAGAATATCTAACACATCTTAACCCTTTACCTAACATGGAAAGCAGACGACACTTGCAAACAAAATTCTTGAATAACTAATTTTTTTCATTTTTTGTCTCAAAAACATAGGTTATGACCCCTCGTTGGGACGAGCTCGTTGGAACGAGCTCGTTCCAACAAGTCGTTATAACCAATGTTTTTGAGACAAAAAATGAAAATATAATGAAAATTAATTGGCGATTTTTGAGAACAGCGCTGGCCGGTTTTGGCCGTTACTTTGAGAAAGGGTTAATCGGCGTGGCATGCTGTCCATGACCTTCCGAATTTCCTTCACTGTGATGTTGTCTCATTTCTCTATAAGCACACGACAGTGAAGTGGTCAACAGCCAGCAAATATTCACCAGTTTTAAGGATGTATGCCCGATCCGATAGAGAAAAGCACAACTTCACAATATGAGCTATTCGTATACCCACCCACAGGTATTATATGGGGGGGGGGGGGGGGGGGGGGGGTGCTTGTTTTGGAGAGTATATGTCAGCAACATGGCATGTTAATTTTTCAAGTTACCAGTTTAACGACTTTTACGGTTCGTTGGATTCTGTCGGATTAGATGGCGTGGCGATCTAAAGAGATAAAAGAACTCTTTCCGAACTCAACACGCAATGCCCTCGTCATCTGAATGGTATGTAAAGTTGGCCGGGAGGTTGTCAAGGAGCATTAACAGCAGTGGCATACAAGTTCAATCACATATATGTAACCTGGACAAATCTTCCCTTTTTATTGACATGCAATCCTGTCTAGAAGACGGATGACTCGATCGCGCCATGAACTGTTTTATGATTACTTTGGTATCGACTGCCAACACATGCTAATAATCTTGAAACAGATTTGTTCAAACGAAATTCTGTAAGTGGTGTCTGATAGAGAATAAAACCAGCTTGGGCGATAATTAAACCGTTGTGAGAGAAAACATATTTAACACAAATGACAAATTGTTTTATAATATTGATCAATATGCACAGTGTAAGCGTATCGGTTTTTTCTTTCCTTTTTTTCTTTTTTTTTTTTTGAAAGAATTACTTTTTATCACAGAACACATTTACAATTGAAAATAACAACGCACAAATTTCCGACACATTTACCTTGTTAGTTGCTAATGTGTTAAGACTTCGACAATATCTTTTGAATATTGCCATTGAGAAAAACTTGAAACCAGGCGTGGTGGAATGACGTCAACAGAGGGCGGGTTACGCTGTTATTTGTACCATCTGTGGAGTCGACATCTGTTAACAACGGGGACCTTGAGGATATGGAGGACATTCCTCAATGTTCAGTCATTAACCACCTCTCAACACCCCGTGTTGACGTGAACGGTTGGAATAATAACCACAGGGTGCATTCATTCTCACCTCTCCCACACAGTAGTTTCGGCAGCGTTACTAAACCTCTTTTGACCCTCAGTACCGTCGCTCTTGTATGATATCAAACTCTAAACGTGTACCATAAAGGTAGCAATTTGACGCAGCTTTCCAGGAAGAAAGTGAGTGTATCTTAAGATGCGACCAACCTTACAAATCGACAGGACACGGCTATTACAGTTGCGCAATTTCCATAATTTTCGACATTGTACAGTGTGCTGAAATGTATTTTATCAGTACCAGTAGCTGATTTAGATTGTTACTGGGGCTGTATGGTCGATAGTCGTAAAATTTCCGTTGATGGGTGTATGTCGTAATTCATATCCACGGCTTCAAACTAGGGATTCGGACCGGACCGCAAAACGCCGGTACGGTCCTCGGTCCAGAGCCAGACCGCGGACTGGACCGGACCGGATCGCCGCTACTGCACTCCTTTGGACCGGTCCACACATGGCGTCCGCTTCGGAGACTTTAGTTCATAGATGTATGTCAAGCTTTAGCACTGGGGTTATCTGGTACGGAAATCCGAAGCTCCAATCACCAGTCGATAGACTCAATACACATTTCGCAAATGTTTGGTCATCTGGTGTGAGATCTCATAGCAGCTCGTCAGTTGATGTCGGTGGCATCAAACGACAGTGACTACCGAGTACCGCCCCTGTCTTTTGATTCCACCGACTTCAGAGAATGCCCTGATTGGAACGCGCTTGGTTCAGTAACAAACTAACAATCTTCAATCACGACGATGTCACATGACAAACGTTCACTGACTTGAGTGTTGGGCCGTTGGCAGATGCCAGATGGTTCTAAATAAATCATTTGCTATTCAGTAATTCTACCTACCGGTCCTTTGTTTAAAATATAGCATAACCAGTTGTTAAAAATTAAAATAATAATGAAGCCTTCTGGACAGACGGATGATACTCAGTCTAGTGAATCGGCCAATAATTCTAATACAGCGACAAGTACAGGAACGATACCAAAACACAGGACACTACGGGACTCGCACCTGGTAAAATATTCTTTCCCACTATATGAGTATCTGTATTCAGAAAAGAATGATGCAACCATGGGGGGGGGGGGGGGGGGGGATACTAAAAATTTGCAAGACGTGACGTCCCATTTTTTATTCGGATCCTTTTTACACCCACCCACCACTACGTGCAAATTTTCTACTACCGTTCTCAGACACCCACCCCCACTCTCCCATTAAAATCCAAAATAAACTTATAAACTTAGTGGGCACAGCTGTCTTTAGGGGGTTTTCATAATGTTCTTAAACTGGTACCACCAATTTAAACCTCTGTGGGCTGCTGTGGACTCCAATCTACAAATGACAAGCTGTTCATTATCAGGCTTGGCCAGAGCAGGTGCACATATACGGGAACAAATTTTCATTTGAATTGTTCTGTCATTACTCTCAGGTGTTTGCTACTTTCCTCTTCTATCCATACAAATTCGATTAATAAATAAATAACTTGGGTTGAATTTCAGTGCATCAGAGAGAATTTTCCCAGAATATTGTCTGCACATTTTCTACATTTCGAACAAGACACCCACCCCCTACTAACGTGTGACATTTTCCCAGATTAAGCCCAATATTCTCACATACAAAGCCTCCTGATGTTGTATTTATGTTAAGAGTGTGATGTACAGCATCATCTTTAAGGTTTGAAACACAAATGATGGTATATATTTGCTGATATATTGATATCTTTTGAAAAAAATTTAAAAAAAATTGCACAAGTTGGAAATGCACATTTTTGGCGCACTCAAGGGACCCACCCACCCCAACATCACGTCTTGCAAATTTTTGGTGCCCCCCCCCCCCCCCCCGATACCATTGGTGTTTTCCGATGTGTAAAATGTGAGGAAAAAATAATGAAATGTGATGGTGCCCAGTCCAACTTGAAAAAATCAGTTTAAAGAAGCACCATAAAGATATTTTCGAAACAGTGATTGAAAAGCCAACTAAAAGGCACACGTCCATGTTGAACTATGTGAAAAGACATCCTCAACTGCATGATCATCCGAATCTATCCCGCTTCCAGAGGGAATTGTTGTCGGTGAATCCGAGTTAGGGTCAGAAGAATACTACAAGAAAGATAGTCTTCGATAAGCGCATTGTAAACAGAATTACAGAATCTCACTGAGATGATATGTTCAGATATTCATCCTGTAGATATCTACAGTGAATAACCGTGGATTTCCACAGTACTCTTACACATTAAATCCAAGATTCATAGTTCCTTCGAGAGACACAATGGACAATGAGATCACAAAACTAAACGATAGGAAAGCTACACTGCAGAAACTATTTGAAAAAAAACATCACATACTTCTGTGCCACTTTTGATATATGGACATCGAAGGCAATGCATTCATTTATCAGTTTGACTGTACATTTCATTTGAAATTCATGGGAATTAGAGAGTGTTAGACTTGGAGCAGTATCTTTTCCCGGAGAACACTCAGGGGAAAGTATCGCTGACAAAGTTCTCGAAATGTTGGACACGTGGGAGCTGCCAAGAGACAAGTTAGTAAGCGGCAACATTTGACAATGTCAGTTCGAACATCAAATGTTGCAGAGACTTCTTATATGTTAAACGATTTCCATGCCTCGTCCATGTTTTGAACTTAGCTGTACATGATGGACTTAATGTGCGGGGAGTAACTGAAGCCATAGGCCGGTGTAAGAAACTGGTAATGCATTTCCACAAGAGCAAGGTCCTGCTTGATAAAATGGAGGCTGTACAACGAGAAAAGAAACGTAAGACATTGAGACTCATTCAAGATGTATGTATCCGATGGAACTCAACGTATTTCATGTTTGAAACTTAGAGACATTATAACCACCATTGCAGATGATACCCTACCACACAGGAATTTTCCAAAACCAACTTACATCCCCACTGGCGCTGAGTGGAATCTCGTCTTCGAGCTAATTTCACTACTACGACCATTTTATGATGTGACAGTTTGGATGAGTTTCTCTTCGTATGTGACAATAATGGCGGTTGGGCCAGCAATATTAGGGCAACACTTGGAAACGAAAGTAAACGACCCGCCCGGAATCAAGAAATTCAAGGAGCAAGCAAAACTGAAGATGAACAAATACTTCGATATGAAAGATGAAGAAAATCAAGAGGACATGAGGTCATATGTGGACCCTCGTTTCCGTGCATTCGGTCATAAGTTGGAGGCGAGATCGACTACTGGGGCAAATATGACATCAGAAATTAAGGGGCTAATCGGGTGTATACAAGCACAGACATCAGTTACTTGTGGAAGTGATTCTGTGATGCCAGGTGTTGGGGATCCGACAGCACCGACACCATGAGAAAAGAAAGGACTTGGCCGTCTTCTTGGCACCATGCTTGGAGCACACGTGTCACGTAATTCGAGCAATTCAGACAACGCAATGACAGAAATAAGCAGGTACAATGCCCTGTGAAGATAAATACTAACCCACTTCATCGGTGGAAGTTACATACAGATACGTTTCCATACATGTCTTAATTGGTGAAAACGTTGATGTGCGTAGTTGCTACTAGTGTGCCAAGTCAGTGCTTGTTCATTGTTATAGAAGACATTATCACTTCAATACGAACTCGTCTATTACCCGATACAGTAGCTAATTTATCATTTTTACATGATAATGTTGGGAAGCGCCACCTTCCGCAATACCTACGGATGCATAGTTTGAGCAACTGCGGGAACTGCAAGCTTCTCGTCCAAGAAGAAAGATTTGAAAACCTATGAAATGCCTGGCTGACAATGAATACATGTGTATTGTGTTTACTGTTTATGTGACTCCCGTGTGAAAATCAACAATCAACATGATGCAACAAGTTAACAATTGCAAGTGTTTTGGAATTATTTTTCTGTTTATAATTGCACATTGGCAAGTGACCAGTTTACAATAATTATGCATTGCAGATTACACAAATATGAGACGAGAGTTATAGTTTTAGTCTGGTTGGGGCAAATGGCTAAGCGACGATGTAGTCTATACATTATCGATTACAATAAGCCGTTTTATAAAGTCAGGCATTGTCGATTTGAGGTTAGATGTTTAGCGGGACACTTTCTAAAACGAGTTTCATACAGCCATCTTCTCTAACTTGACAAGTTGCATCCAGACAAAAAACGATCCTCGATGAAAAGCGTTTTACAGAAATATCCTCTTTAACCTTTCATCTCTGAAATGACGATGTCTGAAATTACGAAACCACTTATACAATTACAATGTTCTCGATATTTGGGCCAAAATCTGACACATTGGATATTTTGGGTTATACCCAATGTGTAAGATATAGGACAAAATGTCGAGAACGTGGTAGTTGTATAAGTGTGTAAAATGGTGGCAAGATCACCAAGTCCCTATTTTATTTATGCCATTTGCTGATAAAAAAAATAGACGAAACATTGTTTACAAGTTGCATGGAAAATCCCGTTTAGGAAGACCATTTCAAATTCCGTACATTTGTAAACTGCACTCGATCTCGAACGTCATGCCTCACTTCAAAGTTGAATTACGCAATTAAATCAAAATGACTTGTGAGAACATACCTGTCAATAATTCCTAAGAATCATTCGAAACACATGTTGATATATCTCCATCCCCGAAAACACTGAATGAGTACATTCCTTGTTTTGTCACGGTAAAACACTGAATATATTCGATTCTAAATACGGCATTTCTTTCCAATTTGTCTTGGAGTCTGCGCAGTTCAACGTTCTCCTTGACCCGTTTTTGAAACTGCGCAAGCAAAGCCTATCACTGTATTAACATCCAAATTGCACAAAATGAAGTATATTCTTCCTAAATATTAATCAAAATCGTCTTTAAAATGCATTTGAGTGTAAATGCATACTTTAGTGCGTTGCTAAACGTAACGTATTTTGAGAACCCTGTGTTCCGTCAAAAAGTCGGGTTGGAGATTAGGTGACGTAATCCAACAAAATTTCCGACAAAAATTGTTGGAAAATCCCAGCTATTAAAAGCCGATGCAGACGACGATCGACGCTTTTTCATGCCAGGTCATTCCTAGCGCAAGCAACTCAAACCAACCACAGAAAGTCTCATCGTTACTAGCAAATTGAAAGGTGCATATAAAAGACTTTGCATAATATGGGTTATTCCCAGCGACTGTGCATAATTCACACCCCAGTTTAGTCAGTTGGCTTTTCGGAAACTGAAAGGAACAATGTTCCACAGAGTCAGGCAGAAGCAAGTCAAGGTCGTCCTTGTTCTTCCGGCGCTCAGAATGTAAACATTTAACCGGGGTGTCCGAATCATGTATGTACGATGAGTTAATTCTAAATTTTAAAATAATTATCTTACAGTAATTTAGTGGATACTTAAATGCTGGCACATTCCAATATTAACCCTTTCAGTTTTTCTGTCCTTAACAGGGCATAAATTGTAAGACAATGGTTGCAATTTAGCTTTGTTAAGTGACCGAAAAGTGTCATGGTTGATTGGCGCCGACTCTGCTGTTTAACCCTAAGAGTTAAACTAAGACAGTTAAATTTTTATGTTAACCCCTCTATCCCGCAACGCCTTCAATTCAATCATAAGCTGGTCATTCCAGTGTGTTCGATTGAGGTCATTGAATTATGTAATACATTTTAGAATAGGGTTAGGAGATAGATGTCATGAACTGATGTAGTCAGTGAAATTGTCAGGAATACTGAATCTCAGTTAACTGTGTGCAATTTTACCCCTTTCTGGTATGCAGTAGTTTGTTTTAGTGTGATTTAAAATATAGTTCCGCACAGATATACCAGTTGTATCTAAACAGTAATTGATACTATAGGTCTAAATTAAATAATTTCTTTTGCTGGGAATTAGCCCTTCTGAAACCAAAGTACAAACACAGATAATCCGGTTTGGTAAAATAGTTTGAATTCCAGTCTATAAGATTACTAACCTATTTATTATTGATAATCAGAAATGTTAAAACTATACAGTTAATTGAGATTCCATTGAAACTGCTTACTCCCGAATAGAAATAGTGAATATAAAACTAGTAGAGTCTGCTAGTAAAGGAATATTACCACCCTGGGTCAGTCCTGCTAAGAGTATGAAGGTGTATACTGGTTATTCTCATATATCAAACCGGTTCTACAAATTCCAGTCAATAAATCATTTCCCAATGAAGCTGGTAATTCCAGTACTTGTAAATTATAATTGAACTGGTGATTCCAGTGAACTTTATCAAATTATATTAAAATCCAATACTTAAGCTGGTGACTCCAGGAACTTAATTGGAATAAAAATTGAAACTGGTTACCCCCCAGTTGAAGTATTTGTATGTTGTTGTCAACAACTTATTGAGGAAAATCAATTGAAATCGTTGTACATACTTAAAAGGGAAAGAATTTATGGATAAAATAATAATAAAATTAATTTACTGCTTCAACAGTATCATTCCAATTCCTTTCAGATTTAATCATCCTGTACGATATAATCGAATCTCTTGCTGCCACCCCTGCAAACCAAAGTCAGATACCCCATTATATTTTCGGTTTAGAGGGTTACCCCAAATAGCACCTCCATACCGTTACAAGTGGTTTCGTAATTCCAATGGGTAATGGTATGCATATTGCTCGTGACAATGATTGATGTCAGACGAGATAGCGAATTAGGAATTACCATGTCAAGTTGTCAACTAACCTTCATGGATTCAAATACATTTCAGTGTACTGAAGATAGGTTGCAAATCGCGATATAGCCTATAGTTGGTAATATCTAACTCCAAGTCACTACATCCAATGCCGAATACTGGTACGCATACCTGCATGTCGGGTATTGACCAATCTGTCTGAAATATGACAGTTGCCAATGCTAAGGACAAAACGTTATTGTGCTGAAAGACATGGAGCATTTCCACTATCTACGTCTATGTTCTTAACCCAATCATATACTATATGATATATAGCATATGATTGGGTCAAGAACTTAAAGATAGATAGTGCAAATGCTCCAAGTCTTTCAGCACTAATAATATTTAGTCTGTACTTCACATTTCCGCTATCCTCCACATGCTATATAACATATAGCATGTGCATGATAGCGAGAAACGCGAACTACAGACGCTACAGTGAGTCACAGTCACAAGTTGTAAGCATGCTTATTTGCTCTCTAACTTCTCTATAATGATGGGTATGAGAAAATATTTCAAAATACACTACACATTTCCACAATGTTTATACTGTCAATATGATGGTGGTTAGTATTGTGAGTTAACCGTCTGGGTTAAATTGGAACGGGATGAAGGGGCCTGTATTGCACTGTACAGACTCTAGCCCTGCTCCAAGTGAACTTTCTACTAGGTAACTAATCATCAAAAGACAAGTTTTGTTTTAATAATGGGTCAGTGTCCCAAGGTATACTTTATTTTAATGTATCCGAACAGGAGAGATAACAATTGGGATAATATATATATATTATTTTTTATGTGACTATATATATATACATATGTAACCCCATGCAACAAAAAAATAGAGGATATGGAATGAGTGTTTTCCTCATATAATATTTATGAAACGAGTCTAAGAATTTTCCGTTTTGGCGAGCCTCTGGCGAGCCCAAACGGAAAATTCGGATGAGTTTCATAAATATTATATGAGAAAAACACTCATTTCATATTCTATTTATTATATCACACACACACGCACAAATTAGCCACTTAGTATGCCTTTTAACCCATCACCTAACTGGAGTTGCAGACGGCACCTGGAAAAAACATCCTCGTATAACTAAAAAATTTCACTTTTTGCTTCCAAAGCATAGGTTATGACCCCTGATTGGAACGATCTCGTCGAGCTCGTTCCAATGAGGGGGTCATAACATATGTTTTGGAAGCAAAAAGTGAAAATATAAAAAAAAATGAATGGCGTTTTTCTTGTAGGTAAAAGTTTAATACAATATAACCCACTCTAAATAGGACAGATAATGTAAATTCTTCCTACTGAAATTATGCAAATGTCACCCAGTTGTATATTGTTTAGCCAATCAAATTGTCCAGTTTTGAAATTGAAAACTCCCAACTCTAATTATGCAAATTATGAAAATGTGGCCCAGTTTTATTTTGTTCAGCCAATCAATTTGTCTAGTTTGGAAACTGACCAATGGAATTGACGGAAGGCTTTATTTATCACTGAGCAGCATGATAACAAAATATCAAATGTTTTAAAGTGAACAAAACGGACGAAATATATGATAAAAGAATATACCGCATGTCCATGAATATACCGGGCGTTTTAGCCTCAATGACTCTGTCTATATTGACTGTTGTCGCGCTGCTCCTTTCAGCCAAGTTGCCATCACAAATTTCCAAGTGCGAATCTGTTTAGGACATTACATTACATAGTCCTTTGAACATTTTACCGTAATCACTATCAGTTCCTACATGACTCGCTGGATTCGAATAGTGTGTCGTAGGTTGAACTACAATGCAAACAATATTTTGCCGTTCGAGTCCGCTTCGGCCCGTAAACAACTTAGCGAATGTTTTTTTCTGTCTCGTATGCTAATTGTTGTAATCATTATCTCCTTTCTACCGAGTTATTTCATATCCAGGGTTAAATGGTTATAATCACTGTCTGTCTCTTCGTAATAACAATTTAATGACGTATCACTGTCTTTTAATTTTGAAGTGTAAAAGCTACACACAGTGTCCTCTCTGTCTTTCAATATACTGAGCCTCCTATCTTCTACTCATGCTATAGCTAAATAATACTTCCATAACAACAACTTTAACATTTAACGGTAGACTCTCGAACAATTCGCGCGGTGCATGTCGTCCACAAAACTACACAATAATGGTTGATTCCCTTCACTCACGTAGACTTGACAACATGTCACTTTACTGATCCTACACATTAACCTAGATGAACCTGTGTGTGTTCCATACTAATTGATATGCACCATTCTGCGCCACTACCCCAATAGTGTGGTATTCTACCGTAACCTAGCTGCAACCGCAGCCTCCCTTCTCTAGTAAAACGTGCAGACTGGCCTTCCCTTCTTTTACAACACGAGTTAATTTTTTATAAGAACTACTTAACCATTTTTTTTGTTGTTGTTGTTTCGTCGCAGTTTTCCAGGGTGTGTGGCTCTTTGGCTCTTATCTAATCTCTTTACATACCAAGTTTCCCGAAGAAAAGCGAAATTATGTCACAGGCACTTAATTGCAATTATAGTGAGGACATTCACACCACGATACATTGATTGTATGCTTCTTGCGTCCGCTCTCACGACCACGTTTCTTAACCTTCTAGCACAAAAAGTACAACAACAAATGCAAATCCTTGACATATGCAATGCATTATATAACATGCCTAGAGTTACCAAGCTTGCCAGTCAAATGGCTGTAACTTGATGCTTTCTTTAACACAAACATGTATACCAATTCAATCATTATAAAATATCTTAAATTAAGCAAATGTGTTAAAATCTTAATTTGGTATTACCAAAAGTAAGATTTTAACAAATTTCACTTCATTTACGGTATTTTGTAATGATTGGACCAGTCCGGAAACGGTCCAGGCAAGAATATCGGACCACCTAGGTAGGATTGCACTGGACCGGGCTGGACCACCTCTCACCCTGGCGGTCCGGTCCGGTCCGCATCCCTACTTCAAACCCTTCCACTGTGTGGGCTTGATTCAACAACCATGAGGCAAATCGCAAGCAATTATATTTTGTACATTTTGTCGATGGGCGCAGGGTCTCTCCACGCAGCAACAATGATGATATCTGTTCGGGGGGGGGGGGGGGGGGGGGCGGTTGCGATGAATAGAGTTATGACGCTCCTCGCTAATGCCTATCCGCATTCACACGGGTGTAACTGCATGCGTGTGTTTGTAGCTGTTCATGGATCGATGTTGTCGGAGTGTGCGCGAATGTAGTGTGATTTTGTAGTGCGATTCTTAAGAGTCGGTTGGAATAGGGTCAAGTCACGATCAGCACACATCAGTTATAGATCTAGCGGTATAGAAAGGTTGGTTGAATTTCGAATTATTTGTGGCAAAAATAACATTGTTGCGGGGTATGATATTGGATTCTCCAATGTCAGCAGACTGTTGGTAATGTTATTTCCATATAGAACAGTTGGCGCCATGAAGACCACACAAATCGTACAGTATTAATGCATCACTACCAGAGCTGAACGCGGTACGATTATTGATGTCTCGTTAATTTTTAGTTGGTGCACGATAGCACGCAGCATTTGTGCAATGCTTGAATCCACTCCGGAGAGACCACATATTTCAATAAAGGTAACCATCAACAGTGATAATTATTTGTTTTAAAAATGCTTGTAATCGGAAGAAAATATCTGATTGGCCCACATTTACAATGAAAGAACATGGATCAAAAAGATTGCCGTCACCTCTTTCCACGTCGTTCAGCTTTATAGCACATTTCAGTAGTATCACTGTGCTGTTATTCTGTGTGCACTGGCGACAATGGTACTTGGAAATGTTTCTTCCGAATTATTTAGAATAAATCATTTTCGAGCTACACCTAATGCTAACATAGTTTTGTGACTTCAGAACATGTTTAATGAAAGTGTCAGTGACACTATAGCTTAACTTGTCTGTGTGTTGAGTTTGATGAAAAGGATAATGTTCAATGTTTATGAAAGGATTATGAAATAAGACAAGAATTGTGATAATTGGGAATATGTTAATTTCTGTTCCCTGTATGCTGTGTTTTCAATAAAAATAATATGAGGTGTAGACTGTACTAAAGAATTGAGAGGTGGGTTAATGCCCTCACAGTTAATGTATGTGGCCCTTACAGTTAATTTATTTCAAACGAGTCATCCTATCAAGTTACAATGAAATCCCTTCATAAATACGGCCTATAGACTGTGCTAAAGGTTTTTGGGGCTTCGGGCCAGTGTAGCCATCACTGTTGACCGATCGTTACCAAAAGAGGACTTCCGTATCTAGACGTCATACTGAGTCATCCAACAACGTTACAATGAAATTCCTTCATAAATATGACCTGCAGTCTGTGCAAAGGTTTTTCGGGTTTTGGGCTCGGACAGCCGTCATGGTTGAATGATCGCGACCAAAAGGGGACATTCTTATCAGGGCATTATCCGAAGTCATCAATCAAGTTACAATGAAATCCCTTGATAAATACGACCTGTAGACTGTGCTAAAGGTTTTCGGGCTTCGGGCCCCTGAAGCCACCACAGTTGACCAATCACGACCAAAAGTGGATGTTATCGTCTAGACATTATATGGAGTCTACCCACCAAGTTACAATGAAATCCCCTCATAAATACGACCTACAGACTATGCTAAAGATTTTCGGGTTTTGGACTGGGGCAGCCATCACGGCAGAATCATCGCGACCAAACTGGGGCGTTCTCATCTAGACATTATTTGGAGTCATCCTACCAAGTTACAATGACCTGTAGACTGTGCTAAATGTTTTTGGGCTTCGGGCCCCTGTAGCCGTCACAGTTGACCAATCGCTCGACCAAAAGGGGTCGTTCTCATCAAGATATTATATGAAGTCAACCTACCAAGCTACAATGAAATCCCTCCATAAATACTACCTGTAGACTGTGCTAAAGGTTTTCGGGTTTTGGGGCTTGGGCAGTCGTCACGGTTGACAGATCGCGACCAAATTAGGAAGTTCTCATCTAGACATTATAAGGAGTCATCCTACCAAGTTACAATGAAATTCCTCCATATTAAATATGACCTACAGACTGTGCTAAAAGTTTTGGGGTTTCGGTCGTGGGCAGCCGTCACGGTTGACATATCATGATTAAAAGAGGGCGTTCTCATCTAGATATTATACAGAGGCATCCTACAAAGTTACAATGAAATCCCTTCATAAATACGACCTGTAGACTGTGCTAAAGGTTTTCGGGGATTGGGCTCGGGCAGCCATCGCGGTTGACCAATCGCGACCAAAAAGGGACGTTCTCATCTACACACGACCCAAACCTGCATATGAAATTTCGTGACGATCGGACAACAGCTACGGGGTGTAGCCTGTGCTAAAGGAAAATGTGAACAGACTCACAGACAAACAGACTTCCGCACGCGTTATGGCAATACCTTATCTTGACTATGTCAAGTTAAGCTAAAAATTAAACTCAACTGTGATCGTCATGGATTTACAAAGCATCGCAGCTTCTGGATTGGTTCAGTATCATGACACTGGTGTTACACACACTGCGTCATATGTGTGATGACTTTTACTAGTCCAGTTCTAAAAGACATACCTTCAGTACAAATTTGCCCTGTTAATGGTATATAGGTAAAAGAGTAAATTCTTGATAATTGAATAAAAACACTCTTAACCCCCTTGAAACCGAGAGGCCGTTTTCCGGCCAAGGAATATGATACGTTATACTTCATTGAGCAGGATGGCTGCTAAGTTGCAGTGTAGGGTAGACAATCAATATTTTTTCAACATGCAGCCTCATGGCTGCACGTTAAAACTATCAATTGCTCTACACCCCAAATGATAAATATAGACTCTTCCAATGGCTTCCATTGAACTGTCATGGTAGATACCATCAGTGTTCAAAGAGTTAATATGTTGAAATATTACCCTGACAGTCCCTACATTTGGCTTGTCTATAGACTTATTTGACCTGAGTACATGTAAAAGAGGGCTTTAATATATGTCTTGTTTAGCAGAGCACCCTGGAATCTGTAAAACAAAATATAATAGAATAATGCTTAGTTTATCATTAAAATACAGAAAAGTAAACAAATTCACTGTTAATTGACTACCCGTGTTAAGTTAATAATTTTCATTAACAAAGTGGCTATTCTATTAACAGGGTAATACTGTCTCAGCAGCATTTATTTGGCACTCAAACCAAAAATCACGAATGGATATTCTATGTGTTGTACATGTATACTTCAAATATAAGGACAAACCATAGACTAAAATATGGAGACAAATCTTGAGGCTTCCACATTAACCATTTGAATCCGAACGGATACGTTTCCGGGCCAGGAACATGATACTTCATAATTTTCATTAAATAGGATGGCTGCTCAGTGAATGTGTCTGGTAGACTAATCAATAATCAATATAGCTTGGGGCTGTATGTTGAAAATATTAATTGGTCTACCCCCAAATAATGGATATGGACGCTTCCAATTGCTATCATTGAAGTGATACACTAGGGTCCAAAGGGACAACTTTTACCCAATTATCTAGAGCCGGTGGGAAGTTTATTTCTATTTTCGTTATATGCTTTTTGTTCAACTGACAGTCTCGATCATTGTACCCAAATGCTTTTACGAGTTTCTGTCATTTCACTGTGGTAAAATACTCAATCAGTGGAATTTATTTATTTTGTGTAATACCAGTGTCATGTGACTAATCAAATCCAGACGCCATGTTGGTTTGTAAATCAATGACGCAGTTGTTCTTGCATTTTAAAATGTTTGGAAGATATAAAATTTCTGTTTGCAATAACAGTGTTCTAGCTCGTGTCAATGAAGGGTATTAAGCTATGTTTTGAGGCAGAAAAATGAATGTATTTAGTTATTCAAAAGGGCCTATCACTAACTTGAAGGTGGTACAGACAAAATAACAGAAATGTCCTCTCTACAAATTTCCAAATAAGTCGTCGCGGTAGTCGCGAGGGGTCATAAGTGAATTTTGAACTTTAGACTTTATGCAGCTATTAAATTTTATTTATATATTTTTTGGTATTAGCTGTATTGATTTCTCAGTCTCTTGAACATCGAGACATTAAGATCTATTTTTACACCAACAAACAATATCAGTGGTTCTCTTTCTTTATGGTACATTTTGTCTTTATTAACGATGAAAAGGAATACTTCAAACATTTTATAATGACAACACATAAGCTTCAGCGTCGGAAGAAGGCATTATAAAGGCAAGTTGACGTCCTCTTTTGTTGAACGCGTCTAGAACTCCGACTCAGCGTTAGCATCGCCATCAACTTGTCAGCAAATGAACTAATTAACTGTCTAGTAAGATCTAATTCTCCCAATATACTCCACACGGTAACAATATCAATAGCAACAAAGACTTTACAGATACTTGTAGATTACCAAAGTCATTCTAGTTGTGTATTTCTTAAGACATGGGGGACATCCGAAAATTATTTTCTGTCAAGATCCGTCAACTTACTCGATAATTACTAATAAAGTTAAATCGAAACGTGAAACTCATTTAAGAACTTACCCAACAGACTGGTTTTTGCGTCAGTTTGTAATCAAATGCCACAGATAAGACAGTTATCATGGGTATAGTTAGAGGTGATTGTGAATCCAGAGAGAAAAATGGTATCAAATACCTACGAATCCCAAAAAAATTCAAATAGGATTTGAAAAAATCAGCTGTCGCTTGATCGGAGTATGAATGTGGGATGGGCGTGTTAAACCTAAAACCTACAGGCCCACCTCACATTCATACTGATATAATTACATTGTTAATGTAGTTATACGTTTTGGGTCCAAATACTCAATTCCCATTGGTCAGTTGGATGAAAACGTCATGACCAAATGTAATTAATTTTCCAATGAATACATTTGGTAGAACCATGACCCGCATTTACGGTAGGGCGCAGTTGACAGAATGTAATTCGGGTGGTGTTTGGGCGGGTTTTTAACTTTTATCGCCTCTCGCAGTGATCAACTCCGCTGTTGTTTCTTTGGTGACATTTCCCAACTGTGGCAGAAAGCCTCTTACTAAAATACTCGTTTCCATTTCTAAAGTTGTGAAAATTAAAGCTTATTTGCCTTTAGGGTATCATTTAGACGGAACCGGCGCTCAACTTAGAGTTGTGCGCTTTGTCTTTTGAGTGAGGGTGGTTTTTCGCCTCGTTCGTTTGTACATGTTTTATTTCGTCTTTCTGTTTTGTTGTTGGGTAAAAAGTAGTTTAAACAGTTACGGAATGTAATTATAAGAATTGAATGCATTCAATTCTTAAGTAAAGCGATAGATAATCCATCCAATGCTTACTTATAATTTAATTTAGTGTACTTGATTTTATCAAAACAATCTTGAGGGTTTCACATTAACCCTTTGAAGCAGAAAGGCCGCTCTTCCGGAACAGCAACATGATACTTCATAATTTTCATTAAATATCCTGGCTGCTCATGTGTCTAGTAGACCATCAACATTTCACCGTGCAGCCCCAAGAATACACAATGAAAATATTAATTGGTCTTCCCTCAAACAATGAATATGGACTCTTCCCACTGCTGCATTGAAGTGACAATTGCTGCCATTGAAGTGATAATTACTGCTTTTGAAGTATACTCTGTGGTGGCCAAAGGCTGATAGTTATAACTCGGAACTATCAAGCAATGCCGAATAGGCCACAAGAATCACTCGCATCAACTTTTGTGCTGACAATACTTTTGAACAGAGACTGATTCACTCAGTCTCGATTACTCAAGAGAATCACTAATTTGGACTACTTTCCACGTGAATACTAACCAATACTAATTTGTTAATTATTTTTCTGTATTATAATCAATGTAAACATGCTAAATTTCAACACCAACTCATTTTTCAGTGGACAAGAACAAATTATTGCTTTTATGTAACAAATGAATGAAATGCAAGGATTTATCGACCGTTTTGGAGCAGGTACAGTTTAACAGCATCTTCAGATGGGTGAGGAAAACGCAACAGGAAAAACATTTATCGTGTTACGAAAAACTCCTTTCGCCTAATCATATACAAGTAAATCGGATATCAATGAAAATATTGAAATTATATATGGAATAAATAGGTACCAGGGCCGGTAATCAGACTTAAACCACTCATAAGGTAAGGGTTTTAACCACTCGGCTTGTTGAGTGGTTAAAACCCTAATTCTACGAGTGGTTTCAATTTGATTACCGGCCCAGTACCTATTTGTTTTATTTATACCATGCTCTTAATAAGTAATCGACTTTGTCACTTAAAACGGAGAAAAAACAACACTTTCTATCGCCAACACACGGGTTTGTTGTGTTTACATCTGCGCCGGTGGGCAGTTCTACCGGCTGCACGTGAAGGATTGATTGACAGCTAGACACATTGTCAAAGTCGATTGAATTTACCTTGCTTTTTCAGTCAACTTATTATTAATTAACCATTTCTTAAATTTTATTTTAAATATTTAATTGTAGGTATTTTAAACTTAATAAGTCATTGCACGTAGTAGATAGTACCGCAAAATGTTGTATGTTTGAATGAAACCTCGTGAAGTGTGAATGTATCGAAGTTGGCAAATTGCGTCATGCCAAAGGTCAAGTTGGATTAACTTCCGACTATAGGTGTAAAGATTTTTTAACCGCAGTAGTAGCTTTACACCGGTAGTGAGGTTAAAAGCTAAAATTTAACATTTAGGCTTTTCACAGGGAGTAACATAGGCGAGCATGGTACAAATAAATTTTGCCCCACCCCCCCACCCCACACTTGCATATTTACTCTCCATTGAGCAGAATTTGTGTGCATTTTCCTAAAAGTAACTTTACTTTCAGAAAAGGAATGTAATAATATTAATTATTTATACATCACGTTCAGGAATATGAACGTTTGTTGTAGTGTAAGCATGCAATCAATGTTCACGTACATGTATGTGTATAAAATGCCCTACATATATTGATTGGCGGAATATCACTTCGAAACCCTTTGCCTGCCAATTATGACTGTTATCGCGCGTTTTATTATGATGTCCTGACATGCGTAGGTTAGCACTGTCATCTGGTTAAGTGTTGGAAAGAGCTCAATTAATCGGATATTTATTTATTTATTGGTGTTTAAGGTCACATACTTCTGCATAATGGCTAATCATGATCACAACTTGGAGATAGATAAAGTCAAGGTCAGAAAATCGTTCATACCCCATGTTGCCTATTTTAGAGGACTCCTATCCCAAGCATTAGTGATTGGATTATATTTTACCAGTGAAACAGAACTTGTTTACCACAGGGGTTCCAGCGGGGGAACTAATCACATAATAGACTTACGGCGGTGTCGTAAGTTTCATTACATGCCCTCACATACAAGAATGTCTTCTAGGCCCTCCAGATATGGGAAAAGTGGGAGTGGTAAGTAAAGGTTAAAGTACTGACGGTATCTGGAAACTTCATAGACTAAAGTTTTGATGGGACAATATGTGTGGAATGGTGTCGTCATATTTATTTATTTATTTATTGGTGTTTAAGGTCACATACTTATGCACAATGGCTAATCGTGACCGTGACAGTTTTACGGGTGGAGGAAGCCGGAGTACCCGGAGAGAACCACCGAGCAACGACGAGCAGCTGTCAGCTCTCCAACATCGTAACTCTGAACTCTGCACCGCAGCACAGGTAGGGTTAGATTGGTTGAAAACATGCGCACCATCGACGTGCAGTACGCCTCAGTACACAGCGTCATCGTGCCCCCATGTAGGCAATCGGGGTGAAGTGTCTTGCCCAAGGACACAACGCGGTTGCCGCACGTGGGATTCGAACCGAGGACCTCTCGGCTTGCAGCCTGCGCCGCTACCTACTGAGCCACCGCGCCCCCTGGTGTCATCATAATTGCTCGCATGGGTCTTTCGAACAATTAAGCATATGTTAAAATTAAAACAGTGTTATTAACCCTTTACCCAACGCAGACGATATGGAAATTTATTATTTTAAATATCATTTTTTTCAAATTTTTCAAAAAATTTCAACAAAACCATATCATGTGACCCCTCGTTGGAACGAGCTCGTTCCAACGAGGGGTCACATGATATGGTTTTGTTGAAAGTTTTTGAAAAATAATATTTTTTCAACTGCTGAATTTGCATATTACGTGGGCGGGTGCGGCCGATTCGTTGAGTAAAGGGTTAATTCTGCTTAACTTCACAACATACAAGTCCCCATATATGGTAATAGCAGGCGTGATAGATTAAGGGTTAAAACATGTGAGCTTTAAGTTTTAACTATATCTCTCAGAAAACGTTCTAGTAGTTTACCATACAAATTCAGCTAATATACGCCAGTGTTACCTGACGGCTTTAATACATCTAAAGGACAAACGTCAATCAAATGTTTTCATCAAGCCCTGTTGGAACATAACTACCAACACCCAAACAAGTGGCACAAAAGCCTCTCTTAAAGTGACAACATTTATTTTACATGTAGAGGCAATAAGTTTAGTTCTCTCTCCTCCGATGATGGTGTGCATCAGCTGCTCTAACGATGCGAATAATTTACTCATTATTTATTGGTGCCTAACGCCACGTCAGCGGCTAAGGCTACATCGCAACAAGACTGCGAATACGACCCAGCAAAGAGTGTGGCATAAAACGACCAATTGTTTCCTGGCGTGTTCCTATTTAAACAGACGACATTTGACTAGAAACAGCCGATAAGTATTAATTAGGGGTTATAACTTGGTTAGTTTCCTTTCGGCCGAGAGATATCAGTCTGATGTAACTTCTTATCAGCCTGAGTCCAGTGCCGAATTAACCCATGGCTGAGCCCCTTGGCTTTTAGGCAATTCCGACGGGGCCCCACCCGGCACTTCATTCTTTCACCCCACTACAGCTGACAGCCTGACTCTGGTACGGTAGACACTTTTCCGCAGTACATAGCCCTATATCCATTTTGCGGGTCTCCAAAGGAATAATTCTACTCACAACTTGACATATTATTTAAATAAGCATTAAAATAATGTACTGTATATAAATATATATATAGCATACTTATGAAAGTATATATATGGATAAATACATATGTACATGTATCGATACGGCGCAGAGTGCGAAGTGTCTTTAACCATTGAAGCCCTAAGGCGCTGGTAACAGTGCCTCAGCAAAAAGAAATATTGTCGGTCCCGTCCCCGCGGGCCCTTAGGCTTCAGGCTAGTGAGCCTTGTGAATAATACAGCCCTGTCCGCATCGGAAGCTCGAAGGGTGATGTGAAGTTACCGGGGGCCTTATTAACCTCTTTATTTGTTAAACCAAAACAAATAATTGGAAAATGTTCTGAGTTCTGTTACAGTTTTCTTACAGTGTTGTTTCTCATTCTTTTGTCAAATTCGAAGTTTTCTACTTCAGCTGTCAGAACGCTTCGGGTTTCGCAACGTTTAGATAAATGAAATATCTGTTCTTCCCATTTCGACAAATCTCCACTTGCGACTCAAAATCTTGTGTTGGATTTTTTAGACAACCCCTTTTCTTCTCTGTAACCACCTGATCATTGCTTTTTGCCATCTTCAGTTCCTCATCTTACAAAATCCCAGCTTGAAGTCACTCACTCCCATTGTGCCTGGTCACATCATTTTTTTCTGATTGCGTTCGGCAAATGTAGTGAAAGGTTTCGCTGAAAAGAAACTTATTGCGCCTAGTACAGGTCATAGGCGCAATCAGTTTACGTGTGACTGTGCAACATCTTTGCGCCTGAATAAAGAAACTGATTATGTCTAGTACAACCCTAGGCGCGTCAATGGGGCAACTCTAGTATAATTCATATCAGACGAGATCGGTCTCATATCAGCTGACTTTGAAGTATATCCGCCGATTTGGATAAAGGGCAATTCTGTGAATGAAAATCATATCTAAACGGCAAAAACGTTGATGTTTAATAGGTCCACTCTTATTTCCCAGGCTTAAGAGAGATGAAAAATGTGCACTTGGTGCATTGAGAAATCCAACTGCTTTATTTGTATTCATAAACTACATGACGGCGACTTAAACAACCAATTAGCAGAGGCCTGTACCAGTATATGCATACACGGGTGTGCGAGGATTAATAATTTCGGGCCTAAAAAATTAGAATGCAGCAATCTTAACTCATTTGACGTTATACCTATGATTTGTTTTTCCCCATTTGTTTACCTCAGCCATTACGCTGTATATACATATATATATATATATATCTTTCGTTAAAGTTTATCGCCTGTTTTTAAAGTGATATAAAATGTAGTCAACTGCAGGATCTTGATGGCTCTTGAAATAAATTGTTTTGTAGATTGCTTGGAACTATGTGTTTGAGTTGTTTATGATCCAAGCAGCTGGTTTATCCATTTTCTTCATTTTCATTGTTTCCTGTGTAAAGAAGTAAATTTTCGTGTACCGAAGGTTCAAAGCGACTTCTTACTTTGTAAGAAGTGGAACTATTCATCAACACGCCACAGAATGACTCAAGAGATGGCAAATCGATTTTCACTGAAAATCGCCAATTATATTGGGATCTTCTTTTGAAAGTATCAAATTGTACAGAACGATCCTGATAAAACAACACGATGAAGCAAAGTAAGTGGATTATGACAGTGTGTGTTCGAAGTGATCCCAATCAAGCAGACAAAGTCTCGGGGATTAATTGGCAGGTACTTGAGATGAGTTTAGTATTAAAAAATCTCATATTCTACGAACCACGGGGATGTGCAAAAATTCATTACAACGCTTAATGAATAGCCGATCCCTATTTTTCACAATTTCCAATTAACGGTCTGTGTTATTGATTGCATTCTTGTTCAATCTTTCTTCTGCATGTTTCATTATCTGTTGTTTCGTTTTACCACATATACTTGAAGCGTGATTTCATATTTTCGTGATTGTGACGGAACCAAATTATATTCAGCATCAACAAACCTTAGTGATCGAAAAGGGGACAAAGAATATCGACCGGATCCGCTTCTCCTCCTACTGTAATATAGAATCTAGCCCGTCGGAAAACAAGAACATTGAATCCGAGATGTTATTCTCGTTATTTTTCGTAATTCGGTCTTGATTTAGTCTTAGTGTGTATATGAAGCTCGATTTCGCAACAGTTTATTTGTGACTCTCGACTCACTTACGTAGAAGTGCGTTGCGACACTGTCGCGATCTGACCGAGAAACCACTTTTGTGTCCACAGTACTGTGCCATTTTTATTCGAGATGCGACTTATTCCAAGGTGATGGTTTCAAAACTCAATCGTACCACCTTATTATTAACTCTGCACTCTGATATCAAAGTGGCAATGTTTTCTGCAGCAAATATTTCCCATAATGCAGTTTGATATTTAACCAAATGGGTACATGTTCGTCCAACCTGGACAAGGTAATCTTCACTGCAAATGATAACACACGAGACCCGGATTATTCGTTCAGATAATCAACGAGGGCGAAGTCTGAGACCATTATGTGGCCGACTAGCCCAGGTCAAGTGTATTATCTGACTTAAAAAAACCTACTTTACCATTAAATGTTCGTCTTAACCCTTTACCTAACATGAAAAGAAGACAACACTTGCAAAACAAATTCTTGAATAACTATGTTTTTTCTTTTTTTGTATCAAAAACATACGTATGACCCCCCATTGCATGGAACGAGCTCAGCCTATGTTTTCGAGACAAAAAATGAAAAAATAATGAAAATTAATTGGCGATTTTTGAGAATAGCGCTGGCCGGTTTGGGCTTTTACGTTGGGTAAAGAGTTAATGCGAAAAAAAAGAAATAATTTTATCGCATTTTGGGAAATTGAAATTGAAAATGCGAACAGTTTGATCGATGAGTTATCGTTCAGAATAATAAATGGATTTTCTGGAACGGCAGCGAACCCCCCCCCCCCCCCCCCCCCACACACACACCCCCATCGATGGAGTTTGATGGCGTGATAGCTATTACGGTGTGACGTTTTAAGACGTGAAAGTTGGTATGGTGCTTACCTAGCACGACAACCAGTTACACAGTACCAATTTTTCCATCTCGTCGCTTGCGTTTTAGCAATAAAAAATAAGGTAGTCGGGAAACTGGAAACCTTCGAGAATATTTTTTGTCCTGATGAACACTGTTTATTTACAGCAACACCCCCCTCCCCCCCCCCCCCCCCCCCCCCATTAAGATGACGGCGGTTGAGAACTTTTTGGTGCGTGTGGCTAATGAGCGTTCCAGCAATCCAGTGGTAAGATATCAGTGGTGATAACTCATCGAAGACAACAGCACAGATGATTCGGTCAGGTCAGGCTTAAAAACCCTTTACCCAACGCAGACGATATCAGAATTTATTATTTTAAATATCATTTTTTCAAATTTTTCAAAACATTTCAACAAAACCATATCATGTGACCCTTCGTTGGAACGAGCTCGTTCCAACGAGGGGTCACATGATATGGTTTTGTTGAAATGTTTTGAAAAATGATATTTTTTCAACTGCTGAATTTGCATATTACGCGGGCGGATGCGGCCGATTCGTTGAGTAAAGGGTTAATATTTGTAATAGAACTGTCTATAATTAAAAAGAAGGCCCGGTCATTCTTCTGCGGCTGCTCGGACATTCTAAAAATTAATGCACACTTATTGTTCTTTGCGATATTCTTTCGAATAACAGCGAAGATGGAGCAAAGAGAGTTGTCGACAGTGGGATTTAACAGTTGAAGACTTGTTTTTGAAATATTGGGAACTGAACAGAAATATTCAAAACAAATTCTTGAATAACTATGTTCAGTTGAAATATTGGGAACTGAACAATAGTTTGGTTAGTTAGAGCAGTAAAGTGAACTGATTGGGTGATCTAGATAAATGAAATAACATGAGTACTCGGAATAGGGTCAGAACTAACAAGGATAGACCAGAAAAGCGAAATGTAGTAATAATAAGCAAAGCTGTCCCAGCTGCTAGGCTCTTCTACTCTACGGGAGTATACTCCAAGACAAAGGAATATGGTCAGGTAGACGAAAACTATTGCATAGATAGATAGAAGCAGAGAATTCTAAAAGAATTCGAAATAGAACAACTTGTCGGGTTGCTTGCGGTAATTCTATGCATCGGGAAATTACTCATATTCAATCGAACACACCTTCCGAACATACCCCTGTCATATAAGGAAGGTTTAGGTCACATAGCAACCACATGCTACCATAGAAACCAAGATGGCGGCCTCCAGTATACAAAATGGACGACGGAAACACGTATCGTCCTAACAACACGCGCTGCGCATGCGCACTAACACCATGTATCACTATGGGTATGACGTTACCATGACAACCTAACATGGCGCCACTGGGTCACGTGATATGATGTCACTTCCAAGGTCCTGCCAATGTGAGGTGTCCGGGTACATGACGTACTACTAAAGGAAAAATAAAATATAAACAAAAAAGAAATAATCGTATCTCGATTCAACGGTTCATTATGAAAAAGACAAAATATGTTTTCTTAATGGCGTACCACACAAATGTAAAGAGACAGTTCCCCCCAAAACGTATTTTATCGATGATTTTTAAATCGTCAAATGTATCAATAAATTGCCTGAACCTGTGCGTATTCATTCAAACGTGGAAGTAGAAGAACTGGGGATGAATTACCGAATTGAACTAAATTTGGAATGTACGATGTTATGTCCATGTCTAAATTCTGTTGACCCATATTCTTACGGTACGGAACAAAATTTGTGGGAATGTAGCCATTTGATCAGTGATTCTATTAAAGCTGTTTCTTTGTCAGCGTGGTACGAATCCATTATTCATTTAGTGCACGTATTCAACCAATGCGAAAGGAAATTAAAGGATTCGCACATTGATCAAGTACGCAGCGGTATTACATCCGTAAAACGTGCAGAATATTTTAAAAATGGTTTCAATTTGCATTCAATTTTCAAATGGCATGTGCTACTTCATAATATGAGACTAAAAACCACAGTGACACTCCTTCCATCGAAAATCCATTTGCAGACCGGTTTTCAGTTGCTGTTGTATATATGGCAGTAACGACACTTGTTGGCGACAAACGGACGAATCTTTAAAGGAAGTATGGATAATTCCACACAACCACTGCTTTCCATTATAATACTTCTGGCACTATGGCCTCTTGAAGTCGTGATATTTGAAGTGGTATCAAACCTAAATACGTGCTTCCTTTACAAAAGA
The DNA here is from genome assembly GCA_031216915.1 of Pictodentalium vernedei. Lineage (NCBI taxonomy): Eukaryota > Metazoa > Mollusca > Scaphopoda > Dentaliida > Dentaliidae > Pictodentalium > Pictodentalium vernedei. The sequence continues at coordinate 163,679,435 of CM062290.1, read as the reverse complement.
GATTCTTACTCTTCAACTTCTTGTGATATTTAAACCAATGACAAGTTGCTGTTTCATTGGATGTTGCTCTCTGATCGTTTCTTTCCACAAGATGATTGAAACTCTAGCATTGTTCAACATTCTAGCATTCTTCAAAAAGCAACATTTGAAGAGCGACAACCAGTGCTACACGAGACAACACATTTGTTTGTTTGCTTGTTTTGTGATGATAAGGCCACTTTCAGCATCTTTGGCTATCTCATGATCACATCATTGGGATGAAGTCAAGTTTAGACAATAGTCTGTACTAAACTTGGCCACTATAGAGGAATGTCAACCAAGACATTGCATGGACCGATCAGGACTATTTAAAATACGCTCTAGCCTCGGAGCCTATTTTTTCAATTCATGCGCCAGATTTCAATTTACGGAGTCACACTGCTGTTTGTAACACACACTGCAAGTATGTAATAGCTCTCATCATTTTCATTTAGTACACTATAGCAAACATTAATCTTCACTGTGGTTTCTGATCAAGTCTTGGCTGCCTACTTAGGCAGCCAAGACTTGATCAGAAACCACAGTGAAGATTAATGCTTAGTAATTAAGACTTGAAGTATTAACTTAAGCACTCTACAATTATTTATTTATTTATTGGTGTTTAAGGTCACATACTTAAGCACAATGGCTAATCGTGACCGTGACAGTTTTACGGGTGGAGGAAGCCGGAGTACCCGGAGAGAAGGCAGGGTTAGATTGGTTGAAGACATGCGCACCATCGACGTGCAGTACGCCTCAGTACAAAGCGTCATCGTGCCCCCATGTAGGCAATCGGGGTGAAGTGTCTTGCCCAAGGACACAACGCGGTTGCCGCAGGTGGGATTCGAACCGAGGACCTCTCGGCTTGCAGCCTGCACCTCTACCAACTGAGCCACCGCGCCCCTAAGCACTCTACAACAATGATAAATGATAATCATATATATAATACATGTAAGAGTGTCTCTCTCGATTATCCATCGAAAGAATATCAAAATATGATCTGAGAAGTTACGCGCCAACTGAGAAGCCTATTTCTGGGATTTAAGAGCAGGTCCTGATGTTTCAGAACCAAATACGCATTGGCGCATGCCCAGGTTGGTCCCTGCATTGGTTACGTTTCCTGTTTTACCAGAAAAGCAGAAATCTTTTACCACAGTAAAGAAGCTCTATTCCACTTTCCGGGGAACCCAGAAGGGTTTATAGTGCAGGCTTATTTCAATGTAATACGAAACGAAGGTGTTTTATTTGTTAGAACTGTTTTACGTCAAACTGCTTTATTTTTTTTTTTTTATAACCAATGCCAGCCTGCAGTTTGTTTTTGTACTGATACTAGGCATAGTATGTCAACAGAATTGTGACTATCGTTGTACAATATCCATAAGACCAACGTTTCATTACCTGGCAACAACGAACTCAAAGTGATAAAAGACAATTAGGATTTTGATTTTGTCGGAACGGATTTCAAAATCGAAATATCATCAGCAAGTAATTTTCAACGCAACCTGTAAAGCCTCACGGTGGCTTCTATCAGACTCCCGATTGCATTATTTCACTTTCCCACAATACACAGTCCAACGAGTGGGCACAAACCAAACGTTTAGAATTGCAAGGCCTAGCTGCATTTCACAATATATTAAAGACTGGATTGCAAAGGAGTAACTAGGTATACTCAATACAACAAAGTGTTTTATTCATTCTTAAATATTTATTACAGAAAGATTTTGAATATGTATACAGAACTTGGGCATTAAATACTCGAGTAGTAGACTTTCTGTATTACCAGTATTTCAGCCCGAATGAATGTTGTCCACCACGTAATATTCCCACAATTCCCTGGATGGATGTTCTGAATAGAACATTCAAACTTATAAATACTGTCCTCGGGAGATAAATCTTCAAATGTTGAAACAAAGCTGCACACATAAACCTAATGATTTCTATTACGGCAGTGCCGTCATAATTAAACTAATGCAATATGTTTGACTCCTACATTCCTTTATCTCATGAAACATTCAACAAAGTGAACTGAACAGTTTACCAAGGCGCCAGAATTTAGAGGAATTAACCTGAAAAGTTGGCTGCATTTCAATTATCTATTCATTTAAAATTAGATAATATCATATGATATTAGAATAATGGCTGTCAGTCAAAATTAGTCATTTTCACGACGTTATTAGAGCTGTTGACTCACTCTTACGATATTTAATAAATCAAAATGAGAGCGCTCCTCTAATTTGGTCAGTTGCAGCGGCTGTAATAGTGATTTGTGCAATTTGGCCATAACCAAGATGACCAAGGGTAAAGACACAGGGCTATAGTACACACTCTTCCGACGAGTGGATTTTTTTTTATTAGGGTTTAACGACACATTAACATCAGGGTCATATCATGTCGGTGACTGTGTTACGTGTGGAGGAAGCCGGAGTACCCGGGGAGAACCACCGAGCAACGACGAGCAGCTGTCAGCTCTCCAACATGGTAACTCTGAACTCTGCACCGCGGCACAGGCAGGGCTAGATTGGTTGAAGACATGCGCACCTTCGACGTGGACTAGTACACAGCGGCACCGTTCCCCCATGTAGTCAATCGGAGGTAAATGCCTTGCCCAAGGACACAACGCGGGAACGCGAATCAGTCGCTGAAATGGCTACCCATCCAACTACTAACCGCGCTCGACGTTGCTTAACTTCGGTGATCTGACGAGAACCGGTTACCGAGACGCCACCGCGCCCCCTCCGACGAGCGGATATTGCACTGTGCATAACTAGAGTTAAAATTTGGTTAATAGTTTGATTACACCAGTGGGATGTTCAATAGTCGCAGAGAGGCTACCCAGTTGACTGCAGTTTAAATATATTATTTATTCTAATGATAAATGAACTTTAAATTAATCACCTTTAAAACTTGATACTGCCACACAGACGGCGGGATTAAAAAAATAATTGTATTTGTTCTTGATAAAGCAAGTTCGATTGAACATGGTTACCCTATTATGGGTTATAGAGAGTCGGCCAGTTGTTATTTTAACATGCAGCTTTTGGCTGTGGGCTAATTATATAAATTATTCTACACGATAAGTTTACTCTGTCCAGACTAATCATGCAAAAACTGGTATTAAAAAGTTAAATGTATTTGTTCTTGATAAAGCTATCTTGATTCAACATGGTCATCCTATTATTCGCGGTGACAGGATTGGTTGTCAGCATTTTGGCGTATTTTTAACGGTATATTTTTAAAGTGTACACTCGAAAAACATTCTGAATTTCTGTAACATAAAGAGCAATAAAAACACGAGTAATATTTAAGATACTTCAACACCTGGTTTAATCAGGAATTCGTCATTTGAGACTTGTGATTTTATGCTTCTCTTACAGAATTTGCGTTTGTAAAAGATGGAATATCCGCCGCACTGATGTTTTCGAAATAAATTACTGTCATGTTCTAGACTAATGACGGGAGGTTTGTATACTACTCAAAGTTTGCTAAGCACCAAATATTTGACACATCACTGTGAAATTTGCTTGTCACATATTTGCGATATTTTGGTGGATATGATTGAGGAATGTATTGAGATGGTTCCCAGTGTTTTGATTTGCTCTCTTGACAGGCAGACTTTTCGTGACAGTCATGGAAAGCATGTATCCCTTCATTTTCATGATGTTTTCGTGTACTGTCTACATGTACATGACATGTGTAGGGTATTCAATCTTCATTTCAACACAAACCCTTGTGATTTAATGATTGAATATGGCAAATGCAAATGTAAGAAGACATTTATCTGAAGCAGAACTGTAGCGGGCTGTAGGGTTGGTGGAGCAAGGGGCTACCCATCGTCAGGTTGGTGAAGCCATTGGTGTGCACCATACGGTGATCACCAGATCCTGGGCAAGATTTCATCAGTATGGCACACCAGTAAGACGACATGGTGGTGGCAGAGACAGGGCAACATCTGCAGCTGAAGACCGGTTTTTGATCATTCATGCCCATAGGAACCGCTTTGCCACAGCAACCCAGCTTAGCAGTGACCTCCCAAATGCATCCGGGGTAAATGTTTCGATGCAGACTATCCGGGCAAGGTTGCACGAATGTGGTCTCCGATCGAGAAGACCATGTATTCGCATTCCACTGTCCCAGAACCACCGCCAAGCACGATATGAATGGGCCATGGACCACGTTGGATGGACCAGAGAAGATTGGCGACCTGTCCATTTTACAGATGAGTCAATGTACTGTCTAGACCACACGGATAGGCCTTCTGGGGTATGGAGAAGACCAGGAGAGCGATTCCATGCAGCCAACATTGCTGAGTATAACCGCTATGGTGGAGGATCAATCATGGTCTGGGGCGGCATCAGCAGGGATGGACATACAAGGCTCTGTGTCCTTGAACGTGGTACATTGGCTGCACAGCGGTATATTGATGAGATACTGGATGTCCACGTCAGATTGTATGTAGGTGCAGTGGGTGATAGATTCATTCCGATGGACGATAATGCCGGTCCTCATGTTGCCCATGCTGTCGGGGAGTACCAACAGAGGGAGGGGATTGAGCGTATGGACTGGCCAGCAAGATCCCCTGACCTCAATCCAATCGAACATGTCTGGAATGAGTTGCAGCTTGCAATTTCAGCCCGTCCAGTCTTGCCAAGAAGTGTCCAGGAGCTTGGTGCCATGCTAGTCCAAGAATGGAACAACATCCCACAAAGGACCACCAGGAACCTGATTGTGAGCATGAGAAGACGCTGTCAAGCTGTAATTAACAGTAATGGGTCTCATACTCGATATTGAACCCATACCAGTTCGTTCCGTCAATTTTTTGGCAAATTGAAAAATGTCCTCTTTTACCAATAATATCCATTTTCCATGGTTATCGTATTCAAAAGCTAAAAAATAATGTCAAATACAAATAAAATCTTAAAATCTTAATTTCTGTACTTAAATCATTAAAGATATAATTAAATAAAAAATATATTCACTTTTCATTACAATATTTCAACTAAAACGAAAAACAGGTAGTTGGATATACTTGGTGCTTAGCAAACTTTGAGTAGTATATTTAGGAACGACATGCTATTTGTGACATAACGTTAGAGTAAGACAGAACACAACCGGGGGGGGGGGGGGGGGGTACAGGAAACGGGATTCAACGACACATGTGGAGTTTTTCAGGAGTTTCACAAGCGCCGTAGCGGTGCGAGTGCAAATCTATCGGATAACGTTGAACACACACGACAATCGTGATATAAGATCCTTAGGATACCATTGTACCAAACCACGGACAACCAAATTATCGGCTTTATGACAGACACTCAGGAATAAACTTAACTGTATCCTTTGTTGCCAAATCAAGCTTTGGCATTAAATTAACTGTATCCTTTGTTGCCAAATTAAGCTTTGGCATTAAACAATTCAGATTTCGTAATTTACACATTTATTTTTCAGAAAAGAGGTTTGTCAATTAATTTAAAATAAAATAATTTCAGGCATTGCCTCTCATACTCCCATGTCTACATTTCCAAACCGGAAGATACACCAACAAAGAATCATTGTGATTACGTCAGATTTAAGCCCGTGCAACAACCAAAGGTCATAGCTTCGTGCGCTGTAATTTAGTGACACCATTTGGCTTTTGGCCTCCTCAAGCATTATCAAGCGGAAACTAATCGTACTGTGCAGTTCATTTATCTTTCCAAGCGTCTCTAGTATGATTAACCCTTATCACGCCTCTGGCAGATATTTCAGCCAACACCGCAATACTCATATTTTCGAAGAGAGATAATCCTGCCTTCGGTTCAATCACTTCATGAATGAATTTTGACCTCCACTTATTCGAATTCTTCATTAAATTCAGTCATGGCTGATTAAAAGCACCATGACAGAATTTTATTACAGAATTCAAGAAAATATTCAGCCAATTAATAGTTAAAAACAATATGACTCTTAACCCTTCACCCAACACACTGAGAGACCACACTTACATAAACATTTCTTGAATAACTAAATAATTTCAGTTTTTACCTAAAACGTGGTCTTATTTATTGATGTTTAAGGTCGCACATTTCTGCACAATGGCTAATCATGACCTCGACAGTTTTACGGGTGGAGGAACCACCGAGCAACGGCGAGCAACTGTCAGCTCCCCAACATACTAACTCCACACAAGCAGGGTTAGCATTGGTTGAAGACAGTGCACCATCGACGTGCACTACGCCTTAGTACACAACGTCACCGTACCCCCGCGTGGGCAAGGGGGGGGGGGGAATGTCTTGGCAAAAGACACAACGCGGTTGCCGCAGGTGGGATTGGAACCGAGGACCTCTCGGCTTGCAGCCTGCACCTCTACCTGCTGAGCCACCGCGCCCCAAAAACATGGTCTATGACCAAGTATTGGGCTGAGCTCAAAAAGACAAAAATGAAATAATAATAAAATTCAAAAAAAATTTTGTAGCATCGCTAGGCGGTTTTTTGCAGCTATGTTAGACAAAGAGTTAAAATGATATCACATATATTTTCTTTTTGCAAGCTTGTGTGGCAGGGGTGGCGCCAGGGATTTCTCGACAGGGGGGCTGACCTCTCCGACAGGGGGCTATAAGATTTGACCTCCCAAACGAAGGAAAATGAGTGAAAATTGGTAAATTGGAGAACCAAAATAGAAGCAAATTGAGTATGTTTGTTGATTATTTAACCCTTTACCTACATGTAACCTGAAAAGCAGACGACACTTGCAAAAATAATTCTTGAATAACGATTTTTTTTTTCATTTTTTGTCTCAAAAACATAGGTTATGACCCCTCGTTGGAACGAGCTCGACGAGCTCGTTCCAACGAGGGGTCATAACCTATGTTTTTGAGACAAAATGAAAAAAATAATGAAAATTAATTGGCGATTTTTGAGAATAGCGCTGGCCGGTTTTGACCGTTACCTTAGGTAAAGGGTTAAAGTAAACATATTATAATAAGGTCGGAAAATATTTCATCTATAAAGCCAGTTTGACGAACGACATTAAGGAATTTCGTGTGACTCACTATTCTCTATCAAAGTTCCAGTGCTGCTGCACGTGTTCGAGACAGACAAAACGAGATATCTGCATTCGATTGTCGGAAATTTCTCGTGAAGTCGGGTTTACGAGACTCTCCGACGGACTGACTAAAAATCTCCGAAAGGGGGGGGGGGGGCTGGACCTCTCCGACGGGGAGCTCTAGCCCTCCCCCCCCCCGACCCCCCTTTGGCGCCACCACTGCTGGTGTGAGGAACCGGTGGCGCCTCACCTCTAATCAATACTGTTTTTCTAATGAAACAAAACGCATCTCATTAAAGGTCATGTTGTTGAAACATCCGATAAATGTAACCGAACTAAACGGTATTTTCAAAATGAACAATGTGTGTTTTGTAGTTTGTCCATATCATCCTTTTCAAAACAGAGTCCAGTGCCCCTTCAATGGGACATGCACCATAAGTTGTTTCCATTGGGAACCATAATCAATGTTGTTAGAGAAAACAAAGAACTGTACCATTTGAAGGCAGATATTGGTATAGCGGTTTTCAAAGTATATCATAGTAAGAGTTAGTTGGATGATGTTTGGGAATACGTTTATCAAAATGATTCCAAAGTGACTGTTATGCACACACGGTAGCTAAATATATTCAGTCGGGTGTATAAGCTGCACTGTACACATATTCGCTGTTTAAAAACTGTACCAATCTTCTATAGCAGTCTTTCCATTGTTTTCATGCTGCGATGTGCGCCTTATGACAAGACAGCTATTTTTTAACCGTTCTTCTTTCACCAGCAAAGAAAACGACAGGCACCTTGCAATCTGTATATCACGAAAGGTAACTCTCGTCAATGTTCCTCGACCAATTCATCAGCTGTCATCTCCACTTACATTGTGCCTTATGTCGTATAATACCACTTCCTGGTCGTCTCTGTTATGTTTACAATATTTGTGCAGTTTAAACGAAAAGTACACTGTCAAACCTAAAACAGAAATAAAACAAGATTTTAAAGTATATCCTAAAGACTTTGCGGCAAGATAATAACATTTCGTGCTGAGTAGAATCACCTCGAAATTAAGTGGGTTCTGGACAACAAGCCGATATTCTTGTGCGTCATATTCACGGGTGTGAGAACAAGCACATCAGTATGTTCTTGGGAGCCAGTTTAATGTTCCTGTTATGGTCTTTTGGCAAATCATGGTTTAGACCCAGCAAACCTATAAAATGCCACTGCTGAAGGTCAGTTTAGATCCAGATTTACAATGCCAACGGAGATTTCAAATAAAAACCATATTGCATTAAGCCTTTACCCAACGTAACCGCCAAAACTCGTCAGCGCTATTCGCAAAACATACCCTTCAATTTTCATTATTTTTTCATTGTTTGCCTCAAAGACATAGCTTATGACCCCTCATCTGAACGAGCTCGTTAGTAGTTATTCAATAATATAATTTTGTTTGCAAGTGTCGTCTGATTTCCATGCTAGGTAAATCGTTAAGGTAATGAACAGATACAAGAGTGATATATATCGGATCTCTCTACAGATGGGTCTCCGGAGAGTCCGCTAAAAACGTCGCAGCTCAATCTCCTCCCTCGGAATGGCGACAAGTTAATCAACAGGGTAGCTTCACTCATGGATGGCGTTTGATGACGTTACGGCTGTTACGTTGTGACTGCTTTCACAGGATCAAACATCAAACGAAGCCGAAAACTAAAATCAGTAACTCGGTAACAATTTTCCAATCTCGGCACATGTTTTTTTTTTGCAACAAGAACTAAAATATATTGCATATATTCAATTTGTATTGCTAGGAAAAGCGTGCACATGATCAATATAATTCATTTTTCACAGACATCAAAGTATATTTTTAAAAAGCAATCGGCGTTTGAAATTGAAAACATTTTTTTAACATAGCAACAATGTGGGATGGCAGGAGGTGAGCCCTTTTATACGTTACCAATGGGTGTTTCAACAATCCAGTTGTGAATTTTCAGTTTAGTGGTCAGTGAGATATATCTGCCAGGCAGGAATCAGAATTATGGTCTTTTAGAATAAATGTGCATTTTATGTCATGCATTTATTTAACTATTCTCACAACGTTTTCCGAACATTTATTTATATTATATCTTTCCCTAATCGTGCTGATGGGTATCGACGTACGTGTTTTTTGTGGGTGGGGTGGGAGTATACACCTCGTTACCCTCCTACATATGCCGCTTATGTTCCGTGATGTATTGATTTAACATCGTTTAGGAAGATCAATACGTCCCTTCACATGTATGCCACAAAACTTATCACGGCAATTGCAGAATGATGACAAGACAAAAATCTAATCCCGGTGCATGTCATTCTCAAAAGGCCCTTTCGAACAATTGAATTATTTACAAGGTGTATTTGATTAGAACGTCTTGTGAATTCCAATTTGAGGTGTTGCATACTTTAGCTATTCAATACCAACTATACAACAAAGAGCCAAGGGTAAACATTCATCACAATTAAAACATATCCTTTTGCTATTGGTGCTTTTGCCCACATAGCTTTTAATGTTAGCCGACATTTCAAAATTACGTATTTGCTTCTCTTTATCTTTTAATTTTCAGTGTTATGTCAGTGGGATAAAACATCGGGGAAAATTAGTTATTTTCATTCTATTTATTTTTACTACAACATCGCACTTTTGCAGGTTATGAAACTAGTTTGTTTGTTTGTTGGTGGTTAACGTCACACATTTATGCACCATGGCTAATCGTGACACAACATGGAGATGAAGTCAAGTTTAGTCAATCGTTGATCAACATGTTGCCCATTTTAGAGGACTTTCACCCGAAGCATTGGTGACTGGGTCCTATTTTACTAGTAAAGCGGAACTGGTTTACCACAGTAAACAAGTGCTGCTTACTTCCCGAGGTTCCCACGGGGATATGAAACTAGATCAGGTTTCATTTCCATATCACAAAATGAATTTAATACAGTCCAACAACCAAAGGTCATGGCTTCGTACGCTGTAATTTAGTGACGCCATTTGGCTTTTGAACTCAAGCGGAAATAAATCGTACTGTGAAGTTCATTTATCTTTCCAATCGTGTCTAGTATGATTAACCCTTAAATAGTTTTAATCTGCAGCCAAAGAACGAGTACTTAACCCTTTGAACCCTAGAGGCCGTTTTCCGGCCACGAACATGATACGCCATAACGTTATTAAGTAGGATGGCTGTTCAGTAAACATGTGAGGTAGACCAATCAATATTTTCAACGTGCAGCCCAGAGGCTGCACGTTGAAAATATTGATTGGTCTACCCCAAATAATTAATATGGACTCTTCTAATTATTGTTATTGAACTGGCATGGAAGATATCACCAGAGTTCAAAGGGTTGAATATATTATAGGATCTTGTTTACTGTAGAGGAGGATACAGATTATTTTACAGAGGGGTACATAAAATTTTGACTGCTATGATGTCTGCCAAAGATATGTATAACGGATTTGTCATACTGAAACATTCTTGTCATTCAATTATTTACGAAAGGTTTCACCAGCCAAGTTATTATTATTTTTATGTAAACTTGCATTAAGTTTGGTTTGTGTCGTTCGCAAATCATGTCAAATGTTCATGATTAGTCTCACTTAACTCTATTTATTGTCTTAATAGTCGTCATGGTACAAGTTAAAATGGGATCTATCTCTCTTGCAACGTACAAAGTCTCTCGCTTTTAGCAAAAAAGCAGAACATAATTCTAGATAAACCAGTAAGGTGACCAACCACAATACGACATTTTTCTTTGCAGTTTAACAAACTGTTATGGAGAAGGTGAATACTCCTACCACATTCCTATATTTTGTCGATTCATCTACACAAAAACAAATGCATGGAAATATCGTATTCCGTAAAGGATAATACCATGTGTCAAGAGTGTTACATGACTTCAAACACACTTTATAGTAAATCTCTGCTTTAATGTAAAGAATTGAAATGAAGTTGAAAATGTAAACAATTTGATCGATAATTATTGTTTGAGAAAACTCAGCGAAGAAAACAGTACTTAAGGTTTTTGTACAATTAAAGGTAAAAACTCATCCATGTCAGTTTGATGGTTTGTATTTTCTATTCAATCGCTGTGGTTTGTGTATCCACTCCCTATGCACTCTCGCTGTGTATTGTCTCTGGAAGCTGGGTAGCTTTAGAGCAATAACTGTGAATTATTTAAAACAATCTCTTGATATTGTTCTAATAATTTCCAGTTATTATTAAAATAATGCACACTTGTTGTTCGTTGAGGTCATTCTTTTTTTTAGATAACAGCGAAAGTGAAAAAGCGGAAGATTTCAGTGGTGGGCTTTAAGCAATGAGAAATTTGAAAAATTTTACAATTTTTCTGCTTTTCGTTTACATACGTGACCACCAGAGAGGCACTGAGGTCTGTTTGTGTCTATGATATACTTAATGTAGTGACTGTACCATCTGACACGGCAGTTACAGTGGCACTCGGTTTGGTGATTTTTTTACCGCGCGAGTAATGGTTATCACGCTGAAGAGACACGCCTTTAGAATTGGATAAAATTCTTAGGTCAAAGGATGGGCGATCGCACCACCTTCAGTTGTTTGTTTCCGGCATTGGTTAACCGCTCACCCCTCTTTTGTAGATCGAATCTGGTAATTGCGTCAAACTGTATCAGCAACAATCGCCATCCAAATGTTATGTTTTCAAATTTTTCAGTCCAAATCACTTTTCACATGACTGGATTAGACATTTGAAACTTACTGGGTATATCAGGAAGGATTGGCTGGAGGGTGGGTGTATGGATTTCCAAAGAGCTGGCAGGCGTCTGGGTTCGATAGGTTATCAATAGACGATGTACAAAAGGGTAATAACAAAACGTTAACCCTCAACCTAAGATAACTTTAAATTTACAGATAAATTGTCATTTGAATTTTAGTTTTCATTGTTACCTCAAAAATATCTTATGATCCGTCAATGGAACGAGCTTGTTCCATTTAGGGGCCATCAGCTATGTTTTTTTAGGCAATAACACTATTTCTTGTTGTCCAAGAATTGTTGCTGCACGTGTCGTCTGCTATTCATGTTAGGCAAAGGGATAAATACTATTTAGAATCGATTAATCACGTGACCTCCCAACAAAATGTGACCATTTTCAGACTGTATCACAGGGAATAGTATCCTAAAAAACACTTGTTTGAAAGAGTGAATTTCAAAGTTTACGCATTTTAGATAGAGCTAAAATCAATATGTGGTAAGACATAGCGGGTCATCAACAGTGTATTGCAATTTGAAAAGGCAGGCAGTGTGAAAAATGTGTAAAGACCGTTTCTAGTATTGTAGCATTTATCAGAAAAAAAGTTTGTATGGAAATGCATGGTTGCCCGATGGGCAAATTAGGCCTTTGCTTTTTGCACCCTCATTAGAAAGGTCTTGTGCAGCATATGCTAATGAGTGGCCACAAGCTATGTTTCAGTAGCAAAAAAAGGAGTTTTGTAATTTACTGGAGTACCAAGAGTGTTATTTTAGTTTGAAAAAGAAGGCGGTGTGAAAAATGTACAGAAACTATTTTTGGTATTTTAAAATATATCAAAGAAAGTTGATAGAAACTGTCAGATTGCCCGGTAGGCAAACTAGGTCTTTACATTTAATCTCTCACTCGAAAGAGCCCACACAGAATGTTCTAATCAGTGGTCACAAGCTAGGTTTTTCAAGCAAAAAATGAAATATTTTAGTTATTGCAAAATAAAAATATTGACTGCGTCGTTCGTGGTTTGTATTTGGTGTAGGGTTTTAGGCTGGCTCTTACAATGCAAGGCATTTGTGTACACTAGAGAGATTATTATTATTGTTGGTAATACACAAATTTTTGCGTAAAGCAAAGGATGGCCGTCCATGAGATGCCAACATAATAAACACCAAACTGGGCAAGAGGATCAGCGATAATTTAATCCTACAGGCCTGAAGGGTTGTGGAGTTAAATTATTACTGAACCTCCTCGCATATACAGGACGGACTGGTCTATTTCGCTGCAGAGAGTAGAGCATAAGAGTATACCAGTCCTGGCCTCGGTAGTTAAAGAGTTAAAACACATCTATAAATCCAATGATCGGCTCATAATAAAAACTCATTCTGTTGATTCATGAACCATGGCAAATGTAGGAAGTGTCAACAAGTTCCAAACTACAGTGGAACGTGGTAATATTGCGAAATGAAATTCATTTCAATAACTTTCAAAATAAACCTTCATGACAACGCATCGAACAAAACGGTGATCCGCAGATGAGGAAGTGCAGATGGATCAATTGTTCACACAGCGTATGACATATGTTTGTATGCTATCCGTGAAATACTTTCACTCTAAGGTAAAACATTCCGTAATTTGTTTTCCGTCAATATCTCACCGAATAAATTCAATATAAAAAGAATATAACTGGATACAAACTAAGCCGCCATTAACCCCTGAGTGATAATTTGTCACAAATAGTAACTGAGAAATGATGGCCAGAGTGAAATAATGGTGATATTGCTTCGTTCTCAAGGTTGATACACAATGTAAGTGATGCTCGGGATGTGATAAAATGATTATATAAATATGAGGACAGTGCTTGAGGGAAACATTCCGGATCGTTTCTGCGATCAACCATGAGAAAATGATTCCAAGGGGAAGCAATCCACAGTGTTTTTCCCAAACATGACCATTATTTATTTTATTATACCAAATAAAAGTGTAACATTTCAGAGCGCTTGTCTCCTTCTAAATCAGGTACCATACAAATTTGATCAGTCCTGCTAATTCGTGCGCATTTAAATCTGGAGTCAACCATTTTGTCTTGAAAATAACTGTTGATTATTTATTTGCTGCGCTTCGGTCATAGGTCGGTATTTTTACTATATATCCATTCGTTTAACTTAACAACATCACCTAATGAACCATTACTACCTGCATCCATTGTAGATAAGCTTGTGCAGAATGCGTGCATTGTTTGGAAATTGATGTAGAACACCATGAGCGCCTCTTGTATGCCTCGGACACAGCGGGCAATTTTTGTATCGCTTGTTGGCCGGAAATGTTTAACGAGAGGGGACTACTGCCTCATGAGTGAAACCTTGGTGTAGGGAAAATAACACAGCGTCCGAAAATGGGAAACGGTGATTAAGTTTTTTTCCTCAGATAGCAGCTTCGACACACTGTCATATCACAGTTTAATCCTTACTGTAAAACAAACACAAATGCTGACAGGACTAAGACCTATGTGCAAAAAGGATGCCTTGAAATATACAGTTTGCATTGAAACCCGTTAGCAGGTTACACTGCGTAACATGGTGGTAAGGTATAAGAAAAATAGTGTTGTGGTGTTTTATCCTTTCTCTGTTTTTAATACACCATGGAATGTTGTTTACGTCTTAACAGAATTTTCGTCGAAATAAATAACAAGTACTAACGAGTGGGCAATCGCGCGTTAATTTTTGCTATTTAATTTGGCTGAAATTCGATTGAATTGTATGCCATTCTATTCATACGTGGATGCAATGTGCAGCCACTGAGTCGAATTAGTCTCCAAAGATTGTCAGGTCTGACTGGCTGGCAAGCATGCGGGATTAGAAAATTAATTTACGATGTATTATTTTGTCTTAACCCGTCGTCCGTTGACGCATTTTACAATTGATGAAAACGAGTGTAATCTAGACCATAGGTTATTTCCAGGCCTGAAAATGAAACATTTATATTATAATTTTGGCGTAACGAATTCTTCTTTGAAAATCATATTCAATGGATGTGTGTTTACTCTGGACATAGCAATCAGTTTGATTTATTATACCTTTGTTCCATAGCAAGGTGGAAATTTAGGCACAACTCCAGGTCGAACTTCCAAACAGGAAGAACAAAACCCTAAGTCATTGATTGGTGGCATCACGCGCAAAGCTCACTCACAAGTCGTTCATAGTGTAAAGGCTTTCACTTCTTGGCGCCGCAGCCCCTTTTCCCAGCACACGTTTTGCAATACTTTCAAGTCAAACGAGTTCTGTCTCGAAAGTAGGACATAAACGGGCATACAAACATTTTTTGCAACCACTTTTGTTATAACAACCATTTTTGTTACAGCTCACCACTTTTGTTACAACACCTAACCACTTTTGTTACAGCTCTCCACTTTTGTTACAAAATCAACCATTTTTGTGACAAAATGAGCTCACCACTTTTGTTATAACATCCATCCGTTTTTGTTACAAAAAATAACATGCTCACCACTTTTGTTACAACATCTCCAGGTTTTGTTTCAATTTTTTTTCAGTGTCAAAAATAAAATATTCAACAAGTAGTGGGAGACATTCAATCATGATTATCAAAACCTAACCCTTGTCGTAACGCGTATATCCGGTAGTAACGTTATATCCATACACGCACGAGTTATAAAGGTGAATATTTTGGAACATTCTAACTTTGAGAAGCAACGGGAGGTTTTTGGACATCGCCTTCTTGGATGAGTCGTTTTTTTACTTTGTAGAGTAATCTCTCGAATGTTTCGCCATTTTTCTTCCCTTTTGCCGATAGAATTGATTAACCCTTCACCCAACGTAACGGCCAAAACCGGCCAGCGCTATTCTCAAAAATCGCCAATTAATTTTCAAAATATTTTCATTTTTTGTCTCAAAAACATAGGTTATGACCCCTCGTTGGAACGAGCTCGTCGAGCTCGTTCCAACGAGGGGTCATAACCTATGTTTTTGAGACAAAAAATGAAAAAATTTAGTTATTCAAGAATTTTTTTTGCAAGTGTCGTCTGCTTTTCATGTTAGGTAAAGGGCTAAATGAAGCGGACTAAGTGGAGTAGGGCCTGTGTTCAATATACTCTAACCCTTCACATAATACAGTATTTTAGAAATAAAGTAAAAGATTGAAAAAATATTGTCATTATAATTTTAATATAATAATAAAACTATGGATGTCATTGGAATGAGATCATTTAGCCTGTTCCAATGAGACTCAAACTTGTATTGTTATTTTGACAAATTGTAACGTTTCTTTTCGCGGAATTAGTCTTATTGGTGGTAATTATTTGACCTTTTTGGCCTCTGTGATAGATACACGTTTACAGTTAAATGTCTAGTTGTCCGATATTGAGGGAGAAAATGTATGGTGGCGGCGTGTGGTGGGTGCGGGAGTAGTGGGGGTGGGGGCGGAGGTGGTAAGAGCACAAATTTATACACCAGTACAGCTTTCATGTATTGGAGTCGATCTCACTTCATTTCCAACAGAATAACGAAATTATGAATGCCATTGAAACCAGTTCATGGAGCTGGTTCCAATGACAATCAATTATTCGTATGATTTTCTTTTGGAAGTTCAAATCTCATTCAGGTAGTGTTAGATTTATTGGGTCACTGAAGTTAGCTTACCGTTCGAAATTCATTGGATATTCTCCTGAAATTAGTATTGTGTTCAGCGTTCAAAATTCATTACATTTTAATTTAACTGTTTTTCATTGTTAGTACAGTACTGTTTTTACGCACAAAACAAGTTTAAAACCTTTCGGCTATCGAAAAGTTTTAGGCTTGTATTGTGCGTATACACAGTAAAGCAAAAATTAAATGAATTCGGAATGTCGATTTTCAAGGTGCTTACACACTAATACCAAAGAGTTTATGTGATATCAACAGTTTAACCCTTGTCCTTTTAATTTTGATGATAACTGTTACCTTAAATGTACGCATGCATAATGGTGACTTAGCAACGTTTGCATACTAGTGTTGGTTGCCTATAATGGCAGCCAATACTGGTATACAAACATTTCTAATATAAATTCAGCATATAAGTTGTGTACTTCAGCAAAAAGACACCCGAGAGCACCTGCTACAATGCAATACATTAGAGACGGTTTGAGGCTACGTGGGGTACATTAAACATTGCGCTCACGAGTGGTTTGTGTAATCGTTCATATATTTCGGGCAACTGTGCACAGCCCCCCCCCCCCCCGCCCCCTCCACAATAAAACAATTGGCCCCTGCACTCCTATGACTTTTACATATTTTATTAGATTTACCTTGATTACAAAACATCCATGTTAGGTTAGTTTCTTTTTAGCATAGGCCTATGTGTTGGTGATTTGCCTATGTAGGGGGTGTTGAATGGCGTCTGCAAATGTGTGTTGGGTTCCATGGCGTTGCTCCGGGTGCCTACTCGTCTTAGGGACATTGGACCCTTAAAAGTTTCTAGTCACACACAAATAAAGGCGGTCTGCAACCACATCCTAGTCAAAACGTTCAACCTTGGATACGCTTATACGAGGGATAATGCAATGAGGTTACGCACACGTTACGTTCTGTACGTAACGTGTGCATAGAACAGCCTCCGATTTTCTTGACTTGTATGTAATTTGACAGACATTCTGCGAGGAGTGTGTATGTGTAGAGATGGGGGGGGGGGGGGGGGGGGCAGGGGGCAAACTGCATTCCTACTCGGTATAGGGCAATAAGGTGACAGATGAAATTCCTTAAAAATTTGGCATTGTAGGTCTATTTTCGGGATTTCTACCGTGGTAAAACCAGTCAATAGAGTATGGCATGTCGTTGCGGGTTTGTTTCTAGGGGATATGGTATAACCTAGTAATAAGCATAGTGTTAAATATGGAATATAGTACATAACTGGGAACGGTCTGCTCAATTTCGTCAATATTATGGTTAGAAATAGCGGTAAAATGGCGGCAAATTTGAGGAGCTCATCCTACTAGGAAAAAAGATACCTCATTATAAAAGACGTGGTCAAAACAAAAAAACCAAAACAACAATAATAAAATGCTGGGCCCATGGTCCACGGTTTTAGAATCTCATAAAATTGGCGCCGATCGGCACATGCTGCCTTAGGGGTACGTGTGCGCATGCGCACGATACAGCACATGTCACTGTGATAATCAAGTCGCAAGATGGCAGGTTACCATATCACCCAACAATACGCCAGTTGTGACGTTACATGCTCAACAAGGGTAACGTTTGATAATCAGCATTTGACGTCACGTCTAGCACTACTTGTAGATTTCTTTATTTTTCACACTGACAAAAATTGTAACAAAAGTGGTGAGCAAGTTTTTTTTGTAACAAAAACGGAAGGGTGGCGTAACAAAGGTGGTGAGCTTATTTTTTAACAAAAATGGTTGATTTTGTAACAAAAGTGGTTAAGTGTTGTAACAAAAGTGGTGAGCTGTTACAAAAATGGTTGTAACAAAAGTGGTTGCCACAAACAAAAGTTTTTGCTTGAAGAAAAATTAGACGATCGAAGAATCCATCGAATAACCATACTAATACACGAGGCGATCAATGTGTTATTATTTAGTGATGCGAAGATGCACTTGTAACGTAAAAAACTATTTTTATCCGATCAAGACTTGATATGGAAAGTTTCATTTTCTCATTTCGTCAAAAATATGATAAGATAAAACGTTGTTTATATCGATAAACTCCAAGTTATTTGGGTTTTTTTTTCGTGTTTAATGACACTACTACCAGGGTCACATCCTATCATACAGATTTATGGGCCGAGGAAGTGTTTTGCCCAAAGAACATCGCAATTACCGCTATTCAGGATCGAACCATCGACCTTTTGATTTAAAGTCAAATGCCCTGGCCTCTGAGCCACAACGCTCCCCTCCAAGTTGTTAGATCAAGTATCACTGGGAAAAAGCCTATGATATTTTATTTTTCTCAGCATGTGTAATTCAATATGTTAATCAGGTATTCACATTAGTTTATCCACCATGCAGGTACAACACATTGGGTGATTAACGTATTCAACCTAATCGTCATTTTCTTAAAATAACAATAGACTATTAATCATTTCAAGTTTCGTCCAATTTAATCTAAAACATGTTTGCTTTTGTGGTATGTTTTATTAGTTGTTGATAGTAACCACAATGAATAAATACCCAGTTATTAATGTAAATCGGAGAATTTTTGGAAATACCAATTTGTACGGCGAGTCTCGCTCTTAGTACGGAAGTATCCTACTTATGGCGAGTCGACTGGGATCCAGTGTCGTGAGAATAAATTGTGTTTTAATTGTAACAAAAGACTTAGTCGTTGTTCAAAATTCCAATCCAAGCAGGAAAGTTCAAGTGACCGACAACCATGCCTGAATATAAGCAACCTGTCATGTGCAAAATGAGGTCCCCAGAGGGGGGATTTGCTGATGCTATCCCATACAGTGGGCCAATTTATTCTCTACTAGGTACATCTTTCTGTTTTGTCTCGAGACCTTGATTCAGACTGAGGGTCACAGAGGGTAAATTTTGTGATGCTACCCTGCTGTGCAGGGTAGCATCACCAAATTCACCCTCTGGGGACCTCATTTTGCAGATGACAGTCCGCTTATTTTCAGGCTTGCCAACAACCCGGCCAGACAAGCATTGTCGCAACATGTACATATAGATATTTGTTAAACGTGATAGTACGATAGGAATGGCTAACTTTACACGTATTGATACAAATAAAATATCGTCTCGGAGATAGATTGTAGAAATGGCACCAGAAACCAATTGGTTGATCAATAAATTATTGTGCAGTACTGTGATCGCAAAGGTGGTTTTCGTTACGGTCAAGTCGCGATTTAGTCATAAAAAGTGGCCCACGGCTGCACGTTGAAAATAGTACTTGCTTTACCCCTAAATAATGAATATGGACTCTTCAAATTGCTGCCATTGAAACGAAATGGGAGATACTATCTTTCGCTCTGGATGCGGAGTGCTGCTGTAAAAACTGTTTCACCCACCTGAAGACGTTTTGACTATCTCATCCTCGTATTCAAACAATATGCTAAGACACTTTGAGAGATGCTGGAGTGGGGTGCTATGTTTAGTGGTTATTACTATTATTAGTTCAGTGATAGTTGAATATGACCATTTTCAGTCTCTGACTATAAGCCTTTCGAAACTGCCATCTTGGCTTTTAATCTATGCAAGGTCACGGGTCGCGGGTGTAAATAAAGCGATTTTCATGTTCGTCGCGTTGAGTTTTGTGTCAGCCAAGACAACTAGTTTTGTGAAATATCAAGTTTAAATTCGCAGAACCGATGTCATCATTCGAATTGACTGAAGTGTCAACCATAGACGACTTTAGACGATGAGATACCGCAGGTTTAAAGACTTTTTTACGGAGGCGAGGACTTATTTGAGTGGCAACAAGGAAACTCTCGTTGAACGCAGTTTATCGGCTTGGGGAATCTCCGACAGTTGTCGAAACAGCGCCGACGGCCACAGAGTCGTGACGCAGCGTGCGTTCAAACACAATTTAGGTCGATAGGAACTCAATTCGAAATAATGAAAGTTCTCATACAATATTACAACTGTCTTAAACAAATGGTAATCTTGGAAAGATGATTTTTTTTTAATTCGCACTAATGAACGTAATTGGGTCCGAAGCACTTCACTTGCTCTTTTCTCCAATTGCTTATAACGCGTTTTCTTGAAATATTTACACCTCACGACCTGTTACATTGCATAGATTAAAAGCCAAAATGGCAGTTTCGAAAAAGGCGTATTACAGAAAGGTGACCTATAGCACTGTGATCACAAAAACATCATTAAGATATTGCGAAATCGACACTAAATCAAGAAAACTAACGGAAATACATATGACATTTAATGTTCACGCATTTATTTTTCAACCAGTTAGGTTCTACAGTATACTGGTCGCGTCCCGGTCAAAATTTCCTGTCCGATTTGGTAATCACAGTACTCCACACTTGGGAAGCATACCGAAAATGCAGTTCGGTATTGATATTGGATTCGGTATTGATATCGTTTGAATATCAAATTATGTACCAATATCGAAGTACAGCAGCCCCGAAATACCATATCGACATCGAGTGTGAAATTTTAACACTGCCCGGTTCTAATTTCTGTTTCAGTAATTTCTTGAAATGGCTAGAGATTTCAGTCATTTCGTGATTTTACTGGTGATTACAAAGCTGGTCGAAACAGGTCGATTCGTTATGTCTAGTATAACAAGGGACGGAAGAGACAAACTAAAAGTGTCTTAATGATAGGGCGGCACGATATTCAAAACTGAATACCGGTATCGGTATTCAAAAAAAATACCGCGGTATACCGGTATATCAAAAACTGTTCAGATATATGAACACAAGTACAACAATCGAGACTCGAGGCATCCCAGTCGGAACGAATTAGCATGCCTTGATGATGCGGTTCGAAAAACCTTTACCCAACGCAGACGATATCAAAATTTATTATTTTCAAAATTAGTTTATCAGATTTTCCCCAAAGATTTCAACAAAACTATATCACGTGACCCCTCATTGGAACGAGCTCGTTGAGCTCGTTCCAATGAGGGGTCACATGATATAGTTTTGTTGAAATTTTTGAAAATTATTTTTTCAACTGCTGAATTTGTATATTACAAGCAGACGATTCGTTGTATAAAGGAATACTATTATTCATTCGGGGCTACGGTTAAAAAACTCAAGATATCTTGAAAATTAAATTGCGGGTAAATAAATAATGACGATAAACCGATATTTCTGTAATTACACCGGTATGCAACCGATATTGGTTTGAATACCGGTATATATCGGTTTATCGATATACCGTGCAGCCCTACTTAATGACAGATCGGAAATGTTGCTATGTACCTCGGCTACAGTATATCTAATCAACACGCGTAAACATATTAAGTACTCTTGTCTCAAATTAGCACTCAGGGATCACTTTTTGTACGATATTTACAAAATGAATTTTGTGTATCTCTATTTATATGTAAGAGATAAAAAGTGCTCTATCTTCAGTAACGACCATTTTCTCAATTTCCTTGATAGGATATAATTTAGGCGATAACCCACTTACTGTGTTTCGGAGATGTAATCAGCTGCCACAAATCAATATCTAATTTTTCCGTTTCATTCTCGTTTTATGATGAATCCTTATTGAAGATTACAAAATTTGAAAATTGCACCCATCAATCAATCCAAGATATTCATGACCTCTAACAAGCAATTTATCTCTTGACCCCTTGTTGAATGAAAAAAAAAGACTTGGAAAAAACTCTCCACGTGAATTGTGGGAATTTTATGTACAGAGGGGATTAACCCTTTACCTAACATGAAAAGCAGACGACACTTGCAAATAAATTCTTGAATAACTAATTTTTTGTCTCAAAAACAAAGATTATGACCCTCATTGGAACGAGCTCGACGGGCTCGTTCCAATGAGGGGTCATAACCTATGTTTTCTACAAAAAAATGAAAAGAAATAATGAAAATTAAATGGCGAGTTTTGAGAATAGCACTGGCCAGTTTCGGCCGTTACGTTAGGTAAAGGGTTAATGAACTGACTTAGTTCATCGAAGAAAAAGAGGGCATATTACTTGGTACCAAAAAACCAGCACTTTGAATTCGTTTATCTATTTACGTGAGAAAATCAATCTGCGAAGATGTGGATAACTACCATTCAGATATCATGCCTTTACCAAAAATGTTAAAAACCCAACATCTTTAGCATTGTCCACCGACTGTTCTTTCCTATAAATGAAAAGAATCCGCCATATATTTGACTGAGTGTGTGTTAGCTAATCGCGTAAATCTTCATGGAAAAACTAATAATGCAAAGAATTTTGTACGATATTCTAAAATTTTGATGGAAAGTATCATAAAATACTTTTTGTGTCGTATTCTGAAACCAAAATATAATGTACGCCTCAGGGTTACATTTGGTGGGGTGGGGGGGGGGGGGGAAATGCATTCAATTTAAAAACGTCGTCATTGTCAGGGCGCGTGAAGTTTGTTAATTACGCAACATAATCGGTGTAGGGCAGATCTCTGCACAAACATCGTCTTTCAAATTTTATTATTTTTTTGGTTTTGGTCTAAAAACAAAGTTTACTACCACTAATTGGACCCAGCTCAATGAAATCCTTCAAATGAAGGGCCCTTAGGCATGTTTTGAAGCAAACAAGAAAATGTTTAGTTATTCAAGATTTTTTTCTAAGTGTCCTCTGCTATTCGTGTTTGGTGAAGTGTCAACTGAGCAACATGTCAGGACAAGGTTTCAGAGGGTTGTTATATGAACCCGAGCCAAGCTGTGTAACCACATGGTCTGGTTGGCTCCGTTTCGATGTACTTTTCAAATGATTATAAAATAGATATTGTGGTTATACATATGGTCTCGAGCCTGCCACACAGCTTGCTTTGCTACCCCCAACCAGCTCACCTTCATATAACTGAATACATATAAGATAGCGCCGCGGGGAATTGCTAACAAATATTTTTCGATACACATTGTCACGATAGATACAAGAGAATATCTCTTCGGAAGTTACATGCATTATGCAATAAGTATAGATCGGCATCACTCAGTCTGCGTTCCGTTCATTGAGTCGTTTAACTGCAAAGAAACATTCTAAAGGTCTATTTACACGATGGTCTTTGGACGTCTTGGGACGGATGGGTCAATCGATTTAGACGATGCGCCATGTCAATGAGTCCAGGTCGCGAACTCAGATGGTGGTAGACGGTCATGGGGAGAACACGTTCGAGCCGACTGAGGAAAATTGCCTTACTGTCTCTTCTTCGTGGCAGGAATTTAATAAAGACTGATTGTTTTCACAGAAGGAAACGAACTTGTTGAGTGAGAAGTTGGATTGCAGGAAGAGTCCGACTTGGAGCTACTTGTACGTATTAATACGTATTACTAAGATAATAGTGTACTGTGGGCCGTAGTAGTAATACGTAGTAATAACGTAGTAATACGTAGAAGTAATACGTAGTGATATGTGGAGTAGCCTACACTAAGCACATGACCTATTCTCATCTACCTGATTGGTCAGGTTGCTGAGTCCTGCTTGCGATGTCGTAAGAAATTAGAACATGCGTCTTGGTGCAAGGGTTATGAAATTTTGTAGTAGGTGCAGTATATTTGGTGCGTTTTGGACTCGTGCGTTCGAATCATGCCACAGACACAAACAAAAATCTCATCATGTAAGTAGGCTTTAAAATGCAAGTAAAACATTACAACGCATATAATAAAACGAATACCTACTGTTTGGAGTTGGTACCAGAGTATCTCATTCGTGGCTGCTTGGAAATGTGAGTTTTATTTCCTTGCAGTCAATCATGATATAATTCTGGTACCTAGTTAAGATCAGTAGGTCCCTTAAATAACTTTTTCCGCAGTTTGTAACTTCCCTCATCCTTATAAAGGACATGTCCGAACCAAAATAGAATTAGAAAATATTTATTGTAAATAGTTGCAGCTGAAATTTGTAAAGTAGGCACATATGCAAATGATGTGATGGGTTTAACAAAGATCAATTGCAAAGTCACTGCATGATCGTCACAGTTTGCTTTTTCTTATAACGTAGGACTCTATGACGTTATTTATTTATTTTTTTCAAGATATGTCACGGTATGCATAACGAAAACCAAAAGCATGAATTAATGCCATACAGGTTGGACTGGACATTGCTTATATTTATCGGGGTTTAGCGACACTTTCTACGGCCAGAATCAAATGGTGCCTGACCGTTTTGCATGTGGGGGAAGCTAGAGTACCCGGAGAGAACCACAGAGTGGCGGATTCTCCAACTTACTAACTCTGTAAAGTCTGTACTCGCAGAGGTATCAGTCTTTGAAGGCATGTGCACCAGCGACGTATGTCTTGGAACATAGCGCCACCGTTCACACACAGGGGCAATGGTACTAAAGTGTCCTACCTAACGAAACAATGTGGTTACCGCTACCAATGGTCGATTCGTAGACCTTTCGGTTTTAAGTCCAATGTTCTACCACTGATCTTCCGCGAACCTAATTTAGGCATTACTGAATGAACGGGTAAGTATATTCATAGGATTGTGGACCAGTATTAGTTATTATTTCCACTTTACAAAGCGTTCTCTAGTAGATTAGCGTGATTTTGGCGAGCATTCTGTTTATCGTATCACATAGTTATGCTGTGCTATATAATGAGTAGGTCATTTCATTATCGGCCTTGTTTTCTCGAAAATATCAATTAATATAACAAAAACATGATATCTGAGGGCAATGTTGTGTATTAACGGCTCAACAGAAATGGTTAACAGCCCACGAGCTAATAAGCGGTCCGAGACGAAGTCGAGGGCCGCTAATAAGCTCAAGGGTTGTTAACATTTCTGTTGAGTCTTTAATACACTGCACTGCCATCCCAAATCACGTTATTACCATTATTACTGCGCCATGGAGAAAGATGAATTTGACATATTACTTTTGGGCCGTTAATGATCCGTAACGTCCTCAAAAATCATATTATTGTTATATTATTAAGCGCAAATTTCATCACGTTTTCTTACACGATCAGAGGACTTAAATAACAGAACAGGAAATTTTAAATTTTACCTTCAAAACATATCTTATGACCTCTCAATGGGAGGAGATCGTTTTAATGAGGTATCGTAAGCTGTGTTTTGGAGGAAAAAAATTAACATTAATACAATTTCATTTGAATTTGACAGGCGCTTGTTGTTAATACAGCTGATGGTAGTTACAATAGGTAAAATGTTAACCCTTTTACCTAACGAATTCACCGGATCAGCCTACGTAATGTACGAATAGCGCAGTTGAAACAAGAAGGACGCCAACGCCCTATGACTCACTAACATTCCTCTTTGATAGAAACTTTGGCAAACACAAGAACTGTGTCAAACAGGCTCATAACATGCGACAAAGCTGACCTAAACACAACCTCTTAAAAGTAAAACACAGAAACTGACATAAACACTTAGTAAAACATGAAATTCTGAGCTAAACAGAAAACTAAACGTAAGTAAATTAGAAAGATAATAATGAACATGTATGATGGAATATAAGCACCATGGGAAGAGAAGAAAAACAACAGCTGACCTAAACACAAACTTAAACATGAAATTCTGAGGTAAACAGAAAAGTAAATGTAACTAAAAATGGTAAGAAAAAGGTTTGAAACACACTGGATGAGGGTTAAATAATGGTAGAATGATAATAAGCACAACATAGAAGCATTGTAAAGGCCATGGGATGAAAAGGGTGTCGACAGCT
This sequence comes from Pictodentalium vernedei, assembly GCA_031216915.1. Classification (NCBI taxonomy): domain Eukaryota; kingdom Metazoa; phylum Mollusca; class Scaphopoda; order Dentaliida; family Dentaliidae; genus Pictodentalium; species Pictodentalium vernedei. The sequence continues at coordinate 163,653,372 of CM062290.1, read as the reverse complement.
GACCTAAACAGAAACAATAACACACTAAAAATGTGTAAGTGTGAGGTAAAAAGAAGAGTTAACGTTCGAAATTTGATGAAAAATTTAACGAAATTCACTGTAGACGGGTTAAATCAGGAACAATGATAGTGAGGAACATGTATGATGAATATAAGTGCCATGGGAAGAGAAGGAGCACAGCAGCTGACCTAAACACGAAGTTAAACATGAAATTCTGAGCTAAACAGAAAAGTAAACGTAACTAAATAATGTTAAGAAAAACGTTTAAAACACATTGGGTGAGGGTTAAATAGTGGTAGAATGATAATAAGCACCATATGGAAGCATTATAAAGGCCATGGGAGGAAAAGGGTGTCAGCAGTCGATGTAAACAAAACATTTAACCCACTGAAAATGTGGAAGTGTGAGCTAAACAGAAAACTAAACGTTCAAAATTGGAAGAAAAATTTTAAGAAATTCATTGGACAAGGGTTGAACCATGGTAGAATGATAATGAAGAAGATGTATGATGAATATAAGCACCATGGGAAGAGAAGAAACACAGCAGGTGAGCTAAACACTAAGTTAAACATGAAATTCTGAGCTGAACAAAAAACTAAACGCAACTAAAAATGTTAAGAAAAATGTGTAAAATGCAGAGTTTGAGGGGTTAAATCATGGTAGAATGATAATAATCACCAGCATTATAAAGGCCATGATATGGAAATAGGGCGAGTTAGTGACCTAAACAGAAATTTTAACATTATTGGACACGTATGCTGACGCCAACGCCGACGCCGAAGCTGACGCTGACGCCGACCGATCGAGCCATGCCATAAGCTCACACAACTAAAGTTGGTGAGCTGAAAATATTTTAAAACAAGTTTCTACAAAACCATATATTGTGACTCCTCAGTGGAGCGAGCTTTTTCCAATGAGGGAGTCACATGATATGGGTTTGTTGACATTTTTGGAGAAAATAAATTTAAAATAATAAATTTTGACATCGTGTTGGTGGGGTAAAGGGTTAAGAACAATGCCATTAAGACATTTAGGAACAACAGAACGCGTGCTACCGGCGACAAAAATCATGTCAAACCAATCATGATACAATAATCTCTTTTTTCATTTAGGTCGACCATATGGCTCGATTTAGCTTGTATATAAATACATGAAACATCCAGCATTGTGTGTACTAAATTCGGCTTTGGTCCGAGTCTGGAAAACATGCAAGAAATACCAGAGAGGTACATTTGGTTTTTCATGCAACAATATTGTAAGTCTGTAACAGAGCTAAGCTTTACATGTTCGTCAGATCAGATCTACATCTAAATTCACAACGCGCTCTCACAATTTACAGACAAAGTCATTCACATTCAAAGGCCCATTGAACCTAACATTTGATACCAAAGATAAAGCCAGTTTAGATCTGATTTCTACAAAACAAAACTGGCTTGTTTGGATGAGATGTGCTCTAATTTATCAAACAAAAACGATCAACCACGTAGAGAAATAGCTGGACATTCAAATGCAACCCACTCACCCTGCAACCAACTAAACCCAACACACTTTCCAACTCATTGAGCAATGCGCTGACAAGAATGTACATACGCTATGATCTTGTCAATAACAATCTGCACATTTATTTGGGAACGTTAGAGTCGAGATCATAACTTTCCAACAGAAATCAGCGATGGTGATGTACGCGGTAATGCTCTGCATCGCGAATTATTTTTGGAAATTCTTTAATTCATATTCCCATATTTAATGACATCTTCCCCTGAACTTGAAAATAAAAGGATATCTGAAGGCCATAATCTCTTAATAATTATTTTTTTTTACATTTGGCGATTGTTTTTAACGTGAATAATTGATTGTGTTCTAATAAAACTGCAATCCTAGCCCTCTGATTGAACGAGAGATCACTTCGTTTTACTATGTTTACGTCTCCAGTAGAATATGTTACCGTCTGACGTCACCACTTGAAAGATTTGAGGTTGTCCATTTCCGAATATTATTTTTCCATCGACTAAGTGACTTGCAAACCGTTTCATTTTTCAAGATTATTCATGAATGCGAATGAAGGGTTGTTTAAATTACAAAGCAGTTTACAATTTGAACTGAGTTGTAGTGACCTCAACTCTTATCTGATTTATTGATTATTTGTCCAGTGACGTCGCGTGGTACACTGGAGGTTTATTTACTAAACTTATGCTGTTAAAAGTTGCCTTGTTCATTTCACGATGTGGTTTTGGAACAATGGGTATAGTCTTATTGAAACATATACATTATTGTGATGAAACGACAGTAATATGGTCTGAGGTTTGCGGCTCGTAGGGTAAGCTCAACCGCGACGCTTCGCGTCTCGGTAGAACATAAGCTCCGACCAGCAAACCTCAGATCACGTTGCCGTCAATTCATCACAATAATTTATAACATGAGTGAGAAAATAGATGGCCAGAACTCTTAATTTCTGATAAGTTGGTTATGGGGTAGACTCCCATCCGATTCCACCTCCTCCTCCCCCCCCCCCCCCCCCCACACCACTACTTTAGCCATAATATACATAACATGAATCGGGATTGACTTCGCATTGTATCTGTGAAATGAATTCATTTGACTTACCTATTAAAGTCCAAACGGCGAAGCGTATCCACACTCGAACAGACAGGAATGATAACAGTAACACAGAGAAGAAAATACTGGTAAGAGGAATGAACGGAATGGATCTCAACCCTCTGGAACTGTTTCTTGGTTGCTGACCAATACAGAAAGTACAAATTATCAAAATCACAACGAGAAGGACAATCACAGTTACTGCCCACCACTGGACAATTTTGGAGCCAAGCACTGTCAAAATTATGCATAGGATCACCGACACAGATAAGTACACTAGTGTATAAAAACTAACTTTCCTCCAGGAATCTTCGTTAGCACCAAATAAATCGTTAGCAGACTTTTCTAAACTGTACTGCGAGGATGAAATGTTCTCTCCTCCATACTTTGGGCCTGCATTTTTACTACCAATACTACCCATTGAAGCGGATTGACGAATCAGTGATGTCCTTTCATGATTGTTACTCCACGTCACTTCAGTTGCTGCTTTTCGCACCTGTGTTTCCGCTTCTGCGCTTTGTTGTGTTATCGGAAACAAGCCGCTGAGTGATTTTGACATTTGTTTATCTTTTATATCGTAAAACTCGGTCGACTTTGTTAATGCTGAATCAAACATATCCACTTGATCGTCTAAATCTGGATCATACCTTATGCATATCACACAAACGCCCATAAGAGCAAACGATAACAAGGTTCCGAGTGAAATAATATCCAGCAGAAGTTCCAGTTCAAATGTTAATATGATTGCTGACACAAGCACCAGAGCGGAAATTCTAGAAATACAGCGTTGCCAGGAAATATCGGAACTGTCTTCAGAAGGACTGGATAAACACATTTCACACAGCGTACCGTAACAGAGTTTTGATAACGGTAACACCAGACCCAATATAACAACTAGTAGTCCGACAACAGCAGCTATACCGATAACGTAATCGGATCCAAAAATGCCTCGTTCCTCGTATGCACGTGACAAACCAGATTTCAACTCCAGCTTTTGCCAGGGACAGCTTAAAGTGAGTGCGACCGAGACGCCAAACAGACTTATGAAGTTCAGTAACTTAACAACGCAAAGTAAGGATGACGTTCCTTTTGCTGGTTCTTTGGCACTATCTAAGGCGAATGTCACGGTTGGAAGATTGATGAAAAATGTACACCATGAGGAAGCACCAGACATAATCTGAAATTATACAAATATAAAATGAAATAAGGTAAATAACATTATATGAGACGTTGCCAGAAGAGATTTACCTTCGTGCTTGATGACCACAAGAGACGACAGAAACAACCGAAATGGTTAGTACACTTCGCTTGCTTTACTTGTTCTGTGTCAGTTTCACTATTGCGTCAGCCGAGTGCTAGAATGTTCTATGTCCCCTATGGGACATAGAACATTCTAGCACTCAGGCGACGATTGGACAAGGTGTAGTTCTGTGATCACAAAAGGTGGTATTCTTCTCAATCATATTGCGAACCAGTCGCGACACACATCCATGGCTGACAATTTTCGTCGTTAGAAGAGATTTACAGGACAGTTTTCTCCCCTTAATTCCCTGAAGTTGTCAGTACATTTAACACTAGGGGTATGGGAATTTCATATACAAATAGACATGTCGATGTGTTAGCTAGGTTGCATCACCTATGTGCACAGTTTTAAGATCCTCAGGTATTTTCCTGTAGAGAAATTTAAAAGTACAGAAACTGAATTTTTACATTTTTCCTCAGTTTGAACCTTTGATAATTATTCTCTGTTTACATCCACACAATTTATTTATTTATTTATTTATTTATTTGTTTATTTTATTTTAATTTATTTATTTATTTATTTATTTATCAATTTATTATTTATTGGGGTTTAAGATCACATACTTATGCAGAATGGCTAATCGTGACCGTGACAGTTTTACGGGTGGAGGAATCCGGAGTACTTACTCTAAAACACATTAGCTAAACAAAGAGCCAAAGTGGAGGGTACTTTGTTGCTTCTCATCAGTTTTCCATAAAAGACAAAGTTTTCTTTTGTAACTTTTAATAAACGAAAGCAGCAGACAGCTCTAAGAGCTGCCTGCTGCTCTCGTTTACTAAACGTAACGAAAGAAAACTTGGCTTTATTTTTTACTGGTGTTATAAGTGCTTTATCAACAATTACAAACTTCATAATTGGACCATCCTCGTCCGTCTAATAATTTCAGGGGAGATAACTTTATCGAAAGTCGATTTTCATGACGAAATAAGTCAGATATGAGTTGGTCGCAATTTCGTCAATACTATTTTGCGAAGTCAAATCAAGAGGAAGGAAACAACCAAGAAAACCGTCAGTTGTGTGGCGGTTTTTTTTTTGTGTTACTGGTGAGATTCTACAGCGTTGTGGGGAAGACAGTGGACAGAGAATTGCGATCCAGTCGCGATCATGTCCATATACTCTATCCACTTTTGTAATCACACTACTCATCCTGCAGGAAGTGTTTGTATATTTATCAAGTGATAATTCGTCCATTATTGCACTACACAATCCATCCCGCTTTACCGGCGCTATCTTCCAGGTCTGTTCAGTGATATGTATTGGAAGAGTTCATATCTCAGTTAACCCTTTACCCAACGTAACGGCCAAAACCGGCCAGCGCTATTCTCAAAAATCGCCAATTAATTTTCAAAATATTTTCATTTTTTGTCTCAAAAACATAGGTTATGACCCCTCGTTGGAACGAGCTCGTCGAGCTCGTTCCAACGAGGGGTCATAACCTATGTTTTTGAGACAAAAAATGAAAAAAATTAGTTATTCAAGAATTTTTTTTGCAAGTGTCGTCTGCTTTTCATGTTAGGTAAAGGGTTAATATAGTCAACCAGACGTTCTCTGACTGCAGGTTCAAAATATTATTTGGTCCATCGTACAACTGACTGAGTTATTTCTTTTCTCTAAAATTTGGTTATTGATCTCACAAGAGAGCTGCAATGTTGAAGGACATGATCGGATGATATTTAAGTAGCTTTTCCCGCCAAATCTTATGCAACTATTCCAAACTCCCGTAGGTAGACAAAATAACATCTCTTGTCTTCTACAACATCTAATAATATTGTTGCAAATGAAGTTATTTATCACAACACCGTTTTAATGTACAAAAAGGAAATGTTTCCTTTATAATCACCAGGGCGTTCTTCATAATACAAACCCGTCATTGGGGGCTTAGTGACACACAATGGCTTCTAATTTTCTATTACGTTTTGGCAATTGTAACACATATATTTCATGACTTTGAAATCACAAAGCGAATTTCCAGAAGTCATTCAACGAAATAGAACAATTGAAGATTGCTAATTTCCCCATCCGTTCTGTGGGAGACTGTACGAGTGTTGAAATGGCCCAATGTTTTTTTATACGACAACATAAGTCGTTGTATTTCACCAATTTTCAATTTTTTCATCAAACCGGGTCATGGCTGCTGAATGGCAGACTTGGCCGGATTTGATGAAGAATATATGCAATATTGAGAATTGAGTTCAGTGTTCTGTAACTTGAATTGATATTTTCACCAGAGATTTTTTGCATTGTAGATTTGAATGCAGGGAATCAGATTACTTGAGTGTGTGTAACTCAACAACACAAACGAGTCAACCAGACTTAATGCAGTTTTTATTGCTGACCTGATAATTAGTGCAACTGAAGATTGTTAATTTCCCAATGCACGAGTGTTAAACTGTCCCAACGCTCAAGATAAGTGTCTGAAAGGCTAATTGTTTTCATAACTTAACCGTTTGTAATTGATCGTGCTCGTCAAATCGACTCGTGGCTGCTTTGCAGCAGACATGACCGGATAGGTTTAAACATATCTGAAATACTGAAAGATGAGTCCAGTGTTCCGTTATCAGAATGGATATTATCATCATTTGTTGTAATAAATTAACCCTTTACCTGACATGAAAAACAGACGACACTCGCAAAAATAAATCTTGAATAACTATTTTTTTTCATTTTTTGTCTCAGAAACATAGGTTATGACCCCTCGTTGGAACGAGCTCGATGAGCACGTTCCAACGAGGGGTCATAACCTATATTTTTGAGACAAAAATGAAAAAAATAATGAAAATTAACTGGCGATTTTTGAGAATAGCGCTGGCCGGTTTTGGCCGTTTCGTTAGGTAAAGGGTTAATATTATTGCGATATCCTTCCATGTGAAAGTCCACCACATCCAAACCCCATAACAGTCTTCTGAACGACCTAATTTAAAACATATACCCACCCGAATTACCGCATGACAACAATTGCAAGTAGAGTGATGTCGCACTCAGTGTGTGTATGTATATTTTTAACTGTTTTGATATATGTACAGAGTTATTGTGTTCCCAATCTGACCTCGAATCATGGGTTCATATTGCAACAGACTGACTAAAAATGATACTGAATAGACCCTCATGAACAGTTCATTAACCCCTGTGTTCTTAATCTGTCCTTCACTCAACTCATATTATTTAGGGAAATATCCTCATACTTTTCCAGCGGAAGAGTGGGTGGTACGGTAATGACATATGGCGGGTAATATTGCACTCGACGAGGTGCAGATGGAACCAGAGAATGACTTTATACAGCTCTACAATGAGAAAGTATGTTCCTCCCCAGAAAATGACGAATCTCCGTTTAAACACCACTCAAATGAGTGTAAGTACTTTACGCCTAGAGATTTTCAGTCTATGACTAGTAAAATAAACTCAGAATTTTCTTTGTTCTATCTTAACTGTCAAAGCTTAAAGGCTCACCGGGATTCCTTCCAGAATCTGCTCTATAATTTACTAACAAAAAAGAATTTTTTGACATAATTGGACTCACAGAAATATTTCAAATTCCCCCACAAAACTTGTTTACTCTGGAGGGTTATGCGCCAATTATCAAATGTATGAGACCCGAAAATGATGATGGTCGAGGGGGAGTTGGGCTATATATAAAAGAGGGGATACTCTATAAAGTTCGAAGTGATATTACAATTTCCAATCCCCACGTTTTCGAATCTCTATTCATAGAAGTTGAAGATAAACACAACTCTAAAATAATTGACGTCATATATAGACCAAACACTCCGCCCAAAGCCGACATAAACCTCCTCATATCAAAATTAGGTGAAATAATGGATGTTCTGAATGCCGAAAACAAAAAAGTTTATATCATGGGGGATCTCAACCTGGACGTTTTAAAAGCAACTATACACCCAAAGACAGAAGAATTTGTCGATCTCATGTTTAGTCAAGGATTCTTGCCTCATATAACCAAACCAACGAGAGTAACTAGGCATTCAGCTAGTCTGATAGACCACATATTTTCAAATAATGTTTCACAAACAACAATACCGGGTATAATTATAACAGATGTATCAGATCATTTTGGTGTTTTTTACATTGAAGAATCTACCAAGGCATATGATACACCACGATTTACCATAAAACGAATCATAAACGCGGAAAGAATGTCTGAATTTAAAAAATTACTCTCAGAAAGTAATTTTTACCATGTTTTCCTTCGAAATGTCCCAATGAATCATATGAAACATTTTTAAACATCTATATGGAAGCTTACGATAAGGCATTCCCTTTGAAGCGTGTCCGCCAGAACAATAAATTTATTAAAAAACAACCTTGGATGACAAAGAGACTTGTCATATCCTCAGTTAATAAAGAAAAATTCTATAAAAGGAAACTTAAAAACCCTAATGAACATAATTCCCGAAATTACAAAAACTACTGTAAAATTTTTAACAAAGTTAAGAAACAATGTAAATCAATTTATTATAGGGATATTTTGAATGAAAACAGGAACAATATGCGAAGAACATGGCAGATCTTAAACGAAGCTATCAATAAAGGAAAACGTGAAAGCAGACTACCCACTTTCTTTGTCCAGGGCGGTACATAAATAATCGAAGCCCAGGACTTTGCAAGAGAATTCAATATTCTTTTTGTCAGCGTTGGTAGAACCATATCCGACCAGATCCAGAAACCGGATAAAGCGTACTTAAACTACATGAATGGTAGTATTTCCAACAACTTTTATCTTTTACCCACAAATCCTGTAGAAGTTAGTCAAATTGCAAACAGAATGAAAGCAAAATCGTCGAAAGATTGCGATTGTATCACAACAAGTCTTCTTAAACAAACGATAAATGAGATATTGGTCCCTATTATCCACATAATCAATAATTCCTTTACCGAGGGCAAAGTACCAGATAGAATGAAAATCGCAACGGTGGTACCCATATTCAAAGCAGGCGACGAGCACAGCTTCACAAACTACAGGCCCATTAGTATCCTTCCAGCTTTTTGAAAAGTAATGGAAAAGCTCATGGATATAAGACTTAGAAGTTTTCTCGAGAGGTTTAATATCTTATATCCTTATCAGTACGGATTTCGAAAACGTCATGGCACGATTCACCCAGTCCTCCAACTCCTCAAAAGCACCGCTACGAAAAACAATAAACGGGAAAAGAATAGTACACTGGCACTATTCCTGGACCTGTCTAAAGCATTCGACACGATAAATCATGAAATACTATTCGGCAAACTCGAATACTACGGCATCAGAGGACTAGCCAACAATTGGTTTAGAAGCTACTTGTCCGATAGATTTCAAAATTATGGCGAACAAAAATCTGATTTTGCCAGACAGAGCTGTGGTGTCCCACAAGGCTCGATCTTGGGCCCCGTTTTATTTCTTCTGTATATAAATGATATAAATAATTCAACTTCGCTTAATCTCTTTTCGTTCGCCGATGACACTATAGTACACTGCTCTGGTCTCAACAGTAGTTCAATAACACCTTATTTTAACGACGAACTTCAAAAATTATTCGAATGGTGCTCTGTGAACCAGTTGATGCTGAATGCTAAAAAACCTCATACATTATACTTAATCCAACAAAAGGAAGGAATACTGATTCCCATCATGAGGTAAAAATAAATAGCCAAGTTATTAACAAGGTCTGAGACAACAAACCAGAAAAATCCTTAAAGTTTTTGCGAATAAGCCTTGATGACCATTTATCCTACAAAGCTCACATATCCCGAATAAACTCGAAAGTAGCGCGAGCAAACAAATATCCTCCCCATCGAGTCCTGAAGACATTGTATTTCGCCCTGGTTCATAGCCATTTAATATATGGAATCGTAACATGGGGGAGCTCGAAAGCAATTAATAAATTAGCTATTATGCAGAAGCGATCATTACGAATTATCAATAACAAAAAATACAACTCTCATACTGACCCCTGTTCAAGAAGGATGAAATCCTCAAAGTTGACGATTTGTTTAAACTGCATGCATTGCTGTTCATGTTTGACTGGCACAAAGGTCAATTACCTTCTTCCTTTAACGATATGTTCAGCGTAAATGACAATTCATCAGGTAGAACAACCTGACAGTCTGGACTTCTGAACACAGAAAAAACTCGAAACCGTACCCTAGATAAACTTCCATTATACACGTTCCCGAAATTATGGAATGCTCTAGACGTCACTGTTCGAAATATTAACAATAGAACCGCCTTTAGACGCAAATTAACCTCCGAGTTTATTTCTTCCTTCTCCAATTATGTCCGGTGTAATAACCCCTACTGCCCAGAATGTACATAATAAACATCCATATTTGCATTAATTTACCGAGAAGAACTTACCAAAAAGAACTTATACACAGAAGTTATGCTCCGTGTCCCATGCTGGTATTCTCGTCCTGTACAACCTGCAAATCTTTCGATTTGTTCCGTAAATATGCATCAATAATTTATGTGTCACGCCGAATGTCACACCGTGGGGTACCGCGGGGGAGGGGGGGGGACGATCCAGTTTAAACTGAAATGGGCTGATTCACCGCTATTTGCCCCCACTGTGCGCCAGCCGATGTGGACCTCCCATTAACGGACTTGTATCATTCCCAGATTTGTACGATAGTTTATGACGGGATCTGTGGTTACTGGATGCTACCCTGAACTCCGTTAACAATACATTAAGCAGGTTGTTTCGGGATTTTGGCAATATTGAGGCACCAGTCGTCCGCTGGAATCTATATCCATAATTATTTCCCCCTTACTTATTTTTTATACGAGAACAAATTATTGGCAAAAGAATATGAACACCCGCCCATCATTAGGAATTAGACTAATTGCTTTAAAGTCCGATCACTTTATCACAGTCTGTTGCGATTTTTATTTTCCTAGGGATTGTCAGGTAGACAGCCAATCTGGCTATGTCACTTCCCACGGTATGCTGAATATATTATCTGTAAAACATTTATCTGTAAAAACGTTTTTTATATGTATACCGTAAATAAAGAATCTGAATCTGAATCTAAGAGCCCATGCCATCTTGTGGCGAACGCCAGTTTGGCGGCCAAGGCTGATATGTATTATAATTGTATTTTCAATCTTTTGAATGGGAAATGCTAAAAATAAGGTTGAAATGAGAAGGCAAGCATAAAACCGTAAAATTGGTATCGCTATGGGTGGGGTGGAGTGGGCGGGGTGGGGGTGGAGGTGAGGGTTATCATGGCCAAGAAAATGTTTCCCTTGATGCGATTCTCTATAACATTACCTCCCCTTAATGTGGTAAAGCTGTTCAGGCATTTAACACTGAGAAAGATCAGAACTTCATTTAAAAACTTATTTTTTTTAATATTTGTGTATTTTTATCATCAATGTGCGCATCATTCACAAACTACAGTTCTTTTCCTTTGGCGTAGTATAAGCAATAAAAGCTATCTTGTTACACTTTTTTCCCCAATCAATTTGAACATTGGACTATTGTTCCCAGTAGAAACCCATTTAAAAAAAATAGAAAACTGCCTTTCCAGACCCTTTTGATGATCTATAACTTTTTTTTTATATTCATTGAATCAACAGTGTGCGCATCGTTGCATAAAATACAGATACTGTTCTTTTTAATAATCTAAAAGTCTGTCATATGTGGTTTTCCAATTTTTTTCCTTTGATGAATTAAAACTTCCAAATTGCTGTGAAAACACATTCTCAGACTGTACAATAACACAGAGATGGATGAGAAATTACATAGTAATTGCTTCAATTGGTGTCGCTATTTCACACCTCATTGTCATTCACGCACATCAAGTCTCAGAAATTTCACACCTAACCACCCACATTCACTGCCTTCTAAATTGGATTTCGTCTCGCAAGTTCAGTAATCTCAAGGGAGATAATTTTCGAGTAAGATATTATTTTAATCAATATTGTTGGGTATGATTTTAATTTCAAAGTTGGGTATGCGAATTTCAAATGACTAAGAAGGGTGTGTGGAGTTCGATAGTTGCGTAATGGATATATGTGGGTTACTAAAATTACAAAGGAAAAGTTTTTAATGAGACATGACCAAATAGCCTAAACTTTGAAGTTATGCAAAAACGTCAAAATGATGAGTAATCGAAGAACGAAAAAAACATCTATTTTTTTAGCTCCACAACCTACTACAATTTAAAAAAATTTGATGCATCTTAATTTGAGACCCTATGACCCCCTCCACCCCCCCCCCCCCCATGACGCCACCTAAGAGTTCGGCCATAACGATTGGGAAATTTGTAAGACGACAGGGCATTTTTTGATATGTTTATATTTAGTGAAGATCTTATTCCAAAAATTTCGAAAGACTGAGCCTCAAAATTAGAATGGAAATAAAAGGTTATAGAAAAACTGTAAAATCGGTATTGCTGGCATCTGGTGAGTAAATTTGAAATAATAATATGCAATCGCAGAACTGGGAAGTCAAACAATGTTCATATGATTTTGTTCGGTTGCAGTTGATGCTCTCCAATGAGCTGCAAAGCGATAAGCGAATGTAAAAAATACGTTTGTTTCTAACTGAATATATAGCATATCGGCACAATATACAGCAATTTATTGCAATAGAACCAGACCAAAACATGGTCTTCAAATATTCAACCTAGATAATAATGTATATGCTCCGTTCACACCATACATAGAGGCTTGGCTTCGGTGCCGCGCGCAGCGTATCAGTCGCTGAATTTGATACTTCTATGACTTGACATTCCATTCCGTCAGAGATTGCTGATACGAAATGATTTGGGGTGGCAGAACATTGTATACGTGTATAAAGAGGTTGTCATGTCTGGAAGAAATGATTTTTCAGTTGATTAAAGTATCTCATTAATGCAGCACCGACCGTTAGATTTCTTTTGACAACGTGGGAGTTTTGTGTTGTCAAGAATGTTTTCCTCTAGTCCAGCCTAATGGAACAGTGAATATCACGTTATCCACGGGAGCATAAAATCCTGCGAAAGTATTTATTTGAATGCTGTTCTTTCAATGCAGCCAATCAATATAAACCATGTTCTTGAAGCAAATATGTAAAAAAATACCTAACAAGAAAATATGAAAGACCCAGTCTACTGGTCGTATTGGTAAAAGGGATAAAGAGAGCTTGATACACACAACATAATTTTTGTGTGCTGGAGGTAAACGTTACCAAACTGAAAGCAAACAGATAAGCGCGAAACTTCTGTCTGTTCAGGGTTTCGAAAGCTATACAGTCATTTCTTTCAGTAACCGATATTGCTTCCACATTCATGAAGTTGTAAATATAATTAAGCTCTTAACCCTTTACCCAACGTAATGGCCAAAATCGGCCAGCGCTATTCACAAAAATCGCCAATTAATTTTCATTATTTTTTTATTTTTGTCTCAGAAACATAGGTTATGACCCCTCTTTGGAACGAGCTCGCCGAGCTCGTTCCAAAGAGGGGTCATAACCTATGTTTTTTGAGAAAAAAATGAGTTATTCAAGAATTTTAATTGCAAGTAGATAGACAGATAGTTAGATAGTTAGATAGATAGATAGATAGATAGATAGATAGATAGATAGATAGATAGATAGATAGATAGATAGATAGATATTTTATTAGGAGCACACATAATACACCATGCAACACAGAAAACAATGAACAAATTTACAGAAACCTTATTGACGTAAATATGTATACCCCCAGGGGATGAAATAGCCAGATTGGCTGTCTACCTGTCATCCCCTATAGAACCAAAAGTGCATTTGGCACACACTCAGACTGTTAGCAACCATTAATTTTGAATACTTCATACAAGTATTAGTAAATTTAACAAGACTTCTTTGCGATCGTAATCGATCGGAATCAGGTGGCTAGTGTCTACAAATTCATCCCACCTCACGCTTTGGTCATCCTGTTTTTAAACGTCGGCCCTTGAGGTGGTTATTTAGAGGAAACAAAACAGTTTTATTTACCGAAACATAAATATATTTCAAGCTGGAGGGAGTGGATGGGAAGCGTGAGGTGCGATATGACGAGAATACCAGAGTTGATTTAATGCAAAATGTTATATATAAGATATGTAGTAATTATGATCCTAAGGGTTAACTTATGGGTTACAGTCTGGGCAATACGGATTGTTACATTCTACAGTACCCGAATATGAAGTATCATCTGCTTTTCATGTTAGATCAAGGGTTAAAACTTTGACAGCATGGTTTCTGAACCTCGACTTCCTTGAATTTATTTGTTTTTGAGAATAATCTTGATGTATCGAATCTGGGTTTTTTAACTTTAAAATAAATATGCACAATGATTCGAACCCACAGCCATATACACAATCTTCTTTATGTAGTAGTTCTTCACTGTGTGGTCTCTCGATCAAATAAGAGGTTAGTGTAAAAATATAATTGGATACCCGACTGAACATGTCAGCGGGAATAATTACATTGAAGAATTTTATTGATGTAGTAAGCTGCTCTGTTTTCATCTCCTTATATATGTTCGACAAGGAGATTGGCCAGAGGAGAAAGATAGTGAGACCGGAAATTAAAACACATAAGATGACGAATATTGCCAACATATTCATGGCTTCAAGCAAGTTCTCGTTCCAGTATGCCTGGAAGACAAAACATAATAAATATGTTTTCACTTCTGACCTTCTCTTATTTGTCACGCAATTAACGCTCACTTCGTGATATTAAAGCTATCGCATAACGCAAAATAAAATCTTGTTAAGACAAAATTGACCCAGGGATACAATCAAACGGGTAATAAAACGAGTAGAACTTCCGTCCTCTTAACCAAATGACGCTTATTAAAGTATGGGGATTGTTATCAGTGTTATCAATTGGCAAGACTCCTACCCTTCTAACTAGCCAGACTGGCCCGTGGGTGCAAGCGCCACATTGTCATTTATTTGACAGTCTGGAAGTGTTCGTGAAAACTTGTTCAGTTAATAGTGACAATTGTTCGAAGACCATTTGTTAACCCACGAAAGTATATGTTAAAGCATGCCGGCGCTATTCACATACAATTTTTTTTTACTTTGTTCCAACGAGAGGTCATGACCAATGTTTTTGAGTCCGAAAAATTACAGTTTTTAATAATTCAGATTCTTTTTTATTTTTTTTTTTTATTTTTGAAAGTATTGTCTTCTATTCGAGTTGGGAAAAGGGTTAAGCAAACTGGAGCATAAATAAACTAAACTTTTCTAACACCATGTTCATGAATAGAAAACCTTGTAATTAGGTCTCTCTTCGACATATTTGTGCGTTCATTTTGCGCGTTAAGAGTGGGGTGAGTAATAATTTAATCCTGCAGCACCTTAGTGTTGATTAAGTTATTACTGATCTTCCGCAGCTATTGGTTGTTTCTTTCGCTGTTTACACCTTGACTATCGAAGTTTACCTTTCATAAGTAAACATGCACACCACATTGAAAAGGTGAGTTCATACTTTTGTTGTGGACGCATATACCCAAGGGCATTACTAGTATAAAGCGGCCATTACTGAACTGATCACGTTTTTCAATATTAATTCCGACCTAACAGCCCAGAAAATTCCAGATCATCCTCACATCACTTCTCCCAGTAAGCTGATAGCATACCGTTATGCGACAAGCTGTTGAAGGAAGACCTCACAGGAAAATTATACCACATTAACTGTACAGCCAGGTTAGTGTCGTTTCAGAACGCATCATGTGATCTTAATATGTATTTTATTCACACTTTGCGCTGGGAGAGTTGTGCATAAGTAAACAACACATGATACGCCTGGTACAGGGAAAGATGGTGTTTCATCTGTTCTCTGTACATCATTCCAGCAATTCATCATCAAGAAAGCCAGGACCTGAAACGATACTGTTCACATTCCTGAATAGATGAACACTAAAACAACAGATATCATCAGAAAGAAGTGTAAATCGTTTTTAAGAGAACTAATCTAATTTTAATTCAATCTTGGAATCAATATTTCTAGTACTTGCATGAAGTACCAAGGACAACATAAAAACCCACATTTCAAAACAACCTTGGCTTCTCGAATGCAATTCGTATTTTTTTAGTATAATATCTCCCTTGAAAAGAGAAGATGAAGTACAGATATTCAGAAAATAAGGAACCTATATATATATATACAGAACCGCAAATACGTTTGAACCCTTTACTCAAGGTAACGGCCAAATCCGGTCAGCGCTATTCTCAAAATCGCCAATTAATTTTCATTATTTTTTCATTTTTTGTCTCAAAAATATAGGTTATGACCCCTCGTTGGAACGAGCTCGACGAGCTCGTTCCAAAGAGGGGTCATAACCTATGTTTTTGAGACAAAAATGAAAAAAATTAGTGACTCAAGGAATTTTTTGCAAGTGTCGTTTGCTTTCCATGTTAGGTAAAGGGTTAAACATTATCGCGCGAGATTGCTTTGGCCCAGGATATCATGTGTGTGTGCGGTTCTGTATTTATCACACACCAAGAATGTAACAACCAGTCCACATTATTATATGACCAGTTATATGACCAGTTGTGGAAAGTATTGTCAAGGAACAAGCAGTCAGAATTTTATTTTTATTTTGTAAATTTTTGACTCGAATCTGATTGTTTAAATATCCCGAGTAAACAAATCTAAACGAAGAACTTGGAATTTCCAAGCAATCTCGACTCCGGTGGATTCGACAAATGAATGACGTAATTTATTTAGACGGGTTCCTTGTCTGTTTACGATCGAACAACTTTATTTTTATCGCACAGGCAGAACAGTGGAAATCCCGTGTTTTACATTAATAGGTGTGTGATAAAGCCACATTTTGTGGTCAAGCACCACAGAACTGAAGCCCCTAAAGAACATCGTCATAATTAATTCCAGCTTAGTTCGAAACGGTTACAAGAACCGGGAACATTAAATCGTGGTATGTGCCGTCGTCGAAAAGTTCTATCGCGCTCTGTCTTAAGTTTTTCTTTGGTCTACAACTAACATATAAAATGTACCGATCTCGCCCGCTTTTTAAAGTAGGTGAACTGAAACGATTTTAATCTTTTTGCAATTACGGTGCGTAATCGAGATTTTGTTAATATACTGAAGTCAGTATTCAAAAGTGTTTTGCATAAAGCAAATTTGGCAGTCTATAATCAGACATATTTGACGACTATTCTAGAAGCAGCAGCATTAATCCTACAGCCCTACAGGCTTATAGAGTTGAATTATTATAGAATCTCTATAAATGTAGAATAGATTCACTATTCACTAAAGATATAAATGTATTGCATGATTCTGTTCAGGAATAGAGCAATGAGAAGGTTGATGCAGAACGGAAAATTTATGATTGACAGTACTTGGGTTATTAATAAAAACTCTTTCATACAATCCAAATGCTCGGAACTTCACATGCGCTGCGATAACATTTCGGCAAATGTACATATTTGTGGAGGAGGTGTGTTTCAAGAAGAGGCTGTATTTCGTTTGTAATGTCTGAAATGGGGTCGTCTGAGCTTGGACATTTCACACATTACTTCCAAAAACATGATTAGAATATATTGTAAATCGTATACTGAGATGCCGAGTTTTGAATGCTAAAATGTTTTGCCAGGTGGGTGGTAAAACAAAACATTTTAAAGCTGACTGTTCGACGG
This sequence comes from Pictodentalium vernedei, assembly GCA_031216915.1. Classification (NCBI taxonomy): domain Eukaryota; kingdom Metazoa; phylum Mollusca; class Scaphopoda; order Dentaliida; family Dentaliidae; genus Pictodentalium; species Pictodentalium vernedei. Next base: position 163,635,871 of record CM062290.1, on the reverse strand, counting down.
GATTTTCTAGACATTTCAAAACTTACTTTTCATCATGCCGATACTATTCTCCGACAAAGAATAATATTTACAACTCTCTGTTCAGATGGCAAAAAGTAAATTTTATCGAATATAAAGTTGAAATGCTGAGCCCTAATCCAACCAAATAAAACTAATGATATGCATCAATTTAAAAAATCGTGTTTAAGAAAGAGCGTTGTACTTACGCCTCGTAGACCGTGTGCAAAGAATCCCGGTCCTCCTATCCAGTTCTTATTATCGACATGAAAGAAGCCCACACATACTATCGCCGAAACAAGCAATAAACTTATCAGTGTTAGAACTATGGTCAGTACACAGGATACCTACAAAACAAATATACGATGAAAAGTGAACTTTTACAAAGCCAAATATATGTTCGAGAACACAAGATCCCAAAGATTATGAAATGGTGGTGTATTGTTGCCCTTTATATCCTTACCGATATGAATAATTAAGCAACACATTTCACTTCTGTGTATGTAGTTGATTACAATTCTGTCGTTTCCCCCTATTTCACTTAAATCAGTCCAACGGTGTTGGACAGGAATTCACGAACACCATGTCCACAGACGACATACGACGGGCCGATAGTAAAGCTGCGGTCACACCATTGTACGTCAAGCATCTGATTTTTGATACGACCGTCGTGTACATCATCGGATTGAATAGAAAACTACAGCCTTCCTTCCCTTGAGGTTGTCACACCAACATGTACGGTAAAATTTTCGTATACGTCGCTCCTTTCCGTCCGAATAAAATGGAACATGCTCCTTTTTGTCGGACCGAATCTAACTGTATACGATTTTTTCAATATTATTTGCAAGGTCAAGGTCAAATCAAAGTATCAAAGGCCACATAATTATGCATGTACTACGTCGTTTTTCTGATTCCTGGAAGTGCTGTGTAGACGGTAGGTGTGCATCTTTGTGTCAGTACGGTCGGGGGGGGGGGGGATCGGAAAAAAATCCGTCCGTTTAGACGAGTCGACATCAGATCCAGAGACGAGGTCGAGACTTGAATACACCATCCCGAAAACCCACTTAGTGGTAAGAACCAATTTATCTCTAAATATTCCTCCTGTTCTTGACTTGTTCGCATATATTTTGACAATCGTTTAGCGTCTATGAGTTGATTTTTTATGAATGAAAATCATGACATCATGGTATTGCGCACTTGCACTATGCATGACGTACTATGCATGACGTAATCCCCAGTCATTATCCTACTTGTAGTATAGCCGCTGAAGTTTACAGCAGTGTTTCAGTTGTGTGGGTTTTATTTGTTTTATTTTTCAAGTTTCAGGCATGGTAGGCCTATATAAAAATTTGATCATGGCAAAAAATGATCTCGTCTAATTTATTTCGTTGAGTTGGTTATTTTTTATCATTTAATTGCTGTTATCAAAAACGGTGGACTCGATACGTGTAATCGGTTTTTCTGATCTCTTTCTGAATCGATTCGGTTGCTACCCTCAATACAGATTTGTATTTTGTCTTTGCGTTTTTACGTGTATTGGAGGAAATATCGGCTCGCAACAGGACTAGCAGAACACTAAATTAGAATAAAACCCACAGTTAGACACAAACGGTTTGATGGTGACACTCAATATATTGTCTAAATAAAATCATTCATTTCGTATAATGATTCTCAGAAATGGCAACTTTGGAAGACAAAAACTCGAAAATTTTCGGATTCATAAAGGCTGTCTCGGTTATGTCTAGCTGGTAACTAAAACCACGGAAAATGTAGTAGGTGTATAGCAGCCAAAACATGTCAATACGCGCTAGCACGCTGACGACATCATAAATACAGTGTAAGACAGACAGATCATCAAATACATCAATTACCACTCAGATATGTTCTTCTTTTTCCAATACTTTTACTGCCTTAAAACGATTATTTTTCCCTCTGGATTTTCTATTGTCGATATCGGCGAAAAGATAATCAAAGAATTGTGAAACTGAGCGTGGATTTGAGTCACACGGTCAAAAATGATGTAGCATTGTGTAATCAAATGCATTTTTTATGTTATCGATTGACTTAATCTGTTGATGATGAGTTTGTTTGCTCTGAACCACTGGTCTAATTAAATTGCGTTTCTCAAATCACAGACCAAAATAATTTCTAGACAAAACAAACGATTATGTTTTTTACTATACAAAAGTGCACTCAGCACAGCGTACAATGCGTTCTGCGTGCAGATCTGGGAATTCCATCCCAGGCATCTGTTACCGGGTCCTATTTTACCAGTAAAAGAGAGTTTGTTTACAATAGAAAACAAGCACTGCTTCACTTCCCGTGGTTCTAATGGGGACCGATAGAACAAAACACTAGAATAAGATACAACACATCCATGCCTACCTTGGTGGACAGAAAACTGGAGAGTGCTATAAAGAGGAAAAGCGAGAATCCTAGAAAGTCGGGATGTCGTTCAAGACCATATACATTAAACCAAGACACAGTGTCGGCTAAATACCTAAAATTAAAAAAAAGTAAACAAATCTAGTTCAGTCTATATTCTAAAAACGAACTCAAATATTGAGTTAACTCGGACATGTGTGTCTGGAATATAAAAGTGAATCTATTGAACACCTCATGCTGCTTCAACCTTGTGTCCATACAGGCGTTTCTTGCAAAGGATCGTCTTCTGCCTTTTGGGGTGTCACAGTTAACTAAATAAGAACAATTCGGATTTTAAGGCCCTCTTTCCTCTCTCTCCGGACCGTCTGTGTCACATGACCGTCTGTGTCACTGCACCTGCTGCCTTATATCAGGTATCGAGGTGTTCAAGTGCTTCTTCTATTACCGAGTGATTATAGAAACTCAGTGCATCTATTTGTTTACTGATCAAATATTTATTTATTTATTTATTTATTTATTTATTTATTTATTTATTTATTTATTTATTTATTTATTTATTTATTTATGTCTATTGAACTACTATGCTCTCTGATGCAATATCCCTGAAATAAAAGTACTTAACACACAAGATTGGATGGTCTTCTATTAACCCTCTTCACCATTGTATCACATTTACTAGCATGTTAAATCGGGCTGCATTGGGCCATTATTAAAAACTGTTCGAGCATTCCGTTAAGAAGATCCTCTTTATTATTAAAAAAGTTAAACTGCAATCACATTAGTCTGTTCATCCACGCAAACCTACTTCCACGCCCCTCCCCACATACAGGCATACATACATGCACGTGTCATCCAAACACATCAAATAGGGTTTACATTTAGAATTGCACACTCTAAGTAGACAAAGAGTTGTCTTGTGAACGTCAGTACATGTTATCCTGTTATGCACATTTTTCAGGTATCATGGAGAATGCTCTTATAATGGACTACCAGCATGCAGAGGTAATGGGACCCTCATAAATAATTGGCGGTAGCAAGCAAATGTTACATACACGTTGTTCATCGGTTGAGGAGGTTTCACATTCATCTAATGAGAACTATTCAAATACCGTGTGTGTAACGTAATTGCGGAACATGTGAAAACAAAAAATACGGAACCGGAAGACATCAAAAGCAAGCAACATTTTCTGTAGAAAATCAAACAATACGTCTTTTGATTCCATACAAACCGTCGATCTGTATCAAGTACATATGCATACACCCATAGCGTAAGATAATCAATGTATGCGGTCTGTATTGTGTCTAAACGCACTAGTACACATCCTTGGCATAATTATTAGTTTGTTTCTTTGCCTGAAATTATTCATGAATCAAAAGCAATTTTTAAAGTGGCGAAAGCAAGATGGGGATTGATTCTTAAATTATAATGGATTTATGTCGACAAACTGTTTTTCGATGCTCAACATCCGTTTGAAATTGGACAACTTGAAGACAAATTTTACTGAAATATTACTTTCCCATAAAATGAGTCCATTTTCATTGATGAACATGTAACACTTCGCACACTGACGATTAAATATCAATATTTCAAGCTTCAAATATTTTCCCATAATGCAATTAGGAATTTAACCAACCCATTCTTGTTTGACAGAGATGGTTGGGCTCTGTCAAACAAGACTGAACTGGTTAAATTTCAGAATGTATTAAACAAGATTGAACTGGTTAAATTTCAGAATACATTATGCGAAAAACATGACGCTCGGACTATTGATACTCAGACATCAGTACAGAGACGTGAAAAGGCAGTTCGTTAGATTATAGTCTTAACCCTTTTCTCAACGTAACGGCCTAAACGGCCAGCACTATTATAAAAAATCGCAAATTAGTTTTTCATTTTTGGTCTCAAAAACATAAGTTATGACCCCTCGTTAGAACGAGCTCGTCTAGCTCGTTCCAACGAGGGGCCATAACCTATGTTTGTGAGACAAAAAATGAAAAACATTAGTTATTCAAAAATTTGTTTTTCAAGTGTCGTCTGCTTTTCATGTCAGGTAAAGGGTTAACATACATATATGTATTGTGGTTATTTAATGCTTAATGAATGACGGCTGTTCATTTTATTTACGAAAATATTTTCCATTGAATATTTGTTATTTAATCACCTCTGATTTAAGTTAAGGACAAACTGTTACCAAAAATCCAAACAAAATGTTCAGAACAGCTGACATTTTCATTTTGCTTCAAAAACGTAACTTGTAAGTAATCCATCATGTAATGAGTTCGACGAGTCACAATTTAAGGGAAATTGAGAAACACCAAGAAAACTGTAATTTTAGGTGTCCAGTTGACTGACAATTGGCCAATCGTTACATAACAAGTAAAATTTATCCAAAATGTTTTATTGAAAACGGTTAAAAACACTTTAAAACCCATTGTTTTAAATGTCACTGATCGACAGGAAACGGACGTCAGTGATAATTATTTCCAAATAAAATTACAATAGATACAAAGTGGAATAAAAAGGCTTTGATTGATGAAAAAGCAGTGTTTGTGGTTATGCTCCCCAACTTTATTTCCATTTATTTTAGATTCCGTTGTTGAGGTGGGAAAATTCTCACACGAGAAAGATCTCATTCAACAGCCAAAAGTTACCTATATTTATCTTACAATCAACATGTATTTTGTCTGTATTAACTCCGCAACTGCCGTGTATCCGATCCCCTGATACAGATGTTTGTATCAGGGGGTCGGATACAAGCACGTTCCTTTCGCGTGAGTTCCATTTGTTTTTCGTTTTGTTTATCCGTACGAATAAATAGTTCGTTATATATTCGTCTACATTCTTGACTTACCCCCAATATATTGTAAGATAAAATGATTATTACCATTACGTGGATGTACAAAATATGTATCCGAGTCGAGCTCCGGGTTCTAAGGGCAGATCATGACTCTTCGACTCGTTGTGATCTGCCCTTAGAACCCGGAGCTCGACTCGGATACATATTTTGTACATCCACATAATGGTAATAATCTCTATTTCCTAGTCGTTATTTAGCAAACAATCAATGGACGTTCTGCACCGATAACACAAAACCAAATTCACATAATTTCTACACGACGTGGGGAACATTTTTTTTATCGTTAACTTTGGTTAATTTGGACATGTTCCTGCCATGTCAACCCTTCAATATATCAGAGCAAAATATTTCTGAACACATTACTTGCGATGAGTTATATTATTTCGATGAAAGCAAAATGTTGGGTATAAACAAATAAAACAAAGGACAAAGATTGAAGACAATGCAGGACACACATTTTCACAACGGGCGTTAATCCGTTAAGTGACGTTGATTCAGCGTGGCTAGTCTGCGGTTCAAATATGTTTATCACTTGACCAAACATTTTTCTGATTATTAAACAAGCTATGGACACGCAATCTTGTGTAGAGCATGAGCATGATTTCACAGCAAAAGTCTTTTGCTCTATCTACAACATCCAAAATGCATGTTGTATGCTACAGACTGTTTATAATTATCTCATGCATTTGTCTATCACTCTGACATCTACATGTAGAAGAAAATCAGTTTAACTGGTAGAGTGCTGGAAGCCCATATTTGGGCTTTACTCTGAAGTGTCAGTACCAGCACTTAAAGGCTTCATATTTTGTGAATGTTGTCCATACCACCTTTGAAGTGAAATTATTTAGTCTGTTAGGATTTGCCTTGTTACAATTTATGGGAGTGTGCCTATTGGCACTCTCCCATAAATTACAACAAGGCAAACATATGTGAACAAATTTTGATGACCAAAAATAATTCAGCACTCTACCAATTAAAAAAAAAAAAATTTTTAGAATAAAAGACACTGTGCGATTTATGGGGAGTACTGCTAAGCCAGCAATAAAAACCTGACACTGACCCAGCAGGTTTATTGACATAATCCACAGTACTGTGATCACAAAAGCGTACATAAAATTTCGATCGGATCGCCACTAGGTCGCGATCTGGCCGAAATTCTCTGTGCGCTTTCCTCCCCGCTGTAGCATCTCACATCTCAAAGAAGAAATATTGAATTTCACTGGGAATTTTTTGTTTGTTTATCTTGATACGGTTTTGATTTCGCAGTAGTTTAGTTCCGACCTTTCGACCTACTGGTGTAAATGGTTCGTTTAGTTTCAGTTTCATTAAATAATGTAATTATATAACTATGAAAATAAAATAACGTTCAAACTAAATGAGTCGAGATAGGATCGCGACCTGATCGCGAAATAGACCGCTTTTATGATTACACGCTGTATTGTAAAAATAGCTCGACGTCGTTGTGTACCTCGATGATGTGCTTTTGTTTATTTATTTATTGGTGTTTAACTATTTACCTGACCTGAAAAGCAGACGGCACTTGCAAAAATAATTCTTGAATAACTAATTTTTTTCATTTTTTGTCTCAAAAACATAGGTTATGACCCCTCGTTGGAACGAGCTCGACGAGCTCGTTCCAACGAGTGGTCATAACCTATGTTTTGGAGACAAAAAATGAAAAAAATAATGAAAATTAATTGGCGATTTTTGAGAATAGCGCTGGCCGGTTTTGACCGTTACTTTAGGTAAAGGGTTAAGGTCACATACTTATGTACAATGGCTAATCATGAACGTGACAGTTTTAAGGGTGGAGGAAGCCGGAGTACCCGGAGAGAACCACAGAGCAACGACGAGAAGCTGACAGCTCCCCAACATCGTAACTCCACACTACAGCACAGGCAGGGTTAGATTGGTTGAAGATATGCGCGCCATCAACGTGCAGTACGCCTTAGTACACGGCGTCATCGTGCCCCCATGTGGAAAATCGGGGTTAAGTGCCCTGCCCAAGGACACAACGCGGGAGTCCGAGTGCTCTTGTTCAACACACTGTTAGCAGGTCTGGCATTTTCAGGAGAGCGATTTATTCGCTCGCCTACTGCTCGCCTTAAAAAATAGAGGTGGGCGAAAACTCGCCTTCTCGAGGCCCGGATGTGTGAGAGGGGCAGTGTAGCCGTCTTACAGAGACTACCCTGTTAGCAGCACCAAATAAAATGTCAACTCCCACTAGGCATCACTCATTAATAGTAAAACTTAATTTTGTTACTTTTAGCTTTTCTAAGCTTGAGGAGAGCTAATCGCCCCTCCCCCCCCCCCCCCCCCCAGGCAATGCGAGGGGAGCGATGTATAACCCTCCTGCATTTTTAAGAATGCCAGGTCTGTGTGAGCAGGCTCAATTCAGTAATGTGACACATGATACAGTACTATTAATTTAATGGAATAAACACATATATGCCCTTAGATATTCTGGTCAAATGTTTTCCAAGAGGCCTTGAGTAGTAGTTGACATTATGTTACGTCCAATAGGATTTGTTACAAGCACTCTAAGGCCTATGTACATCTTTTAAGTTCGAATGTTGGAATACTTTCTATAACGAGTCAACCGATTGCGTGAATTTCGCATCACGTCATCTTTACCAGTATTGAATCAACGTCCTTGTAATCATTAAGGTCTGCTGTGTAGTACTCGGTGATTAGTTTTGGTTTTAAGTTAAAAAACAAAGTTGACAAGTTGAGTCGTGTGTACTCTCTCAACATTATAGCCTGCTTCGGCGGTTCAGCATCAAGATACGTCAAACTTTTGAATAGTTTAATGGCACTGAACAACTTTGAAGGATAGACAGACAACCAGTCACGTAGATGTTTGAAAAGATTTATTGATTTGTCCGATGAATAGAGTGGGACCCCTTTTAATAAATGCTCTAAAACTAAGTGACAGATGTTATTCTGCATTAATAATGATAAAGGTGCTAAACCATACTTACGTGTGAATCGTGTTGTTTGTCATGTTGTCTAGGTAATGCCCACAGGCTTTTGCTGCAAGTGCCGAGGCTATAGCATATTCCAGCAACAAATTCCAACCTACGGTAAAGGCACACAACTCTCCCAGGGTCTTATATGTAATAGCGTAAGGCGTACATGAATACGGAAACTTTGATATGACTTCGCATGTACAGACACCTGTTAACAAACAGAATAAGAGGTCACTTTCTTGGTCGACAGACACTCCATTTCCATATTCACACAATTATGACATTTGTTTCTGCATCACTTTTAACACATTGAAGCCTTTAAACAAATATATATGCTTAATTAAGAATGTACGTCTTTTCTTCTGTGTCCATTGGGATCAATGTTTGGTGCGTACCAACCAGAGATTAATACATGGGGTCGATCAACTCGATAAATATCTTATAGTGCTGTGCTACTGTTTCAGTGTATACTTCTGGCTCTTGCTCAGAATCTTACTAAAAGAGATTACCTATAAAAAGCGATAAAGGGACTGGCAACCAGAAGCCGGTACGGTTGAAACTAGAAGTCCCGTCATGAAATGCGCGCAAATAGCGCGTCGATCTGCGCATTAATCTGCGCGTTATAACCATAGCAAGGCTATCATATGGCCTGCGCACAAGCATTTGTTCAGCCAATGGACCTCCGGGTAACCCGGACGTCCATTGGCAGAAACATTGCTTGTGCTTGCTATGCGTAATCACAAGAATCTGCTGTGCTTTGGATGCCATTCGATTAGGAAATTGCGGGCAATTCCTACGTGCAATTAAGCCGAGATAAGCGCACAGTTCGTGACAGGACTTCTTCTTTTAACAGAACGTCTACTGTGAATTTTACTGCAACGACTCTTAAAGCTTTAAGTTTAATCACATTGATTACTAGAGGATTGTCGTGTTCAGAGGCGCACATTTCGTTCAGAATGGAGGCAGTCCACATTATTGAATTCCTGTTATTGTGATATGGTATCATTCATGTCGAAAGATGGTTCGTTTTAACACAGTCCATTCTTAAGAGAGACTAACTGACACTTTCATGGATTGCACATACATTTATACGAAAAGAAATAGCAGCAATTGGTGACAGGATGACGCAATAATTAACAAATCGGTTTGGAGGATCAATAATCATTTAACCCATTATCCAACGAATTGGCAACATCCGTCCGCGTAATATGCAAATTCAAGTTCGACGATCTCGTTCCAATATGGGGTCACATGATATGGTTTGGTTGGAATCTTTTGAAAAATTTTTAAAAAATGATATTTTAAAATTATAAATTTTGATATCGTCTGCGTTGGTTAAAGGGTTAAACCTAAATTCATGTAGGGCAGTGGGGTTGAAATGTTACTTAAACGCACTATGAATGCGAAATAGATTAGCTCACTTTGGCGTACATTATATTTATAGGCCTATTTATTCGCTTTTTGTATTGGGCTTTAACGACACTTTCGACAGCCAGGACAGTTTTACGAGTGGAAGTAGCCGGAGTCCCCGAGAGAACCACCGAGCAGCGACTGTCAAACTTCACTACTTACTAACTCCGCGCATGGTATGGTGTGCAAGATTAGGCGCCGCAGGCGACAGGAGGAGGATTTGCGGCCGCTGCCTTTCAGTCCCCCAACTCCGCACATGCAGGGTTAGCATTGCTTGAAGACGTCTGCACCATGGACGTGCGGTGCGCCTTAGTACTTAGTGCTACCGTGCCCTTCATAGACAATCGGGATTAAGGCCTTGCCCAAGGATACAACGCAGTTAATCTTGGCAGGGATCGAACCGTGGATATTTTGGTTTGAAATCCAGTGCTGCAACCACTAAGTCACCGCGCTCTCTATAGGGCCATATCATCGGGAGTTCTTTTTTTATTTTTGATTACGTTAATATATTAAACCTGTAGTCATTAACACCTTCATCACTGATGCTCTGATTGGTATCGTTTCATGCATGATTTGTGACCCCTCAGAGGAACAAGCTCGTTCCAATGAGCGGTCTCAGGCTATATTTTTAAGGTAAAATTGCATTTTTTAAAATTATTTAATACTTACCTGACATGAAAAGCAGACGACACTTGCAGACAAAATTATTGAATAGCTATTTTTTCACTTTTTGCGTCAAAAATGTAGCTTATTGTCCCTCATTGGAACGATCTCCATGTGGTCATAAGCTATGGATTTGATGCAAAAAAATAGAAAAAGTAATGAAAATTGAATGGCAATTTTTGTGAATAGCGCTGGGCGGTTTCTGCCGTTATGTTGGGTTAAGGGTTATGCAGTTGGTGTAAAAGTGTCGTCTTCTAGTCTTGGAAGGTGGAGTAGATGGTTAAATGCTCTAGTGTCGCAATCAATTACACAATAAGAACAACGATACAATAATGTTACTAAATGCACTGTTAGAAGGGGTTGTGTTGTTAAAACCCTTCCGATGGATGTGTCACGTCAGAAAATGTCATCAGCCTAATTGGAGAATATTTTGGAATGTTTTAGCTGATCTGGGTAAGAATTGGCACAAACACTAACATTCGATTTCTATTGCCAATGAACTGTTCCACAGGTAGACTAATAAAGTAATCTCAAATACTCCTAAAGTGTAAATTACGCACTGAACCTGATGTAAATGTACTCGACACATGCTCAATAACATTAGTAATTTATATGCAACGTCGTTTCGTCAGGCAAGGAAGCGATTTTAGATGTGATTTGTAACGCTAAACACCGCAGTCAATTTTCCCATTTTACAAGTATCATTCATTCTTTGACGATTTCAGAAATTGCACTGCAATGATTTAGAATGAAATGCGGCAACCCAATAATGAAAGAACTCCGGATCCCATATACAAAGACGCGTGGAAGTGGAAGTCTTACAAAAAATTCATTAATTTTACTTAAAATCTGAAAAAAACATAACGGTTGTTCCTTGAAAGCGTCTAATGTATATTTCTTTTTTCTTTCAAATTTATGACAGTGGAAAGTGGAAATCGAAATTATTTTGGGGTGATCAACGTGACTAAATGATAAGGCTATAAGTTACATTTTTAAGAGCCATCACGTTTTACATTCCATGTGCCTCGAATGTAGCACAAAATTGATTTTGTTTTCTGGTATCTCACATGTCCCCATCGAAGGCCGTGACAATGTTTCTTCGGTCTGAGCACGCACCGAAGAAACCAAGATATTCTTAGGGAAAATGTAATTTCCACCAACATACTTAATTCTAAGAGACAAATAAATGTTATTCGTATTTCTTTTTCGGATGAAAGGATTACAATTGCTGAAATTTGTCATTCCAAGAGAGCTTTTTTCAGTTGCTGTAGGGGATTCTATTTGTGCATTTTCTTGTCGGTTAACAGTAGTATGCCACAAATAAAATGAGACATCAATCTAATATTATATTATTTATTGGACAAAGCATCATTTGGCATCATTTTTGTAAAAAAACTCTCAAAGAATTTCAGTAAACAGAATGTCAAGAGTAATCTTACCAATCTGTTGTGAATCACCCCGGTACCATACTACAACGTTTGATGTTAGATGCCCTCTTAACATTTCACCTAACGCGCAGGGGTGTGGATAGAGGGTGTTGGTTCGGTGTTGTGCCTCCTTCGAAATTTCCAGATGTACCCCCCTGTACCACCTCCCCCCCGCTTTTGCCGAGCATCCAACTTTTGAGCAACCATTTGCACCCCCCCCCCCCTTGAGTGAGATTTGAGTAGATGCGAGCAATCTATTCTAGCCACGGATGGCCGCCCATAATGGCCACTATGGCAACCATCTTGGATTTCTTAAGAACACCATAAGTGTCACCTTTATGCAGCAATTGGTTTGATGAGTAGATGAGACATCCGATGTTGGTCATGGTCGACCACACATAATGCCCACCACCTGCAACTCCTACCCATAAATTTACAACTAGTGAAGGAATCTGATTGCACCCTCTTCCCCTGTGTTCAAAATGTGTGACCTAGGGGTTCAAGAGTTGCAACGCAAATGTCACCTGTTGCACTCAAGTGACGAAATAATTACTCCAGCCAAAACATCCCATGAACAGTGGTTAAAGAATCAATAAATGTCTTTTCGAGACGGACACACTCACATATAAAATGTCACGAAACCTACTACCACAGAGTATGAAATTTTCAGCTGTTGGTGATTTTAGACTTAAAATTTCTTACTACAAAAACTTTTGATGGGGATTTGGTGGCTGAGACAGGCCCGTAATCCCCCCTCCCCCACCTACGCCACTCCGTCCATGATAACACGATATGCAGACGACAATAATAATTTTGTTCATAAACAAATGTCGCATTTTTGGCTTCCAAAATATATCGTTTCAACCAGCTCCAAGAGCGTGTTGTAATAGATGGTTATAAATTAAGATTTGGAAGAAAAGAATTGAAAGATAAATTTGAATTTCGATTTGCGGGTATATACCCCGAGAATATGACCGATACAAGGTTAATTAATAAAATGGACAACACACAAGATGAGATCATGTTTATCGATATAAAGTCATCACATGTGCATAATGAAGTGAAAGAGTCAAGTTACCAAAAATTCCAATTAACCCTTTAAAACCGAAAAAACTTAATAAAATAAGGTGGTCGCGAAGTGAATGTGTGGAGTAGACCAATCAATATTTTCTACGTGCAACCCCAAGGCTGCACGTTGAAAATATTAACCCTTTACCTAACATGAAAAGCTGACGACACTTGCAAAATAATTTCTTGAATAACTAATTTTTTTTCATTTTTTGTCTCAAAAACATAGGTTATGGCCTCTCGTTGGAACGAGCTCGTCGAGCTCGTTCCAACGAGGGGTCATAACCTATGTTTTTTGAGACAAAAAATGAAAAAATAATGAAAATTAATTGGCGATTTTTGAGAATAGCGCTGGCCGGTTTTGGCCGTTACGTTGGGTAAAGGGTTAACTGGTCTACCCCCCAAATAATGAATATGGACTCTTGTAATTGCTGCCAGTGAACTGACATTGTAGATACCACCAGGGTTCAAAGGGTTAATCGTGAAAATGAATACTCTAACTGACGGCCAAATCTTCCAGTCCTATTCATAAAAATATTCATTCAAATTTTATTATTTTTTCATTATTGTCCAAAAAACATAACCGATGACTCTCAACAATATAAAAATTAGGGGTCAGAAACTATGTTCTTGACGCAAAAATGAATATTTTTAGCTGCTCAAATTGTTTTTAAGTTTCGGCCACCATTCCTGTTAGATAAGTTCTAATGGACGAGATCGCCAAAAGCTGTGGTTATTTTATGACAGGCTAAGAGGAAGAACTTGATGTGAAAAATAACTTTATTACTGAGGTTATCACATCCAGTCATTAAAGTGAAAATACTACCGCAACTTATGGGTCTTTATACATACATGTACTGAGTCTAATTCTTTGCAGTAAGCCAGAAACGAAAAAGTCGGGAGGGGGCAGTTAGTCCCACTTCAGGTTATTTCGGATAGTTAATGTCGATATGTTAATCCATGAAGCGCAAGATACAGTTTAATGAAATATTACAGGGCGTAAACATATTCTTTTGCTTTTCAGGTGGTTGTATGGAAGAAATGCAGTAAACATTGACAGGCTGGGGTGACATATTTATTTATTTATTTATTTATTGGTGTTTAATGTCACATATTTCTGCACAATGGCTAATCGTGACCACGACAGTGTTACGGGTGGAGGAAGTCGGAGTACACGGAGAAAATCACCAAGCAACGGCGAGCAACTGTCAGCTCCCCACTATACTAACTCCATACAAGCAGGGTTAGCATTGGTTGAAGACAAGTGCACCATCGACGACATGCAGTACGCCTTAGTACACAACGCCACCGCGCCCCTACGTGGGTAATGGGGTGAAGTGTCCTGCCCAAGGACATAATACGGTTGCCGCAGGTGGGATTCGAACCGAGGAACTCTCGGCTTGCAGCCTGCATCTCTACCGACTGAGCCACAGCGCCTCCAACTGACTGGGGTTAAAGAAATTTGATACTTCAGAATAAGACAAAAGGCTGGTTTTTTTCTCACTATGCACAGAACGTTAGCGCAATTACCTCAATATCAAACGCTTTCAATATTTATAAAACCTTATACCTTCCACCTTAAAAATTGGTATTCTGATAAATGTGAACGGGAGACAACTTAATGTGGAAGGCAACAGTCGGTGTGCAAGTTGTCCACTAAAGCTCGAAGGTGTGTTATAAGAAAAAATAGACTTACCGATAGTAAGATCTTTTTGTAAAGATAAAACTCATGGTATACATGTTTACCTTCACCTATTCTCACGGCCCGAAAAGCTTCGCCGTATATATTACCACCTAATGCAGAATGAGCGATTGTTTCTGCCCTACTCAAACAGTTCAACAATACTTCAAACCTATAGCCCAGTATGACTCTGGTATTTCTTATTCTGACACTTGTTGCCAGTTTGATGTTTATTGCATCGTTTGGTTCTCTGCTGCAAAGATTTCTCTGTCAAAGTAACAGTGCACACAGTGATAAAAGGTTTACCCCATTGAGACAAGTCTAGCATCAAGCTTATGTACTGGACATATTACATGCATTCCTATCTTTCCTTTTAATGATGATGTGTTATGGTGGAAGCGGACACAAGGACGTATTTACAGAAATGATATTGTGAAAAAGACACATTGAACTGGACATGTATACTCTTCTCTAACAATATTTTTCTTATCGAAGTTGGGTGTCAACCTTATAGTCACGGTTTAATGGAAATATTATCAAATTTCCAACGAAGAGGTTATCACAGGTTGTTTCATTTTATTGCTAGAAACAAAATTCGATTTTTGTCCATTTCAGATCTTCCTTTGAGTATCAAAGGAAAAGCTCTAGAAGTCAAAGGTTCACTTACGATGTCACAGTAAAACAATTCAATCATGTTGAAAACTCCCCCATGATTACATCCTTCTGTGTGCTTTATATTGTGTCTCTGTCGAGCAGCTGCCTGAAAAAATTCTGATTATCCCAACTGAATACAGTTTTCCGATTAATATATGAAGGTTGACTATGTGCTTAGATTTACTCATTGCTTTGAATGATGAATCCATAACAAGAAATTTACGGGGAATTTATATTTCTAGATTAAGATAAAGTTTCGAACTGCACGAAACCATCAATATGTAATCGAAACCTGAACACTGTCAAGAGCACCATAGCTGGCGCCATTGCTTTCCACTCACGCAGACACATATTCTCGTTGATGCTGGCTTTTGAGATTGTGTTACTTCAAGGGTCTGAAGTGAGTAGCTCTAATTTTCGAGTTACAATATCTATTTTAGTAGCAAAATATAATGTATTGAAATGGATTAATAAATTGTTGCCAACTTTTTTATTTTGGAATGTCATGATCCGAGTCAGAATCAGGGTCTGTAGAAAAACTTCGACAACGTTTCTGTTTTTTGTATACGCCATATTTAAATTTTGAGTAATTCATCATTCCATGACTCACACCCTTAAAAATCGGAAAATCAGTATACGCTGACAATGATAAAAGTGTGTTAAAAGAAATAACTGGTCGAATGACCTTCTAATGTCCCTATACCTGACAACCTTTTGGGGAGCTCCCGATTTAGGGACAAAGCAGTGTATTGGACATGAATCTCCAAAATGCGGACTGCCCTAACCGGTGCACTGTTTGTCCTCAACTACCAGGATTCCTTCCCCAGGGCCTTTGGAACTCACCTCACGGGAGAACAAGGCAATGATAAAAGTGTGTCAAAAGAAATAACTGGTCGAATGATCTCTTAATGTCCCCCAACGTGACACCCTTTTGGGGGCTCCCGATTTAGGGACAATGCTGTGTATTGGACATTAATCTCCAAAAAGGAGGCTGCGCTAACCGGGGCACAATTTGTCCTCAACTACTAGGATTCCTTTCCCCATGGCCTTCGGAGCGCACTTCACGGGAGAACAAGGTGCCTTCCTCTTTTTTCAATCAGGGCTTGGGATTTTATTTGGCAGAGTTCATTTTTCAAGTGTCTTCTATTCAAATTTGGTGAAGGGGTAACCACCCCGCCATGTTAATACGTTCATTAGAAATTGATTAGTAGGTTGTTTTTTTTTTCTAGAAAACGGATTGTTTCTCTCGAAAATAAAATCACGCAATCCTTGTCACACCCAGACCTTGCGTACTCATCAACTTCAGTCAATATTTGGATCTCCTCACTCTGCTACTAATCGAATCAATTATCACACCTGTCACCTGCTGAAGCTTTTCTCACATTATTTGGAGATTCCGGTTAAAGGCACTACCGTTTTTGTTGTATTTCTACATTACATTGCATTCACACTTCTGACTTCAGAGTGTGAACACCTTACCACCTTGACTTGCAATCATGGACACACTGGATTTACCAGCAAGACTCATTAAGACCATTTCAGCTCTGGGCGTTTCTTGCCCTGTCACCTGGACTGTCCAGGAGACAGGCAAGAGAGTCCACCTGCACTTGGAGTTCATCATCGAAGAGAACAATACCACCACACCTTCTTCGGGGAGAGGTAGCACCATTTGTGGGAGGAACCCCTCTCACACTGGTCCTCACCCGAAGAAGCCTGGACCTGGTCTACCTCTCCAATTTCAACCCCCCTTCCGGATCAGGAACAGGCGTGGATACTGATACAGCAAATACGGGATGAAATCAGAAAAACAAAGAAAGAATCAGCTGAACGCACCAAGAACGCGACAGCACTCCTGGAACAGCGCGCCAGCCATCGCACTCCTGAAACAGCTCGCACTCCTGAAGCAGCCAGGACTAGATCATTCCACCATAGTCAGTCCTCCATCATCAAGAGTCCAACTACACCAACAACCACCACTGTCTCTCCTTCCCAGCCACCTCCACCCAAAAAGAAAGGCAAACGCCATAAACGGCGCTTAACTGTCAAAGAAGGTCGAAAGGGGCTTGCTTCCAAAACCGTCCCTGCGCGCCTTCGGCGCGCGAAACCATTTGATTTGTATTTCTAGCATATTGGTCAGGTTACCCTCATGTACAATACAGTGTATTTTTGCAGTGTCACCATAGTAACAACTTTCAATGTATATACTTCTTTTTTTTTCTTTGTATGTTCTATGGACCATTGGGTCTGAAATAAAGAGTTATATGTATATAATATTGTGTATAAGTGGTTTGTGTGGTGCAATACTGGAGAAGGGGTGAATCTTACGGTCACGTTTATTTCTCTATTTCCCTGATTTCACTGCAATTTTCGTTATCATGTATTGTTTGTTTCTGATGTAAACCATTCGATCGAGATACATGTTAGAGTTGCTTCGGCGTGCGATTGCACGTCCGCGGAGTTAATGGTCTTTCTGATGTTCTCTATGTTATGCAGGGATGTGGCGACAGGGGGGGGGGGGTTGCCCCCCCCCCCCCCCAGCTAGGAGTATTTTTTCAATAGTTGGAAATTCCGAGGTCAAAAATCAAATGGGCGGAAATTCAGTAAATTAACATTGTTCATGAAAAATATTAAAATTCCAACTGATGATGAGAAATTTTGATCTTTTATTTCCAACTGGAAACTTGAGTTTCAAATTTCCTACTCTAAAATTGACATGGTCTCAAAATTTCGACTCTGAGGGAATAATCCGAAAACAAGGTTTTTATCGACGACTATTCCAAGAAAATGCCGCTTGCCAGAGCCGATTCTTGCTTTTTGGGGTGATGCTTTCATTATTTTACACAAATAAAGCTATGTTTTCACAGCGGGATTAGAACTGGGATTAGTATTCCATTTTTTCTTTGTTTTATTTTTTGCATCAACAAAGCTATGTTTTAACAAAGCACAGATATATATATTTTTATAAAATAAAATATTTCTCTCTGCTTTGTTGAACTAAAGATACACGTGGGTTGTAAACTGCGAGTTCATTTTCTCATTGCTCGTGTCTGAACCTTTATATGCGAATAGAGTTCAAGATTACACTCATATATGCTGTATTTGGCGACACTGACTCAAAATGTTATCTGGGGGTTCAGGCACAAGAGGTGGTTTGTTACGTTAACAGTCACTTAAATACACCTCTTAAAATTAGTTCATTCCGCACTTTGTTTTCTTGAGAGTAAAGGCAAAATGTTGTAAGATAAATTCTAGCATTACCATTATTTGTATATGCTTGAACATGCATCTAGCTCTTGTCACGATAACATAGCTCCGAGGTCCAAGATCTTGGTGCAATGTCTCCAGTACCAAGATCTCGACTTTGATGAAAGTTCATGTGAGTACATGAACATGCCGGAAAGAATTTAATTTTATTTATCACACCTACTTGCTTCTTGTGTAATGTCGGAATTGGCACTAAATATTTAACTTGCTTCGAACACCTTGCAATACCTTGAGTTTGATGTCACGAAAACTGAAAGATGGAATTAAACCTTTTGAAAGTTTGTTTAATGCTGTATTTGATGAACGATTTCGATTCATTTTTCTGGGGAAAAAAATTTATATTCATGTTAACGTAGACGAGAAAGTTTATTAGTTCAAACATATTTTATTTGCTACACTTTGTGAAAACTGGATTGGAGGGCAAGTGCTGAACACTTATTTCACCCTCCTCTCCTACAAATTTAAAATACATGTATTGCATGGCAAACAAAATATTAAATAACAAAATGAAATTGTAGTTTCTCAAAAATAACAAAATGGAGAGTGAGAGACAGAGAGTAAAAGACAAGGGTGAGAGAAGGCGAGCGGAAGAGAAAGAAGGTGAATTGGTGATAACTCATGAGTGATCTCCCCACCTAATGTTGTTAGGAGATACATATATTTCATCATGGATTCGTTTATGTAAACCAAGTTTTGAGATATTTCGTCGCGTGAGTGCTAGAATGTTCTATGTCCCCTAGGGGACATAGAACATTCTAGCACTCAGGCGACGATTTGTCTTCAGACATCGGGGTTCACTATGATATAAGGCCATGTTCAGTTAGAAGCCGCTCTTCAACCAGTAGATCATAAACTCCATGTCCCAAGAAAGAAAAAAAAATCTGTGGACAATGCTGCTAGTGGATATGATACTAGTCGTGATTTGTTCATTCTTCCTTGTGTGACATTTAATCCATGCCGTAAAATTTGAGAGGAACGACTTTATCGTTCATCTGGTGATTATCGAAATAAAAAAACAGATAACCGAAAAGTTGTTTGTCTGCAACACTGACACCTTTTTTCTGCATCATCCAGGCAAACTATATCCAGCGTTCATTAGGAATATGTGCTCCTGTGACAGGTTTGATTATTTCACTGTGTTGTTGAAAAAAATAATCGTAGTTTTTATAGCTGATTTCAGTCATTGTTGTCTCCTAAATACTAGATTAGACATCAAATGTGTGGTCAGCGTTGTCTGATCTCAGACCAATAATTGATCACCTCATATCTCAACTTATTTTGCTTTCCCCATTTCCTATTTCTTGGCATGTTTCTTGTGGCGCGAATGAAGTGAAAACTATAATTGAATTGCGTCTGTCATGTAAACACATGTAAGTTGACAAATCGGAATTGTACTCTGGATAAACAGAGGGATTTTATGAGTAAAGACGGGGACATGCATATCGATGATCACGTGCATTACCTCCAACAAGTGCTGGGTGAAGACAATGTGGGAATGTTTATGAAAGAGAGAAGGGAGATAATCAAATTACTTTGGCGACAAGACTATATTAAGAACCATTGCTACTCGTTGCTACGTTAAAGAAGCTGCAGACTACAAAAGGGCCTAAATAATTATAGTGCCCAAGGAGGGGGGGGGGGGGGGGGGGGGAGGGTAGTTAAAATGTTAAAATACTATGCGCAAAAAGTTTTCAAATTTGGTACCCACATCCAAAAATTAATTAGAGTAAATCGCACATAAACTGCTTTGACTGGAAATTTCAACGGGTATTTTTGCTGGAACATTGTTTGTATTGTTCCAGTAGCCATTCCTGACATTTAATCTACCCACTAACAGCAAATGAAAATTGGTCTGAATTTGGTCTAATTTCTTGGCAAGTTTATGACTTTATTCAAACTGTCTCATAGAATGAATGAAAAGCTTCCGCGCGCCAAAGGCGCACAGGGACGATGTGGGATTGAAATCCCTTGCGACCCTAATAACTTTGTTTTATAGCTTTATTTGCTTATAAATCCACGAGAGTCGGGAGCGAGAGCCAATAATCTTATTAAGTTTGAGTGTGCGACTGGCAGTAGGATAGTGGTTTGAGATCCCCGGGAACCTCGAACTGGAAAATGGCTAGGAATTTGCATAATTACAAGAGCTCTGCTCCGTGTCTCATATACACTAACAATCAATGTATATATGGGTAATCAGGAGAGTATACAGCATATACAGGCATTCTACCTGAACAGTATTAAGACAGGTGTAGCAGGAACAGGTGTGAAATATGTTGAAGATTTTGATGTTTTACCAGGTTTCACCACTATATTTGCTGCTATTTCAACTGCTTCTTTCTGTTTCTACCCATTTCTACACTCAGTTTTAGTTTCATCAGTTATTAAGCACTATCAAGTGCACAATTCGTAGAGGCAGTTAGCTCAATGTTGTACTGAACCTGTCAATAGTTAATATGATGAGGGGTGATTCTTTGGTATCGGAAATCCACTCCTCTTAACCCTTTACCCAACGTAACGGCCAAAACCGGCCAGCGCTATTCTCAAAAATCGCCAATTAATTTTCAAAATATTTTCATTTTTTGTCTCAAAAACATAGGTTATGACCCCTCGTTGGAACGAGCTCGTCGAGCTCGTTCCAACGAGGGGTCATAACCTATGTTTTTGAGACAAAAAATGAAAAAATTTAGTTATTCAAGAATTTTTTTTGCAAGTGTCGTCTGCTTTTCATGTTAGGTAAAGGGATAAACAGCATTGTTGCACCCTGGACAAATTGAGTAGTGCATCATTTGATGGAGCGGTTAGTAAGTTTTGGTTGATTGATCTAAGCAAGTCAGGTGAGAAAGTACGAAAGAAATGGTGACCACGTGGAGTTGGAAAGGTCAACCATATCTCTCTAAATATGGTCAGGACGCATTATGGAAATTTGGGGGCTGTGGTGTATCGAGTGACGCTCTGTGATTTATATATTAGGACAGTAACTTTCCAAGTTGATATGACAATATTCAGCTTGATCTCACTGAAACATACTACACATGCGTATCCTTTCTGACTCAGATGATCCCAGCACACTTTATTCTACGGTTTAATTTTATTCTTTGTTACAGCAGATTGCTATAGTGTATTTTAAAAGAAGTTAATCTTATTTCTATTAAAAGATAACCCAACCAAGTGTCTTATATATGTTTGCAAAGTTTTCAGATCTCACACGCCATGTTTCATACGCCAGGTTTCTCTTCAGACATACAGACATATAGTATCTTCCTCAACATGTGCTATACACTATGCAGGGGTGAATGGCTGAAATTCATATTAACTCAACTGATTCCCTATTGCAAAACTGTTTACCCCATTGTATATGCAGTTTGTTAACAGGGAATCGGTTTCCCCGTTGATAAACTCTCTTTCAATAATATATAATGTACTGACTGTTTGATGGTTCAGCCTTTTCTGACAGTATATCACAAATTGAAGGGAATTGGTTTGAAGGCTACCCACTAAGCCCAAGGCTTGAATGATCAATAACAACCCTATATTTTGTTCATACGTGTATATGACTGAAATTTAATGAGAATCCGTGAGAGTAGTCAGTTTCAATGGGAAATGGCATTATGCCACTGTATGAGTGTACTATTCATGTTGAGAAGAGTCCTTTATTGTCGGATCTGGTAAGATTACATTTATGTTAGATTACATGAATGATAATTCGTTTAAATTGCTTTAACGTTTTTCAAAATCGTCAATCACTTATGGTGTGATGGGGAACGGTGTACGTCTGTCCACAATCCCATGCTGCTAGCCCATATCCTGCATTACTAATCCCCCCCCCCCCCCCCCACACACACACACACACACTCCCGGTTAACCCAGAGGAGATGGAGTGGCGGCAAAATGCCTACACTAACTTACCTAATCAATATGCCTAACTTATTTGAAAGATAAGAGCTCATAGGAAAAAATGTCAAGGCATGGAAAAAAACGTGTTTTCAGAGCAGCTGACCTACCCACCCACCCACCCCCGCCTTGTGTCCGGAAAATATTTGACGACCATCCCTCCTGTAGTGCCTGGGTATTTTGAGTTCTTTTGAACAAAGAAATATCTGATAGTTTATAACTTCATCTAAACCGGATATTACCAGCTGATTAACCACAATTTTAGAAAATAATAAATAAATGGAATTCCAAATTACTGAACGCGATCATTGAAAACATTTTTTAAAATCAATACTGCTAGCATTATTCGCGTCGTGATCTTATTAAGTTGTTCTGGCATCAGCGAATTTCATTTCATGTTTTATTAACAGCCAAGTCTTTTACGAGTATAGTTCGACTAATTAGCCTGACAAAATCTACTGCTAATTGCGTCAGTTCTATCCTGTCATCTACGTGACAATGATTAAATTAGGGACTTCACTTAATTCGCAATTTCCGTAGGAGCAATCTGCAAAACCAGCTTCATTTGATTGAAAAGAAAAGAGAATGACGTTTGAGATAATGAATATGATAGTCTTGTCACCCCATTTATTAGTCTTTCCTTCGAGCGTACTTTCCTGATGATTCTTCAAAAAGAAGAATATGTGTAAACGTGATGTTCGCGGACAATTGAAAGCATAGCCTGATTCAATGAGTTTAATTGGATGAAACTGAGAGTTAAGAGTCACCTACGAGAGAAAACACCTCACCTTAAACCCCAGTAAACTGGTCAAAATACTGAAACGTTCAGCCGTAAATATTTCCTACAATGCAACTAAGAATTTAACCAATTCATTGCTTGACAGAGCTCAATTTATTTAGCGCCCCTGTGATCCCCACGTCATTCTAGATTAACACAATGTAGTTTTTTCAAACTAATGAAAAGTTGTTATGCGTGAAGAGTCATTTGGTCTCTCTAATGTCTGTCAAGGTGTTCCACGTTGCAGCAAATCATGCGCCCAATAAAAGAAACTCCAGTAATTACCCGCGTCCAGCGAATGTCGAGTGAGGGTACGAGGATTAGTTTGTCATTATAGCAGTGTTTTTTTCAGGGGTTTGTTTTGTTTTGGTTCTCATGTCCGCACGATATCTCGAACACCTTTCCCGCCATAGCTGTAAAATTTGGCACATATCGTCCACTGAGTTCCAATGTGTTCTATGTGCCTACTGGCACATAGAACACATTGGAACTCAGGGTACGATATGTTGGACCTGCAGTGCTGTGATGACGAAGGCGAACAGAGAATTGGGTGTCGAACCAATCGAAAATCTTTTCTCCCCGCAACAATGTAGAATCTCACCTCTCGAAACCTGTGAGAACATTGAATTTGAGATGATATTTTCGATTGTCATCCCCGCATTTCTGAAAAGTTGCGAGGATATTGTGGTGACCCCCGTCCGCCCTGTCCGTCCCACCCGTACGTCCAAACTTCATATCACCAAGAGTATGAAATTCGAAACTTTTAAACTGTGCTGAGGGCTTCAGGTAACATCTGTAGATGTGTATAAAGGTTTCGGAATTTTGATTCGGCTCCTTGTGGCGCCCGTAACGCCACTTTTGTTGTTATTGTTAGGAAATCAATTTACAGTGGAAGGCTCCTAGAGGTTTTAATTCGAAACGTTGAAAGTGTGTTAAATGTTCCAGTAGGGTCTCTAGATGTGCATAAAGGTTTGGGATTTTTTATTCGGGCCCATGGGGGAATCGTAGCTCCATTTTTGACGTTAGAGAATCGGTTTGTGGCAAATGGCTCCTAGGGGTTTTAATTCGAAACACTGAAAATGTGCTCGTATGTTCCAGTAGGGTCTCTAGATGTGCATAAAGGTTTCGGATTTTTGATTCGGCCCCGAGTGGCACCCGTAGCGCCACTTATGTCGATAGGGAATCAGTTTCCGGTGAAAAGCTCCTAGGGGTTTCAATTCGAAAAGGTTAAGTGTATTCATATGCTTCAGTAGCGCCTCTAGATGTGCATAAAGGTTTCGGATTTTTTATTCGGCCTGTGTGGCACCAGTAGCGCCACTTATGTCATTTGGGAATCAGTTTCCGGCGGAAGGCTCCTAGGGGTTTCAATTCGAAATGTTGAAAGTATGTTAATATGTTCCAGTAGTGTCTCCAGATGTACATAAAGGTTTTGGATTTTTTATTCGGCCCCATGGGGCACCTGTAGTGCCACGTTTGTCATTAGAGAATCGGTTTCCGGCAAAAGCTCCTCGCTGTTTCAATTTCATAGCGCCACTTATGTCGTTAGAGAATCAGTTTCCGGTGGAAGGCCCCTAGGGGTGTGCTCGCGTATGTTCCAGTAGGGCCTCTAGATGTGCATAAAGGTTTCGGATTTTTTATTCGGACGAGTGTGGCAACCGTAGCTCCAATTATGTCGTTAGAGAATCGGTTCCCAGTGGAAGGCTCCTAGGGGTTTCCATTTCTCAACGTTGAAAGTGTATTCATATGTTCCGAAAGGGTCTCTAAATGTGCATAAGGGTTTCGGAATTGTGATTCGTCCCCGTGTGGCGCAAGTAGCGTCACTTTTGTTCATAGAGAATCGATTTGCGGCGAAAGACTCCTAGGGTATTAATTCGAAACTTTTAAAGTGTGTCCATACGTTCCAGTAGGATGTCTGGATGTGCATAGAAGTTTTGGACTTTTAATTCAGCCCCGCGTGTTGCCTGTAGCACCACTTTTGTTGTTAGAAAATTTGTTTCCGGTGAAGGCTCCTAGGGGTTTTAATTCGAAATGTTGAAATGTTGTTCATATGTTCCGGTAGGGTGTCTAAATGTGTATAAATGTTTCAAATGTTTGATTCGGCTCCATGTGGCACCCGTAGCACCACTTTTGTCATTAGAGAAGAATCAGTTTCCGGCAAAAGGCTCCTAGGGGTTTTAAATCGAAACGCTTAAAGTGTGTTCATATGTTCAGGTTCAAGGTTTTGAATTTTTTATCCGACCCCATGTGGCTCCCATCATGCCACTTTTGTCGTTAGACAATCGGTTTGTGGCTAAAGGCTCCTAGGGGTTTTAATTTGAAATGTTTAAGGTGTGTTCATATATTCAGGTAGGGTATCTAGATGTGCATAAAGGTTTCGGATTATTTATTCGGCACCATCTTGCACTCATAGTGACACATTTGTAATTAGAGAATTAGTTTCCTGCGAAAGGCTCCTAGGGGGTTAATTCAAAACATTGAAAGTGTGTTCATATGTTCCGGTAGGGTCTGTAGATGTGCATAAAGGTTTCAAATTTAATATAATACCTTTTCATTTCTGTATGCATCAAGCATTAACCAATAATCAAGAATGTAAATGCGGGGATATACTATCGTGTGCTTTGCACACAAATGACAACAACAAAAGTTTTTATTTTATGCGGTCTTCATCTTTGTATTTTTTTTTTATTTTCGAAACCACTGGAGTAGGGATGTTGCGATCGGGTTGCGAAAGAGATCACTTTTGCGTTCAAAGTTTCTGTATAATAATAATTTCTCAGCAACCTTTGAAATGACAGTTGCCACAAAAGTTGGCTTTAAGGTGTTCTGAAAAATTTGCAGGTTAACGAATGCGGTAACCTATTAATAATTCAAAGGTCATGGCCACATGTCCAAATTAAATTTTAGCACTTATTTCATTTACGACAGTATTCTTGGCAATACTGACTTAGAATTTTAAATCTAATAATTAATTCTAATACTCATTAGGCATGCCGACAGATGTCAGTTGTGTAAAAGAGAACAGTCCATCCGTCTAAAGCCCCATCAAATAATCAAAGCCAATTACCTGAATTAATAGTAATCGACATCTGTTGTCCGTCTATTCTTATGTTTGTTACACTTTGTGTTTATATATGTGTATGTCTGTATAACATTCCAGCAACCGATATGGCTAGAGCTGCTATTCTTCCGACACAACTTAGTCCTAAGGTATCAAATGAAGTTTAAATGTGCAAGTTGATAGGCCAAATATTAAGGTTGCATGCATGGTCAATGACTTCAATTTTGACTTTTAGTCCTTTATACCCCCGCTCTTAAGAATATACAGTAAATATTTTAAGTGGAAGCTAATGTATCAAATACACATAACCAGCGTGGACACGTTGACAGAATAGAGATCGATGTCGTCTTTATGTCTGTCCAATTGTCTGCTATACATTGTTTTTGACCTCTTTGAGTGTAACAAGGCACCATATTCAATGCTTTAGCATTACAGATGGTACATTGTTCAAATCAGGGTACTGAATATGCGTGTGCTGGCACAATATCTCAGATGATATAAGCCAGTGCTAAACTTGGCACACACCTTGCTTTTAAGGTATTCTGATCAAGTTTGCATTTACATGTTAACGGGTTAAGGTTAATTCACGGGACTAATAATTAAAATTTACAGCTGTTAGGTGGTGTTACCAAAACTCTCATTCAGAATTATACATGAAGTTGAAAATATCCTCATACATTGCCAGTAGGAAATATGTGATTGTATAGATTTCATTAAACGGGGCGCGCGGTGCGAGTTGTCCTCGACAGAGGGCCGTCGTATTTCCCATTGTGTTTGCCTGCTCCATTTTACACAGGCGTTAGACCAAAAGACAAGGACACGAATACGGGGGGTGAGGGACGATCACTCACTCAAAGTTACATTGGAAAATTTGCATGCTTGTATGAAACGTTTTAAGCCTATAGGTACATGTATGTATGACTGTACAAAATATTTGAATTAAAGTTACCGGACTTGAAAAGTTGCACTCGGAAATGATGCAATCTATGAAGCTAAGCCGTATTGGGAAAATATATTGCTCCAATAAACGGCTGAAGCATTCTGCTGACATCTTGCATTATTGTTGAATATTCCAGATAAATAAAGAGGTTGAATTGATGACGTTTTGGACCTAAAAACTACAAGTGACTATTGGTGTGTTTTTGTTAGGAATTCCCTGAAGAATATGTGCACATGACCGGTACTTCCCTTCCTGTCAGTGTTTCTTCCTTATTTGTTGCATGACCCCTTATTTTCGGGTCAGAAAAAGTTATCTGAAGGGCTATACTAGACAAAGATATTTGAATGTCAAAATTAAAGTGTTGCGATCATATTGTTTTCGCCTGAACGTTATAGTGGTCGCCTATAGGAAAATATTTAGTACTGTGATACCTTTAGGATTGGCAGATAAAATACAAATGGACAGAGATAATTGCCATATGCCAGTGAGAATCAATGATAATGTATATTTCAGACTTTCATTTTACAAACCTGTTTCATGTGTGTGCGACCTCACCCAATACAGGCGGTAAGGCTGTGAAGCACGATTTAGCCAACGCGCGCCAATTGTCGCATGTGACGACGCTGTTCAGCGCTAATTTTGTCAGCCATCTTTTGATCTCACTCTCCACCCATACACAAAAAAGCTAACTTCGCCGCAGACATTTTATACCCACTCCCCAGTACACACACCCTTCAATATACTGTTGTTGCCTCAGTTGTTTTTCCAGGCCTAACATTTATCTCAACAAAGCAAATATGAAACTCGGGAGATCAAAGTAAACATACAAACTTTTTCTTCCTTGTTCCTCGGAGTCCATTAGTAACTCAGACTGCGTTAGTCCAGACAATCAATCACTCACACACGAAAACACACCTTCACTCGCGCGCAGATGCTCGCAATAAAACATCGAAATATACAGTCAGACAAATCTGTTCATAAAAAAGAATGTTGCCAATTTTCTTCCATGCGCCCCAAACTACCAGTTTGAAGAATTAGTTAAATGTAACTTTATATAGTAAACCTCCCTGCTAATGGTCTTTGAAACACGTTGTGACAACTTATTCGATCAAATACTTATAAGCATAAGCTTACTGTCGAATAGTCTTGTATAGTTTTTTTCTTTTTAATTCCCGTGTTATATTATATACTGTTTGGTGTACAATACCTATGTGAATAGCCTGTTTCATGTATATAATTAACGCAGTTATTAATTAATAAATATTGTTTAAACCAAACTGAATATTTAGTCAAACAACCCCAAAACTAATATTTATTGTAAATCAAAGGATACGCGTCATTGATGTAATGGGTAAATGTAAATAATTACCTGTGATAAATATAATTAACGTTTTTAACTGGGGATTAAAGTTTTTTCATGAAGCAGAGAACATGGCAGACGTCGAGCAAACGACACAATCAACAGCTAATCAGAAATAAAGTTCTGTTAAAGAATAATCTCACAACTCAAGAAATCAACATGATTGAACCTTTACTGTCACCACAAATCCTAAATAGATTTCATCTCCAATCGATATGATACTGGAAACTCTTTTTTAGAGAAAAAATAACAAGAAAAGTTTATTGTTATCCTTTTATTGTGTCTCATGTGAAGTGAGTACAGTTCAGATGAGACAGATACTCATTTAACCCGTTCAACATTAAACGAACACAATACTTATCGGAACATTAGGGAGAATCCATTTTATACTTGTGGGGCGTTCTGTAATAATTTAATCCGACAACCCATAGAGCTGCTGGTTTAAATTAGTACTGTACTGACGCTCCTTAACTAAAAAATTTCTGCGAACTATTTTGAAAGGATAAAACCCCGTAGACTAAACTTTCTTCCTGACAACTACATCAGAATTCTGATAAAAGACGGAATTTATTTATTGGGGTTTAACGATACCTTTGACAGTCAGGGTCACCTCGTGTCTGATAGTTTTACGGGTGGAGGAAGCCGGAGTCCCGGAGAGAATCACCGAACATCGCTGTGCAACTCTCAGACTGACCAACATACTAATTCCGCTTAAGCAGGTTTGGCATTGGTTGAAGACAAGTGCACCATCGACGTTCAGTACGCCTTATTACACAGCGCCATCGCGCTTCCCACGTGGGCAATCAGGATTAAGTGCCGTGTCCAAGGTCACAACGCAGGTACCTCTGACGGAGATCAAACCGTGGACCTGTCGGTTTAAAGTCCAATCAGCCACTGCCCTATCCATAAAAGACGTAAGCGTCGCATGCAAAGTGAAGTACTTCCTGATGCAGTGTGTTGTCTATCATCGGAATATTTTCTTGTGTACCTTTTGATTTCAAGTATTCTACTTTGAAATGCATATACATGAATACTCAGGACTGTAATCTGGTCTGTTTATTTTGTTAGCACAAAATGAAAAATGGTTGGGATCACGCAATATCTAGTTTATCGAGTTGCAAGCACAAATTTGTATGGGAGTACATATTCATTATATCTTTTTGAACTCAAGGGCGAATTGATTCTCTAAAAACCCAGTGATGGACCACAACCCATTTAAATTGGTAGGCATAATTTGTCGAAATATACACAAATTATTTATTTATTTATTTATTTATTTATTTATTTATTTATTTATTTATACAAATTCGACAGCCAGGATCACCTCGTATCGGACAGAGCAACGGCGCACAAATTTGATAATTGACGAATAGACAACACATCGATCAAAACAGGGGCCGCGGAGTGAGTTTGAATGTGAAGAGGTTGAAATGGAAGCCTAGGTTCTGGGACACTTTCCGAGAAAATTATGTTAGAAAAAATTAGAGGCAAAAGAAACGAGCTGGGTGATCTGGCCGATTTTAGGGCATTAGTGGATTGCAAGTAATGGATCGGTTCACTGATGCCCCAAAATCGCCCAGATCGCACAATAGGCCTATACAATGCACTGACATGCTACTGGTGTGTTCACTATTCCAACGCCGACAAGCAATTAAGTGTGTAAAGGATAATAATGTGAACGTCACCGAGACTCTTTCATTCAAATATTTTGAACTTAGTAGTCTAAAAAGTGAGGGGACATAAGACCCCACCCACCCCCAGGCTCCCCCACCCTGGACCCATGGCCCCTGCAAAAGCATGAAAAACACATCTTCCATTCCTACTGGATACAAAATGAATTTGCCCATGCGTTAGAAACAGTATTGAAATTGGAGAGAATAAATCATGACACGTAGTCAGAAGGGTTAAATTTATTATGTAAGATGGTCGTTCAATGAATCAACAGAGTTAACACTTCGTCAGCTGTAGACGTGTTTATGTCCAGCACAAAAAACACTGTTGCCCAGTAAAGGTATACTTATGTCGCTTGTTCAAAAAACATACCTACCCAACAAATAGCGGTAGGGATAGGACTCTTATGCAGATATCAAGTCATGACTATTCTTTTCAGTACACATGACTAGATTTTTTTTAGGAATTCAAGAACATCGTCAGTAGGATATACACAGAACGGCACGCGTGTGTGTAGTCCGGAAGGATAGAACGAGGGGCCGCAGAATGGAAGGATAGAACGAGGGGCCGCAGAATGGAAGGATAGAACGAGAGGCCGCAGAATGGAAGGATAGAACGAGAGGCCGCAAGCTTCACGTTTTATTCTTCCGCGATGGCACAAGTGCGATATCGATTTACCCGTTCACAAACGCGTGTCGTTTTGTGTTTATTACACGCCTTCACGTCTACAAAAAACATTATCAGAAGGACACTCAGCAATTCATTCGACAACTATCAACAAAAAGAACACATGTTATCGTCAACCAAATTTGCGAGGGGACGCCGTTTTACTATTTCGTCCCCTGAGTTGCTGCTGACACATAGAACACACTGGAACACAGAGGACGATTTTTAGCTGTCGCTAGCGATTCAAATGGTAATTGCGGTGCACGATTTGTGGAAAATTTCAGTGAAATTTCGCTTCATGATAAAAATGGCCCGTGAACGATTTCCGTTCCACACATATGTTCGAAACAGATATTCATTTTCCGCATGGTATAGTGTTGCTGTGGATGGGGATTATACAGAACAGGCGTGTAATGAAAGACCTAATATATATATGACTAAATGAAATAAAATATCAGTGTAATATGAGGCGATAATCTCTCATTTGAAGGTAAGACACTCTCTTTCAGATCAAGTTAAATCATGGCGGAAAGACTTTGATGGAATTTGTAATAACATACGAAACCCGTTTATGTTATCGAACTTACCTGCTAAAGTTGAACACACTCCGGCAATTAGCAGTGATAAGACAACAGAGGGTCCAGCTTTTTCTTTCGCTATGTACTCTGCAAGTATGTAGACACCCAGACCGAGAGTACTACCAACACCTGGAATGAAAAAGAAATGACAAAATTCATCATGAACAAGTACCAGGGGTTGGAAGTGGGGGTCATATATGATGCACATAAATCTTTGTATCATTCTTGAATCAAAAACAATTGTTAAAATAAGTACATTTGAGCGAAAAATCTTCGCCGCGTTTTCGGGACACCTCTCTAGCATGCACCTTTCTGTAAACTAAATGACTGCTTATTTCCCTTATATTCAGAACAATGTTTTTATTCTGTTACTGTAACATCGGAAACGGCCAAAGGACTGTTCGAATCCTTGCCTTCCGAAAACGTTCCTTCGGAACCGACCGCTTAGAGACCCTTTTCTAAACCGCACGCACGACTCAACCATTGACAGACCCCAGGGTGTGCGTGGTTTAGTGTAGGTGTACCCCAACTCTCGATGAAACTGGGTTATACTGGATTACATCTGTCCATTCGGTGGTTAGGCCATTCGGTCACCGCCCCATCTCTCAACCCGACACAGGCGGGGTATACAAGTACCTTGTACCTTTTGTGCATGGTGCAATCTCTTGATTCGTTATTTCGATTGTTGCCGAAGGAAACTCTGTCGGCAGAGGTCCGAACTCTACTATAGGGTCTACCGAAGAACAAGTAATATGCGTGGTTTAGCATAGTATCGGTAGGGTATTGATGCAGACAGGAATTCTTTCGGCAGGAGATCGAATCACCGCTCTACCATCTGGAACATAATCCCGTCTTGATTGTGCAGCACACTTAAGAGTTGAAAGAGAGACGTTATCACTGATTTTCAGTGAAGAAATGTTTGTAGAGACAAGTGATGTAATCTTCTGTATATAAATGTAACCAGCGTCGAAACTGGACCGAAACTGGCTGGTGTCAAAGTTTTGGCAATTCTGGATATTTTAGTGCCAAACAACGCGTTTTGGTACCAAGGGGCTATTAGGAGGGGAGGGCGATTTTTCGCAGTCTGATCTTAATAAATTGATCGAGTTTCAAGAAATGAACTGTCAATTATTTCAGGGGTGAGCGGACAATTGGTCAAGGAAAAATGCGACAGAACTCGAAAGTTTTGACGAATCCTGGGTAGGCGAAATGGACGGTCACCTAAATTATAGCTATGCCCTTCATTCAATGGATGGTCAAGCTAAATGTTGTCGGTACGTACACCTGTTGTTGCACTCTGATAATAACAGGCAAACAAATAGTTACTGTTAATCCACTGGGATTAGCGGGTGGAGAGGTTTTACAAAAGGCAACATTTACACGCTAAAAACTAAAGTGTTAAAAACTACACTTGAAGTGCTATATTTAATAACACTTACTAAGTGCGGAACTAGCACTTTCTTCAAGTGTAGATATCCCAGAACTTGACAGATGTTACAATAATACCACTTGACAAGTGTAATGTCGCGACATTTAAAAGGAAACAACGCAGATGACGCGGATCAGGCTCGAACTCTCGAGCCTGATCCGCGTCATCTGCGTTGTGTCCTTTTAATTATGTACCCACCAAGCGCAAATCAAATTATGGACGGTTCTGGAAGAACCACCAATGCTAGACACATGGGAAGTACCATCCATTCAAGTTTCAGATGTCTGACGATTGTAATGTCTAAGTGCTTAAAGCATTGCACTTTGAGTGTTAAAATCAAACCCTAAGAGTTAGAATCAGTTTAACACCTTGGAAGTGTCAGTTTTAACACAATTTAATTAGATAAATACTTAATACCGCTGCGAGTCAATCGCAACGGTATGAGGTATTTATCTAATTAAATGTTGCCTTTTTGCAAATTTGATAACCTACAATGTTTTATTGAAGAAATGGCAATACCTCATTTCCATTTACTAACAATTAACGTTGGAACTTAGTCCAAATACTACTTCTAACACCTTATTCACTCAATCACAGTGTGGTTCGTGAAAATAGGTTATTGTTTCCGCCTTTATTGCCATCTGACAATTACCTTATACCAGGAGTAATACATTAAGTAGATAAACGTCTCTTGTTTCGTTAGAATATCTGCTGAAATATAATTTTTTTTGTTTCATCATCGATCAATCGCACTCATCACATCACGTTTCCTTCACAAGTATAAGGAACTGTGCTGGTGCCAAAAGTTTAGCCAATGGAGATGTTTGGGCACCAACTCAAATTTCTCGGTGCAATTAGAATCCTGAGAGCGTGAACACTGAATGTAACATTGGAGTTTACTTTTGAAGATACTGATGTACACAAATGATATACATTTCAAAAAACAGTTCGATGTTACTCAGTACATGGGGTATGTTAGGAAAGTTCGTCGGAAGACAGTTGTAAAAGAACAGTCAATAAGCTAAACTGAGTTTTTCTCTCGTATGCGTTGTATAGTTTCCAAGAGGTTGGGTATCTATCAGGTTCCGCGTGTAATTTTGTTCATTCCTTTGGACGCGGCTTCTGTGTGAACAGTTCTCTCTTCGAACCTAGAAATCCAGAGTCTGCATTGCATTGCTTCGCCGGTTGGACAATTTTTGGTTGAAAAACATTGTTAATTTCGGCTTAGCAACCGATTTGCCTTATAATTTCCACACAGTGTATCAAACCACCTCTTCTGGATAGCGTCAAACAAAAACTGAAGCAGAAAGTCATCCAGTGCATCAAGTTTGTAGAGATTACTCGTCTTCTTCACAATCATTGCAGATAATAAATGACTTGGTTTAAACCTATTTTATTTGCCATAAAGAATGTAGAAAGGATTTGGGAACAAGTTATACGACTTACATAAACTCTTTCCTGTGCCGAAAACAGTTATTTGGATTGTGATATACAAATAAAAGAAAAATAATTCCTGCATCTACAGATAATTCACACATCTACTGAGTATAAGATAAAATTATAAACTGAAAATTTTCAAAAGATGAATTGGATCAGAAAAGAGGAAAGGAAAGAGAAATGACTTGCCGCGTCGCTATATTCCATAATAGATACCGGTATTTTCCTGAAGACTCCTATTATTTTAAATGTTTAGTAATTAATCCGTAAATGTAACAATGCCTTGACCCTTAATGCCTTTATCCAAAAAGGCCTCATGTCGTCTGTTTTCTTGTTTGCACAAAACCATGCTGCTACATTCTGTAGCATATTGTGGTGTTCGCAATTTACAGTGCTATGAATACAAAAGCAGACCGAGATTTTCAACCCAGTCTGTATCACCCCCCCCCCCCCTCCCCACACCACCTCTGCAGACTCTCCTCTGTGGAAAAAGAAGTGCGAGATCACTGAATTGCAGGTGCAATTTCTATTTGTTTTTATTGAGGCGACTTTGATTTCGAAATATACATAGATTGCTATGTGTATTCAATGTTACGCGATACAATTGGAAATGTGCTGGATACAGAAATCTGGATTAAGCGTATGAACGTCAGACGGGAGTGGCTCGGGAGCTACGGTACTGAATTTCCGAAACATTGAACCGGAAGGTCCACGGTTCGATCCCCGCTAGGGTAACTGTATTGTGTCTTTGGGCAAGGAATTTAATCCCGACTGCTCACGTGGTGGATACGATTGCGCTGTGTACGAATGCGTACTGCACGTCGATGGGGGACCTGTCTTGAACCAATGCTTAACCGAATTGTGTGGAGTTAGTACGATGAGGAGACTGTCAGTTGCTTGCCGCTGCTCGGTGGTTCTCTCTGAATACACCGGCTTTCTGCATCCTTAAAACTGTCCGACACGGGGTGACACTGGCTGTAAATAATAAATAAATTTCGATGGGAATGGTCGTGTTGGATTTATGAACCAACTCCAGAAAATAAATAAATGAACGTAATGCAAGAACGCATCTGCTTGGAGATTACGAGTCTAGGTGAAGTTGTGACGTGAATGAAATGCTTCGACACGAAACAGCATCAAGCAAGAAAGTTATCAGACCGCCGAAGGGGATATTTTTCTTTCAACATATCAGCTTTATTCACTCAATACAGCACACAACTCCGGTAGGGGGACAGGAATTGACGACCTTTGGTGGATTCCAGACCCCTGCACTCCACCCTCGTTGTGTTCTGTCCTATTACAAGTATAACCCTTTACCAAACGTAACGGATAAAACCGGCCAGCGCTATTCTCAAAAATTGCCAATTAATTTTCATTATATTTTCTTTTCTTTGTCTCAAAAACATAGGTTATGACCCCTATTTGGAACGAGCTCGTCGAGCTCGTTCCAATGAGGGGTCATAACCTATGTTTGTGAGACAAAAAATGAAAAAATTAGTTTTTCAAGAATTGTGTTTGCAAGTGTCGTCTGCTTTTCATGTTAGGTAAAGGGTTAAAGTCTCAGAGCATAAGTACAAATATGTTGCTATCTGGCCAAGAAAGAGACCGCATTGCTATCAGAGTCTTGCATGTACATTCTCATTTCAAGCCTATAGCTGATAGGGTTATATTACCACTTCCAAGACAGAATAGCGGGAACTATATTATTTCAACTACTGTTGGTAAAATAAAATTTGTTGTAAGGCATGTTAATTATACTATACCTATTGAACAGAGGTCTAGAAAAGAAAGCCTGTGCTTTGACCCATTCCTGTCAGGTGACACTGATGGGAAAACATCTTCTCTTCGTTTGGAAAATTCCTTGAGCACAAACCGGAGAAACGGCATCTTATCTGAAAATTGTGAAAAGACGAAAATTAATACCGATACTCAATCACAACACTGACTCTTCGGTATTATCAAATATATACTTAGGAGATTAGTTGAATACGCCCAGATTCGTCTCAACATTTACCATATCTCCTGGTAGATGGAGCCATTCCATTCGTGGAACTATTCCAGAAAAGCCAAATATTCAGATGTATTACCATGATAGTCCCGGATAGGTTGTGACGACTGTTGTCAACTTCTACATTTGATCATGCACCTTTTGTAAATTGTAGAATAGTCGGCATGTAACTGTGAAGAACAGCCCTGCGAATATCTGATTTCGGTTCAAATCGATTTCGAATCGAACTGGGCAGAGGAATTCGAATCGGACAGAATCTCCTATCGAATCACATACTGCTCTTCAAATTCTAGATATTCCATCTTCTTACAATCGTAAATGTTGTCTATACTCATGTATTGTATGGAACGACGACTCGTCTGTTTCCACAAATTACTAGATAAAAACGTAATATTAGGTCACACACAAAAATTATTTGATTCGCAGACAATTTTTTTTCCAAATCAGTGAGGGAGGGAGGGTTTTATTTTTAATTTTTATTTTTCTCTTGTAAAAAGTGAGAAAACATGTAGAGGATTTCGTCTGTCTGTTTACACACAGAAAGTGCATATTTAAACCAATAAATTCATTTTTAATTTGAAAAATAACACATTCCTCTAAAAACAAACTTCAGGTACTGCAATTCAAAAGCTTCGATGCTCTTCATATTATGTTTGAAGGAAAGTATTTAATCTATGGGGATCTGCATCGTTTCAATTCATGAGAGAGTGCATAAATTGTAACAAGGCAAACATATTGGAGACGCAACTAAAGAAATATGCATCAATCAAATAATGTAAAAAGTTTCGGGTCTACCTGAGTTTGTACTAATATTGAAAAACGCTGAGAGGCAATAAGTATGTTCAATGAGGGGGTACAAATTCAACGAGAGATTAATCGAGAATTAAAACACCCTTTTTAACCTTACATCATGGAATCAAAGTAGTTTCGAAAGTGGAACCCAATTGAATCCTTATGCTATCATCAGGGCGGTCTTCAATAGAGAACTGATAATAGGAGGATACTTCAAGGGGGGGGGGGGGGGTGCTTGGTAGGATTTTGAGAACATCTCGACAATTCGAAAGTCTCTAAATCAGTTCGACGTGACTCGAATCGAATCAAATCATTTGGGCGAAGGTATTTATTTACACTGACTTGATCTATGCAACGAACCATTTCATGAGAATAAAATATTGGTAAAAAACTACGTGAAATAGAAATATTGCAAATAATGACAGACGGTCATTAACATTCAACCCAACACAATTTGAACATAAATGTAGCTCTGCATACCCAAACACTCTCTCTGTGGAGTAATTTCTGAAAATCAGAAGAGGAAGTTCTTTCGAAAGTTTAAAAAGGAAATGGCGATAAACTCTCTGCTGAACTGATAAATATTACTGCAAATTTGATAAATTTTAAAACAAATTTTGAACATGAAATAAAATATAACAGATTTGTGCTTGAACATACTGCTACAGGATCAACGAAAAATAGGTTGCAGAGGGAAGACCTTGCCCGCTGGACATTCGAGTGTGTTGATGTCACGATGAAATCACAAATATGCCAGACAACAGGTGGTGGGCGTTTTGAGCCGTAAGTGTGTAGCTCAGTTTTTCTTACAGCATCAGTCGATACTTTGACCCTTTCACTGACACGAACGGAGTCGACACTTAAACAATTAAAACGTTTCATTTTTGACTTAACCCTTTACCCAACGAATCGCCCACATCCGCCAGCGTAATATGCAAATTCAGCAGTTGAAAAAATATTATTTTTCAAAAAATTTCAACAAAACCATATCATGTGACCCCCTCGGTGGAACGAGATCGTCGAGCTCGTTCCAACGAGGGGTCACATGATATGGTTTTGTTGAAATTTTTTGAAAAATTTCAAAAATGATATTTAAAATAATAAATTTTGATATCGTCTGCGTTGGGTAAAGGGTTAAAAGTTTAGCTTGTGACTCTTCAAAGGTTATCTTTTCCGATCAACTGATATATTCTGGACGATCAAATCTGAAAAATTTCATAAAGACTGATTTTCTCTGAATCGAGGTTAGAATGTAGGGTAATCGAGACTTTATTTGATCGACATTTTGATCACATTGTAGTCAGAAATGAAGACTCATCACAACCGTAGTGTTATAACTATGTCGGATAGTTCCACAAATTATGTTAATAACTTGATGTTTTCAAGGGGAATTAATACTTATTGATTT
Source organism: Pictodentalium vernedei (assembly GCA_031216915.1). Classification (NCBI taxonomy): domain Eukaryota; kingdom Metazoa; phylum Mollusca; class Scaphopoda; order Dentaliida; family Dentaliidae; genus Pictodentalium; species Pictodentalium vernedei. The sequence continues at coordinate 163,597,479 of CM062290.1, read as the reverse complement.
GTTTATCTACAACTTCATCAAGAAAGAATAATTGTTTATCTTTATTAGAAAATGCACATCGCATTATATCAATGGTCGCAAAGTTCCACGAAAGCTGGTAAACTTACAACCCATAACATCGTCGAATTCCAAACAGAATTAGATTGGTGCTAAATTTACTCTTGATTCTGGGGCAATCGGGCGATGCAAACAGCGTTTCTGATCCTGTTTCACGTTGCACGAAATTGTGGGTCAATATTCTGTAAAGTGTGAATCGAACGAAGACGAGTTCCTTTTATATGAAGCGTAATGAAATGTAATATCGCCAAATCGCCGCAGAATTGAGTTAAGCCCCAATTATTTCCTTGTTCTAGGTACTGTCATGAGATTCACGCGAAGGAACGTTGCTACAACTACCTCTTTCCAACTGAAATATGGATGGAGATTTCGAAGGCTATCTGAATGGCCGTATTGGGTTAATGAACCGACTCCAGTAAATCTTATTAACAGACATTAATGATGCACAGTCTGAGCGGAACAGTAATGGTACTTTGAGAATAAGTTTTGGAAACGTTCACCGATAATTGATTAACATTCTTCTAACTGCCCTGGTAAATCATATGATCTGGAAAAAGGCAAATAAGATGCTAAACAACTTATTTCGATCGCAATTCCCTTTTTTCAGTATTTCTTACTTGGTCAAGTCTTGTCTGTCTTAAAACAACAAACGTGACTGACTGTGAAGATAAAGTTAAAGAAATCTGATGAGCTGTTGTTGCAAATATATTTCTGGCATTTGAGTCTTTGGTCATTAAACAAAACAAAAATAACCCTGTGTTTTAATTTTCCACTCTCTGTGAAAACCAACGCACATGATTACTGACAAAGTGGCCATTTTTAAACTGTACAGTCGTGCATCACATTACAAGACTTTCAGTCCCAGCCACCCACCCTTCCTTCAAGACTCGACACCAAGTGGATATAAAAATAGTTAAATTCATATATGGCTGTATACGCAGTGTTTGTTCACATATACAAATTATTCTTTGTGCCTTTAACCACACGCAAATATTGAAATCATCGTTTGATCTGTTTGCGAAATATGTTCTTATCTGATAGCTGCCTGCAAAATGGTTAAGTATCAGCGTATTTTTTATCACACGCCTGTTCTATGTAATCCCCATCTACAGCAACACTAAACCATGCGGAAAATGAAAATCGTTGTCGGGCTAATTTTATAAAAAAAAACGAAATTTCACTGGAATCTTTTACAAATCGTGCACCGCAATTACAATTTGAATCGCTAGCGATAGTTAAAAATCGTCCCCTGATTTCCAGTGTGTTCTATGTGCCAGTAGGCACATAGAACACATTGGAACTCAGGGGACGATATAGTAACACGGGTTCCCTCGTAAATGTGGTTTGCGATAAATGTGTTGGTTTTGTTGATAGTTTCAAATGATTTGCTGCGTGTCCTTCTCGTAATTCTTTTTATAGACGTGAAGACGTGTAATAAACACAGAACGACACACGCGTGTGAATGGGTTAATCGATATGGCACTTGTGCCATCGCGGAAGGATAAAACTCGAGGCCTGTGACCTCTCGTTTTATCCTTCCTCGCTGGCTCTCGTGCCATATTGATTTACCCATTCACACGCGTGTGTCGTTCTGTGTGTATCCTGTCGATTATCGGAAGTGAAAGACATGAGTTCTACCGATTCTTGGAGTATTTGTAGCGCCTGGATGTTGATAACAAAGGCGCCGAAGAATCATGAGAATAAAGTACCAGTTTTAAGAATCCTCTCAAATAAACACTTTTGAGAGATTGTTCATCTCTCGTCTTCTTGTTACAACTCATCTGAAACCGAGATATGAATAATCATTCCACACTAGCATCAATGCAATATCTAGGATATTGTCCATCAATCCTGGCTTGACAGAAGACGAGAGTCTCAACTTTTCTAAATCTTTACTATGCCTGTCAAACGCGGATCACGTGACGTTAATGAGGTGCACATATTCGAGGCAACAATTTTACAAACGCGACAGAAATCGAGTGAATTTGCGATGGATACTCCAGACAAACATTCCATTCGAGGTCTGTTTTATGCAATTTCATGTAGACAATCCATAAACAGCGAACAAAGTTCTATGTTCAGGAAAACAGAAGAGTCTAATTTAGACTAATCAGTATTATAACATGTTATTACGAGGTGGAGATTTATAAAATTCCGGTGGTTATAATGTGTTACCTGCTTAAAATAATATTTTTTTTATTTGCGTTTACATTTCAGTTGTCGTATTCAATTTTCAACTCCCATGTACATTACAACAGACAATCAATCTGGGGAGTCAAGTTCCGTCTTTTGGCGTTTGACTTGGTAGATTTGGTTTTGTTAACTCGGTGGAATACGACTACCTAGATCAATTGACTATAGTGATACACTCGTGTGCACTTGATATTCATTATGAAGTTATAGTTGGATTACACTTGTCTTTACTTGCCTTTGTATCTGTTCTTTTATCTGAAATTATGTAATGCCGTGCCTCGCTTTGAAGTTCTACGTTTTAGTTTTATTTTTGGTTTCATTAGCTCTTCAGGATACATTTGAAAGTGGTGGAAATGGAAATATACATATGTTGACCAAAGGAAGTCTTAATGAAACAACATGGCCTAGCTTGATATAATTCCATACTGGTCGGTAAAATGGTTGAAACTCAGCATGTGTTTTTTCGGGTATTGAGTGGTTGGATAAAAAAAAGCAAATGGAGAACTTTAAATATAAAGTGGATGTTTGTTTGTTTATTTTTTTAGATTTAACAACCGGGTTCACAGCGTGTCGTACAGTTTTATGGATGCAGGAAGCTTGAGTTCCCGGAAAGAATCACTATGTAGTGGCGAGCAAATTTCTGACTCTCCAACGTGCTAACCCGGTACAACACAAAGCCACCGTGCCACGATTGGGCAACCGGGACAAGTATCTCATGACACAGCACAGATGGCGCGTGTCACGATCGAACAATCGATGTTTCGATTTCAAGTGCAATACTCCAACCAATGAGCCACCGTGCTCTCAACGTAACGTGTTATAACTTGGACTTGGTTGACTTTCAGGTGAAATGTTGGGTGACCAATGAGAGACGGTTTCAAATTCAAACAGTATATTTCAAACGCCTAAAGAATGCACGCTTTTAACTGTATTCCAGGTTCCTTCGGAAAGTTTGAAATTAACAGCTTCTTGGAATGAAAAGTCATTTTAATAGGAGAACGCTAATAAATTGTTATTTAGAAATGTAGCACAAATCTCCTAGTTGCAAACTATTTTTACCACAAAAGTTATTTTATACAAACTCCACTAAATGATTATTTTGAAAGGCTGCACAAATTTTCTAGCTGCAAACTAAATTTACCAGAAATAAATGTGAACAGAAATTTGATCAGTTGATTTTTCACGTAACGTACGGCCGTATCCGGCGAACGCTATCAACTAAAAACACAAGTGACATGGCCCGTTCCAATGAGGGGTCACAAGCTATGTTTATGAGGCCAAAAAAGGAAAAATTTTAGTTATTCATAATTGGTTCACACGTGTCATCTTCTAATCGTGTTAGTGAAGAGTTAGATGCATATTTGTTGATAAAAACATGAAACTGTTGACAGGAATGAATTAGCCCTTTGAACTCCAGTTGTATCTTCCATGCCAATCAATTGCAGCAACAACTAAAATAGTTCGTGTTGATTATTCGGGGGTAGACTAACGAATATTTTTCAACCTGCCGCCTTAAGGCTTTCGGGTTCAAAGAGCTAACTATTTCATTTTCCCTAAAATTAAATAATTCTGTGTTAAATTAACTTTGTTATGTCTGACAGAACTTATTGAGATCTGTAAACCTCTATCTAATGAATAAATATTTCTACCTATTATCAGAATTTACGCACTTATAATATTATTTCATCGACATTTTGATGACATTACAATCAAAAATGAAGACTCAACATAGACGCAGTAGTATGGTTACGCCGGGTAGTTCTACAAATTATGTTAATATCGTGGTGTTCGTCGAGGAGAATTAAATACTTATTGATTGGAATATATATAATTGCGACATGAAAGAATACCCGTATATTTTGTGAGTAAAGGCAAATCACATTAGTTCAACGGTCCTCTGCGTGAAAACAAACAGCCAATAACAGCGTCGAAATCCGAACAGACAGAATTAGACCGGTGATCGTGTTAGGTGAAAAGTTAGATGCACATTTATTGATAAAAATACGAAACTGTTGACAGGAATGAATTAACCCTTTGAACATCGGTGGTGGCTTCCATGTCAATTCAATGGCAGCAATAACTTAAAGAGTCCATATTGATTATTCGTAGCATCCGCCCGCGCAATATGCAAATTCAGCAGTTGCAACATATTTTTCACAAACAATTTACACAAAATCATATCATGTGACCCCCTCGGTGGAACAAGATCGTCGAGCTCGTTCCAACGAGGGGTCACATGATATGGTTTTGTTGAAATTTTTTGAAAAATTTCAAAAATGATATTTAAAATAATAAATTTTGATATCGTCTGCGTTGGGTAAAGGGTTAAGGCTGCACGTTAAAATTTTTAATGGTCTACACCCTACATTCACGTAGCACCTATTCTACTTAATAAAATTATAACTTATCAATGTTCCTGAGCCAGAAAAGCAGTCTTTCGTGCTGAAAGAGTTAACCATTTCATTTTTCCCTAAAATTAAATAATTCTGTATTAAATTAACTTTGTTATGTCTGACAGAACTTATTGAGATCTGTAAACGCTATCTAATGAATAAACATTTGTACCTATTATCAGAATTTACGTACTTGTAATAATGTTATTCTAGAAACTACAATTTCATTCAATATTTGTATTGAAAAAAAGCTATTTTCATATAAAACGCACACCCATTGTAAGTTATGAAAGGAAACCACGAAATCCTAACATGAAAAGAAATGTTACTTGTCCAGAACATGTGGTAACTATAGTATCAATACCGTTTGACTCACCTGTCTATTTTATTGCCCAATGATGTGTTTTTTGATTAAAGACAGTTGCAGCCACCGCGCCTCGGAGTTGCGTGAAGAAAATAAACCGAGTAATATACTTGTCTGTTTCCTATGACGAACACGAAAGCACTTAGCCATGTGCCGGTTATATGGAGCCACTGTACGCTTTTAATATGTATTGATCTCCTCCTATCGTGTCAATCACTCAGATTAATTTTGTATAGGTAGCGGTACTTTCCGGCAATTAGTTGGCTCGGAATAACTTCTGCAAACCAAATTACGACTAATGTCAAATTGTTTGCCAATTTGATTTAACACCATTTCTGCATGCCGCCCATCGAGTTGTTAATTATCTATCATATTTTACCAATCATGAGCAAATTGCTCGAAAATGGTGTTAATCATGAGGGATTAAATTATTTTAGACGGAAACTACCGTCCTCGTTCGAAAGAGCAGCAGGATGAAAAAGTTTGTTATTTTAGTCATCTATCCAGGCCAAAAGAAATCACATTGTATCGTATCAAGTTGGCGTATGATTCAGTATACGAAGAAATAAAACTATTGTTGGGACGTAATAGTTTGTTTCTGGAATAAAGGCGAACACGATGCACTGCACGGAGTGCACACTCTGTAAGAAGCCAGTAGATTATAACTGTCAGCAATTGTATAAAAAAATTGAAGCAAGCTCTCAGACCATCAGCCTAATTCTTCAAGATGTTCGACGCTGTTATATGGCCTGGAAATAGTCTACCTCCGAAATACGTCCAATTGGTTGGAAATACTGTTCGCTTTTCCGACCAACTGATATATTCCGTACGATTGAATATAGCAAAGTTTATATTAATAAATATTCATTTTCTGTGAATCAAAGCTAGAAATCAGAGACATGATTTGATAGACATTTTGATGACATTATAATCAGAAATGAAGACTCACCACAGATGCAGTGTATGGTTACGCCGAATAGTTCAACAAATTATGATGATATCTTTGTTTTCTTGAAGGGGAACTAAATACTGATAGGAATATCTATAACTGCGTCAGGAAAGAATACCTTATATTTTGTAAGCAAAGGCAAAGTGCATTAGATCAACGGTCGTCTGCGTGAAAACAAACAGCCCATAAAAGCGTCGAATTCCGAACAGAATTAGACCGATGGACTGAGAGCTTGAATGTAAAGGTGAGGTTCAAACTTCACCCACGGGTCATTGATTTGTAACTTATTCACACTTTGTTTTCAATTTTTTGTCACCGGAATAGGTGTGTAGACAAGTTACATTATCCATCCTAATAATGGCACTGTGATTCCGGTTCCATGTGAGTTATTTTGGTGATACTGCAGACCCCCACACTCCCAGAAGTATATGTATATGTGTTTTTTGGTGGGGTTTCTTGGTTCTTTACGAAAGCTTACATTATTGGAATATTAGTCAGTTGGGACTTGAGTCATCACAGTTGGGACAAATCATGTTTACATCACCACCCCAATTGATCATCTTCGCGACGCTGTTGCAAAAGTGTTTCGACAAACCTAGCTGAAACAAAGTAATCTGACTCTTTAACCAACTAATTATTTTGTCGTTCGTGGCCGAACAGTTGTTGTGAATTGAGAGGTAATTTGACCTCAAACATATAGGAAAAATTATCCCAACAAAACAATGGCCTGTGAATGTTGTTACTTAAAACTGTTGTCCGAAATAATATTATCATGCGGACGATAATTCTGTTTTGGCACTTTATTGTTGTCCGATTCGATTTTCTGCCTTGCCATCACTACTAATACCTTCAATACACAGTATCCATCGGTTTTTAATTGTCTGTTACTCGAGGATCGTTATAAGCTCATTGTACTTAACTGAACTTTTCCAAAGACCATTATACCTGATTTGTACTAATCAGACTTGATTGGACTAGAGGCATGTATAACATGCCAGTAGTAATGGGGTAATACAAGTAAGCCCGGTGTGAATGCATTAATGCGCTGTTAATGAAGTTTGACCCCTTTTCTTTCTAGTTAGTGGGTCTGCGTATTGTGATTCTGCGTTTAACTTTACTCATCCCATACATAAGAGCCTCGCGAGATAAACACACCTCGCTGCCATTATTTTATGGCATCGTCATACGTACTCGATACAGAAGGAGTACAAATGAACCTTTCACTCAAAGATCTGATCACATCCGCACAATGTGGTACACAAAACTGATATCCATTTTTTCTCATAACTTTACAATTTTCGGTCCAAGTGAATGTTATAAACCCTGTATTGGTGCGATCTCTTAAAGCTCTTTCCAGGGCGGAACCATATGCAATGATTTGATTGAAATGGAAGAGAACAACAAATGCCTGGTTAATTTCATTTTGTATTCGATGAATGTTTTAAAACGCTGTTCACTGAAAAAAAAATGTTAGGAATATGATTTTAGAGTGAAGATTGCTAAAGGGGCAATTCACCCTTTATCTAATCTGTCATAACTATTTACAAAAATCGCTATTCATTTTTTTTTCAATTTCTAGCACGAAAACGCAGCTAATGACCCCTAACCGGAACGTGTTCGCCGAGTTCGTTCCAATAAGGGTCCATAAGCTATTTTGTTAGCCACAAAATGATTTTCTTTAGCTATTAAAGAAATGTTTTTGCAAGTGTCGTCTGCCATTCAAGGTGGAGAAAAGGGTAAAGACGAAATACTGGACTCGTACTCTTGGGCTTCTTTTTCCAATAAGTTATCGACAAAATATTGGCTTGATATGTCCTCTGCTCTCAAGAAATTCGACGCTGCTATGTCATATGAGTAGACTATCCCTTAAATAGCTATCGCCTATGTTTTAGATTCAATCGTTCAGAATATTGTAGTGAAACGTAGGTTCATTTTTCCGACCAACTGGAATATTACAGACGATTTTAATCAAAGCAAGAAGTATTTATAAAGCGAGAATTCATTTGATTGAATATTTAATGACATTACAATTTATAGTACTGTCTGGCATGATTGTGCACTAAATTGTGAACGAGAACATCACTGCTTCAATTTGGTGATTGCGCTGCGTGGTTTCATCAGGTATATTAGTATCTTGATGTTTCCAAGGAGACATGTATTGATTGGAATGTCTGTAACTGACGCTGGAAAGAATATCTATATATCTTTGTGACTAAAGGGACGTCACGTTAAATTAACGGTAGTCTACGCGCCGACTCCAGGAAACGTGTGGAAACAGACAGTTCATAACCGCGTCGGATTCCTTACGAAATTAAAATGGTGACCAGTCAGCTTGGATATATCCCTTCACACCGACAGTACTGAAATGACCCACAGTAGAAATATGGATTCTGGTAGTACCTTTGTGTAAATCATAAAGACAAAAATCAAATGCATGTTAAAATTGGTAATAAATAGCAGGTACAGTCTTAAAGATACATCAAACAGATTATAGAAAAGAGCCATGCACAAAATGAATGTCCTAGTTTTAGTGTTGTCTTGCATGAAAGTCTAGCATACTGTCATGTTTAACCCTTTACCCAACGTAACGGCCAAAACCGGCCAGCACTATTCTCAAAAATCGCCAATTAATTTTCATTATTTTTTCATTTTTTGTCTCAAAAACATAGGTTATGACCCCTCGTTGGAACGAGCTCGTCGAGCTCGTTCCAACGTGGGGTCATAACCTATGTTTTTGAGACAAAAAATGAAAACAATTAGTTATTCAAGAATTTTTTTTGCAAGTGTCGTCTGCTTTTCATGTTAGGTAAAGGGTTAAATTTAATTTGTTCGTTCTTCTTGTGACTTTTTGAATTCGATGTTGGTTACTGTTTACTCCTTACAGTCGTGGTGAATAATACATAAAATTTGATTTGAAGAATTTATTTTTTCCAACCATTTTGCAAATTTAACAATTTATATCTTTGTTTACAGGCCAGAAGGGGGTCTCCCCCAAGGTGATGTAATTGGGTAAATTGCCAATTGGATTTTGGGAAAATTTGCTACCGAGAACTTTAGTATTTCGACATCAGTGTATAAAGGGTTATAAAGAAGTGTTAATGTTACTGAACATGTCATTTTAGCATTCCGTTTATTTTTATCCCAGTTCGTAAATGCTTTCAAAGACGTATATAGAAATTTGTTATCCATCTTTAGACCAGAGAAGAAGGAACACTTGAATTGCCACCACCAAACCAACTCAAAATCATCTAAAACGAGTAGAGCTGGAGAAGGAACTAAATAAAAATATTTATTTCCAAATGAAACAAAATACTGCATTTTGATTGGCTGAGAGGTACGGTGTGACTTGCTATTCACAGTGGCTTTTTTACACCGTGGTTATCCATTTTTAATTGTTAATTCATACCTTCTGCTCGGTTATGTTAGAACAAAAATAAAAATACAGAAAATTTAATATTTATGTGCAATAAAATATTACAGATATGGATGTCATTGGAACTGGCTCATTGAGCCAGTTCCAATGACATCCATATTTGTCTGGTTTTATTTATTAAGAAACTTACAAAGTACAAATTTTCTGTCAGTTTTTCCCATAATGTAGGTTAAAGTATTAAGTACACCAAAATTCTTGGAAATAAATCCAATATCCTTGTGTTTTCCAGGGTGTATGGTAATTTATACCGGTTTGGGAACTCATATGTATGAGGTCCCAAACAGGTGTAAATTCCCATACACCCTGGAAAACACAAGGATAACTAATATTATTACTGTATTACATGCTACCTTAAATGATTGCGGGAAAAGTATAACAAATATGTCCCGATATCTATCGTCATGATAAATTAAGAAAATATCTATCCGGAAGCAACGCACATTACGCAATCAGTTTGATCGAAATCGTTTTTCGGACATTGGGTGTCTTAACTGCCATTGAAACATATCTTAATGACAAATGGGGTATCGTAACACATATGAAAAAGAGAATAGCTACGCTTTTTTGAGTGAGCACCAGAATTCAGACGCTTGTGAAAATTTGTATTTTCTAGCAGTCATTCATGAGATGACTCAAGCTCTCAGGCCCCCAGATTAATTTTGAAAGGAATTCGGCACTGCGGTGGTCGGGAACAAGTCTAGCCCTTAAATAGTTTATCGTCTGCGTTTCGATTTACTCGTCTGAAATATTTCAGCAAGTCGGAAAAGCTACTCTATGGTTCGCATCTTCGACCGACTGATATATTCAAGATGAATGAATCTAAAAAATGCCTTAAGTTTTCATTGTATTGGAATCAGCACAAGCAACATTGCTCAAATGAGACTTGGCTTGGCGAATTTTGTGATGACATTAACAAATGAAATGAAGACTCAACACAATGATAGTTTTAAAATGTTCAAGTTATCTCATCCTTAAAAAGTATAAACATTGCATCTATGTCGATACATACGGTGACAATAATACTGTTCTTACGAGGATTGGTTTTCCTGTCAGTCGATACACCAATATCACTCTGTGAAGTATTGGACATATTCTGAAGATGCAAGAGTGCCTCATCTTCTTAAAATATTGCCTGTTTATATCTCGGTCCGTATTTGGTTAAACAAGACAATGAAAATATTTGAGGCTTTCGTGGTCTGCTTAAGAAAGATTGGTTCCTACGTTTTTGTTTTATTCCACCCCTACCAAACCAGTCACAGCGAAGAATGTTTGAAATGTCTGAGCTTCAACTGCGTGTTATGTATAGTGATAGCGGGTCACATTTCGACAATTCATTTGATATAGTTGCTAAATCTAGTCCCAAGGTCTGACCGTCTGAAACGAAGGTTCGTAAAGCCGGATACTTAACCCTGTGTAGTGGTAAACCCGAGAGGCCGCCTTTCCGGACCAGGAGGCTGATACGATCTGAATACTTAAAGAAGGTTGTTGCTCAGTGAATTTGTGTTGCAGACCAATTAAGATTTTTAACGTTCAGCCCAAAGGCTGCACGTCGAAAATATTCATTGGTCTTCCCTCAGGTAACGAATATAGACTCAACCAGTTGATGGTTCTAAACAGACAAGGAATATAACATCTGGGTCCAAAAGGTTAACGGACATTATCACAATCTGAAATTCTTGCGACTTGGCAGTGATCGTCAGTCAAGTCTTGGCTGTATAGGCAACCAAGAAAAAACTCGAATCCGCTGCCAGGAAAACTTAATAATTGCCTCAAGGACTTCCTGAGGATTTCACAATGAAGCATCTCTTCTGAAATCACAAAGTCTGTGCACGTTGACTTACGGCTAATGTTATACAGTCATAAAATGTAACATTAATTTTATTAGCTACGAGATGAAAATGGTAGATTCAGTAACAATTTTTGTTTTAGGTTCCTTGGTATTATTCCACGAGTGTTGTGTGTATTGTGTGCTTCATACTCTTCGCATGGAATCCGGCCTTCGTATATTTTATTTATTTATTTATTTATTTATTTATTTATTTATTTATTTATTTATTTATTTATTTGTGCTTTACGCCAAATCAGCAGCTGAGGCTATATCGTTGCGATGAAATGGTTGTATTTTAAAATAGGTTATTATCGTACATGATGAAATGAAAAATGAGTCGGTGAAATATGAGAAATAAAAATAAGGTGTGAAAACAGTAATGAGAAAATGAGATCAGCTGTGTGCAGAATGCCATGTAAATCAACCTTTGAAATAGAGATGAATTGACGACTTTTTAAAAGTGTAAAAACAATTTACAATTTTTTAAAAACGTTGATTTTCTTCAGGAATGACATAAGTTTATAAGAATTTGTGTTGTAAAATAGGTCTCGAAGAGACGCAACTTTAAAACACTGATGCCTGACCCGATTTAAATCGGTGCAATGTAAAAGAATGTGCTCCACTGTCAACACCTGTTGGCAAGGAACACACTCGGGTCACATATTACTCTCTAAAAGGAATGTGTAAGTCTTGTTTGACCAACATGATATCGTGTCAGAATTACATGATCTTTTCGACAAAGGTTACTGGAAGGATATTTATCATAAATAGTTGGTGGAAGCGATGGACTTTGTTATTAGTCGCCGCGGCCTTCGTCTAAGTTCCTCATGCAAGAACGCATCTGATTGGACTTTGCGCATCTGATTGACGTTAAGACTTCGATGAAATGCTTTGACACAAAACTGCATCAGGCAATCGCCGAAGATCGTAGTAGCATAGAAGGGGGCGCGGTGGAGTTGAGTTAACGGTTCCCGTCAGATCACCGAAGTTAAGCAATGTCTAGCCCGGGTAGTCCTTGGATGGGTGACCGTCTAAACGATAGATTCGGACTTCCGCATTGTGTCCTTGGGCAAGGCACTTAACCGCGATTGTCCACATGGGGGCACGATGACGCCGTGTACTAAGGAGTACTGCATGTCGATGGTGTGCATGTCTTCAACCAGTCTGGCCCTGCCTGTGTTGCAGGGCTGAGTTAAGATGTTAGGGAGCCGGTAGCTGCTCGTCGTTGCTTGGTGGTTTTCTCCGGGTACTGCGGCTTTCTCCACCCGTAAAACTGTCATCGACACGATATGACCTTGGCTGTTAAAGTGTCGTTAAACCTTAATAAATAAATAAATATATATATAAATAAATAAGTGGCATAGAAGAACGCAGGAAGAATAAAGGGGACAGGATTCAACGACCCTTGTTGGAATTATCCATTAATTTCGTGCGCGACTTCGGTACTTGCGAAATACAGGGACAAATGCCAACTCAGCTCGTTGATTCCAGTCCCCCGAAGTCCACCCTCGGTGTGTTCTGTCTTATCAGAACTTTGGTCTCGGACTTTTAGTTCAATAAATGATTGTTTTGTTTTGAAGCTTAGCACATTTTTGTATCACTCGGATTCTATATTATAAGCTGGAAAGTAGTACCATCGATCACAACTTATCGCATCGTTCCTATCATTTGTCTCGCAGGCCGCGTACAACGTCCATCGTTATGGGCGTTGGGGAGGCCAAGTAAATCACAAGGGTGCAGCTTGTTCAAATATTAAGATATTGTTATAAAGTTTCTCAGCTGTCAGCCCACAGGAATAATAAATATAACATGCAATGTACTTAGTCTTGATGTATAGATCATGCTCCGTAATACTGGAATTCGATTTTATGTCAGCTGCTAGACTCCCATGTCACTTGGAGATCGTTTCATTGTCGTTTTATTGTTTTGACTGGTGTTTTTCATTTGTTTGTTTTCAATTACATAGCTCACTTTTTGATCCCGAGAGAAGTGACAATTCTGTTTACAAACTATTTAAATGGTTGCTAAGTTTTTGATGATTGAGAGATTCAGTCAATTATATTTAACGCGATACATAAAAATTCTTCGATAATCGTTCAAACTCTATGATGACCGTGATCACGGAATGATGTGACACCAAAGGATTGGTTTAATGCCTTGATCAAGCATAAAATTTCAATGTCGGGCGCGCTTGTACATCCAGATGATTGTGTTCAATCCACAAAGGGATGTAGAGTGATACTCGCTCGAATATGCTGACAAAGATTTGTTAACACAAAAAGGGAATGTCTGTATTCAACGTGCAAACGTTTTAGTTCATCATAGTGTTGAAACGTGCACGCAAGCAGGTCTGTAACGCAAGCAGGGGGCTCTTCAGATATTGGCAGGACAGGTGACCCCTGTGTGCATGATCATGGGATGATTTTGACCGACGGTTTTATGTGCACATGCATATTCTTCTCCGAGGGTCTTGCAGATGAGAAGTCCCCATTCACAGAAATTACACACGATAATCGTCAATGTAGCTGTATAGGTCGTGGCAAATTGTCACGACTTTTACAACATTGTGAATTTTCGAGGTGAATTTCTGTAACTGGTCTTACTCGAATAACACGACACCAGCAGCCACCAGTGACAGTTTCATGCATTTAAGGAGATCTCTGAAGGAGCCAGACTGCCACGTTGTTTTTATCATACAGGATCCTCTGAGACGCAAGGCGTCTCAACTGACTATCCAGGGCAATGACCTTCGACTCTATTGATAAGATGAGTAGTGAATTCTAGCTCACAGCACCTTACAGCTATTATTCAGCAAACCGGAGTTCTGTATATACACAGAACGACACACGCGTGTGAATGGGCTAATCGACATGGCCTCGAGTGCTATTCTTTCGCGATGGCACAAGTGCGATATCGATTATTAACCCATTCACACACGCGTGTCGTTCTGTGTCTATTACACGTTTTCACGTAAAAAACAATTATAAGGAGGACACTCAGCAATTCATTTGACAATTATCAACAAAAATAAAACATTTTATCGCTAACCAAATTTGCGAGGGGAATCCGTGTTACTATTTCGCACCCCGAGTTCCAATGTGTTCTATGTGCTTACTGGCACATAGAACACATTGGAACTCAGGGGACGATTTTCGGCTATGGGATTCAAACTGTAATTGCGTTGTACGATTTGTAGAAAAGTCCAGTGAAATTTCGCTTCTATTTGAAAACCGTCCGTCAACGATTTCTGTTGCGAACATATGTGCGGAACAGATTTTCATGTGCCGCATGGTTTAGTGTTGCTGCGGATGGTGATTACATAGAACAGGCGTGTAATAAAATAAGCATCACTATTTCACAAAAAAATTCTAAAACAAAGCTGCATCTCTGTTTTCAAGTATTCCAACTGGACTTTTACAGATAGGGAAAAACAATGGGCGAAGGATGAGTAGCTTACACTGCTATAATAAAACGCCTTTTCTGAGGACGAAGGGGGGTGAAACCCTTCACATACGATCCAGATTTATGTCATTACACACAAACTGCTTTTACGTCCTATCACATTTGAACTGAATCCTGTTTTTGATTAACTTTTTCTATTCGAACTGATCGAAAGTAGCAAATTAGTTGTTTGATAAGACTTAAATGTGTAACTTATTTAAACTTGATTCACTGAAATCGAAAGGGAGGTGGGGGGCTGTTAAGGCTCCTGCGCCTAACTATCTACTTTGCCTATTAAGCTGTCGGGTAAAGGAATAAACCTATTCCCATGTAATACAAAGTAAAGTATTGGTATTTTGGCTAAAATATGCATCTCTAAACTCTTTCCATTGTCAAGTGACCCAATTTTGGGGGGTAAAAATGGCTGATAAGCTTTCAGCCCGATAAACTGTATGTTTTTGGTACTGTATATATTGCAATTTTAACGACTAGGTCGAGGTTGAGCACAATTATCCAAAACTTGGTACCCATTTTGCAGTATTTTGTATATATCTACTTAAAGCAACATCTTTTCATTCTCTTGTCTTTCTGTGTGCTTGTACACGCATTTCTTAAACTTCCTTCCAGTCATGACACCACTTGTAAAGTCAACTTGGACCTAAACTTTAACCATCACCTTAAAACCAGAAATCGAGTAAACAGCACTAAGAATCGAGTAAACAGCACTAAGATCCGTGAATCGGACATACTTTTTTATCCTGGTGTTACTTAATGTATACTATCGAAGTTTTTCGTGCTCGGATTGGTGCGTTCAACTCTGTAGTCCACGGTCGCAGAAAAACACATAATTTGCAGAAGAGTCAATGCACATGCGCCTCAACGGTCACGACCTCTCTGGAAGCTTCACTTCCGTGACATCCCTGTTCCTCTACTATGAGCTCGCCCGTGGTGGAGAAACAGGGATCTCATGGTCAAATTCCGCATCTGCTAGCCATGTTGGATGTGGTGTATTGACACCTAACAGGCCTGTTAATTACAAGAAAGCTAATGCCTCTGTACGAGCAACTCTTCTACATGGACCCCCAGAATGCACAATTTCTGTTATATTTCTATGCTTGTTGTCTCTGAGTTAATAATTTTGTTATCCGGTAATGTAGAACTGAATCCAGGCCCTAACTCTGTGGACTCACGCAGTAAAGATAGTATCTTAAAAAATATGTCATCTCAGTAGACAGAGTATCAAACCAAAATTAGATATCATTAAATGTGAAGCTCTGTTTGGTGAAATCCTGGCCCTCTCAGAGACATGGCTAAATAGTAGTGACCCAACAATATCGTTCCTCCTACCTGGATTTCAAGAGCACATACACAAAGATCGGTTAACGAGAGGAGGTGGGGTGGCGGTTTATGTTAAAGAAGGCATTAGCTTCCGACAAAGAACAGACCTGGAAATATTAAGCATTGCAAGTATTTGGGTTGAAGTGCTGTCAAGCTATGGCAGACCCCTCTTATTGGGCGTATTCTACCGACAGCCAAACAGTTCTCAAGAAACATGGAATTGGAATATTATTTCCACGTCTACTGAAAAAGCTAAAGACTCCGACATATCCGATTTAATTGTTACTGGGGATTTTAATGATAATCAACTACTCAGACCAACAAATGACTTTGCCGAAATCGCCAAATATTTCAACCTCACACAGCTTGTGAATGAACCGACGGGTTTTACTGAGTCATCGGCATCGTGGATCGACGTTTTTGCG
Source organism: Pictodentalium vernedei (assembly GCA_031216915.1). NCBI lineage: Eukaryota > Metazoa > Mollusca > Scaphopoda > Dentaliida > Dentaliidae > Pictodentalium > Pictodentalium vernedei. The sequence continues at coordinate 163,581,058 of CM062290.1, read as the reverse complement.
ATAAGCAGCACCGTGGGAGTCTTATCCTGTGAAGTCCTGGATCCATTCTTCCCGAATCCGATTCGTTACCATTCACCCATCCCAACTGAAGTTGACTTTGTTAAGCATATTCCCATTGCATTTAAGCGACGTGTATGGACGTATGCATCAGTACATTACTCTGACCTCGACGCTGTCATCGAGAACGAAGAGTGGGGTGAAATTTTCGATAATTCTAATCTGGATAACATTGTTAACGATTTTACATCTCACATAAATATACTTTCTCAAGGCCCAGTCAACCAAAATGGTTTCATAATGAACTGAGATTGCTGATCAGGCAACGAAAGAGGCTGTATCGAACTGCCAAGCGTAGAGGCCTCCCGCAAGCGTGGACTGGATATAAATGCAAACGAAACGAAGTTGTCTCTGCAGTTCGGAAGGCCAAAGCGTGCTATCTGACAAAAGTTCAAAATACACGGCGAGGGCCCAAGACACCGCCTACTATGGTGGAAGACCCTAACATCATATATTGGAAATGCCTCTGCTGAGATCAAGAGTATTACTTACCAAAACAAAATGTATATGTCGAACACCGAGAAGGACGAAGTATTTAATGAATACTTTCGCTCTATGTTCAATGAATACTGGACCTCTCTGCCGCCTCTTGTCCAAAAGTCCAGTGTAATATTTGACAGTATCACCCTTCAACGCTCAGAGGTCCTTGGGGCTCTGAAATCGACCAATCCAGCCAAAGCGTCTGGACCGGACCTTATTAGCCCACGTCTCCTCAATGAATGTAAAAAAAAATTCATGAAGAGTGCCATTGTTGGTCCTCTTCAATATCCTTTTGAATAATTTTTATTTTCATGTCATGTGGAAAAGGGCTAATGTTTCGCCCATCCTCAAGAAGAATTCCTCCAACGTGGTGGCTAACTATCGCCCGATATCATTGATTAGTTGTGTTCGTAAAGTATTGGAGAAATGTGTTTTTAAGCGCCTCTGGACATTTTTCACTGATAACAATCTTCTTAGTCAATTTCAGTCCAGATTCACACCAAACGACACGACGGTTCTCCAATTAACCGATATATATGATAAATTTTGCCATGCCCTGGATGAAGGCAAGGAGGTTATGGTTGTCTTCTGTGATGTCAGTAAAGCATTTGACAGTGTGACACGCCGGTTTGATTTACAAGTTTGAGAAAATCGGAATTGAAAGGGACCCACTAGAAATATTTTGAAATCGTATCTTTCTGATAGAACACAACTGAGTTACTATAACATTTGAGTCCTCATCATGGAGAACTGTCTGCTCTGGAGGCCCCCAAGGGTCGATTCTTGGGCCCCGTCTGATTCTGATATGCATTAATGACATAACAGAAAAATTAAATGGTAATATGCGACTCTTCTCGGATGATACGGCCTTATACCTTTTGGTGGCAGATCCGATTCAAGCTGCTAATGTAATTAATGGTGATTTAGAAACATTCGAAAACTGGGCAAAAACGTGGTTGGTAGAATTTAGTTCACAAAAGACGTAAAGTATGCTGATATCTCGCAAAAGTAATCCGTCATTACACCCACCTTTATATCTTTCCAATGCGCAGATAACCGAGGTAAGTAATACCAATCACTAAGGTGTTATATTAAATAACAATTGTACATGAAATAGTCATATTGACCACATTTGCTCAAAGGCCTGGGCACACATAGACCTGATGAGGATGCATAAATTTGTCCTCGACAGAAATGTACTTGAGAAGTTTATTTTGCCTTCATCAGACCTCTCGTAGAACATGCAGACACACTGTGGGACAACTGTACTGAAACTAATGCCGCTGACATAGAGAAGATTCAAATAGCTGCTGCCAGAGTAGTCTTTGGAGCAACCATGAGCTCAAGTAAAGCCCTATTATATACTGAAATGTGTTAGGATACCCTTCAGGATAGACGTCGGTAACAAAAGCTTATGCAATTCTTTAAAATGAACTACCATATAATGCCTCCATATCTTGCAAACACAGTGCCCCCTGTCATAACAGCAACCAACACAAGCCATGTGCTGCGTACAAGTGATAACCGCCGCGTACCCTTCTGCCGCACCCAGTTATACCAGTCTTCATCCATTCCCGATGAAACTAAACTGTGGAATAACATTTCGCTGCCTGTTCGACAAAACAGTTCGATTAACAATTTCAAGAGATTCCTAAATCATAATAACCAACGACCACCCTCATTCTTTAGTGATGCTAAGTGTCGTGCGGCACAGATATGCCTTTGCAGTCTGCGTCTGTGTTGTAGTAATCTTAATTCTAATCTACATGCAAACCACCGGTCATTGTCTCCCAACTGTCAATGCGGTGAAGTCGAATCGTCTGACCATTTCTTGCTGTCATGTAAGCTCTACTCGAATGCCCGGGCCAGCACCATTTGGCAGATACCGTTTCCTGTGAACGTGACTATACTCCTATATGGATCAGAGTACTTAAGTGAAGATGCAAATCGCCTCGTATTTGAAAAGGTGCAGGACTATATTATGGAAACGAAACGCTTCAAGTAGATAATTTGTATTCCTGTCTCTATCAGTGTAATATAGTGTGGCCACAGATCGCCTTGATGGCAGCGCAGTTTGTACAGCGCCATCATGGATCTTTAAGACTCAGTCTCAAATACAATGGCTGAGTCTGTTCTCTTCTCGGGTAGGTTATCTCCCGATACCTCCAGACCAGTTCTAGCTCTTCTTGTTATGCCCCCTAGAGGGTTTGTATGCTGCGTCAACTCAGTGTCCTTTTGCACGTTTTTGGAACGTCGTTCGTCTCTCTGATGCATGTGTTTGATTCCATGTTGACTTTATCTTATACTATTCTATATTTTATCTTATCACTGCAATTCTGTTCTTCTTTTAACCCTTATCCCAAAATCAGACGATATCAAAATTTATTATTTTAAACATCATTTTTTAAATTTTTTCAAAATATTTCAACAAAACCATATCATGTGACCCCTCTTTGGAACGAGCTCGTCGAGCTCGTTCCAAAGAGGGGTCACATGATCTGGTTTTGTTGAACTTTTTCGAAAAATATTTTTTCAGCTGCTGAATTTGCATACTACGCGGGCCGATGCGGCCGATTCGTTGGGTAAAGGGTTAAAGTATCTATCTATATATACAAAAAGGTAGGGGATATCCAAACTGATGTTGATATTTTCGGAAAATGGTATTATATACGCGTGATTGGACACATCAATATATTACCAAGTTTCGTGTGGATCATGAATGTCACCGGCTCACAAAAACTTCGTGCAGGTTTTTCGCACGAGCGCCGCGTTAATATCTGTGGGGTACGTTTTGAATTTTCATTTGTACTGGACGGGCTTTTTCGGAGGCCTCATCGTTCTTTTTTGATATAAACTCGTTCATCAATAGTTTCTGGTCGATACGTAACTTTTGAGGTATGCGAAGACTGACACGTGACGAACGTTTACGTGCCGTTGGCATGTTGGAAGCTGGCAACAGACAGACTACAGTGGCTCAAATTCTCAACGTTACTCAATCGGTGATTAGCTGTTTGTGGTCACGATACCGTCAGACAAGCAATGTTGATGACGGACGTCGGTCAGATCGTCCAAGGGCAACAACTGCTAACCATGATCGTTTCGTTCGAACCACAGTATTACGTAACCGCCATCAAAGCGCTTCAGAAATTGGACAGCAGCTGCACCGAACGACACATGTGCGAGTCAGTGGTCAGACTATCTGAAATCGCCTACACAGCTGGAATCTGTACGCTCGACGACCTCGAATAAGTCCACGGTTGACTGAACGTCACATCGCAGCAAAGCGTAATTGGAGTGGAGCACGACAGCGCTGGGGCAATTGTCCGTGGAGCAACGTCATGTTTTCCGATGAACCGAGGTTCATCCTCAACTTCCACGACAGGCGAAGCAGAGTGTGGCGGTGGCGGGACGGATGATACCATGACGTAACCGTTAGGCAGCACGATCGTTTTGGTGGTGGATCGATTATGAACAGCATTACATGTCATCCAAGGGCGTGTCACAGGGAAGTACTACCGTAACAACAAGTTAGCAGCTCATGTGATGCCATCTGCGCGACGTGACGACCGTCGATTCATTTTCCAAGATGACAATGCAAGAGCACGCAGGGCCCGTGGCGCTACAGAGTTCCTCCAAGGGAAGAACATCACTACACTGCCTTGGTCAGCGCTAAGTTCAGACATTTCATCAATCGAGCACGTCTGGGATATGCTTAGCAGGCGCCTACTACAACGCCAACAGCCCCTACCAATGTCCAGGAACTCACCGCTGCACTGCAGGAAGAATGGAATAACATCAGTCAAGCTGATATTGGACGTTTGGTGAGGAGTATGCCACGTCGGATCCGCGCTTGTCTAGCGAATCGAGGACGATTTACAAGGTAAATTCTCTGACTGACCGTCCATGTCTTCTACAACTCAGTGCGCGGAATGTGTGCTTGTCAGACACCCAACTATCGCTGAAATCATTCACCAGATGTCACAGTGCAATTCCTCAACTGTCTTTTTGATGAAAATATAAATATATTTCTTCATAAATCTCACTTTTATCAAATATCCCCTACTTCTTTTGAATAAAATACTTAAATATCTTTCATCACATAGTTTAACCCTTTACCCAACGCAGACGATATCAAAATTTATTTTTTTTAAATATCATTTTATTAATTTTTTCAAAAAATTAAAAAAAAAAAACATATCATGTGACCCCTCGATGGAACGAGCTCGACGAGCTCGTTCCAACGAGGGGTCACATGGTATGGTTTTGTTGAAATTTTTTGAAAAATAATATTTTTTCAACTGCTGAATTTGCATATTACGCGGGCGGATGTGGCCGATTCGTTGGGTACAGGGTTAAACAATTTGCATTTGGTACTCAGCCAGTAGTTCCGGTAAAACTTATCTTGTTACTCAAAGGCCTGGAGAGACGACCAACATGGGCATGAAGCTTTCTGTCGAATCCCTTCATTTTTGTGATTTAACTAGTATTGTTTCTGTATGCTGCATTCACTGTTTCATAATTATATTTGTTTCTTTCCTTATTGTAAATCATATTGTTTGCAACTACAGTGTTTTCAATAATAAAATATTGTTTAAACTAAATCGGAAAAAGGCAATGGACAATTTGTCTTCCATGTTATTTTTAACTCGAACGATTCATGGTGGATATGATGTTCGTGACAATTCAAGATTGTCACCCACAATTCAAGATTGTCACCCCAATACTATTAAGAATTATTTTTATGATCAGGAAAAGGCCTTCCTACAACATTTGTATAAAATATTATGCTTTTGGTGTATTGTTAGTAAATCAAATCATAGCCACTTGACCGTGAGGTTGTAGGATGTGGGAATGACCATGGCTTGATTTGGTGACATATTCAACTTAAATATAGGCTGCAGGAATAAACTATTCGAAAAGCCAAAGATTAACTTGATATCGTATTCAATAGAAGTTAGATTTTAGACTTAAAACTATGGACTTTTTGCTTCTGCAAATAATGCCAAATGAATGAACTGGAATATTTTCATCATACTTTTAGGTGTAAAATATCGGGAACATGTTCAGGTTGTAAAACTAGGGATCTCTTCTTATAGAGAATATCGGTTTCACGACAGAGCGAAGCTTAACGTCAGAATGTCACTTTAAATTACTTAGATTGCCGTCCATGAAACTTTAATAAAATTGTTCAACTTTCATCGAAAAAGGGGTGTTTTAAGGAGCACCTTTTCTTTTACATTTCTGCTTAAGTACTATCCAATTCTGATTCCAAATCAAACTCGACCAATTTGTGAATCTTGGGTTGAAAATACAAGAAAATTAAATTTTGCTGTGTTGGTTTAAAAATAACCTTTTTAGCTGGAGAATGTTTTGGCAACGATCAGATGATTTGAATTGGAATGTTTCATCGATGACGCTAAAATATCACCTTCAGTGGTCTGTTTATTTTCTAGCTTGACGCTGTTTTGTGTCGAAGCATTTCGTTGATGTCAAAACGTCACTCAGATGCAAAACGACCAATCGGGACAATTGGTACATAGCGTTCTCATACGAAGACCTGTCACATTACTCGGTGTCCGTATTGCATCGTGTGACCTTGCATACACAGAGCAATCGTGGTTTAAACATTAGTACCCATCTGAAACAGATTGAGACAAGGGTTAGTTTCCAGTGTGTGGTGGAATATTGTCACAATTGATGATTAAATAATTCAACGCGCGATAGAAGCATCGGCTAATTCATTATTCCGAGTAGTTGGATGCCGTGTTAGCAGCTATCACTTCCGGTAATGCAATAAGCAATGCATGCTCAAATGTTGATGACGTACACCATTTATACTAACAAATATACATGAATTGCCCACTTTTGTTAATGATCACTGTTAATGTGGTTCTGTTTTATATCACGTTGGCAGATATTTTGTTGTTGGCCCATCTCACAAAAAAACACCCTGCAAACCATATCGATTGAAACGCATGTTTTACGTAAAATTGAGTTGAAAATCAAGTGACAGCGCTACAGAATGGAAACACGGGTTAGACGAATAAGCGTATGTGAGCAGTGAAGTGAAGTTAGTTTAACCCTTTACCTAACTTGAAAAGCAGACGACACTTGCAAACAAAATTCTTGAATAACTAATTTGTTTCATTTTTTGTCTCAAAAACATAGGTTTTGACCCCTCATTGGAATGAGCTCGACGTGCTCGTTCTAAAGAGAGGTCATAACCTATGTTTTTGAGACAAAAAATGAAAAAAATAATAAAAATTAAGTGGCGATTGTTTAGAATAGTGCTGGTCGGTTTTGGCCGTTACGTTGGGTAAAGGGTTAAACAGTGTTCATTTAAATTACAGCAAGGTATCGACATAATAAATAGGAAGTAAGGCGTGTACATTTGCCTTTGACGTTCAGCTGGTAGGATGCTGCGCTTATAGTGGAAAATCATCGACAAGGAATCGGGCGATTGGTGCTTGAGTTTCGAAACATATGTTTGAAAGGACAAAAAATATTATTATATTTCAAAGTCAAATAGGACTTTTACTCTGGTAAAGATTAGTGAATGACACCCACCTAACGTTTTTTAGAATCCACCACCCTCGACGAGCTCGTTCCAAAGAGGGGTCAAAACCTATGTTTTTGAGACAAAAAATGGAAATATAATGAAAATTAATTGGCGATTTTTGAGAATAGCGCTGGCCGGTTTTGACCGTTACGTCTGGTAAAGGGTTAACAGGTCAAATTTGTACTGTACAGATAATAAATGGTTTTGTGTTTGAAATTTATATTCAATTAACAGGGTTATTCAATTAAGATATATCCAATTAAGTGGGCTGTACTGTTACTAAATGTATAAATACGAGTATGCATTCCTACATTTTTTTCCTGATATGGAGCTCAAATTTGGCACTCGGGGATAATGTTGTGCAAGGAGAAATATGGGGTAGATATCGGTCGTCTCCGAATACTATTATTGAGCTTTATTGCCCCAATCTATTCCATGATGAAAATTTTGGGGGTATTATCATGTGCAACGCCATGTAGTTTGATTGGTGGCTTATAATTTCAGCCTATTTGAATTTACTCTTGAGGATCACTCCCAGATATCGGGATTCTTGAACTTCTCTTGTGTGAATACTGTTTGTCTTGGATCATTATTTAACCCTTCACCTAACGTGAAAAGCAGACGACACTTGCAAAAAAAATTCTTGAATAACTAATTTTTTTTCATTTTTTGTCTCAAAAACATAGGTTATGACCCCTCGTTGGAACGAGCTCGACGAGCTCGTTCCAACGAGGGGTCATAACCTACGTTTTTGAGACAAAAAATGAAAAAAATAGTGAAAATTAATTGGCGATTTTTGAGAATAGCGCTGGCCGGTTTTGGCCGTTACGTTGGGTAAAGGGTTAAACTAACGAAGCTAAAATGGTGAGTTTGTAGTCTGGTTAGATGTTTCACAAACAGTATAAAACAAGAAAATTTATTTTTTCAGTAAGTTTCGAAATCTTGAAGAGGGATTCAAAGCGCTCTGGAAAGTCAGTAAAGGAAGAGAATGGTGAAAACTTAACAATGACAACTTATCAACCGAAGTTACAGAATGAATGGTGTCGGTTTATCTTTTGTATGCGAGAAAGCTGTTAAGTTGTCACGAAGAGTATGTTCATTAATATTTTTGCCTACACCCTAAGACTTATGGCTGCAGGTTAAAGATATTTATCTGTCTCCCTTAACAATTGACTCTTCTAAAACAAGTCACTGTTGACATAGACGATGCCATTTTGAAAAGCAGGATTTGAAGAGTTGAATGCGACTGGTCTTAAACACGTTTGCTCCACTGTACATTTATTTTGTTCATTTATTAGGGTTTAACGACACATTAACAGCCATGATCATATCATGTCGGTGACAGTTTTACGGGTGGAGGAAGCCAGATTACCCGGAGAGAACCACCGAGCAACGACGAGCAGATGTCAGCTCTCCAACATAGTAATTCTGAAATCTGCACCGCGGCACAGGCAGGGTTAGATTGGTTGAAGACATGCGTGCCATCGACGTGCAGTACGTCATAGTACACAGTGCCATCGTGCCCTCGTGTAGGCAATCGGAGCTAAGTGCTCAAGGACACAACGCGGAAGCGCGAATCAGTCGCTGAAATGGTCACCCATCCAACTGCTAACCGCGCTCGACGTTGCTCAACTTCGGTGATCTGACGAGAACCGGTTACCGCGACGCCACCGCGCCCCTCCACTGTACATGGGCCCTCCTCTGTTAGTATTTCGATTTATTAAATTTTAAGCAGTAACTGCCAGTACCGTCAACACCCCACCCCCGTCCCTCCCGCCCCAAGGCCAACAATCTACTTCTGTTTGGAATTCGACGTTGTTATGTGCTGTTTGTTTACCCATTTTTTGTGAAGTTTCAAAGCAGACGACAGTTGATACAATGAGATACATCTTCACTCACAAAGATAAATATATATATATTTCATGCTCCAGTTAACGATATTCCAATCAATAAGTATTTAATTTTCCTTGCAAGCACTAAGATATTAACACAATTAATGGAACTATTCAGCGTAATCCAAAAAAAACTTCAGTTGCAGTGAATCTTCATTCATAATGATATTGCTATGGAAAAATTCGATTATTTCACGTTTGGACTGAGAAAACATTTCTTGAGTTGATTGAAAGAAAATGAATGTTTATTGTATTTTTTAAATTCAATCTTCGGGAATATTTTTCTGTTGGTCGCTTTTTCGATCAACTGAAAAATACCAGACGATTCAATATAAACATGGGCGAGGGAGTGCTTAGGGACCAGAGTGTTTCTAGGCCGTGACAGCGTCAATTTCCTTACATAATTGGACTGGTGGCTTGAGCGCTTGCACCGTGGCATGTACGGTAAAACTTTCGGCAGCTGGTTGCCAGTTTACCGTATTTATAACGATAATTTCTTAAAGTGTTGGTTTGAAGTAGAAAAGGGTCCCTCCTGTTAAAATGAGTGAACCATTTGTTCTTGCTTGAACTGCCGACATTTAAAATCATCGGAAGGTATCTCGAGCTCACAGAAAATGAATAAAACAAATTATTCATAACACTAATAGAAATATTTTAACTCTCAATTCTCTTCGCAACAGTGTGTAATACATTGCTGACTATAAATATTTTACTCTATCGAACTGTTGAAAGGAAGCAGGAAAATTACGAACAGGATATATTCTTCCTGTTTACTTGCCGCAAGTCTCTTTTTTGCTTTGGTGAAAGCTCAAATGTTGCATTTCCCACTATGATTTGCATACAAAATTGATAATAAATCAAATCATACGCATGAAATGCAATTTTTTTTTAGTCTTGTTATAGAAAGATGTTCATTTTTCTTGAAAATGGTTATTACTTGCCGGTGGAACCGATCGCAAGGGGAACATTCATTGTTGGAAATTTTATACATGGCTTGAGATATATAGTACTCTTATATTACATTCATCGGAAATCGGTGAATGTAAAATTGTTATTTATGTAAGTGTAAAATGTTCATAGAATGTACTATTGAGCTTAATTTTGTGACGTACCTGTCACATTTGACAACCATGTTTTTTTTAGAGTTTCTCATCATTGTTTCTGTCTTATAAAGTTTCTTGTATATTCACCATATTTTCACCGATATACTAATTAGTGAAAGGCAGAACTAGATCTGATTGGTCAGTACAAATACAATTGACCCTTTACCCAACGTAACTGCCGAAACCGGCCAGCGCTATTCTCAAAAATCGCCAATTAAGTTTCATTATTTTTTTCATTTTTTGGCTCTAAAACATAGGTTATGACCCCACATTGGAACGAGCTCGTCGAGCTCGTTCCAACGAGGGGTCATAACCTATGTTTTTGAGACAAAAAATGAAAAAATTAGTTATTCAATATTTTTTTTTGCAAGTGTCGTCTGCTTTTCATGTTAGGTAAAGGGTTAATTTTAAATTTTCACACTGCAGGAAGCACCCTTCTCCGCCTTTGTTCTGCTGAAAAAATAGTTGCCATACACCGGGATGAATTTATGAACAGTTACGGAATATTTTGTATGAACATATAATGTTCCGTCAAGTAAATATTATCAAATCCACCGACTCTACAACTTCTGTGTAGACTTATCATATAAAATCACATCATAGCTCCAGTATACACAGTATATACTAGCGGAATAAAGACACCCAAGTTTTTTTCTGTGGAAATATTTCAAATGTGTTATGGATGATTATTTCGTTGTTTGGATTTTGATGTTAGTTCTTCATTACTGATTAAATTTGACAAGTTTTGTTATCTTAACACAGACGGCATTTGCATGGATAACGTTCAAACATGGGTACCCTACGCCATTTCCTGGTCAAAATCAATAGCGGGTGAGCCCACCTCGTTGTTTGGGGTGTTGACGCACTTCCTCATTCTTCTGTCCGGCCCGTCCCACAAATGCTCGATCGGGGACAAATCTGTACCGTATGGTAGTCAGTCGAGGACTAGGACATTGTTTTGGTTGCGGAAGTTACGACAAACCCTAGCAATGTGCGGCCCTCTGATTATCCGGCTGCAGTGTAAGGTTACGAGCATGGATAAGTGGAAGTACGTGAGGCATGAGGGCCTGATCCCGATATCTTACGGCTCTAAGATTGCCCTGGATGACCACGAGAGGTGTTTTCACGCCATGAGAAATCCCCCCCCCCCCAAAACCATAACAGACCCTCCCCCCGAATCTGTCGTTTTCCTTAACGCACACGTCAGAATATCGTTCACCTATCCTTATCATCTTCGGACATTCACGGCATTTTGCTTTTTGAGTTGCAATGAAATGTTGTGCAATCGATGTGTACTGTTCAAAACTTCGATTTGGTTTGGTTTTCAGGGCTATTGCGTGGGAGTGCTCGAGTGCACGCTTTGTTGAAACATCTGTTGAAAGCATGCAGCGTCGCACCTGGTCATGGTTGACTGAATTTTAACCAAAGATACTTTAGACAGTACACTGAGGTAGCTGCGTGTCGAATTTTACTACATTTGGTCTACGGATAAAAAAATTATATTACCAAAACTGAACTTGCGTTTCGTTTTTCCGTCAGTCTATGCTTAAACAAAACATAGTGAAGTGTGTACTGAACTCCGACTTGGTTTAAGCATTGTGGTCTATACTCATTTTTATCAAAGTTGTTTTTACTATTTATGTATTTTTTACAAAAGCAGTGTCTTTAAATATTCGTTCTTTAGACAACCTCCCAACTAGTGTATTTCGTAAATGTAGTTTAGGAGTGGGCCGTTTATAATCTATAAATAACTACCATCTTTTACAAGATGATAAATACTGACAGACATTGCTAAACAAAGTTTAGGAGCAAATACATACAGCTCCTCAGAGTCACGGGTCAAAGCACCAGTCGTAAACAGTTGCGAAAAAGTCTAAACTGTTGTTTGGAGAAATAAAGATCAAACAGCTGTGCACAGGAGTACCAAGAACACAAACACAGATGCAGACTCACGGGCATTTTTTATCATTTATTCAAACTGAATATTTCTCAACTTTTTCACAATTTTATTTATTTATTTATTGGGGTTTAAGGTTACATACTTATGCACAATGGCTAATCGTGATCGTGACAGTTTTACGGGGGTGGGGGGGGGGGAGCAGCCGGAGAGAACCACCGAGCATCGACAAGCAACATCGACAAGCAACTGTCAGCTCAACATTCTAATTCTGTTCAAGCTCCGCTCAAGCAGGGTTGCAGCGGTAGAAGAAATGTGCTTCATCGACGTTCAGTACGCCTCAGTACACGACGTCATTGTGCCCCAATGTAGACAACCTGGATAAAGTGTCTTGCCCAAGGACACAACGCGGGTCGTCCCGGACGGGGATCGAACTCGGGGCCTCTGCCATAGAAGTCCAGCAGTCTACCACTGAGCCACCGCGCTCCAAACTTCTTCACAAAGCCTGGAAATTTATCCAAAGACGAATCTCGTGATTCTCAACGACGAATATTTGTGAAAACCAATTACCAATATTCTTCAACTCTTTGCACCCTTATGGTGAGCTCTGTCTAGTGTTCAACCGATGACCGGAACCGCCCACCCCAATCGGCCTATTGTGGGCAATCGGATGACAACAGCAACGGCTTTTGGAACATTAGTTCAACCGATTGTTGCCAAGCATCTTTTTGTGATGATTCATTAACCACATTTTATTATCTTCTGCAATTGTTCAGTTGTTAATGTAAAATAAAATTATGTCAATGATACCATTCAATAAAGATGAAAAACAACCACAATGTGTATTCTTAATTTCTCTAGACGCCCCTTCACGCGTTATACAAGTTCAACGACATGTGAAGCTTACTATTGAGCGTACTTGCTGCAATCGCCATTTCAAACCGGAAAAAAGTGAAGGTTGCACTCCACTGATTCAGGTCGCAGTAAAATGACCAGTCGCACACTCTTGGGCGGTACACATGGCTCTGAGAGCCACGTGTACCGCCCAAGTGTGCGCGTCTGGTCATTTTACTGCAACCTGAGTCAACGACGTTAAACACTCTGAAATATGTTCAATTTAATGTAGATCCTTCAAGCCTCGACTAGTCTAGTAGTGCACAGTATTGCAATCGGAATCGCCGAAGTGTGAGCTCAAGCTCAAATAACCGGTAATCGGTCAACAGCCATTTTTGGTAATCGGCTGAACACTAGCTCTGTCAAATAGGATTAAATTCGTTAACTTCTAAACCAATTATGGGAAAGATTTGCTAGCTAATTTTTTTTCTCATCGGCGTGTAGGTAGGGCTGCAAGGTATATCGATAAACCGATAAACACCGACATTCAAACCAATATCGATTGAATACCGGTGTAATTACAAAAATATCGGTTAATCGTCATTATTTATTTACCCACAATTTCATTTTCAAGATGTCTTAAGTTTTAACTGCAGCCCGAAAGAATAATTTTATCCCTGTACCCAAGGAATAATCCGCACGTGCCCGCGTAATATACAACTTCAGCAGTTGAAAACATAATTTTCAACAAAACTTTACCACATGACCCCCATTGGAACGAGCTCGATGAGCTCGTTCCAATATGGGGTCACATGACATTGTTTTGTTGAATTTTTTGGAAAATTCTGATAAAGTATTATTCAAAATAAGAAACTTTCTTATCGTCTGCGTTGGGAAAAGGTGTTCGAACCGCATCATTAAGGCGTATTGATTTGTTCCGACTGTGATGCCTCAAGTCTCGATGTGGTACTTGTGTTCAGATATCTGAACAGTTTTCGATACACCGGTATACTGCGGTATTTTTTTTTAATACCAATACCGGTATTCAGTTTTGAATATCGTGCAGCCCTACGTGTAGGTAGTCAATTACCATTTATTACGAGAAAACTTTCTGTTGGTTGTAAATTATGACGACATTCATTGACTATGAAAAATAGTATCAACAAGACACAAATACTTGATCTAAACTATAAGGTTCTATTGCGTGCGGTTGAACTACATCTTTTCTCATTCAAGGTGTAACATACTGCTCCGTGGGTTTTTAACGACTCTCCCAGAATATTTGTTTAAATGTGAATCATAATTTTCGTTATTGTTGAGTGTTTTGTTATTCTATTTCCTTGCTTATCCATTATTTTATGAACCTAAATTGGTTCCAATTACTTTTAGACATCGGGTCGCTAACGATAATTTATGTCATATTGTGTTGGATATTATTCTTTGTCTATATAGTTGGCTTGAATTTTGGTCTAAACTGTACTCTAAGCAATAAAAGACTACATCCGTCGTGCGACTGCCGAAAACTTGAAGGAGATTGTTTACCAATAATTATTTTCCCAGGTAGGAATATCACCGATAGAAACATTTGACATACAAAGAGTTAAATTCCAGATTTTTGGTGACTTTTCAAATTAGTTTTCCATATACAAACTCTGTGCAGCCAGAGCAAAACATTCTTCCAGCTATGTTATCCTTCCGACCTCCTCGCGGCACAAAACCAAAAAACAGTGTTTGTTTCAAATAATAGATTAGTGTTGATTTAGCCCGCGACACCATTTAATATAAGCAGTATTATTATGAGGCTCATATTGTGATCCTCAGAGGTAAAGGAATTATCACGAGCGATATTATATCAAAGTCTCTGTTACACATTCCCAGTTTCTATGAATATTGCTTTGTTGTAATGGCTTTTATCTTGTCATTTCAGCTTCCTCCTGTCAGTATACTGAAATATCTAACTGTGCTGATGAATTATTGTGAAGAAGTTCGCTGTTGGAAAGCAACCAGAAAGCACAGCTCAGCACTGCAGCATATCACATGGTTTCCAGTAGGTTTTAAAACCTCCTAATTGTTACAAGAGCTGTCTACAGCAGATGTTTTTTAGTATAGTAGACTGTTATGAGATTATTTGCAAAAGGTTAATAGATGGACGAATTGAAGAAATGTAATATAATTTACGCAATATTAAACTGGTTCAAACTTTCACGTACCCGGCAATTTTCTAAACAAAAGAAGAATTGCAGGGTCCAATTTACCTTTACCCCACACAAGTAGTGGATGGTAGTTTCTTTAACACCCAAAGAGATTTATTTTTTTGCTTCCACATCACGCCTTATGACTTTTCGGGTTTGATGAATACATTACTGTGTCGTCGTGGGAGCAGATTTTAGTGGTCAATCTAGAAGAAATGGTTAAAAAACAATATTTGGTGATATTTTGTTCAGAAATGCTTTAGGAAAAGCATTCGTAAAACCCGCTACTATCCTCCTTAAGGAAAATTTCTTCTGCAGTTGAAACATCGGGAATTGTCGGAGCTAGTATTGTGGTGCGGTCGTTGGAGGGTTAGACCTTGAAGAAATTGCCATCATGCTAGATTTGGTGTGATGCTGTGCAAAAATGTCCCTCAAACGACATGCGCCGCTATTTTTAACACGTGTGATTTATACGCTGCACAAACAACGCCACATAAATGTGAAAATTAGTATTTCATGCACTGATTTGATAGTGTTTCCATTAAGTGTTTTATAGAAAATTGGATACCAATAAATACTTCAGGTAGACCAACACATCTGTTTTCCAAGGTATTAGTAATAATCGCGGTAACCTTACACAGAAATAATTCGGATCATTCAGTTTCAACATTATTTTATTTCTAAACTGTTTTAAAACAGACCATCATTACAAGAGGCACACAATATAGCACAGATTATTACTTGAAAAGGATATATCAGGTAATACATTCACAGGTTGTCTGCATTAGTGCAGTAAGTACACAGCATGGTGATTTACAAATGGAGGTAAATTTTTATAATGAACAAAGAGGTGAATGTTTATAATGGACATAGCTATATGGATTTGTTTCAGTAGTTTCAGAGAGGTTTACGTTACAACATACATATTTAGTGCGTAGTTGCATTACAATAGATGCGGAAACGGTGTTCGGAGTCCTATCGGTTGGATGGAACTACCAAAAGAAGGTTCCAGATTACTTGATTCTGAAACACAAAATAGAAAATGAGAACTCGCGGTTATTTCGCCTAAGCAGCACAAGATGGCACGTTATGAGTGTCTCCAAATTTATCACTTGCCCAAAAATGTCACTATCCTGTCCCGCGAGTGAACCCAAACAACATCGGTTCAGTAAATGAAAGACAAGCAAAGCAAAAATAACAACTAAAATACAAAAAACGCAAAATGAGGATAAGAAAACATAGGCAGAAGGAACAAGGGAAACAGAAAAGGAGAGAATGGAAAGGAGGAAATACCTATGATGGATAAGTGGTGAAGGTCATTTGTTCTTATGCTGTTTTTATTATCAAACTAGATCGGTGGGCACCACGGAAAGCTATTCAACTTGCCACAGGGGAGCGCGGTGGCTCAGTAGGTAGAGGTGCAGGCTGCAAGCTGAGAGGTCCTCGGTTCGAATCCCACCTGCGGCAACCGCGTTGTGTCCTTGGGCAAGACACTTCATCTCCATTGCCCGCGTGGGGGCACGATGACGCCGTGTACTAAGGCGTACTGCACGTCGATGGTACGCATGTCTTCAACCAATCTAACCCTGCCTGTGCTGCAGTGCGGAGTGACGATGTTGGGGAGCTGGCAGCTGCGCGTCGTTGCTCGGTGGTTCTATCCGGGTACTCCGGCTTCCTCCACCCGTAAAACTGTCACGGTCATGATTAGCCATTGTGCATAAATATGTGACCTTAAACATCAATAAATAAATAACTTGCCACAGCACTATATTCTACCGGCACTTTTATGTTCCGTATGAATGAAGTACCTTGTCCACAAACTCAGAGGTGACAAACTTGACTCTTCATATGTTGTTTAAAATTTACCATTTGCTTCGATGTTTCTGTGGAGGCACTGAAATATTGCAATCTTAATTTCGGAACCGTATTTTACCCCTGCATCCTGAAGAATATTTGAATCAATGTGATAAGGTATGAGTTCAAGCGTTTGTCTTTTTATACAGGTTTAAAGCTGGCGCTTGAATAAGAAATGATCGGTTGTTTCCAGCTCTTTGCAGTTACCATGAAGCGAACTTGTTAGGTGATTGTTGAAAAATGTCAGGTGTGCGGTATGGAAATCGGGAACTGAAGGGAAAGTAATAGGTGTGAAATAAACATTCGCAAAAAATATTTTAGGATTCTAATTCCTTGTCACCAATGTCTTAACCATTTACCTAACATGAAAAGCAGACGACACTTGCAAACAAAATTCTTGAATAACTAATTTTTTTCATTTTTGTCCCCAAAACATAGGTTATGACCCCTCATTGGAACGAGCTCAATGAGCTCGTTCCAAAGAGGGGTCATAACCTATGTTTTTGAGACAAAAAATGAAAAAATAATGAAAATTAATTGGCGTTTTTTTTGTGAATAGCGCTGGCCGGTTTTGCCGTTACGTTGGGTAAAGAGTTAAACGAAGAGGCTTTGAAGAATCAATTTTGTTTCTGTCTGTGTGAGAGGACTGTGCATGCGTTTAAGGGTTAGTGTTTTAACGTGTTTGAGGGTGTGCGTGTGTTTGGATAAGGATGGGTGTTGTATGAGCTTGTTGTGCGAGGAGATGAGAGTATGTGTTTGGTTTTGTATTGCGCAACCATATTCTACAACCACGCTGTTCAGTGATAAAAATGAAAATACAAATTTTGTAGCTATTCCGTAAAAATAATGTGTGGATTACATTTTATAACAGCTGAAAGTTTAAATATCTATTCTCATATAATAAACAACAAATTATTACAGCAATAAATTAAGTTGGGTTGTCACATTCCGTTTCGTCAGCAGGACCCGATCGAACATGACAATTACGGCGTCTTGTTTGATCTGGCTGACCTGATCTCGTCAATTCGATGTAATGCGATGACTCAGTTGAACAAGTTCTCAAACTACCGGTCAAATGTTGTAAGGAATTCGACGCTGTTATGGCTTGGAACCAATCTAGCCTTTAAATAGTAGATCGCCTATGTTTGGATTCACTGTCTGGAATATTTCAGTTGGACGGAAAAACTAACCATAGGTTCGCTATTCCGACCAACTGAAATATTCCTGAAGATTGAATCTGAAAAATATCATATACATTCATTTTCTTTGAATCAATGCAAGAAATGTTTCTCAATTGAGACTTGATTTAGAAGAAAGTTTAATGAATTTTCAACACCAGACAATGGAACCAATTACGAGAGTGTTTTGTCTCTTATATGTACACTGAAGGGGTGAGAAACGGGATTTTTATCCACGGGAATAAACAAAAAGGGGACGTAACTGGCCGTTAATGCGTAGCTCTGTTTCTTTTACTGTAGCTGACAGATCCATATTTTGTTAACACTGTGGTCTCGAAGATATATGGTTGGTTTCCAGTGTCGGTTTCTATCGGGAAACAAAAATGATAAATACCAAATCAAAAGTTATTTTGTCGGATCTTGTAGTCCTGCCAATATTCTATTGATATTGGTCACCTGTAAATCCCTTTATAACCTCCGCATGATGTACGGACAATTACACAACAGCAACGGCTTTACTGGAGCAAAGTTGTAATTGGTTGTTTTGTACAGAAATAGATTATCTATAATCATTCAATCATTAGCTACCTTGATTATGTTTTTTCTTTGATGTTTTCGAAAAATTTATTTCCATTGTGTTAGGTAATAGATGGGCAAATGGCGACAATTAGTATGGCAAATTGATATTCCAAACAATACCAATCAATTTTCCAGCTCAGTATTCAGCATAATGGAGAACGGGAAAATGTAAAATGCATCTGTCAAACACGTGACAAGGTCGTAAATTTAATGAAAAAGCTTATTATGAGTACACATACATGCTATTGCGTGTTCGAAAATAACCGACTACCGTGCTCACATATACTGAGTCCAAAAAGAAAGTATAATAAACTATGATGAGCAATTTTTTTAGTTTTATCGACTTTAACCCCAAGCAAATTATTGTAAATTCATATTTCGAGTCTAGCTGTATGAATTTGCACAATTTCATGTTCTTACTGTTGCCAGCGTCACGTCAGGACGTCGCAATTCCGCATGGGGTGAAATGAAAAGTTCACACATGCAGTCAATAGCATGTATGTCCACCGTTTGCTTCTTGGATGGCAAGACATCGACGGCGCATGGGCCTGATAAGTCTCTGGGTGTCACCCTGTGATATTGCGTTCCACTCTTGCCTTAGAACATTACGTAAATCGCCTAACGTCTGAAGATCAAGAAGTCGTACTCGACGGTCCAATTGATCCCAAAGATGCTCGATTGGCGACAAATCTGGCGAAAGTGGGGGCCAGGAAAGAAGTTCGATGCTCTGCTCCTCAAGAAAGTCACGACAGATACGCGCCACGTGACATCGAGCATTGTCTTGCTGGAATAACTGCAATCCGACGTTAGCGTTGAACAACGGGACAACAACAGCATTCAGAATTTCGTCCCTATATCGCTGTCCATTCAGATCACAATGGATGAAGATCAACTGCGTTCGATGGTGCAAGGACATTCCTGCCCAAACCATTACAGTACCCCCGCCGAAACGGTCGCATTCCCGCAAGCAAGCATCAGAAAACCGTTCTCATCGCCGGCGATAAACTCTTGCCCTACCAGAAGCGCGCCGTAGACAAAATCGTGATTAATCACTAAAAAGAACTGTGCTACAACGCTGCTGAGTTCAGCGAACATGCCGACGTACCCATTCCATTCTAATGGTGCGATGACATTGGGTAAGGATTGGCCCGAGGTATGGGCGCCTACTTCGGATGCCGTGTTCAGCGAGTCTGTTGCGGGCAGTTTGTGCACTGATTCTATTGTTAGTTCTACCAGGAGTAATTGCTGCTGTCCTCGTCACCGGAAGGAAGCGATCCCGCAAGTGAGACGTCCTGATATGTCGGTCTTGTGCGGGGGTCGTAACTCTTGATCGAACGGAACGCGGTCGGTCGGCAGTAGATCCAGTGGTTCTATACCTTCCAATGAGACGGTAAATAGTTGCCACAGTGACCCCGAATTCAGCAGCGAGCTCATCTGGAGGTATCCCAGCATCATGCATACCAAAGGCAAGCAACTTCTGATTTTCGGTTAACCTTGGCATTTTTTTAAAATATGTCGGAAGACAAAAACTAGCGTGTTTTCTCAATAATCCCAGGCCCTCTAGCACAACATAACACAAAGAAAATCGTCGGTCACCCATTCAATTTGACATTCTCGGGTAGCACGTGCTATTTTGAAATCCGTAGCAAAATTGTACACGGCTGGGTGGACAACAACAACATGCCATTAAACTCTTTGCACGACTTCTTGTCCACAAATACGCAACATTAGAACTATTATATTTCATCCTTTATGCTATTTTTCACATTTGTTCCTATTATACTTTCTTTTTTTGACTCAGAATATACGGAAATGGATGAGCTGGTAATTAGTCAGAAGGAGTGGGTCAAAAGTGTTCCATTCCCGACTCAAGTTGTTAAAATTGGTGACACATGCACACTTTCGATTTGAATTCTGCACATTTTTCGAGTTGTTCAGAACGAAAGTCGGAAGATCGCTGTACATCTATGGTGGTATTTAGGTAGGAACGTATAGGGCACGATGGTGTGCAATTGGATTTCCCTAAAATTAGAATTTCTGAGGTGGCCAAACGGAAGTCATCAACCGAGGAAAATGGGGAAAATTGGGGCTTTTGGGGGTTTTTTTAAATGTAGATAATCATTGAACAATTATCTTAACCGCTTCTATTAGCTGATATTTGTTTAACCCTTTACCTAACATGAAAAGCAGACGACACTTGCAAAAATAATTCTTGAATAACTAATTTTTTTCATTTTTTGTCTCAAAAACATAGGTTATGACCCCTCATTGGAACGAGCTCGATGAGCTCGTTCCAACGAGGGGTCATAACCTATGTTTTTGAGACAAAAAATGAAAAAAATAATGAAAATTAATTGGCGATTTTTGAGAATAGCGCTGGCCGGTTTTGGCCGTTACGCTAGGTAAAGGGTTAACTAAATCTGAAGTTCTAATACCTATATTTAATATAAATTTATTGAAGCGTGCCAAAAGCTCCAAGTTTGAAAGAGCATCATGGTAGGGATATTCTATATGTTCAACGCCACAATTCAAATTTGGACTAGGAAGACCCCACTCCTTACTTTTGACTTTCAACAAAACATTTTAAAAAAAACCCGAAGAGCACGACTATAGAAAGCTAGAAACGTAGTCTCATTCGAGATTCCAGAAGGTCCCTGACGTTTGAAAAACCCATATGTATTTAAAAGATAACAGATACATCATTTGTCCTAATTATCTTAATGCTGGTACAGTTCATCAATCAATGTTGATAAGTTTTACTCCAATCGCGTTGCGCTGTTAGCACTGAGACTTTAAACAGGTAACCCGACATTTTCCTGAGGACATTATGCACTGACACTATGTTGCAGGTCATTTTGCTGTCTCAAGGAATCAGATGGGTTAGGAAAAATTTTAATTTTATAGTAAATGTCCCTTCTTATTATACCTACCACAATTATTTACAACATAGAACAGGCTCGCACTACAGTAGAAGTCCATAACTTGGAAGTATACTCTCTATTTTGTTCTTTCCAAAGCGATTTGCGAAAGAAAAGTAGTGCAAAAGCACAAAGAAAAAATAAGCCAAAACTGGGTCGAGTGCTATCGGCATACACCCCGTAGGGGACAATATTCTCTTTACTAATCCACTGCTATCCGGTACCAGTGAGCAGTTATGTGATCAGTGGGGAGGAAGGATGCTTACCCGAATAAGAAAACGAGAGGGCCTCCAGGTAAACAATTGTGATAGGTATAATAAGAAACGAAATTTACTATAAAATTTAAATTTCTTATCAATCTACCTCACAATTGTTTACAATAGGCTGAATAGACAATAGGAGGCAGGAATCACATAACCAACCCCCACATAACCCGACTGCGCTGGAACCGTGGACAGAAGAAGAGTACGCAAGGCCTTTAAAACCATCGCATCACAAACATTGAAATAGACAATGAGAGATGAGGCGTGTATGATCATGTGTGACACAGACAGAAAGGTCAGTAACAAAGCACAAGGCCGGAAATGACCCTGCAAGAAAAGCCTAATGGCTAGGGTTGATAATAGCCTGAGCAGAAGAAAGAGGCCCTAAAGAAAAGGTCCTCCGACTGCTCTTGCAACTGACGCAGGAAGAAGGTGGAGAAAGTAGAAGCGTTTCCCCAGTAGGCTGCCTGCATAACGTATGACAACTTGACGGAGTTAGCATAACGTCAGGAGGTAAACAATTCATGCACCTCGTGGGTAGAAATGCGATTGGTAATATAATCGTCACTCGCCAAACGAGTGTATGACGCTCGAATAGCAAGACAAATCTATCTAGAAATGGATTGAAGACAGATCCTCTGTCGACCAGGAATCAGAGACAGAAAGAATCGCTGCCTTTCCGAATAAACTGCGTCAACTTGAAATAAATGCGAATTGCACGAACCGAACAGAGCAAAGGGCGATTACCATAACCTAAAGGAAGAGCCCTGGTACAGATAGGAGGCGGAGTAGTGTCTGGTATCTGATTATTAGCCAGAAAGGAACAATCAGTGGTAAAAGTAACACTGTTGGCGGAGCTCCTGAAAAAGGCCGGATCAACCGAGAGGGCGTGAAGCTCACTAACTCTCCAGGCTGAGGCAAAAGCCATTATAAAGAGTCGTCTTGTATGTGAGAAAACGCATATCCACCTGGGATAATGGTTCGAACGGCGCCCCCTACCCCACGCAAGCAAAAGCAGCACCCAAGAGAGATTTCATCTTTGGTCAGCTGCAAAACCCTAGGTCTTTATAAAGAAAAGTGCCGAATAAGCGTGGAGGGGTACTGATTAGCGCCGATACGACGCTTCCCCCATACGAAAAGGTCTCCGAAAGCACAGACCTGTACCTCTTGATGGTAACAGGTGGGAGACCCCGAGAATCAAACAGATATACCGGAAACACCACAATCTGTGTAATCGAAGGGTTGGCATAATCAACAGAATGATCAGCACACCATCGACAGAAGTCACATAGGCTAAACCAGCGGAGAACCGCCTTGAAGAAGAAAAGCACCCCATTACTCGTTTCGAAAAACCTCTACGGAGGAGACAGGACCGGACAAAAGACATGCATGAAAGCACAATGATGGCGGGTCGACATTAAACCTCCTCAGGTGACCTTGACAGACAAGGTCGTGACGTAGAGGGAGACGCACCGGAACCGCCACCTACCTAGAGCGTAGCTGATTGAACAGTTCCCGCTGAGGCGACAGGGGAGTGATCAGAATGATTCGACAACTGCAGGTTCGTATCTTGGTCAGAACACGAGGCAAAATCGGAACCGGCGGAAAGGCGTAGCGTCTAGTCCGTTTCAAACAAGTGACAGAGCGTCTACGGCGAAAGCCAGAGGATCTGGACACGGGGACACGAAAGTGTTGACCTGATAGTTCCAACAGGTCGCAAACAGATCGATGTGGGGACGTCCCCAGAGATTGCAAAGCGGCAGGAACACTGGTATGTGAAGCATCCACTCGGTGGAAAAGACCCTGCCCTGTCGGGACAGGGAGTCGGCTAGGGCGTTCAGACGATCGGGAATGTGACGAATCACCACACCGGCATTGACATCCTGAGCAAGCAGTAGAAGATCCCGAGCCAATTCATAAATGAGAATCGAGTGCGTGCCGCCCTGGTTCCGAATGTAAGCGACCACTGTCGAATTGTCGGCCATCAGAAGAACCTGACGATTTGAAAGGTGGGGGATCCACTTCCGGAGACTCAGAAGAACAGCAAGAAGCTCCTGGTTGATGTGAAGAGCTGTTTGATTCTGGTCCCATACACCGTAAAGGGAAAGACCTAGAGGATCCAACGTCGCGCCCCATCCGAGATCGCTGGCATCTGCCGTCAGAACACGATCGGACGCGGGCAAATCCAACGGAACTCCCTGCGTAATCCACTGAACATCCATCCAGGGAAGAAGATGACGACTGAGAGATGCTGGTAACTGGAGTACCAGATCCAGAGGATCGACATTCGGCCTCCAACAACTGAGCAGAAAGTGTTGGAGAGGTCTGACATGCAGCCGACCTAGAGGAATGAGATCCGTCACCGAACCACAGAGACCGAGCAGTCGGAAAATACTCCAAGATATCCCTGACGTGGACTAGGTCAGAGTCAGAGTGAAAGCCAAGCGAATCACTGCCCTCGCCCCGGAACCTCCACCGTATTCAGATGAGTACGGAAGTCCATCCTCAGATTACAAAACGACTGAGAAGGGACCAGGTCCGACTTCTCCTCTGAACCCTAGCGACGAAAGCAGGTCTAACAGTGTGTCGATATCGGACCCCAGAAGAGCAGCACCTCTGGATGATGTCGTCCAGATAAGCCGAATTAGTCACCCTGGACTGTATGCGATACAAGGCTATCACATGAGACACCAGTCGGGTGCAGACCCAAGAAGCCAGGTTAAGGCTGAGAGGCATGGCCTCGAACTGGTAAACTCGCCGCAGAAAAGCGAACCTGAGATACCTTGGCGGTGTCCAACGAATCGGAACGTGAAAGTAAGCGTCTCGAAGGTCGATGCTGGAAGCGAAATCTCCCTGTCGAATGGACCGGCGGACAGATCTGAAAGTCATGATGAACTTGGGAGCAATGTTTGGCTGGTTCAGGATACTCAGATCGATAACCGGTCTGAGTCGGTCGTCCTTCTTCGGCACCAAGAACAGGCAGGAATAAAATCCCACTGAATAAATGTTCTTCACGATCTCGCCCCCTTTGACAGGAGATTGTCTATCTCCGTGATCAAAAGTTCCCGACGTGACCCGTCTGAAGGAACTAGGGTTGAACGCGGCATCTGTGGCAGAGTTAGGTACCTCCGCAAGGATATCCGAGGAGGACCTTCATTTTGAGCCCTGCGAGGCCCGTGAGAGGAGAACCCACCTACTCTTCTAGTAGAAGGATCCTGAGACCTCTCTCTGTTCTGTCGGCGCTTACCCTTACCACGCGAGTAAGAGGAAGAAGCAGAGACAGGAGGATCAACCCTTGGCTTCGCGGCAGACGAAGCAGACGGTAGCTTGTTAGGCTTGGAATGGCCCCGGCATCCAACAGAAGGCGGATCAAGCTGGCGAAGCAGCAGCTGATCTTTGGAATGACGCAGGACGTCATCCCGGACCGTCGCCATGGAATCATGGAATAGACGAGGATCCACCAAAGAAGCGGATCGAAGAGCAGCAGCTGCACCCCAGAAAGGGAACGGGTAGTGTCCCGCACTGCGTCCCGGCGAACTCATTCCAGATGAGCCCGTGTTACAGGCATGCGTGTGAGTAAGGTCCATGAGCGCCTTAGAAAGCCAACGAAAGGAAGCCTTACGTCGTCAAACTTTTTTGGATGCAGATAAGCAGCTAAGGCAGAGACGACATGATCAGAGAGAGATAGCAAGCCCAACGTGGACTCCAAAGTCGCCATAGGAATAGCGGCCGACTTGGGCTTGGAAAGCCCGAGGGAGGAGGAGTCCTGATCGAAGACCGTCAAAGTCTGGCAGAACGACGGATTTGGCGGATTCGTAGGAACGATAAAGCACAGGGGGCAAAAAGGTATCAGCCCTAGTGAAGAACAAAGCCTTCAGAGCCTTGAAACTCAGCGTAGAGTCCAATGCTGCCAAAGCTTCGACCACCAGTACCGACTGGTACGGTCGAATGCGCCCAGAAGCAGGTTGATCCACAAGCTGTAGGTGCGCGACCAACGATCGCGGCCTGGCTGAAACACCCGGCTGGTCTGACGGTTTAAGCTCCGGAAGGAACTCAAACACAAAGTCAAGAGCCGCCCCAAGTCAAAAGACTGATGGCTCTCAATGCCAGGTGTGTCTGACCTATCTTCAGATTCGGAAGACACATAGCCCACCACGGGCATACAGCCGAAGCCTTCCATGGTGTAGGAACACCAGGGGATCAGAGAACGGTCTGCTACCAATCGCTGGAGGCGGCGCCGCCGAGGGCACCCGCAAACCACCAGTATCCCCTCTGGAGGCAACGGGAAGGCTCATGGAAAGGACCTGCGAGAGTAAGGAGAGGGTCTCCCTAAGCCCATGGCCCGAATCTGCAGGTCCGACGTAGGAAGGACCAGGCAAAGTGGCTTCACACCTGACCGTCTTAACCATCGAAGGGTCATGATCCTCAGGAACACCCGACGCGGAACGACGGGTGCAGCCGACACATCCGAATGCAGACGCTGATAGGGGTATGAATACCTCGAGGATCTGGAGTGTGGGAACACGGAGAGTCGCCGCGGACCTCTGAGAGACAGAAAGTCCAGGCTGCACAGATTGCGCTGGTCCTGCTAAACTTGCCAAAGGGCAAGAATGCGTGGACGGAAGAACCACCACGGACATCTCAATCCAAAGCAAAACCTGCTTGGTCCGACGGAAGGGAGACCGAAACAGAGGAACCGGCAGACAACCCCGTCCGACTTCGCCGAGCTGAAGTCAGGGAAAATTTAGGCCAAGAACCCACGTCCAATGAAGCAGAACTCCCTGCAGACCTCTGCACACAAAACGGAATGAAACTGCTGTGGAATTACGGACTATACTCAACGACGTATGAAATGGGCAAATACAGTTCGGAGTCATTTGCTATTCAGTCCTTTTTCGGACTTGCATTAAAGAATTCTTACGTTCTTAATTCCTGTGATGTCATGAGAAATGCCCGAGTACTCAAGTGTTCGCACAACGATTCCGAACTATTACAGACGAACGTTGTCTAGTACTACTTGACAGGGTTCGTTTTGGCGCGAACAACTTAACAGTTTCTTCGAATACTCTTCGTAAATCTCGACAATCGATATCATATTCAATGCAGCAATGGCCGTGGAAAGCGGTTATAATTCGGGGATGGACATTTATGAAAATGGGTCATCTATATAAGAACAAGAAACATACGTCATTTTTACAGCCCCCCCCCCCCCCCCCTTTTTGCGAAACGCCTCATGACTTCCATAGCACATGCAGAGAAATAACCCATTTCAAACCCCAGTAATTGTGAATGATTGTGGAACCTATTCACGTCTTTTCAAGTTCTAAAAACGGGAAATGTCTGTTTGGGTTTTGAAAAGTGTGAGAGACATCGTTATGTATTTACTTTTAACAGTAGGTGCATTTAAATTTTTAACATGCTGATCGAAATGTGCATACAAATGGAAAACAAATGCAACAGACGCATTTTAACTGTCTTTACATCTGTGTTATTGCTGTTACTGATGTTTTGTCACGCTTATCTGGCACAAGTGTTATAATCTATTTTCAACATAGGTCTAAAGTCTTTCTTTTCCATGAAAATCATAGATGGATATTATTAGTTACCCCGTGTCTGATCAGGTGGTACGGGTTTTTACCTACCCGAAGCCAGACGTATCCCATGAAGCCGAAGGCCTCATGCGATACGGCTGTTTTCGGGTAGGTAAAAACCCGTGCCACCTGATCAGACACGGGGTAACGAATTTATCTATTGACTTTCCGTTTTTGAAGTACAATCTATTTCATGTGTGAACACACACAGCATGAGATCTTTTATCTTCCATTGTTGAGCCATACAGGTTTCTGTATAAATATAATAAATTGATTTCGATGAACGCGTCTTCTACGGGGTATGGACAGTTTGTAGATTTCGAAACGAGGCTTCCACTGGGTATGGGAAATTTGTCAGTGGCTGGGCGGACGTATCGTGGGTTGCAATGAATATGGTCTCATACCACGTATCTATCAACCAATCAAATCAAAGAATTCACTTTAGTCAATAGATAATAAAAGCTTCCCATTATTATGAGTTGTTGTCGCACATTTGGGAATGTATTCTCATCGGACATTGGATTTTTTATTGCTTTATTTTTTGGCCTCTTTACACGTGAAGGGTCATTACTAAACCCCTTTCACATCGACGTTGAAATATAACAATTTCAAGTATCAAATTTTCCCCATAATTCAACTAGGAATTTAACCGTTCCAATCTTGTATGGCAGACCTTTTCGAGCTCTGTCAAATATTATGAATTGGTTAACCCTTTACCTAACACTAAAAACACACGACACTTGCAAAAAAAATTATTCCAACGAGGGGTCATAACCTATGTTTTTGAGACAAAAAATGAAAAAATCATGAAAATTAATTGGCGATTTTTGAGAATAGCGCTGGCCGGTTATGGCCGTTACGTTGTGTTAAATTCCTAGTTGCCTTGTGAGAAAAATTTGCTACATGAAATGTGGGTATTTAGACATCAGTGTGCAGAGAGTTAAGAAAGATAGTCGCAATTCGAGGCGTTAAGTACTCTTTATATATAAATGGCAACTGGTAAGAAGCAAACACTAAGAGTTAAAGAGATAATCTTCTTAACGCGGTCAGAGAAAACGAGACCATCGTGCCTTCGATTGGTTTCTTTGATGACTTCATTACGTTGACAGTATAAAATGAAGCCGTCTTAACGAGGACAAACAACTAATGAATCAATATACATTCCCAGCAAGTGTATGCCTACAATACAAACACTTTAATTACACAGACACCCTCCTGCTATTTCTGTGTGGACAGATACTTTTTTACAAACGCCGTTCAGGAATAATGGCACTGCCCTCTGTTTTAGGGTTAGTTTATATCCACTCTTTATTCATCAAAGTAGACTGACAGTTGCACATCACAGCGCGTTAGGAAGAGATTCTCTCCCAATATATTTTGGCTGGATAGATGCGAGATGATCTCTGGGAGATAATGTTTCTTCTGCTCTCTAACCTTAGAATGCAAAATTGGAATATTTAGGAATCACAGTTCGCCTGTATATAATACAATTTGCATATTTACCAGACACCAACTAGTCGGTAAGCATTATTGGGACCTGCTGCAAACCGTTATGATTTGACTACCACAAATAGATCCGCAGTTCCACTGAAGTTTGGCCATCAATTCTGGCACGCCGGAAAACGAGAGTCTGAACTTTTCCAAATCTGTCTCACGTCTGTTTCAAATAAGGCTCACGCGACTTGACGATCGCATTTTTTCTAGGAGACAATTTTAGAAACACAAAACGAAAGATCGAGAGCCTTTGCGCCGAACACTCAGAGAAACGTTCCATTTTTTTTCGTTTACATTTCAGGTCTCGTATTCAATGTGTAAATATCTACTGTCATGTAATAAACAAATCATAACAATACACA
The DNA here is from genome assembly GCA_031216915.1 of Pictodentalium vernedei. NCBI lineage: Eukaryota > Metazoa > Mollusca > Scaphopoda > Dentaliida > Dentaliidae > Pictodentalium > Pictodentalium vernedei. The sequence goes on along the minus strand of CM062290.1, from coordinate 163,551,805 downwards.
ATCAATCATGGTTGCGAGTAGAGTAGCCAAATCAAGCACGAAGCGCATGGCGTCTTGTTTGATATAGGTGAGTCGACGGAATATGACCAAGCGATGAGTCGACTGCTGAAATGATCTCTTTCAGCAATGTTGGCATTCATCTGCGGCATTCAAAAACCTATGGTTTTTATCAGGTAATTTATTTTTTTCACGTTCAGGTGTCGTTTTCAACTTTCATGTAACGATTATCATATTATAAACATATTATCGTCAGCCTACGGCATCTTGTTTGATCTCGCTGTTTCAGTCTTGTCAGGTCGACGGAATACGACTACCTCTGCGTCTGTAATAATTTATCGGGAATCAAGTCTGGAAAAAAGGAAAGCCACAAACCACCGCTCTTTAAATTGGGGAGGTGAGGAGGGGGGGGGGGGGTAAGAAATACATTGGCACATTCTAAAGTACTTCAGCAGCACAGTGTCTTGAACAGCTTTTCTACGATCATAACAATTTCTATAGAAACTTGTGATTCGCAGCATTGCTAATTACTTCATTGTCTGGATCAAAGGTTAAAAGAAGGCATTCTCCTTCAATGTATCATTTTTTTAATGGATGTCTAAGAGATGTTATGGCGTTAATTCTAGTTTTCTTCAACAGTTATTATACCCCCACAAAACGAAGTTATGGGGCGGGGGGGGGGGTATATAGGAGTCAACTTGTCCGTCGGTCGGTCTGCCGTCGTCGTCGGTCCGTTGTACATATAAACTTGTGGAGCGAACTACTTCCACAATTTTAGTCGCATTTTCATGAAACTTCACAAATTGATCAACATGATGAGGAGCAGTGCGTGACATAATTTTTTTCCCGATCGGATTCAAGATGGCCGACTAGCGGCCATATTGGATTTTTTTTTACTTACAAAAACTTAATGCACCTTTTCAGTCACCCAAACTAGGTGGTATGCCACGCTGGGGGGGGGGGGGGGGGGGGGTATACCGGGCGACAGGCCATCTCTAGTTTTTCGTTTGAATGGACCATCGTGCATATTTAAAAAATTTACAAATCTCTAAATTCCTGTTGATGGGAAAGTGGTCACCGGTCATACTCCATTTACAAATACGCAGTTGTGTTTTTTTAAAATATCTCCAAAAACCGTATCATGTGAACCCTCATTGGATCGAGCTCGTTACAATGACAGTTTATACGATATGGTTTGTTGAATTTGTTTGAAAAAAATGGGAAAAATGTCCGTTGGGTAAATAGTTAACCGGGGACTCGTTGAAAATCCTCTATTCACATACTTTATCATTTAGTTTTCATATTCTTATTAGTTTCTTTGTATAATTAATGTGCCAAATGTTCCAGCTGTGTGAAGAACTGTACTTGTGTTGCTTTTGTTTATGATTTTTCACTGTCAACTCAAACGCGCAAGTATTTTTGCATTGGGACAGTGTTGTAGTCAATGGAAAGACAACACCCTGATCAGTAAACCAGAAAAGAGATTCAGTAACAAATTCATAGATTTAAATGACTAGCATTGAATTAATACTAATCTTATCTTTGTGGTGGACGTGGATTATATCGGGTGATGGCACTTGAGAGTTTGGGCTTTAAACGTCCTAGAATGTATCTACGCGTTTAAGAGTTAGCAAAGTTTATCACACTATCTGCACACGATTTCTCCAGCCAACACTCTATTTGGAGTTTCATCGATAAAGAGTTAACCCTTTAACCCAACGAATCGACCGCATCCGCCCGCGTAATTTGCAAATTCAGCAGTTGAAAAAATATTTTTCAAAAAATTTCAACAAAACCATATCATGTGACCCCTCGTCGGAACGAGCTCGTCGAGCTCGTTCCAACGAGGGGTCACATGATATGGTTTTGTTGAAATTTTTTGAAAAATTTTAAAAAAATGATATTTAAAATAATAAATTTTGATATCGTCTACGTTGGGTAAAGAGTTAACGAAGAGTAACCTTGCTTAACCCTTTGAACCCTGGTGGTATCTTCCATATTAGTTCAATGACAGCAACTGAATGAGCCCTGCACGTTGAAAATATTGATTGGTCTACCGCACACATGCACTTAGCATCCATCCTATTTAATGAAATTATGAGGTATCATGTTCCTGTCCGGAAAACGGCCGCTAAGGTTCAAAGGGTTAAGAACCATAGGAAGCATCGGTTACACAACAAGACGTCCTATTTTCAGATCTCCCCATTTTCATCTTCTTTGGTGAATACAGTTACATTATTTATCATCATATTTGTTGCCTGTAATAACCAATTGAATTAGTTTCTTGTACAGCTGCATAGATTTGAAATACATATCTCTCATCGCCTAGTTTGTTTTTAGTCGTACTCATCTCTTCCATGACACTCTAGTTCTAAATTCGGTTTTACGCTTTATTCAACTCGGCTAGAGGACGACACTTGCAAACAAAGTTCTTCAATAACGAAACGTTACTATTTTTTTGTCACAAAAATAGCTTATGGCTCATTTTGGAGGCATAAAATTTAAAAAAATTAATAAAATATGAAGAACGAATTTTGTGAATAGTGTCGAGATGATATGAACGTTATGTTATCTAAAAGGTTAATTTGTCTGGAAATAACAACGTTTGGTTATGTATTTTCATCTCAACTACGCCGAGTATTCTCGAGAGGTTATATTCATGTCCATAAATTGTATTTTGATATACGGCGCTCTCGGGGTAGGATTGGATCTAGAAAGCTTTTGAATATTAAAACTAATATTTGCAAATTGTTGTCTCACTTCTCTGATTCTGATTGAGTGGGGAATACACGTCGATAAATAAAAAACGATCTTATTAAAGATACGCGTATACTGTTGACCCGAGGACGAGAACTAAGTTTATCAAAACCAATATGTAATCATCACACATATCCCACAGGTATATACTTCTGGGAATTTTACACACGTTCCCTTGCAGAAAGAGTTCAATGATTAAAACTCGATTCAGAAAGATTGTCACGGTTCGTTTATAGAAAATGGGTTTGAGTTATGGATGGGAATCCTCGGATCGGCTCCTTACTTCAACTTTTCTTGTGTTTGCGTGGTGATGAAGTTAATACACAAAGGCCAGCATTTGTTAATTTCAAAGACTTATGCAGTGAAAGTGTGATACAGTTCAGAAGGGGGGAATGTTACGAAACCCAAAATTGGGGATTCCTCAGACAATTTATCGTTCTTGAAAAATGCAAAACTCTTATTTAACCGTTCAGATTATGAACCAGAAGGCTACATGTGCTGGTTAATATTTGTAGAGGCTTCTTATGTTATCGGGTAAACTTTCACTTCTTGGATGTTTGGGTGTCTAAAACACCCCGTATGTACCTGTCAGGTTTTTAGGTGGCATTTTCCACAACGTATGTAAAATATGGATTGTAAGATGTGCGTATGGAGTAGCTGTTTAACCAAATGGCTTAAGACTGAAGTATTGGGCAAAACGTTTTTCAACAAAAAACTGCATAGGAACCAAAAAGTGATTTACAAGTCTGCTAATAATTTATAAGACGAAACAGAAAGATATTATCTGCATTAAATTTGAGATTAAAACTTAAAAAAGCAAAGACAGAAGGCAAACCAACGAGGAAATATCATCACACATTCCTATTTCGCGATCACTCACACCCCCTCTAGCTATGTCCTGGCCTGGCACAGCATACAACACAAGTACTACAAAAATGTTTACGAAGTCACTCCAGTTTTATAAATTGACTGCCTGGTGTTTACAGGGCAATTCTGTTTCCAGCGATTTGATTTTCGCCAAACAAATCTTGTTTACTCATCGGCAATGAATAAACACCACTACAGCTCTATCATTTCGTGTTAGAGTCATAACAAAGAAATAGCAAACATTTAAAGACAGATAAGTGACAACACTGCTCTCTAATGCGTGTGAGCAACTGGCAAGATTCCATGCAAGAAGTAAACATTGAGTGCATACAGCGACAGGATTTGTATTAAAACATAGCTTTGTAAGGAAAACTTTAACGAGGGCATGTCATCTCCGAACTTTTGTTTGGCACAAGTTTTGCATGTAAGCTGTAAGTCAGGTCCGAAGACATGTATAGGCGGACCACCAGCTCCCATACTTTACAACACCACCAGGGGCGCCGCTGACAGGCCAATCAGAGTCCCGAGACAAAGATACTTGATTTTGCCGTGAATTTTATTTGACGGAGTGTCACTGATAACATAATTATGCATACCGCTCTTCATATTTTAACAGGCTCTGTGAACACTTCATACACATATATTATCATAACTATACTGTTGCACATACAGAAACGCTGATAAATCGTTGCTTTAGTATAAATGGTTGTTCAGGGACTTTTTAAGAACATAAATATTAATGAAATTGCATTTTGTGGCTTCAGGGTGAAATGAAAGTGTCAATGACACTGTAGCTTAACTTGTGTGTTGTGTTTGATGAAAAGGATAATGTTCAATGTTTATGAAATGATTATGAAATAAGGCAAGAATTGTGATAATTGGGAATATGTTCATTTCTGTTCCATGTATGCTATGTTTTTGATAAAAATAATATGAGGTGTACACTGTACTAAAGAGCTGAGGGGTGGGTTAATGTGACCTCACAGTTAATGTATGTGGCCCTCACAGTTAACGTATATCAACGAAAGTTACCATGTTACAGTGAAATTATTCCAAAACGAGTCATTCTATCAAGTTACATTGAAATCCATTGATAAATATGGCCTGTAGAATGTGCTAAAGGTTTTCGGGCTTCGGGCCCCTGTAGCCGTCAGTTTCCCAATTGCGCCCAAAGGGGACGTTCTCATCTTAACATTATATGAAGTCAACCTACCAAGTTACAATGAAATCCCTTCATAAATATGACCTGTAGACTGTGCTAAAGGTTTTTGGGCTTTGGGCTCGGGCAGCCATCATGGTTAAATGATCGCAACCAAAAGGGGACATTCACATCTGGGCGTCATCTGGAGTGATCCTACGAAGTTACAATGAAATCCCTTCATAAATATGACCTGTAGACTGTGCTCAAGGTTTTCGGGCTTCAGGCCCCTGAAGCCGTCAAAGTTGACCAATCACGACGAAAAGGGGATGTCAACATCTAGGCATCATATGGAGTCAAACTAACAGGTTACAATGAAATCCTTCCATAAATATGACCTATAGACTATGTTAAAGGTTTTGGTGTTTCTAGACATTATTTGGAGTCATCCTACCAATGTACTATGAAATTCTTTCACAAATATCACCTGTAGACTGTGCTAAAGGTTTTCGGGCTTCAGGCCCCTGTAGCCGTCACAGTTGCCTGATAGTGTCCAAGAAGGCGCTGTTCTCATCAAGACATTATATGAGGTCAACCTACCAAGTTACAATAAAATCCCTTCATAAATATAACCTGAAGACTGTGCTAAAGGTTTTCGGGCTTTGGGCTCCGGCAGCCATCATGGTTGAATGACCGCAACCAAAAGGGGACATTCTCACCTGGACATCATCTGGAGTGGTCCTACGAAGTTACAATGAAATACCTTCATAAATATGACCTGTAGACTGTGCTCAAGATTTTCGGGCTTCGGAGCAACCCAACAAGTTACAATGAAATCCTTCCATACAAACGACCTATAGACTATGCTAAAGGTTTTGGGCCATCAAGGCTGAATGATCGCAACCAAAAGGGGACGTTCTCATCTGGACATTATTTGGAGTCATGCTACCAAGCTACAGTGGAATCCCTTCATAAGTATGACCTGTAAACTGTTCTAAGGGTTTTCGGGCCCCTGTAGCCGTCACAGTTGCCGTCACAGTTGCCCAATCGTGTCCAAAAGGGGACGTCCTCGTCTAGACATTATATGAAGTCAAACCTACCAAGTTACAATGAAATCCCTTCATAAATATGACCTGTAGACTGTGCTAAAGGAATTCGGGCTTCGGGCTCGGGCAGCCATAATGGTTGAATAATCGCAACCAAAAGGGGACATTCTCATCTGGGCATCATCTGGAGTGATCCTACGAAGTTACAATGAAATCCCTTCATAAATATGACCTGTAGACTGTGCTCAAGATTTTCGGGCTTCGGGCACCTGTATCAATCACAGTTGACCAATCACGACCAAAAGGGGGTGTCATCATCTAGGTATTATATGGAGTCAACCTAACAAGTTGCACTGAAATCCTTCCATAAATACGACCTATAGACTATGCTAAAGGTCTTTGGGCTCAGGCAGTCGTAAAGGCTGAATGATCGCGACCAAAAGGGGATGTTCTCATCTAGACATTATTTGGAGTCATCCTACAAAGCTACAATGAAATCCCTTCATAATTATGACCTGTGGACTGTTCTAAGGGTTTTCGGGCTTCGGGCCCGTGTAGCCGTCACAGTTGCCCAATCGTGTCCAAAAGGGGGCGTTCTCATCTAGACATTATATGAAGTCCACCTACCAAGTTACAATGACATCCCTTCATAAATATGACCTGTAGACTGTGCAAAAGGTTTTCGGGCTTTGGGCTCGCGCAGCCACCATGGTTGAATGATCGCAACCAAAGGGGACAATCTCACCTGGGCATCATCTGGAGTGGTCCTACGAAATTACGATGAAATCCCTTCATAAATATGACCTGTAGACCGTGCTCAAGGTTTTCGGGCTTCGGGTACTTGTAGCCATCACAGTTGACCAATCACGACCAAAAGGGGATGTCATCTAGGCATTATATGGAGTCAACCTAACAGGTTACAATGAAATCCTTCCATAAATATGACCTTTTGCCTATGCTAAAGGTTTTTGGGCTCGGGCACTCATCAAGGCTGAACGAACGCGGTCAAAATGGGACGTTCTCATCTAGACATTATTTGGAGTCATCGTACCAAGTTACAATGAAATCCCTTCATAAATATAACCTGAGACTTTGCTAAAGGTTTTCGGGCTTCGGGCCCCTGTAGCCGTCACAGTTGCCCAATCACGTCCAAAAGGAGACTTTCTCATCTAGACATTATATGAAGTCAACCTACCAAGTTACAATGAAATTCCTCAATAAATATGACCTGTAGACTGTGCTAAAGGTTTTCGGGTTTTGGGCTCGGGCTGTCGTCACGGTTGGCAGATCACGCCCAAATGGGGAAATTCTCATCTAGACATCATAAGGAGTTATCCTACCAAGTTACAATGAAATCCCTCCATATTAAACATGACCTGCAGACTGTGCTAAAAGTTTTGGGGTTTCGGGCTTGGGCAGCCATCACGGTTGACAGACTATGCCCAAAAGGGGACGTTCTCATTTAGGCATTATACAGAGGCATCCTACCAAGTTACAATAATATCCCTTCATAAATACGACCTGTAGACTGTGCTAATGGTTTGCGGGCTTTGGGCTCGGGCAGCCATACCGGTTGATCGATCGCGACCAAAAGGGGATGTCTAGACATGACTCCAAACCTGCATATGAAATTTCGTGACGATCAGACAAGAACTGCGAGGTGTAGCCCGTGCTAAAGGCAAATGTGAACAGACTCACAGACTAACAGACTTCCGCACGCGCGATGGAAATAGCTTATCTTGACTTTGACAAGTAAAGCTAAAAACTAGTCCATTTATTTATTTCAAATCATTGATGAAAATACAGAAAACTACGAAAAACCACAGCATACCAGCATAAAGGGATTTTAAAACGATTGAACTGTCAAACATAAACGACTCCAGTCGAACACACTCGTCCCTTCTGTCGCCATTACTGGTGTCTCTTGCATTTATCTGCATTCGTTTATGGTCAAATCGGCGTTAAGGATGTATGGGGTAACTGATAAAGCGATACATCCTCTAAATGAAACGGCCACAAGTCCATAAATTATATTTTCATTGCGAAAATGTGTTGCAGAAAAAGCAAATGTAATAAGCTTTTCTACAGATTACCTGGTATAAATCGTTGGCACAACCAATCCCATCTTTACTTTTGTCTGTATTTTTACATTCGTAATTACTATACTTTTAACTCAAAGGTAGCGTACCTGCAGCTTTTGTTTGGTGTGTCGGCCAAGAATTAGAGAATGCCAAACGAGTTCTTATGTTTTTCTCACAATAAGTATTTATTGCATCAGTAATTATCTGAATGTATCGTCTGCCAGGGGTCCCTGATACAAAATCTGTATTTTGCAACTGCATGATACAAACGCGTGCTTAGTGACGATTTGTTTACGTTACTATTATAGAACATTACGCACGTTTGGAAATTATTAAACAATATTACTTTTATATGCCTTTATATGCCTTTTATATGTGTCTCATTCGTTGGAAGATTTGAATCGAAACAACACATTTACAACAACGGGTCTTTTTAGAATGTTAACCAAATGCGCTCATTAAGTTTATCCGAGGGTCGGGAAAGTTCGACTCGTCGAGATATGGCTTTAAAAATAAGAGGTCGACTCTGCTGCAATATTTTGTACATGAACACAATGGAGATAACATATATATACATGTTATGAAACGGTCACGTTAAAAACGCAGTTGGGGCAGATTTGATGAAAGAAACTATCTTCAACTGCGACTTTTATGAACCGTACAGAGAGCCGGGTCGCCGACGATGTTATAAGTTAGTGTCGAATATTCTCGAATATAGCACAGAGGATGTGTTGGCATTCATGTGATAAAAGATGTTTTTCGGGACCACAATATCAATTCCATTAATCTTGTCTTTCAAGGAGCCGATAATATACAGTCAAAGATGCATCATGTTTATAAAATCAAAATAGATCACGACACTAAAGCATTTGAAATGAAAACGAGAGTTGGGTACAATGGCCGACTTGAGCTAGGGCAGCTCCGGCGCTCGCACCGTTTCCTTACAATAAACTGGGTAATGATATCATGAGCTTGGCATTTGGTTTCACATACATTCTTTTAGTCCTAATACCGCCCATTTCTAGAAAATACACATGGAAAAAATGACACTGAATTCAGCAGAGAGCCTTTTTATGGAAGAATACACAGTATACTACAAATCTCCTCGTATGTCAGGGTAATACAACTATAACATGGTATTCCATGTTATTCTATAAGGAGTAAGATGATCGCCATCAACTTCCAGGGGATAGCCCGGATCCCTCGAAAATATGTACTGGACTATATGCCACCCTTCATTACAATTCCTGGATCCGATTCTGAAGTACAAGACATTTCATCTATACCATGATACAAAATACCTTTGTTCGAACGAAGACAGGGGCAAATTATTTTTAAAAAACAAAGGATCAACTTATCTTTTCCCTTGTGCTGTTTGGAATAATCGTTTGCTCATCTCAGCAATGCTTCTTATTCATATGAGATGGGAGGTGAGAGAGATGACACTTCGAAAACATGACAAGAGACGGAGATGTCATTTGTCAATAACATTGTGCAGAAGTATATTAACCAGATGAGATCCGTGCTGATGTCTATCTCGCCTTGTTCAGTTAGTGAGCCAACAGGCAAAAACGAAAATCGACCAATATTTACCTGCTGATATGCAATAAACTCTTTGTTAGATGACCAGAAACTTGACGTCGAGTCTACTCGCCGGTGAAATAATACAACAGGTGTTCTTGCACGGACAATCGAGATAATAGTGAGTGAAGTCGTAACATCTGAGCAATTGTTCCTAGTCAAGTTTCGTCAGCTGAATTGTAGATTAAAAACACTTTCTATGTTAAAGGCTTTAAACGGTGTGTAATGTTCAGAACAATCATTTTTATTTCCGTCACTTGTACCAGTTATCTTTTTGTATCTTTTTCGTAACCATAACTTATCGTTCCCTGAGTGCATTAAAAACCCTTTACCCAACAAATCGGCCGCATCCGCCCGCGTAATATGCACATTCAGCAGTTGAAAAAATATTATTTTTCAAAAAACTTCAACAAAACCATATCATGTGACCCTTCGTTGGAACGAGCTCGTCGAGCTCGTTCCAACGAGGGGTCACATGATATGGTTTTGTTGAAATGTTTTGAAAAATTTGAAAAAATGATATTTAAAATAATAAATTTTGATATCGTCTGCGTTGGGTAAAGGGTTAAGGCGCTAGCTGCAATGCTAAAGTATTTCAGATGGCGCCTTTGTAAACTCAAGGGATGATACCATTGCCTAATTGGCACGAGTTTGTAGAACACGTTCCAGTGAAGAAACATATGTAAGATATAGGATTAAACATTTTCTTTTCTAGTTATTTCTGAAAACGTTTTTGTACGTCTTCTTTGCCTTACGATGTGTAAAAGTATATTTTATATCCTAGCCATCTGTTTAACCTCAGTCATCAATACTTTCTTCAACCAGGCCATTTGGGTGTCCCTTTATTTTACTTACTGATTCTCTCTTGAATGCTTCCCCTTTGAACACTGGTAGTATCTTCCATGTCAGTCCAAAGGCAGCAGTTGGAAGAGTCCATATTCATTATTTGGGGGTAGACCAATTAATGTTTTCAATGTGCAGCCTTGGGGCTGCACATTGAAAATGTAGATTGTGAGTCCCACACATTCATTTAGCTGCCATCCAACTTAATGAAATTATGAATTATCATGCCCATGGGCTGTGTTCAAAGGGTTAATGTTTTTTAAAATTCTTAGATTAAAGTTCCGTTCGAGGGTTCTATTTCAAAGTCATTAATTTTTTTCTATTTGATTTCAAGGATGATTGAAAATTGTTTTTGTCCTCAAATTGTATCATCAGGAAGATTGTATTCCCGGGTTTCGTGTATTCGGTTTTGTTGTTTTGATTGAACACTTCTAGGGTAATGTGATGAGTTTGATCGTGTAATTTCATATTCGCTCACTTCTGTTCTTGAAGGACTTCTTCAATTATTTTTCAGTAAAGATTTTTCCCATTTTCCCACTCCCTTGACACTTTTTCCTTTTCCGTTGGTCCCCCCCCCCTGTTGCCTTAACACGTTCAAATTTTTGTTTACAATCTAACTTAGCTGCGAAATCAATTCCAAATTTACTTGCACCTCCTTTAGACATACCTTTAAAGACATATTCACAGTGAAATTAATCATTGAATTCATCGGAGGTCTTGGAGTCGTTGCCCATATGGTGTGTTAACGTTTACCAACATATTAGATGGTTTGGGGGTTCCTTGCTTACAAAGATGGGTTAACCCAGTTCACATAGATGTTGAAATATGAAATTGTTAGGCTACAATTTGTTCCCATAATGCAGCTAGGAATCTAACCAATTCAATCTTGTTTGACAGAGCTCTAAGAGGACTAAGGTAAGTCACGAATTAATATCGGTATGATTGCGAGTAATAAATATAAGATACTATTCAAAAAAGTAGGGGATATCCAAACTGATGTTGATATTTTCGGAAAATGGTATTTTTACGCGTGATTGGACACATCAATATGTTAACACATTTAATGTGAATCATGAATGTCGCCGGCCCACGAAAACTTCGTACCGTTTTTTGGCACGAGCGCCGCGTTAATGTCTGTGAGGTACGTTTTGAAATGTTCATTTGTACTGGACGGGCTTTTTCGGAGGTCTCATCGTTCTTTTCTTGGTTTAAACTCGTTCATCAATAGTTTCTGGTCGAAATGTAACTTTTGAGATACGCGAAGACTGACACGTGACGAACGTTTACGTGACGTGGGCATGTTCGAAGCTAGCAACAGACAGACTGCAGTGGCTCTAATTCCCAACGTTACTCTATCGGTGATTAGCAGGTTATGGTCACGCTACTGTCAGACAGGCAATGTTGATGACAGACGTCGGTCAGGTCGTCCAAGGGCGACAACTGCTAACCAGGATCGTTTAATCCTAACCACAGCATTACGTAACTGTCATCAAAGTGCCTCAGAACTTGGACAGCAGCTGCACCGAGCGACAGATGTGTGAGTCAGTGGTCAGACTATCCGAAATCGCCTACACAGCTGGAATTTGTACGCTCGACGCCCTCGAATAATTCCACGTTTGACTGAACGTCACATCGCAGCAAGGCGTAATTGGTGTGGAGCACGACTGCGCTGGGACAATCGTCGGTGGAGCAACGTCATGGTTTCCGATGAATTGAAGTTCACTTTCGACTTCCACGACAGGCGAAACAGAGTGTGGCGGCGGCGGCGGCGGAACGAACTATGCCATGACGTAACCGTTAGTCAGCACGATCGTTTTGGTGGTGGATCGTTTATGGTGTGGGAAGGCATAACCATAACAACCAGAACAGCATTACATGTCATCCAAGGGCGGTGCCACAGGGAAGTACTACCGTGACAACATGTTAGCAGCTCATGTGGTGCCATTTGCGCGAGGTCACGGCAGTCGATTCATTTTCCAAGATGACAATGCACACAGGGCCCGTGTCGCTATAGAGTTCCTCCAGGAGCAGAACATCACTACACTGCCATGGCCAGCACTAAGTCCAGACCTTTCAGCATTCGAGCACGTTTTGGGATATGCTTGGCAGGCGCTTACGACAACGCCAACAACACCCTACCAATGTCCAGGAACTCGCCGCTGCACTGCAGAAAGAAAGAATGGAATAACATCAGTCAAGCTGATACTGGACGTTTGGTGAGGAGTATGCCACGGCGAATCCGCGCTTGTCACGTGAACCTAAGAGGATTTACAAGGTATCGAGGTCTTGGACTGAATATGATGAATTTTCCGACTGACCGTCCATGTCTTCTACAGCTCAATGCGTTGAATGTGTGCTTGTCAGACACCCAACTATCGCTGAAATCATTCACCAGATGTCACAGTGCAATGCCTCAACTGTCTTTTTGATGAAAATATAAATATAGTTCTTCAGATATCTCACTTGTATCAAATATCCCCTACTTTCTTTTAATAGAGTACATAGATCTTGCTCAAATATGTGGAAACTTTGCGAATTTTTCAATTTGGCGACGGTTGTTTTGGAAATTCTCAAAGTTTTCTGTGTGAGAACGCTTTGACACCCTGGAAATATAATGTGTACGTTTAGAACCGAAGATTACAGACAGCGCAAGAAAAAATAATTCGATGAATAATTTCAATTTTAAGGGCACGGTAAATAAGTCTGAAGCATTGAAATTTGCATCTAATTTTTATTAGATTATTTTAGATCCTTCTGTAATATGTGAAAACTGTGTGAGTTTCTCAATTAAGCGTGAATTGTTGCCGTTTGATTTGGAAATTCGACCCACACGCAAAAATAGCCTCTCCTTACAGAATACCTAGTACCTATGATTATTCATAACCCATCCAACCAACTCCCGGGTTCATAATAAGACAGATTGTCTGAGTCCACATTTCAGGACTCGTGCCCTTGTCCCAACTGTACCTCAAGTCACAGTAATCTAGACAGCAGAGTAGAACACTTGTGTTATTAAAACTCTTTGTTTCCTTCATTGTGTACCAAACTTCACGACGACTAACTTAGTCTCGCTTGATGATGTTCTGAACGATGCAGCCTTTGACTTTGTTACACAATTCAACAATGAAATTGACTGTGTTTCGGAAGATGATCCTATTTCTCCTGTCAATGCCGACAGGAATAACTGCAAATACTACACTCTGGGAACGTTCTCTTCAACAGTAGGCACGTGTAAGAAATCGTTTGCTTTACTTAACATTAATTGTAGAAGCTTGAATGCCAATTTTGAACAACTACAACTACAGAGTCTGATTTGTGATCTTCAAACAAATGATAATATCTCTGACATCATAGGTATCACTGAAACTTTCAATGTGAAGGAAAACATCTCTTACACCTTAGACGACTATCATCCGCTTGTTCTACGTACTCGTCCCTCCGATGATGATGGTAGGGTGGGGTTGGTGTTTTTGTTACAGATTCTATACCATTCAAAACTAGGAACGACTTAAGTATTGTCATTCCCCATGTGTTTGAATCACTATTTATTGAACTCACTGGAAATTACAAATCAATTGTTGGAATTATTTATCGCCCCAATACCGCACCAAAAGCCGATCTTGACTTGTTTTTGTCTCAATATTCTAACTTACTCGACAAAATCACTTCTGAGAAGAAGACAACCTATCTAATGGGCGACTTCAATATAGATCTACTAAACTTTAACCAACACCAGAAAACTAATCAGTATTTAGATTCTCTGTTCAGCACTGGATTCACACTTATGATAACCAAACCTACAAGAGCAACAAATCATTCGGCGACTATAATTGACCGTATTTTTTGTAATAAACTAGACTCTAATACCTCCGGAATAATTATTGCAGATGTCAGCGATCATTTCGCAACATTTTACATCAAAAACCCCAATAGTACCAAATCCAACGACAATACATTCCAATCAAAGAAAATCTTCAACACAAGGAATATCAACTTATTTAAACACCTACTATCTCAATCTGATTTCAATAATGTATGCCAAGAGGCTCGTGCCAACGAAGCTTATGAAAAGCTCCTATCATTTCTTAATACGACGTTTAATCAAGCCTTCCCACCGACGATAAAGAAGACCCCTCAAAAATACGTAAAACGAGAACCATGGATGACTTACGGTCTTCTGCAGTCCTCCATAAACAAACACAAACTGCTTGAATAAAAGCTGAGGTCCCCAACCAACGACAATATTACAAGATACAAGACCTACTGTCAAATTTTTAACCAACTCAAACGTAAACTTAAAAGAAAACTTGGGAAATTCTCCGCAAAGCAATAAATAAGTCAAACCTTCCGCCTCCCCTACCATCATCGTTTATTGATGATAATGTAGAGTTCACTGACCCTATCCAAATTGCTGAGAAATTTAACAACTACTTTATTAACATTGGAAATCGAATTACCAACAACATGACAAGCTCCACACATCGATTCTCAGATTACCTAAAGAACAGCGTCCCCGGATCATTTTTCATATCACCCACAAGCCCTGAAGAAGTCGTATCTTCTGTAAAAAGTCTTCCAACAAAAACTTCTGCTGGTAATGACTACCAAAAAACATTATACAAGAAATTGGTGTTCCTTTAACCCATGTTATTAATACCTCATTCTCAACTGGAATTGTACCATCAAAAATGAAAATTACAAAAGTAATACCAATTTTTAAATCCGGAGATTCATTCGACAATTATCGTCCAATAAGTATGCTTCCCTCATTTTCTAAAATCTTAAAGAAATTAATGCTGAAAAGGTTAACAAACTTTTTAGATGCAAACAACATTATTTATAACTATCAGTTTGGCTTCAGAAAGGGACACTCAACATTTCATCCGATAATGCATCTTATCAACTGCGCTTCCATAATGAATAACAATGCAACTAAAGATTGCACATTATCTTCGAATCTATTCAATATTACTACGGGTGTACCCCAGGGTTCTGTCCTCGGTTCCCTTTTGTTTTTGCTCTTTATCAACGACATTTGTGAGTCGACCGACATGAGTATTTTATTCTTGCGGATGACTCAACATCCTACACATCTGGTAATGACCTCAACCTCCTAGCAGAGAGGGCAAACAATGAATTGTCAAAAATCAATGACTGGTGTCTAGCTAATAAGTTATCATTAAATGCTAATAAAACTAAGGTCCTACTTCTTCATCCCCAAAATGACAATTACAATTTCAACAACGTACAAACCCAAATTTCACTTAATAACTCAAGCTTAATAACAGCAGGTAATAATCGCCAACACAAATTCATAAAATTCCCAGGAATTGACATGGACGAGAACCTTAGATTTAATCATCATGTACCCGTAGTCTGTACGAAACTATCCAGGGCAATTTATATCCTGAATAGAGTTAATAATTTTTTGCCACTCGAGACACTACGTATACTCTATTTCACTTTATTTCAAAGTCATTTAATTTACAGGATACAAAGTTGGGGTAATACATCAGCCACTAAACAAATTCTGAATCTTCAAAAAATGGCTGTGCGTATCATAGCGAACAAAAAGTTCAACTCACACACCGATCCTCTTTTCAAACGTTTGAAATCCTGCAATTTAATGATCTGTACATGTTACATTCACTTCTATTCATGTACGACTGGTCTATAAACAACCTCTCTGTCAGTTTTGATAATACATTCCAAGTGGACTCTAACCCATCTGGTATGAATACTAGGCAATGTGGAAACCTAATCACACACAAACCCCGCACTCAGTTCTCAGCCGCTCTTCCATATTCTTATTTTCCCAAATTGTGGAATGACTTAGACACAGCGATAAAAACCCTCACCCGAAAGGCATTTAACAAAACTTTATTCAATCAATCTTTAAACGCATACGAAGTCAATGTTAGGTGTTCCAACCCATGATGCCCTGGCTGCTTCGCCTAGTTGGTACTCTCGGGGTCGTTATTACCTTCATCTCTTCTCTTCCCACAAGCAGATGAAAAAGGTTGTCCCGCGGTTTTCCGGTTTTTACATCACCCCATTAGCCTATGATAATTGTACTGGCCTACTAAGGAATGCGTATAATTTTTTTTTTATTCGAAAACACTGTTGATTCGATTAGGATTCGGAAACACAGTTGATTGACGGGTTAAATCAATCCGAGACAGAACTCTTGGGAATTTGATCCTTGATGTGGAAACAATACTCAATTTTAATGTAAAGGATGTTAATATAAACGCAACAACTACCTGCTGTCTGGATCGACTACATTTAACCTGAATTTAACACTTGCCATTTGCCATTCTATTTTATTTATTATTTTGATTGTCTGGGGGATGACAGGAAGACAGTCACAAGGCTATGTCATTCCCCACAGTATACATTTATGTATCATTCAATAATTTTTTAACTTTACTCTCTCTCTCTCTTATTTGTATTTGTATGCTGTGAAATAAAGATTGAATTGAATTGAATTGAATTATCAAAGTTTACTGAGCTGAAAAATGTTCACACACTGGTTGTTGTGTATAAGAATACTTATACCATTTTGGAAAGTTATTCGTACAATATTTAATATATCACAGCCGTGGCAGATAGATTCAATAAAAATTTACGATTGGGGTGATGTTTCGTGGCCATACAAATCATTGTTTTCGTTGTAATAGAGGGACCCTCTGTGCACATGTTATCTGAGACAGTTTATGTGATAAATGTTGTTTTCACGTTTGTTTTGTTATTTATACTCAATTGGAAATGTCCATATTATTTTGGGGGAAGGGGGTAACTAATCGTTGTTGACATAACCCGATAACCCAATAAACAAATTCTGCCTTGTAGCTTCAGTGGGTATTGTTTTTGAACCTTGGCTGGAGGTGTGGCTGTTAGATTACGGAATGTGTTCTTCAAGCTTTTGGCAATAAAATGATATTTACTTGACAGTTTAGTAAAGGGTTATATTATGTTTAGTTGCTGGGGTGTAAATATTATTCGCTAGAACGAAGTCTTCCTTAACCTATAACTATTTTGCAGAGATAGGGAGATGGAATTTTGAAACAAGGTATTCTGCTCTGCTTGACAATGTCTTAACAGGATGATGATCTTTAAAGATAAAGCGTGTTCGTTGAAGTGAATTTGTTTTTGTTTTTTAAAACCCTTGGCACCATCTCTGTAACT
This sequence comes from Pictodentalium vernedei, assembly GCA_031216915.1. NCBI lineage: Eukaryota > Metazoa > Mollusca > Scaphopoda > Dentaliida > Dentaliidae > Pictodentalium > Pictodentalium vernedei. The sequence continues at coordinate 163,534,307 of CM062290.1, read as the reverse complement.
CGTATTTTTTAGAATAATGAGAGAATTGTTATAATCAAAATAGTCAACATATTCTTGTAATATGTTTGTCGAAAAATTCACAGAAAAGATTAATCTGCATTTGATCTTTTAGGAACGGAGTTTCTTTAATCTTTTCTACTCCTTATGCATATTTTTCGCGTAAAACATAAGTTGGGAGTCCGTGAGTTCACAACACAATAAATACCTAACTGGGCAAGAGTGTCAGTGATATTACTCTACAGCCATATATTATTAATGAACCTTTCTATACATACATCACAGACTCGTCCATTTTGCTGCATACAGTAGTGTCTAAAACGATTCCATTCGCAACCGTAGTGTCTAATGGATAAATATAACAGAAAAACTGACATTTATACCTTGTATTCTCTTCACTGCTTTTGGTGTTGCGTGATAATGTAATAAAAATATCCCACAAACACATATGTGTTCAGAGAGGATATTCACAAGATACATTTTTCTCGTCGTGAGTTGTTGGTCGGGTAAGTATTGCTAATTTGATAATTGTGACATGAAATAATACGACTGACGTTAACTACTGCACGTATTGACACCGATAAAACATAATCTCGCAGCTTCCGAACAAACAACCGTTTTGAAGCTGCCCTTCCTTGAAGACATTGCATAACAGAATGTTCGTTAACTCACAAAATTACAACACTCCATTTATCTGGGGGTGTGGTGTACCATCTTGTTGTCTCCACAGATCGGATAATGGGCGTCAAGCCATTACATAAGTAATCGCCTATGTTTTGATTCACTCGTCTGAAATATTTCGGTTGGTTGGAATACTGTTTGCTTTTCTGACCAACTGAAATATTCCAGACGATAGAATCTAACAAATACCATAAATATTCATTCTCTTTGAATCTACGTCAGATATGTTTCTCGGTTGAAATTAGATTTGAACGAATTTTACTGACTTCACCAGTACCGTGAGAGATGTTTGTTTATTAAACAATTATGAATGGAAACAAGACACGGCAGTGGTTTTATGATTTCGCGGCGATGTTGTAAACATCATATGTATGTTCGTGCATATATGTACACACTGAACTTATATTAGAGAAATTATTGATTGGTGATTGGTTGAGGCCGTCTTAACTGAGCCCGCTTCTTTTGGAAGTCAGCTATCACATGCACTCACCCGTACATGATCTCGCAGATGTTGTCACGATCTGTTGTGGTAAATGCTGTGAATGGAAAACTGAAATGAACAATGTTGCAAATGCGTTTTTTTTTTTCTTTTTTCTTTTCTTTTCTATTTTGTTCTTTCTCTTTTCTTTTCCATCCCTCTTTCTTCATTTTCTCATTCCTCTCCTATAGAGGAAGGCAGGAACACAGCCCGTCTGACTATGTCTTTCCCTGCCAGTAATCCTGTTGTATTGGATGATGATTGTATGTTTGTTTTTGTTAATGTTATTATGGACATGAATATTGTATAAATATATACGTACATTTGTTAACATTGTATTCTTTTAGTGTACTGGTGAATAAACATATATCATAGCATATCAGTTTATACTTATTCATTGTAATATCTATAACTGGAGAACGCGAAGAATATCTGTATATCGTTGTGAGAGAAAGGATATCAGATTACATCAACGGTAGCCAGCGCTCATACTTCACGAAATTCCGAGTTGGACTGGTGGCCTTAGCGCTTCGGTAAAATATTAAGCAGCTGTGTATGTATTGTGAAAGTAGTAAAACGTATTCAACTTGCAATGAGGTATCATTCAGCTGGTGCGTCAGATCCCCGTTCTGTTATTTGTTCTTATCTTGAGCATTGAACAAGAATTATAACGACCATAATAATTGTTTGTAACCAAAAATTTCATTAAGCGTAATAATTGTTTTTTCAGTGGCATACAGGCTTGAACATATGAATTCAAATATAAAATGACTAGCGGAATGTCTATGAATGGATCAAGAAAGCTTCATCCGAAGTCTATTTAATTTCCATCAAGCTTTTATTTGATGTCTCTTCTTTTTATTTGATTCATAGATTGAAAGTATTTACAAATGCAATCCGGTTAATGGTATTCCGTCGACAACAAATATGCACTGATGTAAACTAAACAAGAGATGCTGCGACGAGCCCTAATGCGAGTTGACTTTCGATTCAAATAATTTCATCTTTCAAATAGGTTTCCTCATAATTGATTACCAAACTCAAATGCTTGTTAAATGGTGTTTACGTCTGTGAGTGTTGAGTTAACACTAAAGACAGGTTTCCACATAATCACTAATTGGTGTAGGAGACAAAATAGTGAATGACAATTCAACTAAGAATAATTTCAATTGTGAGTAATTGCCGGACTCATCCACGGGGAGAATAATATGCACTTTGAATGGTATATTCAAGGAAAATCAGCGTAGATTTACTTGGAAGAATGTGGGTGAAGGCACTCGTGTTCATGTGCTCTCCATATTCTATTGATGACACACAGTATGGAAAGAGTGGCTTAACAATGATAGGCATGTATTTCATGCGAGAAATATTTACATTTTCTAAGACTGAGAACAAGAGAAACCACCACAGTTTCACTAAAATGGATCAGAGCCTCTTAATTCTCGCCTCAGATCTATTTTAGGGAACTTGGTTCAGATGTTTCATATCAAATCGCGACTCGTAATAGAGCTTATGTATATGCGTCTTCCGAATTTGTCAGTGAGTGTTGGTGGTTATTCACACAGTGGTTTTCTAGTTGTAATCCACTTTCCTGAAGTCGATTGCCATAAAATAAACATAGCTCTTTCCCTGCTGTGATAGCATCAGCACATATCGCTTCATTTCCTAACAGATTGAACTTTAGTAATTTTGTTGGCCTGAAAGAAAGATGTCATTAATGTCAACATGGAATATTTAACTGGTTTAGCGCAGTGTAAAATGTGAAATTGCCGACACTGTGATTTTTTAAGTTCATAAGAATATTAATGCTAATTGTATATGAATTAAAATGAACATTGCTTCTCTTCGAACACAAATAATCAAAATAAAATAATATCTTTAATTTTGTGTTATTCGTAACAAAAATTATGTCACGAACTGAATGTGGAATGATCGATTGTTTTTATTACTTTTCACATGGTAACAGGGTATCCATTTATAACTTAACAATGTAAAGGTTCTTATTAAACGTTTCAAAGTGTTTATATTCAACCCATTCCTTTATTTCGAATGCATCACATCATGAAAAAACAAAATTTAGTCATTGTATTTTGTTTGACAGAGATCGAAGAATTCTGACAAACAAAGCATGATATGTTATATGCCTTTTCCACTGAAACTAAATTGTTCCAAGTGAAGTGGATTAGTTCACATCGGGTCGTATGAGTATTCAACCAGTTATTAATATTATTCTGAACTGTTTATGGGCTTCAGTTGACTCTTAACCAACTCCAGAACTTCTGTGACCACTGTTAATCTTTTACCTGACACGAAAAGCAGACGACACTTGCAAAAATAATTCTTAAATTACTAATTTTTTCATTTTTTGTCTCAAAAACATAGGTTTTAACCCCCTCATTGGAACGAGCTGGACACGCTCGTTCCAACTAGGGGTCATAACCTATGTTTTTGAGACAAAAAATGAAAAAATAATGAAAATTAATTTGCGATTTTTGAGAATAGCGCTGGCCGGCTTTTCTTGTTACGTTTGGAAAAGGGTTAAGTAGTGTGCCTCAGAAACAGAAAACTGGCGTCTGATCTCCGTGCAATTGAACAATGAGCAAACTCTACTCTTTGTAATGTTCTTTGACTGAACCCATGCTAAGTTATTATAAATCAGCAAAAGCATTCGAAGTAGCTTCTAACGCTGACTCTGTGGGAGAAGTATCTTTGGTTTTCATAAGCAATTGTATAATTTGATTATGTTAACCCTTTCAACCCGGTGTGCATAATTTTTGCGTGAAGATAAAAGCGGTGGTGGACGAGCAGACGATATACAGAGCAATACTTCTGCTAGGTTCGGTAATAATTTAATCCAACAGCTCGACAGAGCTGTTGGATTAAATTATTACTGAACCTCCCAATAAACCGGGATGTTTCGCCCATTTCTCCGTTGACAATATTGAATGAAATGATACCTCTCTGGGCGCCAGTGTTCAAAGGGTTAAAGTCGCATATTGGGTATTTTGGAGCATCCTCCGCCAAAGGTTTTACAAAAGAGACATAGTATGTTGACATGTGAGTTGATTATTCAGCAAGTAATTTTACTGGAATATTTCACGGGTGCGCTGTGCAAATGAACTATGCCTTGGGTCTTTTAGTTTACAGAAACTTTGACATTCTATATTTCATGCATTCCCTAATTTTATACTTTATTTTTATTATCATGGGATGACAATAAGATTAAATAACAGCAGAACAGTAGGTTGATAAAGGGTGCCTTGGGAAGGATATGTCATCAGATTCTGAACATCTTAGATCAGTGTTCCACTAAAACAGGTTTGCATAGCAGTACGCTATTGTATGGTATTTGAGCATGGATTTCCGACACGAGGTGACCACGGCTGTTAAAAGTGTTGTTAAATCCCAATAAAAAAATAAATTAATTAAAAAAATTGATCGTGGATTGCAGTCTATTATGTTACGCAGTCAAACCTTCCGTTTCTTCAGTCACAAAACTGGTATTCCTGTGTCTGCATAACTGTGCTTAACATACACTACTCAAAGTTTGCTAAGCACCAAGTATATCCAACTACCTGTTTTACGTTTTAGTTGAAATGTTGTAATGAAAAGTGCATACATTTTTTATTTGTGTTTGACACTATTTTTTAGCTTTTGAATACGATAACCATGGAAATGGATATTATTGGTTAAAAAGGGGATTTTTTTCAATTTGCCAAAAAGTTGACGGAGCGAACTGGTTTGGGTTCAATATCGAGTATGAGACCCATTACTGTTAATTACAACCTGACAACGCCTTCTCACGCTCCCAATCAGGTTCCTGGTGGTCCTTTGAGGGATGTTGTTCCATTCTTGGACCAGCATGGCACAAAGCTCCTGGGCACTTCTTGGCTGGACTGGACGGGCTGAAATTGCAAGCTGCAACTCATTCCAGATATGTTCGATTGTATTGAGGTCAGGGTCTCTTGCTGGCCAGTCCATACGCTCAATCCCCTCTCTCTGCTGGTGTTGGTACTCCCGGGCAGCATGGGCAACATGAGAACTGACATTATCGTCCATCAGAATTAATCTATCAACCACTGCACCTGCATACAAACTGACGTGGACATCCAGGATCCAATATACCGCTGAGAAGTCAATGTACCACGTTCAAGGACACAGAGCTTTGTACGTCCATCCCTGCTGATGTCGCCCCAGACCATGATTGACCATCCACCATGCTCAGCAATGTTGGCAGCATGGAATCGCTCTGCTGGTCTTTTCCATATCCTAGAACGCCTATCTGTGTGATCTATGCAGTACCTTGACTTATCCGTAAAAAGACAGGTCGCCAATCTTCTCTGGTCCATCCAACGTGGCCCATGGCCCATTCATATCGTGTTTGGCGATGGATCTGGGACAGCGGAATGCGAATACATGGTCTTCTCGATCGGAGACCACCGTCGTGCAACCTTGCCCGGATAGTCTGCGTCGAGAAACATTTACCCCGGATGCATTCTGAAGGACACTGCGAAGCTGGGTTGCTGTAGCAAAGAGGTTCCTATGGGCCTGAATGATCAAAAACCGGTCTTCAGCTGCAGATGTTGCCCTGTCTATGCCACCTCCATGCCATCGTACTGGTGTGCCATACTGCTGAAATCTTGCGCAGGCTCTGGTGATCACCGTATGGTGCACACCAAGGACTTCACAAACCTGACGATGGGTAGCCCCTTGCTCCACCGTCCCTACAGCCCGCCACATTTCTGCTCAGCAAATGTCTTCCTACATTTGCATTTGCCATATTCAGTCATTAAATCACAAGGGTTTGTGTTGAAATGAAGATTGAATACCCTACATATGTCATGTACATGTAGACAGTACACGACAACATCATGAAAATCAAGGGGTACATGCTTTCCATGACTGTCACGAAAAGTCTGCCTGTCTAGAGAGCTAATATAAACACTGGGGACAATCTGAATACATTCAGCAATCATATCCACCAAAAATATCGCAAATATGCCACAAGCAAATTTCACAATGATGTGTCAAATATTTGGTGATTAGCAAACCTTCAGTAGAATATTTTCAATAACGTGTTCTAGAGAAAAAATACGTTTCAATTCCAAACTCAATCAACATTAATTCGGAGAAATAATGGACCGTTGACAATAGACAAAACATCTGCATGCCGTTTTTTCCCGTCAGTTACCTTCTCTGACTTGTCATCTTACATTTGACTCTGCGCTATTATTTGTGTCTTGTGGGCACTTTTAACATACTTAATGGATTGTGTTATGAACTGCGAAGGACTGGGATTTACAATTGCAATTCACAATAATTAATCATTTTTTTTTTCAATTTCCTCTTGAGTAATGGAAGTAATTAATATTAACTTATGTGAGACTTTAGTTCCACTTTCACCCTTTCAACACAATAAGCGCAATATTTTCCTAAAAGAATGTTCGGCAATCTGCGATCAACACCGCTGTAAACAACTTAGTTGGCAAGAATCGGAAATAATAAAAGAATCCGGTTTTACAGAACGTTAGGATTAAAATATTGCTCATCCTCCCCACAAATGCGAATTCCTTTCGCACATTATCTGTAGAAGTATCATATTGGACGATCCTATTCACGAACACATGATCGAATGGTTTTGAATGTCCATAAAAAGTAGCATTTTAACCATTTACCCAACGTAACGGCCAAAACCCGCCAGAGCTATTTCCAAAAATCACAATTAAATTTCCATTATTTTTTCATTTTTTTTTGTCACAAAAATATCGCTTATGACCCCTCATTGGAACGAGCTCGTTCCAATGAGGGGTCATATGCTATATTTTTGACACAAAAAAATGAAAACATTTCGTTAATCAAGAATTTTGTTTGCAGGTGTCGTCTGTCTTTCGTGTTAGGTAAAGGGTGAACACAAAACTAAAACTGCCTATACTTGGTTAATAAGTTGGAAATTCTGATTGCTGTCGTTTCTTTTCATTTATTACACTGTACCCCAAGTCATGTAATTGTCTCATGATATATGGAATTTTGACACCTCACTAATCAAACCGCCAAAAGAGACAGACTGAGCCAAGAAAAGGTACCTGGGAAAGCACCAAGGGGGCCCAGGACTCGGACGAATTTTAATTTTCGCGAACTGAACGAACGCGGCTACCTTCTAATGGCAGTCCATCTTTGTATTATCTCTTCCTCGATCATTCGACAAAAAACGGCTATACCGGGGGTGGGGGTCCTGTCAGGAAGGCTATAGTTCGACCCAGTCGGAGAAATTTTTGATTTTTGAAATTGAAGGAACGCTGTTTCATTTCATCTGGGCGAGAAATGGCAGTCCGGACTGCTGGTATATCGAAATGTCATCTATGTGGACTGCCATTGGCAGTCTACATGGAGAACATTTCGATATACCGGCAGTCTTTGCAATCAGATCCATTTCGTTTTTGGGTGATTTTCAGGAAATATCACGTACCAACATGCGTACCAACAGGCGTTGGGCTGTATCAAGTTTGGGGGGCCCAGGGAGAACCAAATAGGTGGTCCACCGGGAATTTTCCCGGTGGACCATACAGCCAGTCCACCTCTGAAAAAATACAATAAGATAGTCTAAGCCACGAACAAATGTTGTAGAGTATAATGACTGGAATTTGCGTTTGCTGTATTGTTACTATTATGTGTGTATATGACTAACCCCCACACGCGCAAATATCGAGAGTAGAAAATAAATTTCCAGTAAAATGTTCCCACCCACTCTGTGACTTTCAAATTTTATATAGAAACATATGGATCACAAGCAATATTTCAACTGATAGACAGAATCCGGAGCTCCATTGGAAACATGCCATGCACAACATATACTTTTTCATAACTATCAGCTATATTCTGGGTGGAGACCTCGTTACACGGGTGTTTCCCGGTAATCTACACCCAGCAAAGAATGTGTAGGATGTGTCTGTTGGCTGCAAATATTAAACAGAAAAATTGTAGTGTGGATCGCAACTCAACGAGTGGGATAGCACGTTTATATTAAGATGAGACTTGGTGATGGTATTTCCAATTAAATTCATGACATCATCACAGGTATGGTTCGGCACCATCATAAATAAAGGTGTTCATCTTATAGTGACCACGAATATTGGGACAGAAGTTATTCAGCTGATTTGACGGTCCAAACGTGGGGCTCTACATGAAAATATTAAAACATTTATAAGACTAAGTTAAGGCGTTAGGTAGTAGAGTGCTAAATTATGTATAGTTACCAAAACTGGTTCAAGTGTTTTTCCCTGTTATAATGTATCGGGACGTAGCACGAAGCACACACTCTTATAAACTGTAACAAGGCAAATAAATACACACTAAATAAGTTCAGTTCAAAGATAACTTGAAGCACATCCGCAGAATATGAAGCAGTTAAGTTGCAGTACCTACACTTCAGAATAAAACCCAAATTTAAGCTTAAAGCACTCAATAAGTGAAAGAGTAAGGGACGGTAATTCTTGCCTTGTCGGTTCAGAATATGAGTCCGATAATCATTCATATATATCCGTCACATGGCCAAAGATGGGGATAAGTATAAGTTGAGCGGTTAGCTTTTTTCTTTTACATGCAATTCAGAAGAGATATCTTGGATCTGGCTAAGTAAGTGGGATTTGCGTTTTGTTTTAACCAACGGCAAATTCATTTTGTCTGCCCTCTTTCTCCACACTTGATTGGAAATTCATATAGCTTCTCTATTCGATGAAGTAAAACAAGTTTGCAGCTAAAAACTTTTAGACAATAGAACTGATTGATTAATGTATCGTTTGACGGTTTTGTAAATCTAATGTTTTGCTAATGGTACTGTCGATGTTTCCCGTTTCTAGCTTTTAAAGTAATTCATTACTCCGGAAATTGACAAGAAAGATCATTTTTTGCTGTGAATCCCACAGGAAGTCAATCGTTTTAGCGAAATCTTACATTAGTTCTAACAATACTTTCACCCGCTATATAAATGATCCATCGGGATGAGTATTTTGTGAACTATCGGGTGGAGCAAAGAGCTTATTTATGGTGCACAAGTGCGATTCTGTATGTGTCGTTATTATGATGGATCCATTTGTGGGTTCAGTTATCACAGCGAGTTGTTTTGTAATAAAACCTGTTGTTCCAAGCACCTCGGACGATTTCGAAATAACGCACCTGACGTTGTATGGGAACAGGCCTTAATCCTCGGTTTACGGAAGCAGAGAGAGGGGCTAAAAGGCGGAGGTCGAATGATCGTTTGAAAAAAAAATATTCAAGGTTTTATGTGATCAACGTTATTGCATGGATGAAATCATAAACATGACTCATGATGCACAGAAAGGGGCTTTAAAGCTCGGGTCTACAACAGCCTATAGATATGCTCAGAGGGAGTGTTTCAATGATCGTTTCAGAAACATTATTTAAGTTTTCATATCTTCGCATTAGCTAAATAATTTTCGTTCCTATTCGGTAATGTTGCTCATACCTCGTTTCGCTTGAGAACGTTTTGATCTAGCTCCAATTATGATGTAGAACCACACACGATGCAGTGATGCAGTGTAAGAAAAGGTAGTGTAACCGAGTCCTCATTGGTAAGAACTTCTTTGAGAAATATAAGGTGGTATAAACAATACCATCTCCACTATTGGTTGAAAGAACATTAACGATACTGTGCTCAAAATGCAAAACTCAAAAAATGGTGCACATATATCTTGGTACGCATGGGAAATGTGCATCATTTGCGCGTGGACTCTCAATAAACAGCACCTTGACACAATTAGTGCTGCAATTGTTGCAATTGTACCAACTCAATTGTTTATGTGGTTTGCAATTCAGTGATATCGACTGCAAAATTTAAATTCCACAACTGCAGTTGTGGGTTTATGAGAAAGTTTTAACCACATACGACATATGCCGACATTTCCTACTGTATTTTTCTTTCTTTGTGCCCGTACCCCATTTCGTATGAGAATGTTTTCACCGCTCGCACCAGAGTGCTACTTTATGTATTTCTCACAACTAAAATAACAACGTTGGGGGAATATTATAATTTTTTTATTATATGCGTCCGCTAAAAACATATGGAAATAATGATAACAGAGCCATCGTATTTTACGTCATGGTCGACATAAGACATGCGACTGCGCAGGTACAACTGGCGAATCGCAGAGAAAGTAGTATCAGCGAATACGAAATAAGCTCGGTAAAATGTTGTGAAAGAGTGAGCGATGTTTACTATTTCATGTTGATTGATTGATTGATTGATTGATTGATTGATTGATTGATGTATTGATGTATTGATGGATTGATATATTGATGTATTGATGGATTGAGTGATTGATTGATGGATTGATGGATGGATTGATGGATTGATGGATGGATTGATGGACTGATTGATTGATTGATTGATTGATTGATTGATTGATTGATTGATTGATTGATTGATTGATTGATTGATTGATTGATTGATTGATTGATTGATTGATTGATTGATTGATTCTTTATTCAGTAGTATATTGGCAACGTACATATATACATAAGTACTACATCGTAGTTGTGTAATAACGTGTGTACCAGATTGGCTGTCTACCTGTTGATTCCCGGAAAGTTGAATCGTGCAACACTGGAATCAGACTGCGAGGCTTCTTATTAACTGCTTGGTCACTGGTCACTTACACTCCTACCCACCCACCGCCCCTCAACTCTCAGTTAATTTGCTGTGTTCGGTAACATTTGTGATCCAAATTATGGTTCACACAGTCGTGTTTAAGAGGTCTACTCTATTCCCAATTTAATTTTTCACCTAAATCCCAATGAGAAAGTAAACAATGCATTTAAATTCCTGCTATCAATTTATGATTACAATAGCCAATCTATTCCAAGAATCATGGTGTGATTAATATCATATTCCTATTTAGTTATAAAATTAATTCTTTGAGACCCGACCAAGGAGAAAAGGGAGAGAGGCGAGGTAGAGAGGGACCATTTCTTCCATTTTACTTATCTGACACAGCTTTTACGAGATGTCCAGCGACAGGGGTCGAGAGACGAGATATGTCCAGATGTATATCCATTGCGTTTGAACGGTATTCTCTTGGGCATTCAGTCCCACCCAATTACTCTTGGAGTATTCTGTTTGTCATGTAACACAGTCAGGGCAGTAATGATTGTTACAGTCGATATGATCCGAGTGGAGGGAAAGTAATTTTAACGTTGTTTTTTGAAAATATTCCTGTTGATCATGTTATGTAAATCCGCGTGTAAGTCATTCCAGATTCTGGGGTATATGCGTTTGAACAGTATTCTCTTGGGCATTCAAGCCCACACAATTACTCTTGGTGTATTCTATCTGTCATGTAACACAGTCGGGGCGGTAACAATTGTTACAGTCGATTTTATCCGAGTAGAGGGAAAGTTATTTTAACGTTAATTGTTTTTTGAAAATATTCCTGTTGATCATGTTACGTAAATCCGCGCCTAAGTCATTCCAGATGATTCTGGAGTATATGTTTGTTGGGAGATTATCAAGCGATCTTGTTCTCGTTTTGTTGATTTGAAGAAGGTGGTCTGTCCGTCAACTGGCTATTCCCGTACGATTAACTACCGGCTGAAAAAAGTCATTGAACGATAATGGCAATTTATTGCGGTGCCAGTCAAGTACGAACAGACACGCTTGGAGTTTGAAGAGGTCATTTACTTTAAGAGTTTTATTGTCCAAGAAAAGGGGATCCGTATGGCCGTTATATGTCTTATTATTTATTATACGGAGAGAGCGTTTTTGTAGAAGAATTAATTTTTTAATTGTTCTAGCATTTCTCCATATATTTATTCCATACATTAGTTGGGAGTGTATCTGGCAATAATAGAGTGTTTTCATAGCTTCATGAGGAAATATAGATTTTACACTATTGAAGGCGAAACTTGCACGAGCAGTTTTGGATGAGAGGTAAGATATATGGTGCTTGTACGACAGACTCTCGTCAATATGTATCCCTAAAAATTTAATTGATTTTTCTGTTTCAATTGGACTTACTCTTCCAATAATCTGCCCATTGATTAGTAAATCGTGGTGTAGAATTACTCTTCTTCTGCTTGGTGGATTAATTAAAATATATTTAGATTATGAAGAACAAGACGGTTAGTGCAGCACCATTCAAATATTTTCTTGAGCTCTCCGTTGATACGAAGATCCAGTAGATTTGGATCAGGACCCGAGGAGTGACCAGTAGTATCGTCAGCAAAAAATAGGAGATTTATTAATGTCGCATGATATATATATCATTTTAACATATATCAAAAACAGAATTGGGCCGATAATCGAACCTTGTGAAACTCCATGCGATATGTCAACTCGGTTTGACTTGTGGTCACCGATGCAACGTACTGAAATCTGCCCGATAAATAACTTCTAAACCAATTATTACTTAATCCCCTCATGCCATATCTATATAATTTATTTATTAAAATGTCACGATCTATTGTATCGAATGGTTTGAATAGATCCAGGAATATTGCCAAAGTGCTGTTTTTACTTTTTTTGTTGGTTTCCTCTGATATAGTTTTATGCAGTTGCATGACTGGATGCACCGCACTGTGTTTTTTCTTGAAACCATATTGGTTTGGATGTAAGATGCCGAAGCGATCTAGGTATTTTGAAATTCTTACCGACATAAGTTTTTCTAAGATTTTGAGAAATATTGGAAGTATATTAATTGGTCTATAGTTAGAAAGTTCTGGTCGCCTTCTTTAAATATTGGAATGACTTTGGCAATTTTCTTTTTATCAGGAACGTAGCATTGTGTAAACGAACAATTAAAAATATGTGTTGAAGGCGTGACAATTGGCTCGATAATTTGCTTGATACGTTTTGAACTAATATCGTCGCAGTCTTTTGTACTCTTTGAATTCAAGGCTTTAGCAATATTTACGACTTTGAAGACATATGTAGGGCTTATGTAGAAATTATTCGTCGAATCTGCATCGAGGAAGTCGTAAAATGACTTGTCAGTACTGGGTATTTTTTCACTCGATCGTTTCCCTATATTTGCAAAATAATTATTAAATTCTTCAGCTATTTCCATTGGGTCATTAATTTGTTTAATGTCATAAGTGAAGAATTTTGGTTAGGTACCTGCTCCGTTACGTTTTTTGATGATGACATTTAATGTCTGCCATGTTTTACGCAAGTTATGTTTATATTCATTGCGACTGCTTATAAAATAGCGAGCTTTACACTGTAATCTTTTTTACTTTGTTAAATAGTTTACATTAATTATTATAGTTTGTTTTTATATTGGAATCGGTTGGATATTTTAACTTTTTGTTGTCAAACTTGCTTTTATTTTTAGATGAGACTATTAGACCTCTGGTCATCCAGGGTTGTCGTTTTATAATTTTTTACGGGTACCTACCCGTGTTCGAGGAAAGGCTACTGCAAATAATTTGAGAAATGTATTTAAGAAATTGTTATAGGCAGAATTTGAATTATCAGACTCCATAACTATTGAAAAATCACATTGTGAGAGAAGTGATTTAAAAGTAGCTATTGTTTCTGCATTTATCTTTCGCGTCCATATGCCTGATTCCCCGGTTGTATCCAGTGGAGTGGTTTCAACATGAAATATACCAAAGTGATCCGCACCGTCAGTTATTATAATCCCGGATAAAGAACTGGACAAAATATTAGTAGTAAATATGTGGTCAATAAAGGTAGCTGAGTGAGTAGTTAGTCGTGACGGTTTTGTTATTACGGGTACAAATCCTTGACTGAACATTAGGTTGGCATAATTTTCTGTTTTGAGATGGGAATCATATTTAACCCTTTACCCAACGCAAACGATATCAAAATTTATTATTTTAAATATCATTTTTTCAAATTTTTCAACAAATTTCAACAAAACCATATCATGTGACCCGTCGTTTGATATGGTTTTGTTGAAACTTTTTGAAAATAATATTTTTTTCAACTGCTGAATTTGCATATTACACGGGCGGATGTGGGCGATTCTTTGGGTAAAGGGTTAAGTAAGTCAATATTGATATCCCCCATGATATAGGAACATATATTTTCTCTGCTTAATTTGCCAGTTACTTCATTCATTTTGATATTAAATCACTATGTATCCATTAACTTTTCCAGCAGCTTCAGTAAGAACCTGGGGGAACCATTTTGTTTTACGGACGAATAATAATTTCGTTACTAAAAGCGGTTCGCTTGCTATCCACTGGTGACCTTTAAGGTTACAATATACAAAAAATAATTTGCATTGGCGACAGTGGTAACAATTTCCTGTATCTTCAGCTAATCAACCTCATTTTGGGAGACAGTCCTGTATACACAAAGGATATTACCAAGATTAAATAATATATGAATTCGAAAAATATATATGTTGCCGTGTGTCTTCTGTGTTCAAATTTGGGGATTCCCATGCTACCGTCCAATTTCGCACTCACCAAAAGGGCATATTTTACTTGTCCCTCCACTTTTGCTTCATTTTTTTAAATGACAGCCATGCAAATATTTTCGGTATTTTTCAAAACATACACTTTAACATTTTTATTCGGGGATCCAAAATCAACAGATGTTGCACCAAACAGCTAATTGCATACATTGTACACGCCATTAAATGCAGGGGGCAGTTTTCGCCGACATATAGGCTATTGTAGCCTTAAACTGAAATGTATGTCGCTTTTGGGGCAATTACAAATTACTTTGCATTAATTTCGGATTAAAACGTAAAGAGAATAGCTAGCGCATATATATAATAAAAAGAATACCTGTGTTTTAGTGGTTACCACAATTAATTTATTCGTGACTAGCAAATAAAATATAAATTTCCTCTATATAACTGATCAGTTGATTTTCTTAATCGAAATAATTACAACTATTTATTTATTTATTTTATTTATTTTATTTATTTTATTTATTTATTTATTTATTTATTTATTTATTTATTTATTTATTCATTTATTATTTATCTATTTATTTAATAATGCAGCTTTATGGGTAACCATACTCGATCGTAATTAAAACAAAGTTAAAATGAAAACAAAGAAAAAAGTTTTTTGAGGTGATTAAATCTTTAGGCTGTTCACAAATATTGTCATTCAAATTTTATATTTTAAATTTTTTCTTGGACTCATAGCTTAAGACCCTCACTGGAACACGCTCGTCGGGTTCATTCCAAAGAGGGCGTCATGAGCTATGTTTCTGAGAGAAAAATGTTTTGTTTTTTTTTTGTTATTCAAGAAAACGTTAATCGAATGTCGTCTGCCATTCGCGTTTAAAAAAAGCTTAAAAGTTCTTCTGTTCAAATGTGAAATAATCTTACGCCATGCAAATTGAACAGGCAAAGACAAAATGTTTCAATAAGATCAAAATCCTCGTCCTCTGATTGGATGAGAGCTGGCGTAATTTCTTTTATGTTTGCGGCTCCGGTAGCAAATGTTACCGTCTGACGTCACCACGCGAAATATTTGAAATGACGTCGCCCGTTTCGTTGCTTCATCAACGGAGTGACTAACAAGCAGCTTCATTTTTTTGAGTTTTTCACACGCTCAGCAGACGGTGTTCCAGATAAAGTGTTGTTTAAATTACAAACCGATTTACGATTTGAACTAAGATGGAATGGGTTTATCTGGTTTATTGATGATTTATCCAGTGCCGTCGTGGGTATACCTGAGGTTCTTTTACTAAACATGTTATCGTTAAAAGTTGCCTTGCTGAAGGCAACTTCTAACGATCACAAGTTTAGTAAATAAGCCTCTCATGTTTCACGGTGTTGGTTTTGGGCTATGGATAGTGTCTTATTGGAACATATACGTTATTTTGATGAGTTGACGGTAACATGGTCTGAGGTTTGCGGCTCGGAGCGTAAATTCAACCTCCACGCTTCGCGTTTCGGTTGAAAATAAGCCCGGAGTCGCAAACCTCAGACCTTGTTACCGTCAATTCATCACAATAACTTATAATATTAGCATTCTCAATATCGGTCTGGAGTAGGTAAAGGAATGTAAATGTCAGAAGCGAGAAGAAGATAATGAAAGGGATCATGAACATAGGATAGGAGACTGTTGGGATTGGCGTTTTTGTTACATCACGTCATTTTGTTTTCGTTAATTGTGAAACACAAATGCATTTTAATATTTGTTTACTGATAATTTCAAAATTTGGCTTACGGTTCTCCAACACCATACACGAGTAAATAGTGATTATTTTGGGAAATAATTATACATGTCCCCTGCAGTATACATCTGGAAAGCATAGTAAACGTTGGTCGCAATTTTTAAAGTCCATCATTTTGTTTATTGGATTTTAAAGTTTAACAAGTTTTACACCTCATGTCAAGCAGTGTAACAGGGGGAGGAAGCTGGAGTAACGGGAAAGAACCATAGAGCAGCGGCAAACAACTGTATGTTCACCGACCGCCACTATCAAAAACGAACAAACTTACATCAGCACAGTTTCTAAATGAATTTTCAGAATGTCTGTCCTTCTGTGCCTTGTATGAATGTGATATAGATATTGCCTGTGATTTCAACATCCATGTTGACAATTTATATGACACTTTTGCCAAGCCATTCACAAATTTGTTTGAATCATTTGGCTATTCACAACTGGTCTCAAAACCTACCCACAAGAGAGGACACACCTTGGATCTAATTCTTGTTCGTCAAAATAACAGCACGTCAGTACAAAATGTCCATGTCACAGATCCAACATTGTCTGATCACTATGCAGTCTTGGCCGAATTGACACTAGCAACTTCAAAAATTCCTCCCAAGAAAATTACTTATCGAAAATATAAATCCATAAATATTGATGCCTTGAAAATGGATATCAATTCATCAATTCTGCGTTCGAACTATTTTTGTAATAGTCATGAATCATCTGAGCAATTGCTATTTTTATTTGAAGAAACTCTTAAGGGCATCATGGCTGAATATACACCACCCAAGTCAAAAATTATAAGTCATAGGGAAAAAGTGAGTGGTTTACAGAAGATGTTAGAGCTGCTAAACAACAGCGTCGCAGACTGGAGCGTCTTTACAATAAAACGAAACTTGAGGTTCTGCTACCAAAGAAATACAACTAATAAGATCATCAAAAAGGTGAAGAGGGAGTACTACAATTCTCTTATAGAGGAGGCATCTAATACAAGGATGCTGTTCTCACTAACCAATAGTCTTCTTGGTAAAGAACAAAAAGTCATTCTCCCAGATCATCTGAATACTGATGAAATTCTGCAAAAATTCAAGAATTATTTCATAACAAAAATTCAAGTAATTCTAGATAGTATACCATCATGTGAACCACCAGAGTTTGATCATCTTGACATAAAAAGTGATTTTTCTAATTTTCATTCTGTCTCAGAAGACGACATTCGAAAAATGATTTTATCATCATCCAATAAATCCAATGATCTAGATCAAATTCCAACATTCCTTTTGAAAGAGACAATTGATTATCTTCTGCCAGCCATAACATCTATTATATTATATTTGCATCCCTACATGAGGGGTTTATTCCAAACCAATTGGAAAAAGCACTTGTTACACCACACATCAAGAAACCATCTCTTGATCCTGACAACCTGAAGAATTATCGACGAGTATCGAACCTCTTTTTCCTGTCTAAATTGTTGGAAAGGGTTGTTGCTTTACAACTCAAAAATCACCTGCATGAAAATGATCTTTTTGAGCCCTTCCAGTCTGCATATAAAGCCAACCACAGTACAGAAACACCCTTACTGCGAGTCAACAATGACATTGTTAAATCAGTGTCTGGGGGTGAGGCTGTACTTCTTGTTCTCTTGGATTTGTCAGCAGCATTCAACACAGTCGGCCATGGAATTCTCATTCAGACATTGACACAGCATGGCATATGTGGAACTGTCTTATCGTGGTTTGCATCATATCTAGAAGGTCGCAGTCAACAAATATATATCAATAAGATCGGTTCAGAAAGCAGGACTTTAAAGTGTGGTGTTTCTCAGGGCTCATGTCTTGGACAACTCTTGTTTACTCTGTACACTTCTTCTCTGGGTCGCCTTCTTAAAAAGCATTGCATATCATATCATCTGTACGCAGACGACACCCAGCTGTACATCACATTCAACTCATCTGTTCCAAGTGACTAGTTGATCGCAGTCAAAAAAATGGACATTTGCATAAATCTTATGCGGGAATGGATGATAGACTTTAAACTGAAAATGAATTACTCTAAAAGTGAATTCTTAGTGATATCCGGGGTTCGAATGCCTACACCCCCGTGACATCAATTCTGGTTGGAAACAACATCACTGTGAAAAGTGAATCGGCCAGGAATATTGGACTGATTATGGATTCAAATTTAAAACTAGACATTCATATCAATAAAATATGTCAAAAATGCTACTGGCAGCTTCGTAATGTTGGAAGACTGCGACCTTATCTCAATCAGTCAGCACTTGAAAAACTTGTGCACGCCTTCATCACCTCACAACTAGACTATTGTAATTCAGTGTTAGTGGGGCTGTCCCAGTGCCTGATTGAGAAGCTTCAAAAAGTTCAGAATACTGCTGCTATGATAATTACTGGTACCAAACGCTCTGAACACATAACACCTGTTTTAAGACTACCACATTGGCTTCCAGTTAAACAGAGAATTGATTTCAAAATATTGATCTAAGTATTCAAATGTATCCACAAACTGGCTCCAGTTTACCTGCAAGAGCTCCTCACTGTATATAAACCATCACACAGTCTCCGTTCTAAAAACCAAATTCAACTAGTTGTACCTTTTAGCAGATCTAATCCGGCTCATGATCGTGTGTTCTCCATCGTCGGTTCCAGATTGTGGAATTCCTTGTCAATTAGTGTCAAAATTTCCGAAACTCTCGATGTCTTCAAAAGAAATCTTAAAACTTTCCTATTCACTGAAGCATTCCCCTGACCCTCTGTAACAGGCATCCAAAACAGATGTGACTCTTTATTTCAGAAAAGTGTATTTATTTCTGTCAAACGTTTTAGAGCACTATTTGTAGTTTTACGCTCTAGAAAATAAATTATTATTATTATTATGTATGGCTTCCCAACGTACTTACTCCGCACAAGCAGGGTTAGCATTCGGTCGAAGACAAGTGTAGCATTAGAAAGGTGTAGCGCATGTTATGTTTTTCTTACAACAAAAGTGACGATACACATCTTGATAAGAACGTTAATACTTGCATGTGCACCCTCACCGTTAACCTCGTACGAGAGAGACGTATCAATGTTTTCATATTCTTTTTGACCCCCACCCCTAATATTCGCGTCTACAGCTATAACAATGGCTATCTTAATCCACCCTTTAGTCCGTTGTTAATACATTCTTCTTCTCAGACTGCTATTCGTTTGTATAGAAAAACTCACTTAGTTTTTCACCTTACAGAACTAAAAGGTGCACAATGAAAGTGAAAATTTAGCGTAAAATGAAATGCAGTTGTGCGCTTCTGTAGTACCATGTCCTATGGTGGCTAATTTTATTGTTAGCAGGGTTAACATAGTACATTTAACAACACCAAAAACCTAACATTGTTATGCGCATCTCGTTTTTTGAGTTGGCATAATGCGATTTAAATGACGAAAATGTGGACTGAACAATATGACGTCATGAATAAAGTAGGAAGACAAATAAGGTGTACTGGGATTAATATCTTTAAAATTACAAACATATACCGCAATTAATATTCTAGAAGTGTTTCTATACGAAACTGAGTTTCTATAGGCTTTATATGAGCCATTATTGTCAAGACAGCGCGATTTGATCGGCCGTGGCTTTATTTACCAGCAGTCTCTGAGAAACGCATTCATGTGTTCAAAAAGGATAACAAACCAGGACGGGACTAGAATGTATAATACGTTGGCTAGACGAACTCGATGATATTACATGACATTCTTCTCGTTTTGAACTGGATAAACCTTTCATCGTCCTATACATCAACTTTCTCATTACTGTTACTGTTACTGTCGGGCAATGCATTACGACTTATCAAAGAATGTTGACAGGATGTATATTAACTGATTCATCTGAATGTTATTTGTTATTTACCGGAGTCTGATTACGTCATTTCACTGACATCAGATGTCTGAAATGCATATCCCTCGACACATAAGTGAAGATCACGAAATTCATTTTGTAACAAAATCGAATTTTTCTGCGCAATGAAACTTAGGGCTTTTCGTGCTCTTTTATTTGATAGTCACGAAGATCAAATCGCAAATCGACCAAAGTACAAAAGAATGCCGAATGTTTCGACCCGAACGTGATGGACCAGGATATGTCAGCTCAAAGGTTTTTTTTTAATCTAGGCGGGGACGTTTTAGCTCATTCCATTTAGTTTTGTACTTTTTCAAGAAGAAAATTTAATTACTTGCAAAAAATAAGTGATACTACAAAGTAAAATGCATTCCCGAATCAATCTCATTAGTTTAAGAACTCCAAAATAAACAAATTAAAACCTTAAAATGAACATATTTATCTAACAATCAACTTAATTTGCATCCCAAAACTCGGAAAAAAACGTTTGTATCAGCCCCCCGTTCCGATTCCGTATCAGACAGATTCAATTTCCGGTAAACACCGCACTATCACATTTTAGCATTGTTATTACGTATTAAAATATAGTTCCTGAAATTCAAAATCTTGACCACTTTCAACCAAATTTAAATTGAAAGATGGGGAAGCGGGCTTTATGTAACGGGGTTGTTATTTATTTATTTATTTATTTATTTATTTATTTATTTATTTATTTATTTATTTATTTATTTATTTACTGGTGTTTAAGGTCACATATTTCTGCACAATGGCTAATCATGACCTCGACAGTCTCGCGGGTGGAGGAAGCCTGCGTACCCGGAGAGAACCACCGAGCAACCGCGAGCAACTGTCAGCTCCCCAACGAAAATAACTATCTTCCAGAATGCAGGAACGGAGTTTTCAACAGTGGTGGTGAGATTTGCTCGAGTCAACACTTGCATTTTAGCCAGTTACTGATAAATTGTTAGTGTAGGGATTTTTTGGTGGATATCGAGACCCAAGCTCTCGGGCCGCCATTTTAATTCTGTTCAGAATTCGACGTTCTTATGGCTTGTTTGTTTACCCACTTTTTCTGGAAATTTGTCATTGCTTACAATGATATACAGGTATTCTTTCCGCAGCAGTTATAGATAGTCCAATCAATAAGTATTATATACACCCTGAAAACATCAAGATATTATAATTTATGAATCAGTCTGGCATAATTATAACACTACGGCTTTGGTAAATCTTCATTTCTGGTTATGGTGTCATCAAAAGGGCGACCAAATGAAGTCTCGATTGAGTAACATTTCTGGTTTTGATTCACAGAATTGTTCAGATTCAAACGCCCGGAATATATCGGTTGATCGGAAAAGCGAACCGATCAAATGAAATATTCCAGACGAATGAATCTAATCATAGGCGTTGACTTATTTGAGGGTTAGACAGGTTCCAGGCCCTAATAGCTTCGAATTTCTCTCAGAGGATTAGACTGGTGGCTTGAAAGCTTGAGTGTTCATCACTTGTAAAGAAAGGTGGTAAGTTCTATAGCCACCAGTGTAATTCTGTGAGGAATTCGACGCTGTTATGAAATCCTTGTTCATCCACTTTCAGTGGAGTGTGCGCGCAGACAACCGTTGATTAAAATTTCATCAAATATTCGTTGAATTTAACCCTTTACCCAACTCAGACGATACCAAAATTTACTATTTTAAATATCATTTTTTAAAATTTTTCAAACAATGTCAACAAAACCATACCATGTGACCCCTCGTTGGAACGAGCTCGACTAGCTCGTTCCAATGAGGGGTCACATGATATAGTTTTGTTGAAATTTTTTGAAAAATAATATTTTTTTCAACTGCTGAATTTGCATATTATGCGGGTGGATGCGGGCGATTCGTTGGGTAAAGGGTTAAGTTTCGATTGAGAAACGTTTCTATTGGTATAAAATATTCCAGAAGAGTGAAACTAAACACAGGCTATCGACTATGTAAGGGCTACACTGCTCCTATAACCACACATGCCATAACAGCGTACAATTTGACAGGTGGCTTGAGAGCTTGCATAGATGGATTTCCAAAAGGGTGAAAAGTCGTAATTTCTTTGACTTTCATTGACAACTAACGGTTAGTTTTAGAATGAAGGAAAATAAAAAAACTCCAATGAAAAAACAAAAACGTCTTAAATGCCCTGGTGGGGGGGGGGGGGGATGCGGGGTTATAAAAAATCTGTTGCAAAGCAATTTTCTGTAAAAATGTGACAGTGATGTTATTGTCAAAGACGAATGTGATCCTCGAGAACCGAATTCAGTGATAACTCTTCCAACAAAGATGGTCACGTGTGACAAACAAGTCCCCACAAAATTGGGAAGACATTTCCTAATCTTAACCATCACCCTCACATACGCACACCCATATGAACACACGGATAGTCTTGTTCAACCGGTTTGTCTTAAGTTGTTGTTTTTTTGCGTTTTTTCTCGGTGACAAACAAGTCTTCACAAACATGGATAAACAAACCCTCATCTATTGTTTTCTTGCAATGTGTCGGAGAAGGCAAAATAAATATATATGAAACCCAAGCACGATTGGCCAGGTTCTTACGAAATCGATGGCCACCCCAAATAACGCACACCTCCACGAAGGGGATACATAGCACAGATGGTTCTGTCGTGCTGTTTAGCGATCGAGAAGTAATTTGGATTGTTAGAAATATTTCTGGGATCATAGTGATGAATGAATAAATAGACTATTCTGAGAATAACATCTGATCCCCTCAAGCTAACTCAAACCCAACGGTTTTGGATGTCCAGAATATCGCACTTCTTCCGTCCTATATGTTCACGATCACAGTGTATTCGGAAACTATCTTAGTTCGGTTCACAATGGAGACCGGCATGGTGCATGAAGAACGAAAGGGACAATATCATTCAATGAGGATTCTGGCTCTACATGCGCTTCAGATTATTACCTCCCTCTATGTCAACTGGGAGTTGAAAATACCCAACTGTACCATAAAATACGCTTTTTTCGCGAAAATTAATATAGAAAGTCATATTTTGTGGTTGTCTTACACATACTGAAACGATATAGCACAACCATTACCTTCCCAGTCCAAGAACCAGAAGATGATGTGGAAAGCGGCGTTTTCATTTGCTTCTCTCTGTTATATTTTGACGTTTGCGTTATTATACGTTTCCAAATTTCATCTACGCTGTTGTCGAGTAATTTTATTAATTTTAGGTTCAGCGGTTCATCGTAACATGTTAACTGGGTAATATTATTAAATTAAGACGAGAGACATACTACGGTTGCTAAAGGGCCAGTGACTTGGGAGTTTCTACCAAATTCACAAGTCGCGCGAATGATTTGTGGACGATATGTTAACCAAATAGCAGGGAATGATTTTTATACCTACTCACTATTATTCACTGGCTTTTAAAGTCTCGAAACCCTTAGCTGTACAGTTAATACTTGTTCAGGGACGTCTATAAAATTACAGATCTTACCAGAGTTGATGCCTACAACATTTTAGAATAATTTATATTCTTCAGTTGATCCCGCCGATATTTCTCGCTACTCCGCTGTTACTGTCCTTTTTACCATAAGTTGTGACGGGAATCGAGAGCCTCGAACAAAGTTGGCACTGGAGCAAGGAGGCTAGAGCAGCCTCGCCCTCTGTCACTAGCCTTTATCACAGACGTTTTGGGTTCAAATTGTACAACATCTGAGGAACCTACTTTCGTTATTAAACATAGGATGAAAACTTACAGGAATGACTCGTTCAGACACGTAATTCGAAGAATATGAACTACAGTACTATGGCAAAAAAACAACAGTCTGTCTCGATCATATCGTTATTGGGTTTCGAGACTGTCGCATCACTGTTTGAAGAGTTTCTAAATAAAAAACAAATCAAGATTGAATTACGAAGAACTAGCAAATAGCACCGGCGATTCGATGTTCTCGCATTTCGAATTCTGCTGTGGTGTTGCGAAAAAAGCGGACAAAGGATTTTGACCGGATGGCGACTGGGTGGTCGCCATCGATCGAAATTTTTCACCCGCTTTTGTAATCGCAGTACTGTATATGAGCGGAGCATATGCCACACTCATTTTTGCCCTTTGCCGAAACAGCCCCAAAAATACTTAAGTTGCAATACAATGCACAAACGTTTGTCCCCGGTAAGCATTATTTCGGTGAGCTCAATAGTTATTCAGTCAGTAACTAAAAGCCACAGTAAGCGGGCAGCAGCGGAATTTAATTATCATGAGAGTAACCCTCCAGCTCCTAACGCATCGACCCAGCCAAAACAAAATAAAAACCAAACGGTTATGCACTAGTGAGCGGCAGTGCTAATAACATTTCGCCATATCTTGTGCGAGCCATGTCAATATTTCTTTTCACGAACAAAGAAACATCTCTCAAATAACATATTGCCTGAAATTCATCTTGTCTAAGATACATTTGTCGATAGCCAGTCGATCGATTAATCCCAGCTTTTATACAGATAGAAACTATTTGAAATGATTCAAAGAAAAATGTTTTTTCCACGGTTTGGGAGGAAAATGCTAAAATCAAAACCTAGCTTTAAATAATCCCGTTTACGCAAAATCAATTAACTAGATGCTTTGGGGTCACATTTGATGTGCAGAAATTCTCAAGTTTCCCATCATCTTATTGATTTTTATCTTCTTCATACTTTCTTTTCTGCAAAGCTTGTGCTGGCATTACGACATCAAAAAAATCGAGATTTCTGTTGGAGTGTTTTGTTTCAAAGTTAATGCAAAGGGAGCGCGCATCTATTTTAGAGAAAGTAGAGGTATGACATAACTCCTGGTAAGAGAGGAAGTAGAGGTATGACATAACTCCTGGTAAGAGAGGAAGTTCAGGCATAAAGTGATTTGACTATCGAAGAGAGTCTCAGATTGGGACTACATACTTTTTATTTCACAACTGCAAAGATGATATTTTAGGTGCAACACTCTCAACAAAAGTGAAGACAATTAATGAAGACAAAACGTAAAATATTTTCAGTTATGACAGCTTTTGAGTAATTCATCCCTTGTAAAATAACGCGAAGAACGAGTTGAGTCTGCCTAGAACACAAACATAAAGTAAAATAGAATTACTTATATGTCTATCTTGTTTCAAAAACGTGCATTCTTTTGTAATTTCAGTCGAAGGTAGACAATGCAGGACTGTCGAGGGTCATTCCAGTAAAAGTGGCATTTGAGGGTGGGGGTGGGGGGGGGGGTGGAAAGTGGTTGGCCGCTTTGAAGAGAGGGCCAGGAAGTACGAAGAGGACTTTTGATGTTGAGGATGAGGAGGTGCTCAACGTGAAGGTCCGCAGAGTAAAGAAGGGGCCAGAGAGGCATGGGTGGGGAGAGAGCTAGGCAGACTAAATGGTGTTTAGAGCGTGGGTCTGAGGATGCAGATCAGTAGTTGTCAGAGTGAGTAGAGGTGCTGAGGGTAACTTATAGGAGGGTAGAAGGTGATGTGGTAAAGGGCGGGTGTAGCGAGAAAATAGGCTCATAGGGACTACAGATAGTTCCGATGGCGACGAGGTGGTTCACGATAATGTGGACGAGGTTCATCGGGTGGTGGGGGTCATAAGTCAGCCCAATAGAAATGGAGTGGTAGGGATGGGCAGCAAACCATCTAAACGAAAGCTGTTGGTAGCGGGAAGTAGTATCGTACGGGATCTAGATAGGGTGGCCTGTGGCCCGGATAGTCTGAACAGAACTAACCTTTGTTTCCACCGGGTCGAGATGCAACAGATTAGGAACAGAGTGGATGGTATTTTTAGGGGTTCAGAACCAGATCGAGTTCTGGTGGTGTACATGGGTACTAACAATATCGGGGAAAGGAGGTCAGTTCGGCTGATGAAAACCTACAGGGGTTTGATTACGCAGTAGGAATGCAGGGGTGCCCGAGCCCCTTCAAGATATTAGTGGCGGGGGTGAACGAAATTCAAGGATCATGGGTCTCAGTGAAAAATATCAGGAGTATTGCAATGACCTAGTGGTAACTGGAGGTCCTTTTGGGGCAGGCAGGATTGGGATTTGTATTGTAGGGATGGTCTTCATCTGGGCCCCAAGATGTACGGAGGTGTACGAAGGAATATGCTAAGATAGTGGAACATTTTTTGATATAAGGCAGGGTGGGTGGGAAAAGATGAGTCAAAAAAGCTATTTGGAGAATGGAAATTAAGAAGATTAAAAAATAGGGTTCATACCAAGGGGTATGAGTAACACCCCAGAGAAGCCTTGTATTTTCAAAATAGGATACGCCAACACCCATTGTCTCCGTAGGAAAGTAAGTGAAACAAAAACCATTAGTTAGGAAACGAAGCTTGATTTGATAGGCCTAAATGGGGCATGGATTAGCAGGAATGAACGGGTTGACCAGATCAAGAGGTTTGGACGATCAGAATTTCAGAAAAGCAGAGGAGGACGGGGTTGGTACATCAAGGAGGAGTTAGGACCTGTGGTGATCACAGACTTTTCCAAAGTATATTCAACAAATCCAGCAGAAAGCGAAATAATATGGGCGAAAATTAAGATGAGAAACAGAAGCGTTGCTGTGGGGGTTGTTTACTTGGCAGTCGGGAGATGCAAGCCTTAGTGGAACAACGATGTTTATGCCACATACGGATCTAATGTTACAGAACTGGTGAACAGAGAGTTTCATATTATACTGATGGGAGACTCTGATGGACACATTTGAGACGGAGAAGATGGTTTAGTGGGTGGATATAAAATAAATATAAATTGGCGGAAATTGTTCACATTCACAAATGAACTGGGCCTATAGATATTGAATAGGAATGCAAAGTGTAAGGGTAATTGGACCTGGGAAAGAAATAACAGACAGACAATAACTGATCACCAACCCCGAGGTATGGAGGAGAGTTATAGGCATGAAAATAGATAACGAAGGAATTTCTAAGTTAGATAGCGATTACAACCTGATAAAAGTTAAGGTTGGGGCCAACAGAAAAGCAAAACACAGGGGGATCTTTTAGGAAATCTGGAACCTTGGAATAGAAGCAGACTGGGAGAAATTAGAAGAGAACTTAAAATCAAAGCTAGAAAATGTTAACTGGGAATAACGTTCAGGAGTTGGCCGATTCAATAGTGAGAGGTCTTACAGGTGCTGGGTGGGTAAGCATAGGCAGAATATGTGAGTCGACAGAGGAATATGAGAGTCGACAGAGGAATTAAGATTCAGAGTAAATAATCTACTGTAAAATCAATAAAAGAGGGGAAGAAAAATTGTTCTGCATTAAGAAGAAGTAGAAAACTAACGACGGTGAATGATGCAGCCGCTAAAGTGCCGAAGAAGTATATGGAGAGACAAGAAAAATAGTTTATATAATCAAGGACAAAAACAGGAAACAGCGGAATAGCAGCATCATTGAAACAATTAGGAAAACTGGTGGGTCAAGGTCCAATGTATTTTGGAAATGGGTAAATAAAACTAACAAAGACAATACCGCACATAGTATAAAGATGAATGGCGAAATGGCAGAAACACTGATAACCGGAACAACATTGCATCAGAAATGGCCGAACATTGGGAAAGGGTAAATGATAGACGATGGGGAAGGGGTTCTTCCGGAATGTGAGATAGAAAGTGAAGGAAAATTATCGTACTTGGTATGCAGGGAAAATGAGGTAGGAGAAGTAAGAAACGCCGTCATAAGTGTGTACAAAGAGGAGGAGATCAACTATATGAGCATCTTACGATATAATTTAACATGAAAATCAAAAAGCAAGATGTCCCAAAAGAGTGAAAGAAAAACACGATAACCTCTCTCCATAAAAAGGAAGATAGGAAAGTTAAAGATAGCCACAGAGGGATATCCGTTACTAACAATATTGGTAAGCTATTCTGCAAGATTCTCTGTGGGAGGCTTGAGGAAACTGTCGAGGAAAGGGGTTTCTTGGGTGAAATCCAGAATAAGAGTCACTGACCACTTATTTACTCTTTCTAAGCTGATAGAAACAACAAAAGTCAATGAGATGTGAAAAGCATACAGCAGAGTATGGAGGATTGAGCAGAAACTGGAGGGAGTCTGATTTGGAGGTAACTTTGTCGGAATCATGAAGGCACTGTACAAGGATGTCAAGTCCGTCCAGAGTGAACACAACCTGAGAAACATCACTAAAAAAGGGTCCCTTGGGAGAAAGGCCTCAAACAAGGATTCATGTAGTCACCGATTCTGTTTGCATTGTATATCAAAGGTTTAGGGTGGAAAGCACAGAGGGGATCAAAGCTGGAGAGACAAAAATCCCAGTGTTTCTCATTGCTGATGACATGGTTTTATAAGCGGAGAGCGACGAAGGACTACAAAAACTGTTAAAATTTGTAGCAAAGTACGTGGATAAGTGGCAACTAGAACTGACCGAAAACAAGAGTACGGTAATACCTGTGGGCCAGAGGGAAGATGAATCTCACGAGGTGGTAAGTTTTCTATCAGTGTAGATGAAAGCTAAGCATCTAACAGCGATGAAAACGAGGAAATGAATACTTAGGGGTGAACTTGTGTGTAACAGGCAGAGACAAAAACAGAAACCACACCAATGAACCTTTTGCAACGCGAAACAGAATACTTAACCAGTTTAAAATTCTAGGAAGAAATAGAAAAAAACAAGGTGTTCGTTGGGAAATACATTTGGGGAAGTGTGGGGCTACCTAGTATAACCTATGGATTAGATGTAATTCCTTTAATACAAATGGTAGTGCAAAATGAAGCGGGTCGGTGAATAACCGGGCCAAGTAATGCAGCCGCACTGGAAACGGCCAGAAGGGAACTTGGATTGATGCCTGTTAAAGATAGAGTAGACATGTGGAAATTATGCAACTTGAATTATCAGGTAAACCTTCCAAAGAGCAGATTGGGTAAAGTGACGTTTAACTATGCACGGGGCTGCAAGCCCCAGCCAGGATGGACAATGCAGGTTATGGAGCTACATGTGGATTATGTCGTTGAGAATGAAGATCTAGAATTGGGACGGAAGCAGGAGATCAGTGTCATTAGAAGGAGCGCGATGGTGTTGCGGTAACCGGTTCTCGTCAGATCACCGAAGTTAAGCAACGTCGAGACCGGTTAGCCCTTGGATGGGTGACCGCCTGAGCGATCGATTCGGACTTTCGCATAGTGTCCTTAGGCAAGGCACTTAACCCCGATTGTCCACATGGGGCACGATGACACCGCGTATTAAGGCGTACTGCACGTCGATGGGGCGCATGTTTTCAACCAATCTAACCCTGCCTGAGCTACAGTGCGGAGTTACGATGTTGGGGAGCTGGAAGCTGCTCGTCGTTGCTCTGTGGTTTTCTTCGGCTTCCTCCTGCCGTAAAACTGTCACCGACACGATATGACCTTGGCTGTTAAAGTGTTGTTAAACCTTAATAAATAAATAAATCATTAGGAGAAAGTTGCTCTTAGATTGGAATAAAAACTGGCAAGCTGGAGTTAAGGGCCAAAATCTCAATGGATGGGCTATGCAAGAAAGGTACGCCAGATTTTGGGGAGCATTTGGATGGAGCTTTTAGGGGTCATTGTTGTTCAAAGTGAGATGAAAGTCACTGGACTTGAAGGGGAACATCGGGAAAGGTGAGGAAAGATGGTTCCAAATGTTCAGCTGAGGAGTAATGGAGACATTGGAACATCTAACTTTTGAATGCACCAAATATTTACCAAGTAGAATAAGACTCCTTGAGAAAGTAATGGAAGAGAGGTATGAAAATATGAGCGAGTTGATGAGGGGTGACATAAGGGAATATTATAGTTTGGGTATTGAGAAAGCACCTGTTGAGGAAATTATATAACAGTTTGTATCTGAATGCTGTGAGGTTAGGAGGAAAAGCAAGGAGAGACTACCCTTTGGGGATGGGATTGATGTTGGCCTCCTCCATAGAGGACCGCAGCCAAGCTGCAGAATACCCAAGTATCGTTATTATTATTGATTTGTTTCGGGAGAATAACTTCAAGAGCTTTGAATTTCATCGAAGGAACTACTTCCGCGTTTAGAAACCATATAGTTATTGGCGGTCCACTAATGACTATTAGGCTATCAACCACTGATGAATCCCGAAAATGAAGTATGGCATCCAAGAAGATCATGTTATTACCATTTTATCGAATTACAGACGTAAATTTTCCCCAGTACTTAACATAATGTCCATATCTGACCATCAATATTCACAATAACTGCATTTTAAATTTTATTGGAGTTTCAAAGATTGCTCCCAAAAATGGCTTGTGGACCCTCAATGGAGACCTTCTCGTTCAATTTAGTTATATTGTTTATGTAAAAAAATGAAACTGTTTCGCTATTCAAGAAAAGTCTCCTCAAATATCGTCTTCTACCCATGTAAGCTAAAAGGAAGTTGTGTACGCTGGTTTTGTTTTACACTTTGTTTTTTTTACACCATCGTTTCTTTTTTTCCACTGCGACAACATCCAATAGCTGCAAATGAACCGGCTTACTGGTTTCATGGCATAGAAGGGTAGAGGAAGACCATGCGAATCCACAATTCTCTGCATCTGACCGCAGAATGCAACTGGACATGAATGTTCTCTTGGCATTTCCAGTAGTTTGATGTGAAGGTAGCTCTCTCTGATTTGATATTAGTCTTTTTAGCTTGGACGTTGAACAAAATGTACTATCAGCAGTTCGTGAGTTTGGGTAAAATAACAAGTGTGGTTTCTCGTTCAGCTGCAACCATTTGATCAGGAACGAACACATGGGTAAAGACCGTCACTTCAAGACTACTACAGCTATTAACCAAAAAGAATGTACTCCCATACTTTACCACACATACCCAGTAACAGATATCAAACGGAAAGAAAATATATCAAAAACCTTTGAACATTTACTCTTTGATCCCTAATGGTATATCCCATGCCAGCTCAGTGCTATCAGCTGCAAGAGTCTGTATTCGTAATTTGGGGGTAGACCAATTAATATTTTCAAAGTGCATCCTTGGGGCTGCACATTGAAAATATTAATTGGTCACCACACAAATGCACAAAGTAAACATACCCTTCATGAATTCACGTCTCATTACAGTTCTCGACCGGAATAGAGATTCTTTGTGATCAAAGGGTTAACAGAACATTTTTGTCAGTACCTTTTCAGTTGCTCACCTTTGGGTCGCAGATGAAAACAATATGCTCTGTAATGGACATAATATACAGGCTGACACAAAAATCCAGTGATTATAAGTTCGACGTAAAACTGTTGGTTATGATTTGATCAAATCGTTTGTGTATCTTCATTCACAAACAATATGCAAGGGCCTAGGAAAAAATTTTTTCCGATCTCGTCTGTACAAAAAGGACATAATTAAGGATATCTTCAAACCCTAGAAGTTATTATTCTATACACTCGGGGGCCTTCATAAATTTCACTACAACACGAGGTTAACCCCTTCAAACGGGTATGTAAACATTTTGGCTGAAGAACAAAAATTTCAGAGGATGAGCAGACGATACAAAGTACAATAAATACAGAGAATCAGTAACAATGTAATCATACAAGTCTGAAATTATCGCCGAGCCTCCTTAAAAGACAGAACGGATTCCTACATTTTAGTGCAGTCTTATATGAGATGAAACCAACAAGGGTGCCAGTGGTGAAAGTGTTAGGCTTTCATTTTGATGCTCTATTCTCACTGTAGTGCACTTAATGAACTATTCCATCAAAGAATTCCTTTCATATGAGTGGTGTGTTTTTATAAAGTCTCGATTGAATGAGTCTGGTTTGATGCTCATAATCTGTATTGATTACATTTGCGGTAAAAAGTATCGCCACAAATAAGTTATATATATTCACTGCAGGTAAGATCGGAGAATAATCAGAGAAATAACTGAAGTCGTCAGATATATATGTGGCCATAAGGTGAGTTAGAATTTTGTGGCGTGACAGTGTCAGTTTTCCATCGTTATGCTCCAAGACTGGCATAGACGCCTGCAATTTCTAATACACACAGGTTGTTGTCTCACACATGCGTAAAGAGAGCTTCTCAAGAGCAAAAAGTGATGAACATCATCATAAAATTTATTATTCTATTTATACGTTTTTCAAATTTTCCATAAATTTCAACAAAACCATATCATGTGGCCCGTAATTGGACGGGCTCGTACCAATGAGGGGTCAAATGATATGGTTTTGTTGAAATTATGGAAAAACACCTTTTTCTTCTGCTCAGTTTGTAAATTACTCGAGCGGATATGGCTGACTCGTTAGGTAATAGGTCGAAAATAATTATAAAGATATTCGTGGCTGGTCAGAATGGCAGCGGCTGCAAAAGAGGTAACCAAATTGTCAATTTTTCTTATGATCAAAGCTCACGGAATTCCAAACATTCAACATTGCATAACAAGTGAACACAAAAGAACTATGTAAACAGAAAGGATCACGAACCACGTAAAGCTAACACGCAGAACACTTTCAGATAAATTATAGTTTTTAGAAAACTTTCGTATTTTAGTTATCGTACAAATCATTCAAACAACCAAAGCTGCATACAGTAATCTTTCATCCATCCTTCACCCACGAAATATCTTAAAGCGAATGGAGTTGGTAAGCTTATTCGATCAAGAAACCACATAAATATATTTTCAGTGTCAGATTCATACCCCACGGTTCCCAAGACAGTAATGATTTTTATACCATGATTACATATTCTGCTATATATGAAAAGCCTATGACATAAAGTTTAGCTTTATACACCAACCGTGGTGAACACGCCACTAATGGGATTTCAATAGTTAAAATTTACACTTACAGTGGAACTACATTCAAGCTGACCTTTTGTGACGTCGACCTGAATGCGAACGTGTCTAAATTTATTGCGCATCGCCTCGCGAAGAGTGAAATGGAAGTGGCAATTATTTATTACGTTTTCAAATGAGTTTACCCCATATAACAATAAAATTAACAAACATGCATTGTCTCATGTTAATAAAGCACCCATAATTCGAAATAGTATGTTATTATGTTATTAAAATGAAAAGGGCCCTGTTTCATTTTTCTATTTCGTTTTGGAAAATTGACAGCGGAAGTACCGCCCACCGATGCTCATGTAAACAAAAACAAACTCGCAAGTCTGCACGACTGTTGCTCAGTAGAATCGAGAAAAAATAAAAGCGACTCTTAATAATCTGACGATCATGGTATAAATAAAATATACCCAAAGTAGCTTGGTGTACCAAATGTTCACCACTCGTGGTGAACATTTGGTACACCAAGCTACTATGGGTATATTCTCTATGTAGGCCTTTCACGGTATTCATTTTCATGTAAAATTACTCCAATTATATTGCACCCCCAGTAGTAAACTGACTATGACTTGCAAACCACTTAATTTTAGTAGATTTGTCACCCTTGCAGCAGACGATGTTCCGAATAAAATGTTGTTTAAATTACAAAACAAAATAGTGCACGATTTGAAGAAAGACGGAGTGACACGAGAGGTTAATTTACTCAACTTCTGATCGTTAAAGGTTGCCTAGTTCATTTCACAGTGTGGGTGTTGGGCTATGGATAGGGCTCCGCGTCTCGAACGAACATGAGCCCCGAGCTGCAAACTTCAGATCATGTTACCGTGAACTCATCACAATACCTAATAATACATGAAAACTGGCGACAACATTGTTTTAATGAAAGACACCAGACCGTCAAGAAAATGGCACTTGGGTACGTCGAAAGGCTTGGCCATGAGCATATGAAGAGTCTTTTGCACAAGTTGAAAAAATAAAATAAAACTTTGCAAGAGTACTTCGATGGCATCATTGACTGTTTTTGTTAACTCATCGTAACACGTTGTCACATTAGTTACCTGGCAAGTGTGAAAAGGGTGTATGCTATTTATGTTATATATGGGATGGGAACGTTCAGGTATGACCACCACATGAAGAACGTATGGCAACAGCTGGGCAGAATTTTAATAATTCAAAGGAGATCATCTGAAATTTCCTCGAGTTCCCATTGTTTGCGTTACATTACATTAGACCATTATTAATCGAATAATCCAGTAAAATAAATTCAGTTAACATGAGATTTAGTTAATTGGAGTTTGATCATTTGTATGTATTCTAGTGAAAAACTGAGCATTTTTCTATTATATATGATTTGACAGAGCTCATGAACCTGTCCCAATCACGATTTTACAGATTAATTGCTTTTGTTGGATGTATTAAGGCTGAATAGGTATTTTAACATTGGAAATTCAGCTGCAGTCAGAACACAAGCTGTTTTATTCAATTAACAAGAGTACCCTACAACCTATATGCAATTGACAGGTCAAATGCGAACTGAATGGTAAATGATTCAGTGTTTGGAAGATATATGCAATTAACATGGTTATTCAATTAAGAGATATACAGTTAGGTTCGCCCCTCTGTACTATCACCTTTCACAGGCATATAACACATGTTGCCCCCTCACTCCGGTACTTTCGAGAGCTCGTATATTTTTTAATTTAATAAACCAGGCTTTAGCAATGATAATATTATATTTGAAACCTCTTGGCAGTTGTTAAAGACCAAGGCGCTACACTAGGACATCCAGGCAAGTCGCCGTGTTCGTTTTCTCCGAGTCATCATCTCGTCGCCTGAGTGCTAGAATGTTCTATGTCCCATAGGGGACATAGAACATTCTAGCCCTCGGGCGACGATCTGATAGACAGAAAGGTGTATTTAAGAATTGAATGCAATTTTTATAATCTTTATTGTAGTATGAACGTGTGGGAATGGTTACAAATTATGTATGAATCCCGAAGGGATTCATACAATGTACTCATTCCCACACGTTCATACTCCAATAAAGATTATAAAAATTGCACAATTCTTATAATTACATTCCGTAACTGTTTAAACTGCTTTTTACCAAACAACAAAGCAGAAAGACGAAATAAAACATGTACGAACGAACGAGGCGAAAAACCACCCTCACACAAAAGACAAAGCGCACAACTCTGGTTTTTAATTTTCACAACTTTAGAAATGGAAACGAGTATTTTAGTAACGGGATTTATGCCATAGTTGGGAAATGTCACCAAAGAAACAGCAGCG
Organism: Pictodentalium vernedei; assembly: GCA_031216915.1. Classification (NCBI taxonomy): domain Eukaryota; kingdom Metazoa; phylum Mollusca; class Scaphopoda; order Dentaliida; family Dentaliidae; genus Pictodentalium; species Pictodentalium vernedei. The sequence goes on along the minus strand of CM062290.1, from coordinate 163,499,022 downwards.
GAGTTGATCACTGCGAGAGGCGCTAAAAGTTAAAAACCCGCCCAAACACCGCTCGAATTACATTCTGTTAACTGCGCTCTACCGTAAATGCGGGTCAAAGTTCGACCAAAAGTATTCATTGGAAAATGAATTACGTTTGGTCATGACGTTTTCATCCAGCTGACCAATGGGAATTGAGTATTTGGACCCGAAACGTATAACTACATTAAAAATGTAATTATATCCAGATGAATTTGTAAATTTTGACACATATAAATACATTCATAGTGCAGATATGGCAAGGTACTGGCTCTTCATTGATAATACCAGCCTCTAATAATAATTATTGAAACGCTCACTCAACCAGCTTTATAAAAATCACTACTGAACGCTAGCATTATCATTTCATACAAATCTAAGAAGATTATACTTCCAAACATTATACAACATAATCCCACGATGCTGTTTTGACCAAGTTGTCGCACGATTGTTACAGGAAACGCAACTGGCAATGTATTCACGCGTATTCCTTATGTGCAATCTACCTGAACTTTCTCTCAAATAAGTTCGTTCCGGAATCTTCATGAGTCCATTTGCAGAATATACAATTCAACGAAAACTAAACGTGTTTATAAAATAACTACACAATGAGAGCCCGTTGGCCAAAAGCGTATGAACAAATATTCTCACAACTCTGCCCTCAAACCAAATAAACAACGAGCTATTCAATATGTAACACATCAGGTGTGGTTTAAAGCAAAGTCTGAATATTCATTGGGGTAAACCAGAACTTTTGTCAACAGCTGTGTCCATTGAAAATATATTTTCAACCCTGACCCCGATGGCTGCAGAAAGAAGTGTAGCAGCCAGCTAGGGAATCGTGCAAATGAAATCGGCATCACACGGCAATGGCTTTCAATAAAGTATTGGCCGCCTGAGAAGGCAAATATGACTGTATGAGATTCCACTTCGAAAACTCTCGAACATCATTTCTCGAACCGCGGGGGCGGGGGCGGGGGTTATAAGGTCGGAAGATTCACCGACTCTAGTGACTGTGACTCCCACGTGGTCAAAATTTCAGTCAGTCGCAAGTTACGTTCATCAATTTAGCCTGTAGCCGTTTACACAGCAGGGTAGACATGAGCAAGCAGAAAGAGTACCTTGTTCGTGAATACTACATAACTTATGCCGACTTTTATCACTGATAGATAAGAATTCCAACGTGTTTATCAATGCGCCATTGTGCCTCTTGCTCACTGAGACATTTAACCCTTTACCTAACGTGAAAAGCAGACGACACTTGCAAAAAAAATTCTTGAATAACTAATTTTTTTCATTTTTTGTCTCAAAAACATAGGTTATGACCCCTCGTTGGAACGAGCTCGACGAGCTCGTTCCAACGAGGGGTTATAACCTATGTTTTTGAGACAAAAAATGAAAAAAATAGTGAAAATTAATTGGCGATTTTTGAGAATAGCGCTGGCCGGTTTTGGCCGTTACGTTGGGTAAAGGGTTAATGTTATTCTGTTTTCAGCTTTCTATCGATTGTGTGACTTTGGAGCAGTAGTAGTTATGGATTAAAAAAGATTTAACGATGTATGAGGTACAGAACGTGAGTTTTCTGCAGAGCAGTGTGGAAAGAAATTGCATGTGCTAGTTGCTTTCCAGGAAATCTTTCTACTATTTACAAAAGAAAGATGCTGCAGAGCATGCCAAAGTCAATGTATGTTATCTTAATTGATTGTTTGATTGATTAATCGAGAAACTGATCAATCTTGCAATAGAAATAATTGATGAAGTCAGACAAGCGTCTGAAAAATAGTCGCGTAAATGTACATTTAGATCCAGTAGACTCCTTTTTGTTCCAGATGTGAGATAATTGGTACATAACCTCTAAACAGGTGAAAAAAACCTTAAGTCACTACGCTTTCGGCTAACCCTTTACCCAACGACGCCCAAAATCGAGCAAAGATATTGTCAAAAGAATCTTTTCAAATTTTATTATATTTTCACTTTTTGTTTCAAACAAATAGTTTATGACCTCTCATTGGAAAGAGGTCGTTTCAATGAGGAATCATAAGTCGCTTTGTTGAGACAAAAAATGAAAAAGTCAAGTAACTCAAGAGTTTGGGTGGTTTCTTTGGAAGTGTGGTGTTTTATTCGTGTCGGGTAAAGCTAAACCAAACCATTTGTAAATGCAAGCATAAAGTTGCTGCGTGAAGTAACATTTAGAATTTCTTGATGAAAAAACGTATTGAACAAAATAGTAATGAAGATTGATTATAATTCAGTGGCATGACTTTATTGTGCCATCCAGAAGATTCCACCGGATTCCAAGTCACGCATGGGCTTAAGTAAATTCAGGGGGATTCACACACACCAACCTCCTCCCTTCCCCCAAATAGTTCTCGTGAGGATGTAATAGGGCAGTGTACCCTTGTTCTAGAGCCGACATGTTCAGATTCAAAGCATAGAATTGTCGACAGTGGTTATCGACCACACCTCGATGAAAGCTGAAGTAGTTAGTCACTTATTTTACCACGGCATTACTAGTTTCGTGATTAATCTCGGTGATTTACACTCCCTATCAGAAAAGCTGAGAGACGCATAGGAATGTTTAAATAATAACCGTCGACCAAATTCATGTCATGATCCGGCAAACTTAAGTCTCCCCCCCCCCCCTCTCCCCCCAATATCGGAAGGTAGTAGCGGTCCTGCACCCACCCATCTATACAAATACAAAATGTCGAAGACTATCACCGAAACACCCAGTAACTTGAGTTTAACCCTTTACCCAACGCAGACGATTTCAAAATGTATTATTTTAAATATCATTTTTTAATTTTTTTCAAAAAATTTCAACAAAACCATATCATGTGACCTCTCTTTGGAACGAGCTCGACGAGCTCGTTCCAAAGAGGGGTCACATGATATGGTTTTGTTGAAATTTTTTGAAAAATAATATTTTTTCAGCTGCTGAATTGCATATTACGCGAGCGGATGCGGGCGATTCGTTGGGAAAGGGTTAAACCTAAACACCAACTCATGTTCTTCACGAAAGGATAAGAAACAAAGCTCGGTGATAATATTTGTGTTCTTACTCGTGTGCACAGAATAAGAATTGTGTGTGTGTGTAAACCTCACCCGTGAATGTTTGGGTTAGGATCCATGCTACAAACCCTGCTGAAACATATGCAAAAGTCACTGTAAATGTACTATTAAAAAAAAGTAGGGGACATTGAAACTGATGTTGATATATTCTGAAAATGATATAGGATACGCGTCACTGGACATATCAATATGTTACCAAGTTTAGTGTGGATCATGAATGTCACAGGCCCAAGAAAACTTCGAAAAGGTTTTTCGCACAAGCGCCGCGTTAATGCCTGTGGGGTACGGTTTGAAATTTTCATTTGTACTGGACGGGCATGTTCGGAGGTCTCATCGTTCTTTTCTTGGTATAAACTCGTTCATCAGTAGTTTCTTGTCGAAACGTAACTTTTGAGGTATGCGAAGACTGACACCTGACGAACGTTTACGTGCCGTTGGCATGTTGGAAGCTGGCAACAGACAGACTGCCGTGGCTCAAATTCTCAACGTTACTCTATCGGTGATTAGCAGGTTGTGGTCACGCTAACGCCAGACAGTCAATGTTGATGACAGACGTCGATCAGGTCGTCCAAGGGCTACAACTGCTAACAAGAGTCGTTTCATCCGAACCACAGCATTGCGTAACAGCCATCAAAGTGCCTCAGAAATTGGACAGCAGCTGCACCGAGTGACCGGTGTGCTAGTCAGTGGTCAGACTATCCGAAATCGCCTTCACAGCTGGAATTTGTATGCTCGACGACCTCGAATAATTCCACATTTGACTGAACGTCACATCGCAGCAAGGCGTAATTGGTGTGGAGCACGACAGCGCTGGAACAACGTCATGTTTTTCGATGAATCGAGGTTCACTCTCGACTTCCAAGACATCGAAACAGAGTGTTGCGGCGGCGGAACGAACGATACCATGACGTAACCGTTAGGCAGCACGATCGTTTTGGTGGTGGGTTGGTTATGGTGTGGGGAGGCATAACCGTGATAAGCAGAACAGCATTACATGTCATCCAAGGCCGTGCCACGGGACAGTACTGCCATGACAACATGTTAGCAGCTCATGTGGTGCCATTTGCGCGACGTCACGGCCGTCGATTCATTTTCCAAGATAACAATGCAAGAGCACACAGGGCCCGTTTCGAAACAGAGTTCCCCCAGGAGTAGAACATCACCACACTGCCTTGGCCAGCACCAAGTCCAGACCTTTCACCAATCGAGCACGTTTTGGGATATGCTTGGCAGGCGCCTACGACATCGCCAACAGCCCCCTACCAATGTCCAGGAACTCGCCGCTGCACTGCAGGAAGAATGGAATAACACTAAACAAGCTGATATTGGACGTTTGGTGAGGAATATGCCACGTCGGATCCGAGCTTGTTTCGCGAATCGAGGAGGATTTACAAGGTATTGAGGTCTTGGACTGAATGTGGTAAATTCTCTGACTGACCGTCCATGTCTTCTACAGCTCAGTGCGTGGAATGTGTGCTTGTCAGACACCCACCTATCGCGGAAATCATTCATCAGATGTCACGGTGCAATGCCTCAACTGTTTTGGGTTTTTTTTATGAAAATATAAATATATTTCTTCGTATATCTCACTTTCATCAAATATCCCCTACTTTTTTGAATAGTATATGAACCCAGCAGTTGACAAGAGCCATAGCAGTGGGAAGGGATAACAATCCATAAATCACGAAGATGCGAACCTTTGACAGCATGATAAACCATGGAAGACAAAAATAGTATTCCAAAATTCGACCCATAATCAGTCTCAGCCACAACTGCAAACATGTGGAGAAGATGGCTGGGTTCCAGGGAATTTCTTTTCTGATGGGAAGGGGCTGATAATTACCGACTTACCGCCTAGTCATCCAGATACTTTTATCAGAGGACAATCTCAAATTAAACAAAGACGACGTGAGATTTTTTCTGCATAATGCAGACCCCGGAGTGCCTGACATTTTAAAAACAATGGAAAATACAACTGACCGAACCGACTATGATTCTGCAATCAAAGCATTGAATGAATATTCCGTTCCCCAGATAAACGAGACTCATGCACGACAAATATTTAATGAATCCACCTACAGAGGTGAAACTAAACAATAGTTTGCGACAAGCCTAGAAAGCGAACAAGCAATTGACAGTGGGTAAAGGGCCAGTACTGATAACCACATTCGTGACATAATCATTTTGCAAACACTGGGACCAAACATCAAAAAAGAATAATTCTATGGACAAGTTTCAAAAACAAAAATCTACAGAAGGTGTGTGTTATCACTGCAGACGCAAAACAATTTCGGACGTGACCCACATTGTCCTACCCAGGAAAACAGTGCAGAACATGTGGTAATATGACCACTTTAAAGACATTTGTAAAACAAAAACTGCGAACGCAGCTGCCGAAAGCGATAATCAAGACAAATATGCATTTGAGTCTCTCCCGATAACAATAACTCTTTATATCACGTTGATGACGAATTGTGTCATCGAAGATGCTGTAGGTGGTGTAAAATTAATGCATTTATAGACTCTTGTGCAAAGAGTAACATAATTGATGAAAACAACTTGAAAGCTTGAAATTTAACAATAGTGGATGTGTTTCTAGTGTCTGTGCACCAAGTAAAAAACTTTAGACGTATACGTCAAACAAACCAAGCGAAAAGCTGTATTGATAGTAGTTCGTGGGAACGTGATTTTTCTGCTTGGGAAAAAGACTGCAACAAAACTGGGAGCTTTGAAAATTGGATCTGATGTGGCAAGTTTGATGAACTCTGCAAACGAAAATTTCCTTATGCTACTCAGACGTTTTAACTGGAGCAGTTAAACTTAAAGACACTAAAGTAAAATTAAATATACATCCGTATGTTACTCCAGTGGCTCATCTAATGAGACGAACAACATTTGAACATCGGGATCGCGTCGAAAAGTAAATATAACCATTGATAGACATGGACATTATAGAACCCGCATATTGGGCGAATCATGATTATGCATCGATATGCGATGAGCAAACGAAGGCATCATCTGGGAGTGTCATTCGCTTCCCACCGGATATGAAGTACTACAAAATTTAAATGGGCCGAAAGTAGTTTGTGAGTTAGACCTAATAATGGGCTACCACCAGCTTGAGCTTGGACCGGAGTCATGGAAAATAACGCACAAAGGCTTTTTCCGCTACAAACATTTTTTATTTGGTGTAAACTCTGCCAGTGAAGTATTTCGATATAAAGTTTCATGTACGCTAGAGGAATACCTGTTTTTGAAAATATTTCAGACAACATTATATTGCATGTCTAAAAGAAAACAATGCATTATGATAGACTACATTAAGTATTAAATAGACTCAAAACAGTTGCCTTATCTCTTAACTCTTTGAGCCCGTGCGGCCGCTTTTCCGGTTCAGAAACAAGATATGTCATACTTCCATTTAGTAGGATGGCTGTCGAGATAAAGTGTGCGGTAAACCAATCAATGTTTTCAACGTGCAGCCGCAAGGATGCACGTTAAAAATATTAATTGGTCTGTCCCCAAATAATAAATATGGACTCTGCCAATTGCTGTCATTGAACTGACATGAAAGATACCACCAGGTTCAAAGAGTTAATCTTTCTCAAAGTGTCATTTTAGCATGAGGATAATGAAACTTTTGGATTTTTAATATCAGAAAAGGGAATTGTACCAAGAGAATATCGAATAAAACCTGCGATGGAGACAAGGGAGCCTGTAAACATACATGAAGTGCAGAGTTTTCTTGGACTGATAAATTTCAGTTGTAGAGTCATTCCTCGGTATGCAACTATACGTGAACTTCTAGGGAAACTAACCACAAAATGTGTTGAATTCAATTTTGGGAAAGACCAAAAATTGTCATTTGAAGTACTTAACCCTTTACCCAACGAATCGGCTCCATCCGCCCGCGTAACATGCAAATTCAGCAGTTGAAAAAATATTATCTTTCAAAAAAATTCAACAGAACCATATCATGTGACCCCTCGTTGGAACGAGCTCGTTCCAACGACGGGTCACATGATATGGTTTTGTTGAAATTTTTTGAAAAATTTTAAAAAATGATATTTAAAACAATAAATTTGATATCGTCTGCGTTGGGTAAAGGGTTAAAAGCATGTCTACAAAATGCAATTACTCTTACTCTATATGTTATGAATGCACCAACTAAGGTGGTAGCAGATGCTTGTACTGCTGGATTGGGGGAATGCTCATTCAGCATCAGCCTTAAGGACCTGCTGTTATGAACTATGCTAGTCGTTGATTATCACAAGTGGAACGTAGATATTTCAAGCGGGGAAAGAGGCATTGAGTTTAGTATGGGCGTGTGAAAACTTCCATCCTACATGTACAGAAAAGATGTTGTCCCAGTCACCGACTATAGACCGCTATAGACTGTTTATGGTCCTCGTTCAAAACCAAGTCCCGGATATGGGAGGTGGGTTCTACGCTTCCAACCATATACATTCACAGTGAAAATACACCAGGAACAGGAAACAACAACATTGGTGATTCATTATGAAGATTTGTGCAACTGAGTCAGAACAAAGTCAAGCAGATTCCGAAGAATGTGTTCGTCATGGAGCAAAAAAGCAACACCTAGAACTTTCAATACTCGTGAAATTTAAAATGCACCAGTCACTGACCCAGACCATGACATGCTACAAACAGCAATACTTAGTGGTAAATTTGAAAAAAATGTAAAGAATGCATGCTGATAGCCAATAGCAGGGGAACTTCGCATGGTTGGAAAGTTGATTTTGAGGAGAACACGTATTACTCGTAAAGTTAAGACAAGATGCACTTGATTTTACACACGAATGCCATCTAGGGATAGTTGGTGCAAAAAAGCTTTAAGAACTAAAGTCAAGTGGCCAGACTTGGGTCGAGACGAAGAATCATACTGCAAAGCTTGTTATGCATGTCATCTTGTGGCAATACCAGATCCTCCAGAACCGATTCGCTCAACACAACTCTCAGATACAACATGAACTGACTTAGCTGCGACTACTACCATCTGCATCTCCATATTAGTATGTGTTGATTACTATAGTAAGTATAATGAACTTACATTTTGAAAACTACTACTACTACTGATAAAGTGAGAGACAGTTTGGATTATATTTAGCTGTCATGGTTTACCTGTAACTTTAAAACCAGATCGAGGCCGTCAGTTTCAATCTAAACACATTTCTGCATATTGTTGACAGAATGGTATAGAATGTGTTCCAGTGATCACCCGATGGGAAAGCAAATGGCGAAGTAAAAAGACAGAACTTATCTTTCCTAAAAATACTTGGCAAAAGTAGAAAATTGAATTGAGAAAATATGCTTCACAAGTATTCCTCACGCAAGGAGTGGGAAATCTCCTGCTGAACGGTTGTTTAATCGAAAAATGAGAAATAACATTCCCTAATATAATGACATCTCCCCATGGAATATAGTGATCTACAGGTGTATGAACCTGATGCAGAACGTAAAGGCAAAACAAACAATATATGGTGACAACGAATGAACACTTCTTGTTCCCAAGCTGACGTGGGAGATGTTCTTCTCTTAAAACAAAAAGAAAAAAAACAAATAAGCGAACAGCAACTTTCAGTGTTGTCCCATTCAAACTTTTAAAAAGACATGGAAAGAGAGTGTTCTTGGGAGACCAGCTGGGGCATAATACTCGAGTAACGTGTCACGTGTTAAAAGTATCTCCTCCAAACCAGCAGAAGATAGATGATGTTGTAGATACAGTTGGTCCTACTAATAAAGTTGCTGACTTTGTTTCGTACCAGAAAACTTGGAACCTCAGCAGACTGATGTTCCAAATGCGATGTAGATTCCCCAGATACCAGTAGAAAGTGAGCGTGTGTGTAAATACCCTCCAAAACTAGACCCAGAAGGGAGAGTCATTTGTCAGCGCGTTATAATGAAGGATTTGTTCCAAAATGGGCACACAATTATCCTACTCTCTATTTTGCATATTAGTTTCCGAAAATGTCAAAAGTAGGATTCTGTTTTGAAAGAATTCAGTTTACTTACTTTGGTTCATGGCTGAAAAGAAGCTAGGTTTTGCATGTTTATGTTTCTTCTTGCTGAAAGTATTTCGTTTTCATTTTATTCGAAAAGCGGAGAGATGTATCGTAAATGTCCGGTGTACATTCCCTTGTATCCTTGGGGTGCTTGGCAGTGAGACCGAATGCACCTGATATGATGTGCATGTAGGTTGAGAAATAATTATTTGAAGTGGTATGCTGCTGAAAGTGTGTTAAATCTGCTATTTTATCATATTTATGTGAACCCAGAAGATCCCAGGAGACACAATATCCTCCTCCAAATACTCTATTGGTTCTATTGGTTCGTTGTTGTTCAACTGCAGTATTAATATCCCCCATAACTGGAAAAGGACTCGATAGTATTTAGTAGTTAATATCAGATCGCTGTGTATTCCAAGTTGTGTTTGGTATCGGTGACATCAAGGCAATTTCATAGCTAAAGGCAAGCTTTAGAAGAATATCGAATTACGGCAATTGAGAAGTGTGCTAACAGTGCCGAGTCAATATCGGAACACGTCGATTAAGTTTGTCGGTGGATTTAACGAAACGGAGTACACGACAAACAAAGACAAACATGTGGAAATTACTTGTTTATAAGAAATGCGTTCTGCACAGACTGCCCGACGTTAACCTTGCCATTGCGCTAAAGGCAACCCTATACAAGCTCGTGCTATCTCTTAGGGTACAGCTGAGGAATGCGGCTCCCTTGATTTTCCAGTTAATAGTTCAGAATTGTTCTCGATGTGCAAGGACTCCTAAGTCTTAACTATGTCATGATACAACTTAACTATGGAGGTACTGAAATTGAGACATTTTCATGTTCTCATCTATTCTGATAGAACACTCTGATATTGGCAACGTCAGCAAAGGTGACCACTCTCTGATAGCAACAGTTACCGTTGCTTCATCTGCTTCATCGGACTCTATCCAAGATATCGCACCTTCTTTTCCAAGCTGAAGTATTCCGCTTACAGTATTTATTTGTTTATTTTAAAAGACACAATCATGTTTGGGAGGAGTTTAGAATGTTGGTTTCTATGTCCTCGCCGTGAAAAAACCCCTCGGCAACTCCACCTGGCAACTACGAGTTCAACACCTAGACCAAAAGACCATTACACACCGTAAATAAATGATAGCAGGAATCTAGTATTTCAGCTGAGGTTCTCGTGATTATTCGGTTTTCTTTCGGCAGCTACGTGAATAAGTGAAACTCGCTGTTTCTAGTACTATGGAAGTTCTGTGGTAAGTTCTGTGGTTGGCGCCTGATGAAGACTGGCATGGGCCTGTATGTATATTTTGAAGGAGGCAATGGTGGCTTGGGGGGTATTTAGAATGTTGGGCTATACTTCTCACCAAGAATCAAACCCTCGGCAACTCCGCTTGGTGAATTAATTTGAGTTAAGACTTTGTTTATTTATTGGTATTTAAGGTCACCTTCAGTATATATGGTTTTATCACTACGGCAAGTTTAGCCAGTCATTTATACTCATGTTCCCGCCCAGGAATTACTGTGCTTGAAGTGTCTGCGTGCTCTAGGTTAGCTTTGTTGCCATTTAACCCTAGATTTTTCGCAATTGACACAAATCCGAAAAATTCGGTGAACTTCGAATATCAGGCACTGCAATAAACGAAAAGGTCCTAGTCCCAGCCACTGCCTTTGTGACATTTATGAAAAACTTACGTTCTTTCTGAGTATGGACGGTTAGTAAACAACTGGTTCGAAATGGCATCATTAATAATTCAGAATGCAGAGGGCAAAAATTCAAGTTTTTAGCTTTCTCTTTTCTTTCTGATTTGGGTCTCTACTCCCCTAGAATGCACTCAGCGTCCGCTTACTGATATTCTTGTTGTAAAATTCTTCTGCAATGTAAGGGTGTCTAACACCAGCACTAACAGTTGAACCCGAAGCCTTAACACTTTAAACCCTAAAGGCTGTTTTTCCGGCAAGCAACATGATACATCATAACGTCATTAAATGGGATGGCTTTTCAGTAAATGTGTGGGGTAGACCAATCAATATTTTCAACGTACAGCCCGAAATAATGAATATGGACTCTTCTAATTGCTGCCATTGAACTGGCATGGAAGATACCACTAGAGTTCAAAGGGTTAAACATTTTCCTCTTTTCGCTAACTTTTCGTTTCACTATGAACTATTTACCTTACGTAACAAACATAACCGACCAGCACTATTCACAAAAATCGCCATTCCAATTTTATTACTTTTTCACTTTTTGCTTTCACAAGGATAGGGCATTGTTGCTTTTTCGAAGAAGCTCGTTAGGCTCGTCCGAATGAGGGTCATAAGCTTTGTTTTAGAGGCAAAAAAGAAAAATATTACTTCCTCAAGAATGTTTTTTGCATTTGTCGTCTTCTATTCGTATTTGGTAAATGGTTAATTGGTGCTCCAGACAATATATACGTATAAAGAGTATTTTTACTCCTGGACACTTTTCGCGAATTTTTTTTTTAAATAATCGAGGGAGAATCTATCTTCTGCGCTATGGCTAGGTGGTGAGACATCACAATAGTTTCATTGCAAGTGCTTGGTACAAGTTGATTGGTTGATACACGATATTTATTATTACAAAATCGATCAAAAACCTTATCAGTTATTACTTTTCGTACGTCTCTGGTGATGACGATCACCAGCGATCACAAAAATGGTTACCGTTTTACACAAGTGAATCATCAATAATGCGTTTTTTTCAAAATTTAAGGTGTATTTGAACGCAACACAATTATTTTCAGTCATTTTCCGGCAAAAAAAAACAGAAACAATTTAAACCTTTCCTTTACTAATGACAATATCTGAACAGCACTGTTCATAAAAATCTCCATTCAGATTTTATTACATTTTTCAATCTTTGCCTTCAAAATTTGGCTTATGGACCCTAATCGTAAAGAGCTCGTCAAGCTCGTTCCCTCGAGGGGCCATAAATACACAGAACGACACGTGCGCGTGAATGGGTTAATCGATATGGCACGAGTGCCATCGCGGAAGGATAGAACGAGAGGCCGCAGGCTTCGAGTTTTATCCTTCCGCGATTGCATAATTCACATTGTAATTGTGGTGCATGATTTGTAGAAAATTCCAGTGAAAGTTCGTTTCTTGATAAAAATAGTCCGTCAACGATTTCCGTTCCGCACAAATGTGCGGAACAGATTTTTTCATTTTCTGCATAGCTTAGTGTTGCTGTAGATGGGGAATTCGTAGAACATGCATGTAATAAACTATGTTTTGGAAACAAAAATCAAAACCCCGAGTTTCTGAATGAGATCGTTAGGGAGGGGCGGGGAACGGTGGCGCTGTGTAGTAAGGCGTACTGCACGTAGACAGTTCACTTGCCATCAATCGCTGCTAACTCCGTTTGTGTCAGGGTATTAATTTAGAGAGTCTGACTGTTGCTCGATGTTGTTCGGTGATTCTCTTTAGTACTCCAGATTCCTCCGCACATAAAACTGTGACCCTGGTTGTCGACGGTTTTGTAAAGCCACAAATATTTCCGCACAATGACGCATCGTGATCGCAACATCGAGATAAAGTCACGTTCAGTCAATCGTTTATACCCATATCGCCCATTTTGGAGGATTTTCACCCCAAACATTAGTAAATGGATCCTATTTTACATGTAAAACTGAGCTTATTTACCACAATAAACAAGCACTGCTTCATTTCCGGGGCCCCCACAGGGGTTAAACTCCAATAAACAAGAAACAAATTCTTCTGTTCACAGGATAATCTTTTGGCAGTTACGGAAAGTTCTGTAATAATTTAATCCTACAGACCTTTTGGGCTGTAGGATTAAATTATTTCTGATCTTCTTTTCCAATTTGGTGTTTATTGTGTTGCTTGCTGATGAACGACCTACTTTTTGTTTATGCAAACATGTATGCACAACGTGTTCAGAGGCATACTCCGTTAGTTTAAACAATCTATACTATATTTTAGAATGTCTGTCTGTCCCTCTTTCTATCTGTCTGTCCGTTACAGAAATGAATATGGGGCCATCCAGAGTGCCCAAAATCGGTCTGCTAGGGGTACTCTTTTATGGCGGGGGTCCTCGTCAGGTTTTAAAAAGTGTGCGGGGTGGGGGTGGGGGCAGGGAGGGGCACCCAAAATTATGACCAAATTTTTTCACCGATATAGGTCTTCAAAGGGGTCTACTTGGGGTAATTTTTTTTTTATTAGGGTTTAACGACACATTAACAGCCAGGGTCGTATCATGTCGGTGACAGTTTTACGGGTGGAGGAAGCCGGAGTACCCGGAGAGAACCACCGAGCAACGACGAGCAGCTGTCAGCTGTCCAACATCATCGTAACTCTGAACTCTGCACCGCGGCACATGCAGGGTTAGATTGGTTCAAGACATGCGCACCATCGACGTGCAGTACGCCTTAGTACACAGCGTCATCGTGCCCCCATCTAGGCAATCGGGGTTAAGTGCCTTACCCAAGGACACAGCGCGGGAGCACGGATCAGTCGCTGAAATGGTCACCCATCCAACTACTAACCGCACTCGACGTTGCTCAACTTCGGTGATCTTAGGAGAACCGGTTACCGCGACGCCACCGCGCCCCCACTTGGGGCAACTTTTTATCAGGAATCTAATAGTGGTGTTTAAAAAAGTGGCGGGAGTGGAGGTGGGGAGGGGCAAAATTCACCAATATAGGTCCTCAAAGGGGTCTACTAGGGGTGACTTTTCACCAGGAATATTATGATGGGGGTTTAAAAAGTGACGGGATCGAAGGTCAGAGTGTGCCGCCCGTAGGGCGGGCTGGATCGCAAAATACGCGGCCCCTATTTTGGGGTTTTTTGGGGGTACTTTTCATATGACCCCTACATTTTCCCAAGCAACGCCGGGTAACCCTGCTAGTATTTATATAAAAAGAATGATATAATGCATGCAATGTCACTTTGACAACAAATGAAAATAACTGTACAAAGTACACAATAGAATTGTATGTAATACTATCAAGATAAATTAATCTACACTGCAGTGGACAGGATTCAGCAGTAAACATTTAGCTTAAAACAGTCCCCTTAATTCTCCTTTTCCTAACGTAAAGGCAATATCTGACCAGCGCTGTTTACAAAAATCACCATCTAAAGTTTACTACTTTTTTCAATATTTAGCCTCCAGAACATAGCTTATGGCCTTTATTTGTAACGCACTTGTCGAGCTCGTTCCAATGAGGTATGTTTTCGATGCATCAAACTGAAAAGTATTATTCTATCCCGAGCTACAGGGTGAGCTCGACGAAAACAAACTGCTGCAATTGGACGATATCACTTTGTGTTTGTACAAAGGTTCCGTAATTAGGCTTTTCCCTCTGGAAAAGACTATTGTTTTTCTACGGATTATTTTTTTTTTTTTTTTTTTTTTTTGGTTTTTTTTTTTTTTTTTTTTTTCCACACATTTTGTCCGTACGATTCAGAAGCCATTTTCGAACCGATCTTCACGAAATTTTGCACACGCATAGAGGGGCACAAAAGCTAAAAATCTACCCAAGCGGAATTTTCGATTTAACCCTTATTTTCTCAGAATTGGCAAAAAACTGCCAAAATTGGGGTTTATCGGCACTTTCTCGAAACACGTCTTGTAGATTTTTTTTATACATTCGTCATTGCTAGACCTGTCTGTGACACGCCCTTTGATACACACGACATATCAGGCGATGCATATGGTAACCCTCCACAGGCTGCCAAACATCGAAATTTTGATGAAATAGGCCAGTTTCAGGCCCCCACCGCACCCAAAGAATACACGAGAGATAAATATAACTTTCTTTGCTGGGAGTGGAATTCACCGAGGATCATTTTTGTCAGTAATAAGGGTGTTCAAAAAACCAAGCGTTAACCCGTTTTGGGCTGGTTAAACAGCAATACCCCCATAAAGCTCAAAAATTTGTATTTTCCATGGATTTCTCTAAACGAGTCTTGTAGATTTTCAAGAAAAATCTGTCACTCCCAGGCCTTGGTGTGACAATAGAAGCTGCATGGACAAAATACTGCGGTGAGCATTTGTTAACCCTCCACGGCCTGCTAAAAGTCAAAATTGTGATAAAATGGGCTGTTTTTGGACGCCAACAGCACCCAATGGGTACGCCTCAAAGAAACGTGCTTTCTTTTATCGAGCGTACAATCTATACGCAAACATTTTTGTAAGTAGTAAGGGTATTCAAAAGTCGAAGTCTTAACCCATTTTGGACAGGCTAAAGAGAGAGACCCCTTAAAATCTTAAAATTCCCATTTTCTGTGGATTTCTCTAAAAACATCCTGTAGGTTTTCAAGAAAAATTGACTACTCGCAGGTCTTTGTGTGATATTTCAAGTTGCATGGACAAAATATTCCGGTGAGCGTTTATTAACCCTCTAGAGGCTGCCAAGCATCGTAATTTTGTTAAAATGGGATGTTTTCAGGCACGCACATCACCCAACGTGTACCTGAGAAATAAACATAATCTCCTTTGTTGGAAGTGGAATTCACCAAAGACCATTTTTGTAAGTAATAAGGGTATTCAAAAAATCAATCGTTAACCCATTTTGTGGTTGTTAATAGTGATACCCATCAAAGGCTTAAAAATTTATGTTTTCCCTGGATTTCTTTACAAACATCTGGTAGGGTTTTCAAGAGAAAATGGCCATTGATAGGTCATGGTGTCACATTACCAATTGATTGGATAAATTATTCCGGTAAGCATTTGTTAACCCTCCATGGGCTGCTAAATGTCAAAATTTTGAAAAAATAGTCTGTTTTTGAACAACAACAACATCAAATGGGAATACAACAGAGAAACGTAACTTCTTTTACCGGGCGCAAAACTGACAGTGAAACATTTTTGTAAGTAGTAAATGTATTCAAAAATCGAGGTCTTAACCCATTTTTAACTGGTTAAGGAGATATACCCCTTAAAAGCTTAAAATTCCAGTTTTCTGTGGATTTCTCAAAAAAAAAAATTCAAGAGCAATTAACCATTCGCAGGTCTTCGAGTGACATTACAAGTTGCATGAACAAAATGTTCCGGTAACCATTTGTTAACCCCCCAGAGGCTGCCAAGCATTGACATTTGGAGAAAATGGGCTGTTCTTGGGCAACCATAACACCAAATGTGTACCTACGAGATAAACATAACCTCCTTCATTGGAAGTGGAATTCACTGTCGATCATTTTTGTAAGTAATGAAGATATTCACAAAACCAAGCATTAACCCTTTAGAGCTGGTTAAAGAGAGACACCCCTCAAAAGGTTAAAAATTCATGTTATCTGAGGATTTCTTTAAAAACATCCCGTAGATTTTCAGGAAAAAATGGCCATTCTCATATCTTAGTGTAACATTACAAGTTGCATGTACAGAATATTCCTGTAAACATTTGTTAACCCTATGCAGGTTCTCAAACATCAAAATGTTGATAAAATAGGCTGTGTTTGCGTACCCACAGCACCTGAAGTTGGGAGGAGAGATCAAAATAAGTGGAAGTAGAATTCACTGAGAATTATTTTTGGAAGTAATAAGAGTATTCCAAAAACAACACTTATCCCGTTTTGGGCTGGAAAAACAATGATACCCATCAAAAGCTTAAAATTCCTGTTCTCCCTGGATTTCTCTGAAAACATCTTGTAGATTTTAAAGAAAAAATAGCCATTCACAGTTCTTGGTGTGACATTACAAGTTGCATGAATAAATATTCCTGTTGGCACTTGTTAACCCTATACAAGCTGCCAGACATCAATATTTTGGATACATTTGAGATAAAATGGACCATTTTTAAATTGACGCAGCACTCAGTGAGTATGTGTCAAACAAACATAACTCCTTTTGTCGGTCATTGACTTGTTGGACGACGATATTGACCTTAACTCACTCCACCGTTAATGATGGTTTTTACCTAAACAATTTTTTATCAAACTGTGTCATTTGAGACTACTATCTTCACTTTTCTCATAACATCAATGAAGGAACTTCAGTGAGGCAGTTAAAAACAATTCATCAGACACTGTGGGGTCATGAAAAATCATGGAATCTCATCGGGAAAAGCCATGATTCTCCAGAATCATAAAGTCTAGTTATTTCTTTGTTTTGGGGTCAATGACACTTTCATCAGCCAGGGTCATATCGTGTCCGAAAATTCAGTAATAATTTAATCATACAACCTAAGACTAGAGGATAAAATGACTGCTGACCTTCATTAATTATTTGTTGTCCGTTTAGTTGTTTACAAACGCACCCTCGAGTTTTCTTGTACATTTATGCGTATTGGATGGAAAATGTTAAACCGAGTGACGGTTGTTTGACGCGCAATACATCATTGAGAGAATAAATCTATCGGTAGATGGTAGTTCTTGTGTTGCATTTTGTGTTTTTCTATCACACTCACCTCGCTCAATAACCATTATTATTTCAGTAGTGTTTGTTATTGTCTAAGAGAGCGTAACTTGAAAATTGATTGTAGTGTATATTGGGAGGTAGAACTTCTCTCTAGTTTCCACACCCAAAAAGATATTACAAACAATATCATTTGTTGAATATAAGTAATATTATACTTCATTATTTTGTTTTGTAATTTGACGACTCTTTCATCTTCGCCTAATGATATGTTCCGGGAAAACATACAATTTTGAGGTCGATATTTTATTTTTTTTTTTTTTTTTTGCTTACCCAATTACTTTGAACAATACTTAGCCTAAGCCTTCAGATCAATGAGAATATACATTCCAGTTATTAGTTTTGTAGATTTAAGTGCATGCTCGTTGTTGTGGGTTGTCGCTCTGTTAATTCATATTAGGTTTGTCTCCATATGAATAAAATGAGCAATCACCCTGCCCTCTCTCCGCCCCCAACCCCAATAAACAAAATAATGGCTGGTGTCACTCACAAGCAATGTTAACAGGGAACGATACAAAGCGGAGTCAGTCATCAAACTATATGTCTTTCCAAATAACGTTAATGGAACAAGAAGTGAAATACGGAGCATTGATTGGGAACAAATGACCCACACTTTATCGCACGCTTCAACAAACGGGATCAAACGCGACTCTTACAGAAACATTGGTTTTGTAGTTATAATAACAATTTAGCCGGCCGCTGATTTGTCGCTGTTCTCAGGTGAGAAGGCATTCATAACCCTGTGCTCCCAAATGCCCCCTATACCCACACCTCGTCTCTCCTTCCAACACCCAGAAATGAAATATTGGGCGACATCCCGTGCCTCACTTTTCCAAATACCATACTAACGCTCTCCTTTGTGTCACACAATACCCACATATCCTTTATTCTCCTATCCCACTTTCCAAATATACTCCCAGTGGATTTGTAAGACTGATATTTTGGACATTCTAATAGGAAGTATAACATGGTCCCCTCTACTCCAATATTACAGATTTGGCGCCCTTCTTCACTGTCGTTCCCAATTATTTCCCCCTAAGCTCCAGCGATCTCGGCCTCAGCGTAAATAACACCGACCTCCTCCCACACCCCAAAGTTGCCATCAAGGTACTCTTCAAAACCTGGCTTCTCTTTATCACGTAGACAGATCTCTTTGCTTTGATCCCCACTCACCAATTTCAGTTACAGTCCTCCACAACTCTTTGTGTCGAGATTTTTATCCTGTGCTGCTCCCAGTTTTAAATCAGAGATTTTCATCGAATAGTTCTCTTTCAACCCCTTCACTTGCTCAGTCAACCCTGTCTTTGTATTTGAATTCCAAATATTCTGGAATATTAGTTTGCATTATTCGTCTGTCGATGAGACTTACCAAATAGTTCGGATAACAGAGCAGAATTTCATTAACCGTTTACCTAACGAATCGCCGCATCCGCCCGCGTAATATGCTAATTCAACATTTGAAAAAATATTATTTTTCAAAAAATTTCAACAAAACCATATCATGTGACCCCTCGTTGGAACGAGCTCGTCGAGCTCGTTCCAATGAGGGGTCACATGATATGGTTTTGTTGAAATTTTTTGAAAAATTTGAAAAAATGATATTTAAAATAATAAATGTTGATATCGTCTGCATTGGGTAAAGGGTTAAGCCTATTCTGTCCTTGATCCTATCCACCCAAGCTCACCCCTGATTGCTTCTAGTGCTGCGGCAGTACTGGGCCATGTTATCCATGGGACTGCATCAAACCGTTTGGTTTAGAGGTATCACTTCCGTACCATATGTTACATTCGTGACGTTCCACTTTACGACCCAAGGGTATAACTTTGCTTTTGTTTTAATTTAATTGTAGTCTTCATTTGTTCCCACATCTTCCACCAATTGTAACATGTATGGCATCAGATCAGAAGAGGTAGTTGCTTTGGTTTGGTCTTCAATGAATGTGTGGAAACAGGTGTACTTTTCACCACTGGTTTTAATAGATAGGGTGCTAGATTATTTTTGGTCCTTAAAATTTGTTCAAATATCTGTGCATTGTAATAAATTATGGGAGATAGCCATTAGGTTCAATAAAATGCAACAAGGCAATTTCATCCCGACTGAAAAATGTTACTTTAAAGCTAATACGATGTGCATCCAATGAATATGAAGCTTTTAAGTTAAGGCATCTGCACTTCAAAATAAAGCCCAAATATGGGCTTCCAGCACTCAACCAGTTCAGCTTCGAAGCCCGATTCCAGGCACTTAATCCTGATTGCCCACGTGGGAGCACGGTGTCTCAGTATACTAAGGCTTACTGTACGTTGATGGTGCACTTGCCTTCAAACAATGCTAACCCTGCTTGTGCGGATTTGCTAAGTTGGAGAGTCTGGTATTGCTCACCGCATTTCGGTGGTTCTCTCCGAGTACTCCGGCTTCATCTACCCGTAAAATTGTCCAACGCGAGCATAAGATGACTCTGGCTGTCGAAAGCGTCGTTAAACCCCAGTAAATAAACAAGAGTCCCTAAGGGACCTTAATCCCTTATCTGATAAAATTGTTTAAAGAAAGATTCAGTATCTACATGTTAATATTGTTAACCAAATTCAGCAAGGGGAGTTGGAGGGGCGGGTGATGTGTCTGTTCCTTGATTTTTTTTTGGCGTAAAATCACTCACACCCCTTCAAAAATTCATTATGAAGCAAACAGTAAAAGTCACCCAGTTGAATCTCACCATACTTGGGGTGTCAATGCTATGGAACAAAAGGATCGTGAATGTGAAAAAGAGGATCTTTTAAAGAATAATCTATATATTGCACAAAGTTAAAAGTTGGGATATCACGAGGAGCCCAAATGTGACCCAAGAGTCTGCGTTTGAACAAACTGAAATCTAAACCACCTAAGGTTGCTGCATATCAAATATAAAAAGATTCTGATTGGTGGATCTGAAGGAGATGTTTTAATTATTTATTTATTGGTATTTATGGTCACGTATTTCTGTACAATGGCTAATCATGACAGAAACATGGATATAAAGTCAAGTCCAGCCAATCGTTTATACCCATGTTGCCCATTTTAGAATACTTCCACCCCATTGGTGACCAGGGTCCTATTTCACCAGTAAAACGGAGCTTTTTCACCACAGTATATAACCACTGCTTGACTTCCCACGGGGAGAGATTTTTGAAAGAATTTCCCCGTATTGCACTGAGTTAAAATTTACGTTGGCACAATGGGTGGGGGAGCAAATATGAATCCAAGGACTTAATCGGAACAATCTGGAATTGGACCCCACTAAGGGTACTGCAAACCAAATAGCAAAAGATTCTGACTGGGAGATTTGAAAAAGTCTTTAAAGGATATTCCACATATTGCACTAAGTTAAAATTCACACAAGGAGTCCAAACATGACGTCCATCTGAACCTCTTAAGAATACTGCACATCAAAACATTCTAACTAGTAGATCTGAAGAAGAAGATTGTTACAGAATATTCCTCATATTGAACTAACTTTAAGTTCTTGTTCCCATAGGGAGCCCAAATATTACCCCAGGGACTTGATATGAACAAACTTGAATCAGAATGCTACATATCAATCATCAACAGATTCTGGTTGGTGGATCTGAAGAAGATTTTGAAAACTTTTTTCTCATATTACACAAAGTTAAAATTCGGGCACCGAAGGTGAGCCCAAATAACATCTCGGGGACTTAATTTGAACAAACTTCAAGGTAATCCTCCCTCCGCTAAAGATGCAGTATACTAAATATCAAGAGATTTTGACTTGTAGATCAGAAGAAAAAGATTTTTAAATAAATTTCCTCATATTACACTAACTTAAAATATGAAGCAGGGACTTGATTTGAACAATCTTAAATCTGAACATCATTAGGATGCTGCATATCAAATATCAAAAGATTCTGACTGGTAGATCTGAAGTAGAATATTTTTAAAGAATATTCCTCGGGAGCGCGGTAGCTCAGTAGGTAGAGGTGCAGGCTGCAAGCCGAGAGGTCCTCGGTTCGAATCCCACCTGCGGCAACCGCGTTGTGTCTTTGGGCAAGACACTTCATCTCCATAGCCCGCGTGGGGGCACGTTGGCGTTGTGTACTAAGGCGTAGTGCACGTCGATGGTGCACTTGTATTCAACCAATGCTAACCCTACTTGTGTGGAGTTCGTATGTTGGGGAGCCGACAGTTACTCGCCGTTGCTCGGTGGTTCTCTCCGGGTACTCCGGCTTCCTCCACCCGTAAAACTGTCGCGGTCATGATTAGCCATTGTGCATAAATATATGACCTTAAACACCAATAAATAAATAATAATAAAGAATATTCCTCATATTGCACTAAGTTAAAGTTCTGAGTTCTGAGTTCCCAAAGAGAGCCCAAATATGACTCCATGAACTTGATTTGAACAAAATTGAAACTAACCCTTCTTAGCTATTACAATCATCAAAAGATTCTAACTGGTGGATCTGAAGAAGAAGATTTTAAAAACTTTTTTTTTCTCATATCACACTGTTAAAATTCGAAGAATATTTTTAAAGAATATTCCTCATATTGCACTATGTTAAAGTTTCACAGGGAACCAAATATGACCCTAATGACTTGATTTGAACAAACTTGAATTCCCCCCCCCCCCCCCCCCACCCAAAAAAAAAAATAATGCTCTGTACCAATCAGCAAAAGATTCTGACAGATGGATCTGAAGAAGAATTTTTTTTTTTTTTTTTAAAAACTTGTCATGTTGGACTGAGTTAAAATATGGGTTCCCACAGGGGGTCCAAATATGAACCTAGGGATTTGATTTGAACAGACGTGAATATCCCTCCACTTAGGATACTACAGATCCAATATCGAAAGATTCTGACTGATGGATCTGAAGAAGAAGATTTTTAAGTAATCGTCATATTACACCTATTTAAATTTCGGGCTCCTATAGAAAGCCCAAATTTGACTCCAGGGGCTTGATTTGAACAACTTCAAGCTGACCCTCCTAAGAATGCAGTATACCAAATATCAAGATATTTTGACTAGTAGATCTGAAGAACAAATTTTTTTAATACATTTCTCCATATTGACAAAGTTAAAATTCGGGTTCCCATAGGGAGCCGAAATATGATCCCGGGGACTTGTATCGAACAACCTGAATCTGCCCTCTCTAAGGATGTTTATACTAAGTATCAGAGGATTCTGATTGGTTGCTTTGGGGTAGATTGTTTTATTTTTTTTTAAAATGTGGGCTAGTAACAGAATTATGCCCATTTTGGTGCCCCCTATAGGTCTGGCAACTTTATTTGAACAAGACAGTCTAACGACATCCATATCCCCCGCAGACTTTTTTTATGTTATGATAGAAATAATCTCATTATCAACATGTATTCATACTCAATAATGTCACTCACCAAATATCATTTAATTTTTTTAATCATAACTGAAGATATCTTCCAAAAACCTACAATTTTGGTAAATTCAAAGTCTACAAGGGATATAACTCTGGTAAAATTATTCGAATCAAAACTCCCTTTCCATATGCACATGTACACATCATACTCTTAATGAACACAAGGTTTTATAAAAAAAAACAATGAAAAATGCAGGAGAAGTTAAGCGACAAGCCTTTGTGGTGGAAATTTTGCTATTACCAAGGACCAAAACCATGCAAAATTCATCGCATCGAAAATTCCTGACCACATGCACATCTACACTTGATACTGATACTTCAGACCAAGTTTGGTAAAAATCCACTTAAAACTGTAGGATGAGTTAAGCGGACCAATATTGTGACGGATGGACGGACACCATTTCAATATCTCCCTCTAGACATCGTCGGCGGGGGATAAATCATTTAATTTCTTTAATCGCAACAGAAGATATCTTCCAAAAACCTGCAATTTTGGTAAATTCAAAGTCGACAATGGCTGTACTCTGGAAAAATTATTCGGATGGAAACTTCCTTTCCATGTGCACATGTACACATCATACTCAAACTACATACCAAGTTTCGAAAAAAATCCAATGAAAAATGCAGGAGTTAAGCTGACAGGTATTTGTGACGGAAATTTTGCTGTCACCAAGGTCTGTAACCCTGAAGGGTTTGTCAAGTATTACTTGTCACAAACAAATGCATAGAAAATGTTTTTCAATGAAAATTCCCAATTTTCGTGATGTTTTTAGATATTTCGTGGTTACCATTTATGTCAACAAAAGATTGCAAAACATTTCACATTCCATATGGAATGTCTTTCACCTGACTAACTCGTGTGTTCATGGTGTCTTGTGACATTTCCAAAATTCAAAAAGTATGAGTATAGGAGTTTGTAGCCGTGTTATGTGCCAACATATGTACTACGTAATTAATAGCGTATCTCAATCGATCGATTGCTGCATCAGGAAATAGATGAATAGGGAACAGAATTGTGTTTTCTCAAAATCGTAAAAGTAACTAAAATACAACTGAAAATTAATTTTTGCCTTCCACTTATGTGTTTGGACATTTAATTCAATTTAGGTATGAAAATCAATTCTCTACGTGATTTAGTTCAACATCAGTAAACCTGAAAGGTTGATTTTCTATTGCGTTCGCCTTAAGTTAAACGTCACTGTCCAGTGCTTTGAAAATGATACACTTTCACTGGACTAATGGTTTCTGAATACTATAATATTTTAAGCGCATATTCACACGGTTGCGTCAATACAAGTACGATACTGCCATTTTGCCTTGTTGGGGAATTACTTCGGTATTCTGGCAGATTTTGCCTCCCTGTGTTTGCGGTTGCAATAGTCTCTCGCTGGTTGACGTATCTACATGTAGAAACTGGGAAAACAATTCATTTTTTCAAATATAATTTTTTATGAATATTGGTTTTCAACTTGTTTGATTACATTTACCGTTTCGAAATATTAAGAAACACAAAATGGAACATAAACATGAGGGCATGTGTGTGTGTTAAAGGTGAAACTAGGACAAACAAGAATGACGTTCGAGACCAATCACGGCGATTCACAACAGGGGCGGCGGAGCGATTTTGAAAGTCAGGGGGTTGGATCGGGCGATGGATGGTCGTCGGTATAACGGACCGACCGTGGTTCGGCCCGTTGTACTAAAATTTTAAATTCCAGGGTCCCAAAACCCCCATTTCCATGCATCTGAGCGGATAATTTGAGATTTTTCAGATGAATTTGAAAGATTGCACACTTTGAGAGCCGTTAAAAAAACGTCGGTAAAGCATACAGGTGAGGTCTATTTATCAGCTTTGGTCGTAACAACAAATTGTACTGTCTGTGTGGATTATCTTGTCTGGGGGTGGATTTGGTACTTACATGTCTGTAAGATTACGATTTATTAAAGTTAACCGATTTTTTAAGAGACTGTATACACTAACTGCAATAAATGATCCGAAATCCATCGAAACTGAATCAGTACGAGAGAAACATAGCTGGGGAAAATATGGGGGACGCTCTGGATCCGCCCCTTATTTCACAGGTCATTGGTTGTGTTAAAATATATGCATAGAAAAAAACATGGCCCGGCAAAAAAGTGGTGGGGCTGAAGCTCCCCCCCCCCCCCCCTCCCCCTGGTTCCGCGGACCCTGTGCAACAGTATATTTCATGACAGCATATCATCGGTTCCATGGAAGAATATCATGAAATAAGCTGCAACCTTCTGGGTTGCTCATCTCAGCCTTAACGCTGGTAAACCTATGACAACAGGGTTGTCAATCACTAACATTGTGCGATAATGATGTACAACGCTCTAAAAATACATGTCGTCATTGTTGTGTTATCAGATAAATTGAATGAATCCTACCTTGTCTTGATGTTTGAATTATATGGAACTTGATAAGTCACTGTAATGACTGGTAAGCTTTTAAATCATTGATCTCTGCCACACATATCTGCAAAGAATTATAATAAGATAAACATTGGACTTTGAAGTCATAAACAATAGGCATTCTTGTATTTTTTCATCAGACGATGTGCAGTCTGGGATTCTTTTATGAGGACAAACAAAATTACATCATTGATTCTCAGGCAATTTATTTTTAAAAACGAATGAAGGAGAGCGGGGTTTTTTTTTTATTTTTTTTTCCTGATGGTATGGTCCTCGATGCCTAAAATCCAGTTTTGAGAGCCTAAAATTACATACTAGAGCTTCCATGTTGATTTCCCTAATAGTTTTTTTTTGTAACAGTGACCATATAACCCATAATCAATATGTAATAACTAAAATGGAGATAGAAAATAATAAGGAGTTTTTGAACTGGTAGAGTGCCAGAAGCCACATTTAGGCCTTCAGAAAAAAATGAGGGTACCAGTGCGAAAGCCAACATTTTCCTTGTCCGTGTTTCGTATTCAGTCAAACGTAAATATTAGTTTGGTCATACAAATTTGTTCTGTTACAAATTATTGGAGAGTGCCTGTTGGCACTCTCCAATAATTTGTAATAAAACAATCTTTGATGAACAAATTCAGATCAAAACTAATCTAGCTCTCATCCAGTTGAATGAATATTTATTTTGTACATACAGATGAGAATCGTGTCGCATTTCGCGAAGAGAATAACAATACTGTATCAATGTGTACGACATATTACATTGTAAATCGCAATGTGATACCGCTAAAATCACAAACTATGATAGTTTTATACATTTTAAATTTTGTCTCCGAAATAAATATGACGATCGTGGGTCGAAAAAAACGAATGTGCCGCTGCCTGAGAATCAAAAGATTAATTATCTTTAGCCTAATCTTTCGGTTCTTTTTTGCGATGGCGTTTGAAAAAAAACTCTATTCATGTATGGATTGGTCCAACGAGCTCTCAGAGCTCATAGTAAGGTGGTCAGAATGGCAGTCTGACAAGTGCGTCCAGATTAAGACTGTGTCGCGATCTGGTCGAAATTGTTTGCCCGTGTTTCGACACTTAACAATATAGAATCTCATCTATCGAAAAATAAATTCGAGAACTTTGAATCTGTTACACTATTTCCGTTTGTTTGACATGGCGTGATCCTGATCTCTCTGGGAACGAAATCTCGACTCACTTGTGGATTCCGATCTCGATCACGAAAGAGAACGCTTTTGTTATTATCGTACTGTATCCAACCAAGTCTTACATGACTGATGTCGATACCAAAATAAGCACATCAACTACGGTAAATATGTACTGAAGAGTTTACAATTTTAAAATACGTTTCATTTCGGGAAAATTCTGATAAAATTGTAAATTCTGCCAATATGCAATGTAGCATAGCGCAGTGGCGGCGGAGCCGGGGAGCAGCACAGGGGGCACGCCCCCCCCCCCCCCTTTCACAAATTATGGGTACCCTAACAGGACATATTCTGACATAACGTACACAACCCCTATGGCCATATTGACTGTGGGAGATAGTAATATAGTTCTATCAAAATTAGCAACGTAATACTATCGGTGTCACTGTCCATTTTATATATTGAGATATTGCACATCGCAAGTTCGCAACTAGCCATAATAAGCACAGACTACATGTATAGTAATAGTAAAACTAGTCCAAACTTGGACCCAAAGTCCGTAATGTAATTTTTTGGGTTTGGTACGTCCAAAGGACGTACCAAACCAAAAAATTACATTACGGCCTTTGGGTCCAAGTTTGGACTATGGTAAAACGTGCGCATGTGTACACTACTGCAGTTACCCAGAAAAAAATTGTGCCCCCACTTTTTTGGAGCTTCCGCCACCCCTGGCATAGCAGAAAGTCTTTTTATAGTGCAATTCAGTTTCGTTGTAACTGAATTACTCTGTGAAGTTCACTGTATTGATGTTTTATTATCAAACTTTGCTAGACTCTAAACTATTAATTGAAATGCCTTTTGTTGAATAGAATTCTCAATGGAAAAGCAGCAACGATTGATTCAAATGGACTCACTCAATTACCAGTTGTTACACTCTTAGCTATCGTCAATGGGACCTTCAGATACGATTTTCCGGTACAAAAAAGCAAGGAATAAGTACACACTTTTTCCACAGAAAGTTCGATTTTTTTCCGGAAACGCACGATTTTTGTACACGTGTGTCTGTATACTTGAGAAAATACACTTCCTCGATATTTATTTTTCCATGTCACCAATTTGTCATAGCTGTGTGACACATCGTGTTGAGTATTTCTCTTTATTTTATCATATATGTTCTAACGAGTGAGTTGACAATGTTCGTGGATTTGACATTATGAATATACCCTTACCTTACATGAAAAGCAGACGACACTTGCAAAGAAAATTCTTGAATAACTTTTTTTTCATCTTTTGTCTCAAAAACATAGGTTATGACCCCTCGTTGGAACGAGCTCAGCTAGCTCGTTCCAAAGAGGGGGTCAAAACCTATGTTTTGAGACAAAAAATGAAAAAATAATGAAAATTAATTGTTGATTTTTGAGAATATCCCAGGCCGGTTTTGGCCGTTACGTTGGGTAAAGGGTTAAATTTACAAATGCAGCGAAGTAGGCAAGATGAGGGGAAATTACGAGAGGACTCGTCTTCCCACTTTTCCTTTAAAATGTTAACATAAAATACATTCGTGCCTGATATCTCTAAAATTGGTTTGAGTACATATATTCTCTCTCTGATATTTCTTAGGTCATGTTACTAGGGTTATTCCTCCACCTTCTAGATACTTTAAGCCTTCTAAAAGTACCATGGTGCTCTATTGAGCATGAGAAGTTATTTTTTCCCCAGGGAAGACCTTGAACCCTCACCTATGAGAACTACATGGTCTTGCACAAAGTGAAGTGGGTGGTAAACTGTTGTTGCTGCCATTGCATTTATTTATTTCTTTATTGGGGTTTAAGGTCACATACTTATGCACAATGGCTAATCATGACTGTGACAGTTTTACGGGTGGAGGAAGCCGGAGTACCCGGAGAGAACTACTGAGCAACGACGAGCAGCTGCCAGCTCCCCAACATCATAACACCGCACTGCAGCACAGGCAGGGTTAGATTGGTTGAAGACATGCGCACCATCGACGTGTAGTACGCTTTAGTACACGTCGTCATCGTGCCCCCATGTGGACAATCGGAGTTACGTGTCTTGCCCAAGGACACAACTGTTGCCACTGCAGAAAAAGATTTTTGTCCCTCTCTCACTTTACTTGGCCAAGCCACGCCACCGCAGAAATATTGTCATTTTCACCTTTATGTATTAAATTGGTTCAAGCGATTTGAAAAATAGGGATACTTCTGCACGGATTTATTGTGGGGTTTTTCCACTTGAATAAAATAGGAAAAAATTCGCGCTCTGTACAGATTTGTCATTATATCAAAATTTCAAAACGTAACTTTTTTCCTACGATGCAACGAGGAATTTAACCAGCACAAGCTTGTTTGACAAAGCCCATGTCATTGGTTAAATTCCTGGTTGCATTATAGGAAAATTCTTGGCTTTTGACATCAGTGTTCTAAGGATTAAATAGAGGGCGTATTGGTCTTTGGATGGGTGTAAAATATTTAAAAAAAACAGTTTGTCTATTGCACAATTTAAAGATAACTTTACAAAATATCTGCCTGCATGTGTACACTTATTGCATAAAGAACGACAGGAAGACATATATGGATGTGTGTTGTGTGTGGTGAGCGAGCGGACTGTCTTTCCGTCTTTGTGAGGATCTTGACAATATAGGATTTCCATTGTTTTTTCCGGGTCCTCTCAAAAAATACAGTGGGATAGGGTTTGTCTTCTCCGATTTTGTGATGACTTGTTTGTCATAGTTTGTCACAAATAACAAAAGAAAAACAGTGATAGCTAAACAAAACTGGGTGTACGTGTACGCCTATCAAGAAGGTAAATTCCCTAAAAACCTTGCAAACGCAGAAATTATAAAAGCAGTATTTTGCAAACTTCACTTGTAAAAACATTATGTGTTTTCTTTCAGCGAGGGTAGTTTAGAATTAACTTATTCTTTCCAAAAAGGTGTGTTTGCTTTTCTTATAACCCATTTGAAACATTGTTTTGTTTTAAATGACCCTAAATCCTATTCATCACTTGTACTAAGCAACCTTTTATCACCAACACGCCATACACTGTTCATGGTGATCGACTTACAGAGAACTAATTATTACGAAACACTGTCAAACCGCTATACATGGTATGTATTTTCTTCTACCAAACCAATATTTTAGCCCAACGAAGAACAAACTGTAGAGTAATATGGATATGTGATGGAATTAAGCACGACGAGAAACAAACTCAGACGAAAGATTGAGATCACAGCTCGTGAAGCTGAAACCAAAAGGTTTGAAGTTTATGCTCACTGACCATTTTGTTTCGTGTCATTTGACAAGGCAATCGATTTTCCCCAGGCCGGTTCGTCTCCTGTCTTGGTGGCGATAAAACCTAAAATTAATGCAATACATTGAAACACAATCAAAATTATTTTTTTCATTTGAATATGCTTTATTATTATTTATTTATTTATTCGTGTTTAAGGCCACATATTTCTGCACAATGGCTAATCATGACAACGACAGTTTTACGGGTGTAGGAAGCCGGAGCAGCCGGAGAGAACCACCGAGCAACGACGAGCAACTGTCAGCTCCCCAACATACTAACTCCACGCAAGCGGGGTTAGCATTGGTTGAAGACTCGTTAGGTAAAGGGTTAACCCTTTACCTAACATGAAAAGCAGACGACACTTGCAAAAAAAATTCTTGAATAATTAAATTTTTTCATTTTTTGTCTCAAAAACATAGGTTATGACCCCTCGTTGGAACGAGCTTGACGAGCTCGTTCCAACGAGGGGTCATAACCTATGTTTTTGAGACAAAAAATGAAAATATTTTGAAAATGAATTGGCAATTTTTGAGAATAGCGCTGGCCGGTTTTCGCCGTTACGTTGGGTAAAGGGTTAACACAAAAGTAACATCAGAACGCCCAGCTATCTGCATGTTGAGTATAAAACATTATTGGTAGAAGATGATGGATAAGATTTCTCTCTCTAGTAGATCTTGTCTTCCCCACACAGTAGGCTGAAAGAATATAATTTATGTTAAAGTGTTCGAATATATTTTGTATTCAAAGAGAGATTCAATAGTAATTGAACCCTAAAGCCCCATTAGGTGCTTGGTTAATTAAAGGCCATTTTATACTGGAGGCGAACGCGACCGCAACCGCGACTCCGACCGTGGTGGTCGCATTTGTTTTATTAACACCAATGTTAATGGAGTCGTTCATACTAAGGGCGAACGCGAACTCGGCCCATTTTTTGTTCGCGCGGAAAACCGTGGAGATTGGCCCCAGAGCGAAGTTTTGAGAATTGTTCGCGCGAACAATTCTATTCAGCCAATCAGATGGCGAGGTCAAAGGGCGTACTATGACCTATCTGGAGGATTGTTTATTAACACTGCGAATTTCCGCGCGAATCACCGCTTTCAGTATGAACGATAATTCGCACGGAAAGTCGCGCAGAAATTCGCAGTGGTCGCGTTCGCCTCCAGTATAAAATGGCCTTTATTGCTGGTTCTCTCCACCAATTTGTTGTGTATTGTGATGGATAAGGTGATCGAATACTAGTATTTTGTTTACGACTAGATTTACATATTATGAGTTGCAAGGGTTAATATTGGGGGGTGGGGTCTTGATTTATCTACTAAAACCCTTTGTTGCTGAGACACTGTGTCGAGTAACTGTTTTATACAGTGTTAATACAAAAACGTTTTAAATAAGCTTTTTTCGTTTGATAAAGATATTAGTCGTGTCAAGTTTATGCGCGGATTCTCATCCGTTGTTTGAAAGCGTATAATAAGCGAGACTGCACAAAACAAACAATCAATCACAAATTAAAAAACTATCACGCTCAAACATCACGCAATCGAAATACAAAAAAGAATCGCGAAGATTCATTTTTTATTTAAAGCAACTCGCTATTTTGCTCGCAAGAAGCGGTTCTGCGTGTCAGTTTTGCTGAAGGATTGGGTACCAAATGTTGTTGGCGTCGTACTTTCATCAGGGCAATGGAAGATGATACTGCTCAGATGACTGAAATGTAACACAACAAAGGTGTTAACCTTTCATCTAACGAATCGTTCATATTCTTTTTAATTTACAAATTAGGCAGTTGAAAACCCCCCAATATTTTTCAAACATTTTCCAGAAAACCGTAGCATGTGACCTCCTCATGAGAACAAGCTCGTCGAGCTTGTTCCAAGGACTGGTCACACGATGTGGTTTTGTTGAATTTTTTGGGAAAAATTTCGAAAATAAATTATTATCGTGTGTGTGTTGGGTAAATTGTTAAAATGGAGTTTACGACTTCAACATAGGCCTATACCTTTACTTGCCAGAACAGAAGACACATGATGACCTAAGAGGCATATAGTACTGTGATTACACATGCGGACAGTGGAATTATTTGTCCGTTTTCTTGTCCACCCCACTGTAGGGCTGCACGGTATGTCGATACACCGATATATACCGGTATTCAAACCAATATCGATTGAATACCGGTGTAATTACAAACATATCAGTTTATCGTCATTATTTATTTACCCACTATTTAATTTTCAAGATGTTTTGAATTTTTTAACTGCAGCCCAGAATGAATAATATAATCCCTTTATCCATGGAATCGTCTGCTTGTGCCCTCGTAACATAATAATTCAGCAGTTGAAAAAATAATTTTCGAAAATTTCAACAAAACTATATCATGTGACCCCTCATTGGAACGAGCACGTTGAGCTCGTCCCAATGAGGGGTCACATGATATAGTTTTGTTGAAATCTTTGGGGAAAATCTGATAAACTAATTTTGAAAATAATAAATTTTGATATCGTCTGCGTTGGTTAAAGGTTTTTCGAACAGCATCATCAAGGCATGCTATTTAGTTCCGACTGTGATGCCTCGCGTCTCGATTGTAGTACATGTTTTCATATATCCGAACAGTTTTCGATATACCGGTATACCGCGATATTTTTTAGAATACCGATACCGGTATTCAGTTTTGAATATCGTGCAGCCCTACCCCACTGTAGAATATCAACTGCTGAAACAGATATGCTAGAACATTGAATCCCAGGTGCTATTTTCATTTTTTTTTTTTTGGGAGGGGGGGGGGGGGTTCTTGTTTTTTTTTTGTATTCTGTCGTGATTTCGAAAGGGTTTATATGGACAATCTTGACCACATAATGTTAGTGTGACGCGACCCGATCGTGATCACACTGACAAATAGACAACTTTTCCGACCACAGTGCAGTTCACGCTCTGTGTGTACAGTCTATCTGGTGGTTCGGACACTGGAAAGTTGTTTGTTGGGTCCACAGGTTTCCGCTGGTGTGATAAGTAAGTGAAAATGAAGATAATTACCCACTGGGTATTCCAGTAACAAAACACCCTCCCCGTGCAGCAAATAAGAAAAATAATATATTAATTAGATTATAACACCTATACAGTGTACACATGTAGTTCAAACGTCCCAATCGGTTGACATTGTTTTCATAGCAATTTTCTATGTTTGATTTTAAAAAACATGCTAAATATCCGAAAATCTATTTCTATTTCTTAAGGATACACTGCATATACTTCATCCAATGATTCCAACACGGATGATACAATTTTAACCTACAACTGACGTAACGTCCAGCGCTATTCGTAAAAATGGCATTTAAATTTTATTTATCAAAAACAAAGCTTATGATCCATCATTTGAAACGGTGCGTTCCAATGAGGGGTCATAAGATATATCTTTGGAGCACAAAATTAAGATTTTTATTCATTCAAGAAATGTTTATGCAAGTGTCGTCTCCTATTCCTGGTAGGTAAGAGTTAAAGAAAACAAAATAAATAAATGTTTTATATATAGAATATACACATAGTAGCTTGATGTACCAAATGCTTACCACGAGTGATGAAGTGGCGTTAACCGCGAGCCTTCGGCGCGCGGTTAACACCACTTCACCACTAGTGGTGAACATTTGGTACACCAAGCCACTTTGGGCATATTTCATTTATACCATGATCGTAAGATTATTAAGAGTCGCTATTATTTTTTCTCGATTTTACTGAGCACGAGACGTGCATACGTGCGAATCTCTCTTTGTTTACAGGAGCATCGGTGGGCGGTACTTCCGCAGTCAATTTTCTCGTCGAAACGAAATGAAAAATTAAACGGAGCCTTTTTCATTTTAATAGCATAATAACATACCATTTCGAGTTATGGATGCTTTATTAACATGAGACAATGCATGTTTGTTAAGGTTTGGTGTCTCATGGGGTAAACTCATTTAAAAACGTAATAAATAATTGTCACTTTCATTTCACTCTTCGTGAGGTGACGTGCGATAAATTTAGACAAGTTGCATTCAAGTCGACGCCACCAAAGGTCAGCTTGGATGTAGCTCCACTGTAGGTGTAATTTTAACTACTGAAATCCCATTGCTGGCATGTTCACCACGGTTGGTGTGTAAAGCTAAGATTTGTGTCATAGGCTTTTCACATATTGTAGAATAGGTAACCATGGTATAATTTTTATTACTCGAGAGGGCACGATCTGTAGTTTAAGAAATGATGAGTTTTGTGGTGATGAAATTTACCAAACACTTTCTCATAAAATATGTATTTCCCGTACCCTTTATGTAACCTTCACTGATAAGTGTAGCACATTAAAGGCATTTATGAAAAAGTTGATCAGTTAAGAGAAAAATCCGATCTGAATAAAGTAGCTTTCATCTAGAATTCAGAGAGCGTGTTGTTTTACAACGTTATATAAGCAAAAGCGAAGATGCATATACCGTTTTGTGACAAAAGAGTAGGGCTGCACGATATTTAAAACTAAATACCGGTATCGGTATTCTAAAAAATACCGCGGTATACCGGTATATCGAAATATGTTCCGATATATGAACAAAAGTACCACAATCGAGACGCAAGGCATCACAGTCGGAACTAAATAGCATGCCTTGATGATGCGGTTCGAAAAACCTTTACCCAACGCAGACGATATCAAAATTTATTATTTTCAAAATTAGTTTATCAGATTTTCCCCAAAGATTTTCGAAAATTATTTTTTCAACTGCTGAATTTGCATGTTACGAGGGCACAAGCAGACGATTCCATGGATAAAGGGATTATATTCATTCGGGGCCGCTGTTAAAAAATTCAAGACATCTTGAAAATTAAAATGTGTGTAAATAAATAATGACGATAAACCGATATTTTTGTAATTACACCGGTATTCAATCGATATTGGTTTGAATACCGGTATATATCGGTTTATCGATATACCGTGCAGCCCTACAATAGAGTGGTCTTGTTTGTCGCATTTTGTTGAACTGACGGGGTCTGTTCGTTGGATCAAGCTCGTCGCCAATGTGAATGCGACAACCACGGTCATTTATGGTTTTTTTTTTTATATTTTATGGAACTTCGTAGTTTAGACAAGAAATTAACCCAAGGGTAAACAACGAGCACTTGAAACTGGAAACATATTTATTTTAGACAGACGTTATATATCTCATTTACTGCTTTACCTGCACGGAGAATGCAGCAACGTGCGCCATTCAAAACAAAATCACTCGTCGAAATTGCGATAAACCAAACAAATTAGTTAAAATCTGTTAACCGCAATATTAGAAAGTATCTAGTTACAAACATCTTATTTACAGAATTGGGGCGTTCCTAAAACGGATATAGTAAACTTGGTGGGCTCAATGGACGTTATACAGTGTGGCCCTCTGCTGAGGACAACGCTTTGATACTGAATCCATCACAATGTAAAAGCCTAAAAACGAATCATGTCCACACGAGGAATATTCCATTTCCATATATTTTACACATTTTTAACTGAAGCATCTAAACACTGGTAAGCAGTCTTTAACATACACATTCAGAACTGAAGTTTCATTTACTGTTTTATTCAGATTGGGTATTATGAAGCTTGATAGAAATGTCAAAACAATACATGTTAGTATGCATCGATTCAATCAAATGAAGGTATCTATGCTTTTTAACCTACGAAAATAAGGTTCATCTGCAGAGGAGATTTCAATTTCACTGTCTCTTTTTATTCAACAGTTTATTTTTTTGTTTATGATTTTTTTCGCAGAGCCATAGTTCACTGGAAAAAGGTAAGGAGAGAGAGAAACGAAGAGAGAGAGGAGAATGAGTGAGAGAAGAAGATGTTGCTATACATTCTAATCTGCAAAAATCAATCAAGAGGTATACACTATAAAGGTATGATAAACAGAAACAGAATGTTCCTCAATATCATACATCTAGCCATTACTGTGAATAAAGTGTACCACTACTCTCCAAACAGGTTCACGATTAACGAATTCAACCAAACGTGTCTCCACATCTTATTAATATGACAACACCTCTGGTACATGACATTTCATGAAACACCGCACGTTATACGAAGAGTTTCCTATTTGTGAACGAGGTTTGTTGCAGCTTTTCGAGATGCTTGTGTAAAAGTATTCAAGAACGTCTGTTTTAAAAACGTCCCATCATATCAGAAATACCATATTTCAAACCGATACATTTGAGATTTGAAAACAAAATTCGTAATATTACCTGCATTCTGTTTAACAGTTTGAAACCGTTATTCTTAATTGTTTCCGGGAAGAAAAAGTTGACAATCCACGTACAGGCAACAAAATAAATACGAATGTGGAAAGAAGGATTAGTAATAATTCTATCCTACATCCCTATAGGCTGTATGATTAAATTATTAATGAACACATCCACAACAAGAAAATTGACTCATCCTTTCATTTCGACCGTACTGAAGAAGACGATTCCAATAGGGGCTAACACTATAAACCTTTTACAGTTGTATTTTCCGGAACTGTATTTTCTATTTTTGAAAATAACTAATTGAAATGAAACATTAGCATTTTCAAAGATATGGCAATTTGCCAGTTGGCAAATTGCCATATCTTTTGAAATGCTAATTATTCATTTCCGTCATTTATATTCACTTGTAGAAAATTCAGGAAAATACAATTGTACAAGTTTTACAGTATTGGCCCCAGGTCGTAAAGAATGAAAGAGTTAATCATTCACCTAACGCGGACCGTCGCTAATGGGGGCTTAAGGTGGGTGAGCCACACCTCCAATAATTTTTCTGGTCTGGATATTTTTATCTGGGTTGGAGTTTCCGCTATCCATTTGCTCTTGTTTGTAATGGTGTACTTTCTTTCGAGGCTAGTTTTGATAATTGGACTTATGTCACATACACAGTCAGTTACACAAAAAGAGGTCTGAAAACACGATTCAGACTGTTTTGTTTTCAGCATGACCAATCTGAAGTAACGATACGGTACGTGTTAATCAAATAAGATGTTGCGTCACGGCTGCTACATATGCTACTCAAAGTTTGCTAAGTTCCAAATATTTGACACATCATTGTGAAATTTGCTTGTGACATATTTGCGATATTTTTGGTGGATATGATTGAGGAATGTATTTAGATGGTCCCCAGTGCTTACATTAGCTCTCTTGACAGACAGACTTTTCGTGACAGTCATGGAAAGCATGTACCCATTGATTTTCATGATGTTTTCGTGTACTGTCTACATGTTCATGACATGTGTAGGGTATTCAATCTTCACTTCAACACAAACCCTTGTGATTTAATGATTGAATATGGCAAATTCAAATG
Source organism: Pictodentalium vernedei (assembly GCA_031216915.1). Lineage (NCBI taxonomy): Eukaryota > Metazoa > Mollusca > Scaphopoda > Dentaliida > Dentaliidae > Pictodentalium > Pictodentalium vernedei. The sequence continues at coordinate 163,461,894 of CM062290.1, read as the reverse complement.
TAAGAAGACATTTGTCTGAAGCAGAAATGTGGCGGGCGGTAGGGATGGTGGAGCAAGGCTACCCATCGTCAGGTTGGTGAAGCCCTTGGTGTGCACCGTACGGTGATCACCAGAGACTGGGCAAGATTTCAGCAGTATGGCACACCAGTAAGACGGCATGGTGGTGGCAGAGACGGGGCAACATCTGCAGCTGAAGACCGGTTTTTGATCATTCAGGCTCGTGGGAACCGCTTTGCCACAGCAACCCAGCTTCGCAGTGACCTTCAGAATGCATCCGGGGTAAATGTTTCGACGCAGACTATCCGGGCAAGGTTGCACGAAGGTGGTCTCCGATCGAGAAGACCATGTATTCGCATTCCGCTGTCCCAGAACCACCACCAGGCACGATATGAATGGGCCATGGACCACCTTGGATGGACCAGAGAAGATTGGCGACCTGTCCATTTTACAGATGAGTCAAGGTGCTGCCTAGACCACACAGACTGGCGTCTAGGGTATGGAGAAGACCAGGCGAGCGATTCCATGCAGCCAACATTGCTGAGCATGGCCGCTATGATGGAGGGTCAGTCATGGTCTGGGGCGGCATCAGCAGGGATGGCCGTACAGAGCTCTGTGTCTTTGAACGTGGTACATTGACTGCACAGCGGTATATTGATGAGATCCTGGATGTCCACGTCAGATTGTATGCAGGTGCAGTGGGTGATAGATTCTTTCTGATGGACGATGATGCCCATCCTCATGTTGCCCATGTTGTCGGGGAGTACCGACAGAGGGAAGGGATTGAGCGTATGGACTGGCCAGCAAGATCCCCTGATCTCCATCCAATCGAACATGTCTGGAATGAGTTGCAGCTTGCAATTTCAGCCCGTCCAGTCCGGGCAAGAAGTGTCCAGCAGCTTGGTGCCATGCTGGTCCAAGAATGGAACAACATCCCACAAAGGACCTCCGGGAACTTGACTGGGAGCATGAGAAGGTGTTGTCAAGCTGCAATTAGCAGTAATGGGTCTCATACTCGATACAGAACTCATACCAGTTCGCTCCGTCAACGTTTTGGTAAATTGAAACATTTCCTCTTTTACCAATAATATCCATTTTCCATGGTTATCGTAGTCAAAAGCTAAAAAATAATGTTAAACGCAAATAAAATTTTACTTTCTGTACTTAAATCATTAAAGATATAATTAAATAAAAAATATATACACTTTTCATTACAATATTTGAACTAAAAAGTAAAACAGGTAGTTGGATATACTTGGTGCTTAGCAAGCTTTGAGTAGTATGTATATTTTATGTTTCCAAAAATAGATTTTAAAGCGTATTGAAAGTTTTAAATATAATCCCGAGTGAGTAATAATATCCCAACTACATCACCAAGGCATGCATTTCGCGAAGCCATTACAGTCGGGGAAATTGAGGTTTACACCCCCTCCCCAATAGGTCACCTTCCCTCTGCCTAAGACCGATTATTGGAAGGGGTTATTTGGAAAGAAAAAAAAATAATTTCTAAATATATTATGTTACTCTCATCAACAACCTTGTAATATGAAGCAAAGATACAGGTGAGTGAAATATTCTGCCGTTTCCCCACCTAGTCCTATTTCAGAACCCTCTTATGTTTATTTTGTCACGTTAATGGGCTATTCGCGACTGTTTGCAATTTCGTCAGTAAGATGAGACTACAAAAATTCACAGATGATTTTGGTTGGTGTTCAGTTAAGGTCTACATTCCCCGCCTAAAACAACTGTAGGCGGGGCCTTCCCCACTACGCTTGGCACTTTGGAAAATTTCTTATCTACAGGTACATTTGTCAGAATAGAAATATTGTTAGTATTATAAAAGTGTTTAAAATAATATTAGAAAACGAGATTGTCGTTATTCAGTTGTTGATTGTTGTAGCCACAGAACTACAATAAAGACTCAAACTTGCCATAAGCCAAGACGCGGATAATATAAAACTTACCGCAGCACGATATCCACTTGTAATGGATAAGCACTTATCTGTGAAGGTGGCGTTTTGAGAGTTTCAATAAAACTTCACATAGTTCCAACATCTTTATTCACATATGAAGTTTATGAGAGAAAATCCCACAATTTTAATCAACTTATGAAACTCCTCTTTTGTCACGAGAATCAGTTCCTCTTATACCATCCGATTGCACATTTTCAACACATTCATCGTGCATCATGCCTTTTGCGCATTCTCGACCTGATCATTAATCTGTCCTCTAATGTCTAGTGGAACCCATTTGTAAATTGTTCTGGAGCATCACATAAAAAGTTTTCAGCAGCTATTGAACATTTTCTCTCGTGGCAATCAAATGGTACAGCGTCCAAACACATCAGCGATTAATTCTATCACTCCACTTCACTGACATTTATATACTTCTATATCGATCAAATCGAAAGAAAATTGTTCGAACTGTTAAGGAGGTTCGTACCTGATAGATAACATTAGAAGCTGCTCAGAATGAGAATTTGCATTTGTTGCATGTTTTCTCCATTGTGTGGACACAAGTGTGCGAATGCAATCAGATTAGTCGTGATTATAAAAAAACAAACTCGGGAAGTCACAGGCATGTAAATTAATACACTCAGTTGGAATAAATCGAACCGTAAAATGTGATTGGTCAATACAATTTGTATGGTCGCAGTCAAAACAAAGCATATTCCAATATACAATAATGTTCTTGTCAACGAAATGACAAAGCAATGGTTTCATATTTTCAGAGGAGAAAAATGGTTATGCGACACATAGACGGAAAGGTTTCTAAGAGCCCTTTCCGACGGTGTGTTACATACAGTACGTGGGGAGTGGATTGTAACTAAATCACCCGCGAAGTGGAGTTATCACCCAAGCTATAACTTTCAAATTTTGTACATATCGACAAAAACACGAGCAATGTTTCAGCCAATGGACCTCCGGGTTTAACCCGGAGGTCCATTGGCTGAAACTTTGATTGTGCTGGTTATGCTTTGCAACAAATTTGCAATTATTGCTTGGGTGGAATCTCCACTCTGCGAGTGATTTAGTGATAATACACTCTCCACGTACTGTAACGGCATAACTGAAGATTCGTGAACGAAACTAAACCCCACCTTATCGGAAGAACATTTAAATGGATCAGGACCGTGTTCCGAGCACTGTACCATTGTGTTTGATGTTTGAAGACGTGAAAGCTGTGACTCAATGACAGCGTAACATTATCGATGGGAGGTGTCCCCGCGTCGATTGACCTCGTGCTATCTTTTTGGGGAGGGAGCAGTTGTAGTTTCCACGTTTTTTTCACTGATGTTCCAGTAATCCAGTTGTATAAATATCAGTAGTTGTACACGTTTTGGTGTTGTGGGTTTAACGGAAAAACGGTATCTGATTTGGTTTCCACAAACAACCCAACACAAGACTGGGTGAATAAAAAAATAACTGCATAATTCGGTTTCTCACTACATAAATTCTAGGTTCGGGTCTAGAAATGGAAAAGACTAAAAAATAATTCCAGAATTACTTTGCTGAGGAGGCCGAGAAATTGACAAATGCAAACAAGTAGTGCATCAAAAACACAGAAAACTCTCATAAATAGTAAACTATTTCAGATGTACAAGTGTGAAACGTTGGATTTAGGGGGGAAGTGAGGTACCCTCTAAGGATCCCTCCTCCAGGATCCAAGCAAATATTTTTCCGTGTATCAGGACATCCCACCCACATGGTGATGTTTTTTTCAAAACATACCCGCTAAAATATGCCTCTAAATAAGGAACAACCCATTTTTTTACCAAATTTTTTCAACTAAATTTCGCGTAACTTTCCATAAAATTAACGAGTTCTGGAGAATTTGATGGTAAAATCATTTCTATGTATTTTTTCTTGAGGAATCGATAAAAAAATTATCCCGAAAATGGCTGCTAAAGTGGTCTACCCTCAAAAAAACTAAACTTAGTAAACGACCCATATTTGCGGAGAGACAAACGGGAAGAGGAATGGCGTCTCAATTAATGTGACCACTGACGTCACTGGATTCTACAGCCAAAGTTAGGTCCTAGTAAGAGATGATTCCATAAGTGGGATTCCCGAGAACGTGGATTGGTGATCGATGCACTCTTCCTTTCAGAGTACGAGGATATTAGAGCTTCAGGTTAGACCTCTGCAGAGTATTTCCTCAAAGCCCTCTGGTGACAAACTTGCATTTCTATATCCACATAGGTGGGGATTTCGCAAGTGAGACTCCCAGCCAATTACTCCGCGACAGGTCCCGAGAGCATTCCCCTTCTCCACAAATAAGAGAAAACAAGAGTGACAGAAATTTAATGAATTCACTGTTCGCTGTTTATTAGTCTGTGTGAAACACACAGACTATTGTTTTTGTATGGTTTCTTTTCTTTTTTTTATTTTTCTTCTTATTCTCTTGTCTTCTGTCTTCTATGCGCTTCCTTGTCCGTACGATAACTCGAAAACGAATTGTCCTCTCTCACTAATTTTTGGCAGACTGGTAGATAGTCACAAGTTCTCGGTAACCTATGTTTTTCAGATTCCCAGGGCATTAGGGGTGTCTGTAGGGGTGTTCTGAAAGTGGGTCACACCCATATCTCAGGCATGGTGTTACGTATGGACCTGGGACCAAAGCCAAATGAGTAGACACACGATAGAGATTCAAAATATGGGTCAAGGTCACTGAGGTAACCCAGGGTCATCGAGTGCATTTTTAAGAATTGCAGGAAATTACATTTTTGCCCCCTAATGCATTCATGAAGTTCATACATGAATTTTTACACGACAAAAGGGGGCGTGGTCAAAAATTTTGAAAGTGGGTCATGGACATATCTCAAGCATGATATGACGTATGGACCTGGGACCAATACCAAATGAATCTAAACTCGATGGAGGTTCAAAATATGGGTCACGGTCAATGAGGTCACCCAGGGGTCATTGAGTGCATTTTTTCAGAATTGCTGGAAATAACATTTTTTTTGCTCCTAATGAATTCTCGACGTTCATACATGCATTTTTTACGTTAAAAAGTGGGAGTGGCCCAAAAAAATTGAAAGTGGGTCACAATCATATCTCAAGCATGGTGTGACCTATGGACCTGGGACCAACACCTAATGAGTCGACACTTGGTGGAGGTTCAAAATATGTGTCAAGGTCGCTGAGGTCACCCAGGGGCCATTGAATGCATTTTTCAGAATTGCTGGAAGTAACATGTTTGAGCCCCTAAAGCATTCACGAAGTTCAGACAAGCATTTTTATGTTTAAAAAAGGGGGGGGGGGGACGAGGCCAAAAAATTTTGAAAGTGGGTCACGCTCATATCTCAATCATGGTATGACGTATGGACTTGGGACCAACACCAAATGAGTCCACACTTTGAGGAGGTTCCAAATATGGGTCAAGGTCACTGAGGTCACCTAGGAATCACTGAGTGCATTTTTCAGAATTGCTGGAAATTACATTTTTGATCCCCCAATGCGTTCCCAAAATTCACAGATGGCCAAAAAAATTTGAAAGTTGGTCATGCTCATATCTCAAGCAAAGTATGACCCATGTACCTGGGACCAACACTAAATGAGTCGAAACTCAATGGAGGTTCAAATTATGGGTCAAGGTCACTGAGTCATCCAGAAGTCATTGCTGCTATCATATTTTTGGCCCCCAATGCATTCCAGAAGTTCATACGTGCATTTTTACACAAAATAGTCAAAAATAGCCTTTGCTGATTCCTTTGTATAACACCTTTAATGCTATGCACAGAAGTTATTTCCGGTTTCTTGAACAATTTTATCTGAATCCTGTATGCAAGTCTTTAAACGCTATTTACAAAAAAAAACTATTTCAGAATTCTTTAAAGATATTTTATTTCCGGAAAATAAGTCTACATAAATTCTGTTTTTATATAATTTAGTTCTAAAGCTCTCACCATCTTCACACAGACTCGAATTTACTGGTTGCAATAAATTCTGTTTCTCTAGGTGTTATTATTTAGTTTGTTCGGGGGCGAGGTGGCTCAGTGGTAGACTGTTGGACTTCTTTGCTATAGGTCCCGAGTTCGATCCCCGTCCGGGACGACCCGCGTTGTGTCCTTGGGCAAGGCACTTTAATCCAGTTGCCTACATGGGGGCACGACGACGCCGTGTACTAAGGCGTACTGCACGTCGATGGTGCACCTGTCTTCAACCGCTGTAACCCTGCTTGAGCGGAGCTTGAACAGAGTTAGAATGTTGAGGAGCTGACAGTTGCTCGTCGATGCTCGGTGATTCTCCCCGGTACTCCGGCTTCCTCCACCCGTAAAACTGTCACGATCACGATTAGCCATTGTGCATAAGTATGTGACCTTAAACACCAATAAATAAATATTTAGTTTGTTCACTTCATTTGTCTCTTTTATCTTTGTTTACCTTCATATACTTTCTCTGTTACCTCCAACGCGTTAAATCCTCGGTGTTGGTTCTTGTTAGGCTGGTATTCTGTTCAGTCTTCTTATCTCTCTCTATCAGTTATTTATCTTGATCGTTACTGGTTGTGGAGCTTTGTCTTAGAATCCCATGTGCATATGTAGTGTCAGAGTGTATTGAAAAACCTTCTTTTGTTTGTTCGTGATTCTTGATTCTAGCAATTCTCTCATGTTTCTCGCCATGCTAGGTAGCACCTTTCTCGAGTCTCTACTAACTAAATGGTATAGTTCTTGAGAATATTCTAATAGGCTGAATGCGACCAAAACATACTTTTTCTCTTGCCTCGTCGTTTTTTCTTCGTTGTGATGGTTCTCCCCTCCGGGTTGCATTAAGCTCGTACATGCTTTGAGGAGTGGCGTACTTCTGTTCGACAATCAACCCATTTGCGTTTTGGGATCCTTGCACCATGTTCCGTTTAACTGAGGTAGTTCTTCTAGATTATTTTGTTGAAGAGGATTTGACGCTTTACCCCGTGTCTCAATTTAAACATCTTTGCAGAGTTGGAACACTGAAAGTTCCTTGTTTTATGGATGGTTCATCCGTGAAGCAAGAGATGTTTTAAAGATTGAAAGATTTTCGACACCCGTCTCAGGTATGACGAGAAGCCATCGCTGGTGAAAAATCAAATGACAAAGGTCAAAATATCGGTGCCCTTTTATATCCTGGGGATTTGTCGCAAAACAGCCGGCCTTATGGTATCCCTTTCTATAGTTAGATCCTATGGTTATGGAATCCCCTTTTCGTTGTACAGATGGAAGGTGGGAATAGGAGAAAATACCCCATTGAGGTCTAACCTCATGCCCATCATACGGTGAATAACGGATTTCATCGTTCCACGTTCACAGGTGTCCCACTATGGAATTCCTTTCTATAGACAGCCTGTGGCCATAGAATCCCATTTTCGTCGTACGAGAGCTATGAGGAAATACTTCATTGAGATCAAAACGTATGCCCCGCATACCGTGACTAACGGATTTCAACTATCATTAGTCCCACGTTCTCAGGTATCCCACTTATGAAATTCCTTTCTCTGGTCAGTCTGTGGCTAAATAATCGCATTTTCGTCGTCCGAGACTATAAGGAAATACTCCATTGAGGTCTAACCGTATTTATTTATTTATTTATTTATTTATTTATTTATTTATTTATTTATTTATTTATTTATTTATTTATTTGAGTTTAGCGACACTTGACAGCCAGAGTCACCTCGCGCCGGACAGTTTTACGGGTGGAGGAAAGCCGGAGTACCCGCAGAGAATCAGCGAGCAACGGCGAACAACTGTCCGACTCCCCAAAGTACTAACTCCACACAAGCAGGGTTAGCATTGGTTTAAGACAGGTGCACCGTCGCCGTGCAGTGAGTCTTAGTACACGGCGCCAGCATGCCCCCACGTGGGAAATCGGGATTAAGTGCCTTGCCAAAGGACACACCACAGTTACCCCTGGCGGGGATCGAACCGAGAACCTCTCGGTCTGAAGCTCAATGATGTAACCACTAAGCCACCAATGTCTTGATTCCATTGATCGCTAGTCCCACGTTCACAGGAATCACATTTATGGAGTTCAAGTATCTGACTATGACAATGGTATTGTCAAGCAGTCAAAGTAGCAGTAGTCAAAATAGAAGGAAAAACCGATCACATGACTGATAGTTGTAGAAGACTGAACATAGAGGCTATCGGCTATCTAGGAGCCCAGAGAATGCTGCTTTTACATGCCTCCATTCTCGTGTCTGGTTGTTGAATGTCTTTTCTCCTAAATGGGCGGAAGATGTGGCGTTGGGCCAGAGCTCGGGACTGGGTTGGAGATAGACAACAGTGGCTGGGAATAGATAGGACCCGGTACCATGGTAGAATAGCTAGGAACGAGGATTCAGAAGAAATTCTAATCGGCACAACTACTCTTATTAAATCGAACACGCCATCAGGTCATATACTCATGTCATCATAGGCCTTTGGGCTCCTCAGTAACCGGGTCCGTTTCGGTAATATTTTAGCCATTTTCGGTAATTTGATATGCACCCAATGAATCAAATCAACCATCCAAACATACCCCTTATCGTTGGGAGCCTTTCAGATTCATAACAACCACGTGTCACTATGTAAACCAACAAAATGAACGACAGAAAAACGCGTCACCCTAACAACAATCCTTAGATCCTTTATTCCGAATGCAACGTTCACACGCTGCGACATTGTTTCCATACTCTTGGACGTTATTGATAAACTATTGGCTTGTTTATGTACCAGTTCCCTAGCCAGTAGCCAGGGGGGGGGGGGGTCCTATCGTTCAAACTTTCCTTTCTCGTCAGTGTCATAGACATTTACATGAACGGTCGTCACTTTCCGTCATAAATTATCGCGCAGAAGATAACTCTGTTAACTAGCTTCCAAGACTTGTATGCTTGCTAACAGTATTATCTTTGCCACACATAATCGACGACAGTTGCGTTAAAAGATCGCCACGAATGGCTAAGAATAATCTGAGCTCTCTCGGTGATATTTGACTGGCAATATATTTTGGTGATACCGAATACGTACTCTCCAAATTGCTTCTACGGGGCTAGGACTGGCCGCTCCAGATCATGCTCGAGACAATATTAATTCTGAACGGCTTTTGAAAAGCTGGCTATGGGCTTGGTAACAGAAATACGTTATTAATTTCTCAAAGATTTAAAACAAATCCTTTAGTACTATCCAAGCCATACATTATAATTAAATTGGATAAAAACCGACATGGCGTGCTAGAGATTCATATGACGAAATAAGTGCAAAAACAATGACAACTTTCCTACTCTTGTACCACAGGGTGCAATCAGGCAAAAACCCATATACACCGTTTTAGACCTGGGTTATTGTCTCCCAACTGTGCAGTGAATAAAGTGCAATTCTCCCCAAACAAAACTTCTGATTTTTTATGAAGTCTATTTTGTGAACACATGCATTGTTCCAGTGAATGGACTTCCGAATATAACTCTGAGGTCCACTGGTTGAAAATCTCTTGGGCTCCTTTTGTTTATTTTTATAACAAAATGAGTGAAAAACTGCTCTCCGCGTCTGTTCTACGTATACCGAACACACCACTTACTCGATACATGTGAAGAGATATGTGGATTTCATTTTTCAATGGAATTACGCTGCATAATTATGAGCCAGTTGTTCAAAATACATTTTTTACTAAAATAATGCTAAGGATTGGATAACGCACTCTCGTCTGTATGTCCAGTTAGGTGATGAATACTATGCTCGGAGGATGACTACTAATGTAACTGAATGTGACTGAACAAATATTTGAAGAACCCGATCAGAAGGTTTCTTGAGTTTTAATCAAAACATTGTGTACGGTCTAGACTATTCTCGATCTTCCAACCATTAATTTAAACGCATTTCGTCTTGGAATTAGCAAAACGTCATTGGTGTTGATAGCGCCCGTAGCCACCATTCTAACCCACCACAATCAGTTTTAAGACCAATAGAAGGGTATTATTTTCCTCGAGTGAGGAAAATAAAGACTTCCACATCGAACCTACCATTTAGATGCGACATTACCTCTCGGTGACATTATCCGAAGCCATGGCCTTGACTTTCATTTTTACGCAGTTACTCACGCCTTTGAGCCCGAAGCATGCAGTAAGATTGAACTTTGTATTTCAGACATCAAGGCATGGATGTCTTAAGTTGAACGATGACAAGACAGAAGCAATATATATAGGTCTACCTCATCACCTTTCAAAAATATCCAAACTGTCCCTCAATATTGGAAGTTCTGCGATAAAACCCAGTAGCTGTGTTCGAAACTTAGGTTATTTCATGGATGAAAATTTGGCCGCTGATGAACATATCAAACATGTCTCTCGCAGTGCATTTTTTCACCTTCGAAATATTAGCAAAACTCGATCCTTCATTGATGCGCAAACGTCACAACAGCTTGTCCAAAATTGTGCTGAACGGGTGATAACCAGAACTCAAAAGTACTGCCTTATAACACCAGTACTCTCTGAGTTACACTCTGGCTACCCGTTAAGCAAAGAATTCAATTTAAAATTGTCCTTTTGGTGTTTAAGTGTATCTCGGGATCTGCACCATCCTACCTGTCCGATCTGCTTACCATCCACAAACCACCGAGGTCTCTTAGGTAATCAGGTCAACTCAATCTGGTTCAGCCCGTATCTAAATTTACTAGTGCTGGTGATAGGGCCTTTGATGTTGCTGGCCCAAGGATTTGGAATTCTCTTCCAATAGACACAAAAATAGTAAATCACTTGAATCATTCAAGTCTGGTACTAAAACCTACCTTTTTCGAAAGGCATTTCCTTCAGTGATCTTTTAATCTTGGTCGTAAACTGACATTACCTGGTGCGTGGGTGTGGCTGATTCAGTGAGGATTGCCTCGTTACTCGTCAAATTAACCTCATATACTTGTTTTAGTAAAGTTGTAGTTTGTTTTGTTTTTTGTTTTTTTGTTTGTTTTTTTTTGTTTTTTTTTAATTCAATAACCTTTTTCTTTTAGGTTCTGTCGCTTATCGCCACGATATAGCCTCGGTTGCTGATGTGGCATTGGGCACCAATAAATGATAATAGTGATCCGTGTATCAATCTATCTGTAAGAGAATGTATGTGTATGTGTGTATATGTATGTATGCAAATATTGTACAGCCATTGAGCACCGTGTGTGGATTCTCGGCTTTAAAATTATTATTATTATTATTATTATTATTATTATTATTATTATTATTATTATTATTATCATTATTATTATTATTATTATTACCTGAATGCGAGAGGGCAGCTTCAAATTGTTTTTCTTTTCTTTTTTATATATTAGAGTTGAATTTAGCCATGTTTAGTGGTAAATGAAATTCGTTTAGAGAAATGGTTTGCTAGATATCTATGTCGTGGACAACAATTTTACGATGGTAAATTAGATGTTAAATCTTTACCAACCACGATAAGAGGACGACATTTGCAAAAGAATGTTCATTCTTCATTCTTTTGATACAAAATATAGCCTATGACCCGCATTGGAACGAGCTTGATGAGCCAATTCCAATGGGTGGCCAAACTCTGTGTTTTGGCGGCAAAAACCTTAAAAGGATCAGATATGGCAGTTACAATCGAAATATCAAAATTACAAGCAATAATCGTTTCCCCATAATGCAACTTGGAACTTAAACAATTCAACCATGTTTAACAAGGCTAATTGAGCCCTGACAAACAAGACTGAATTGATCAAGTTCCTAGTTGCATTTTGGAATACTTTTTACAGCTCGTTTAACTGCAACAGAACCCCAAGTCCCGTTTAATCGTATGTCGCCGAAACAAGATCAAATGCATTCACTGTCACAGCGATCTGCCTGTTGTATCAATAAACTAGTGGTACTTCTGCAACGGTGGTTCAGTTTGCTGTATTTACGTCATCGTGTTTGGTCGATGTTTCGTTGGAGATTCTGTGTGATAAAACGTATAAACACAATTCAAGATAAATGTACTTTTATCATTTGATGTCTTTAAGACAATATATGAAGAAACGATATCGTCACTTACTGAACTAGATCTCAAGTTATTGGTAAGATGGGTGAAAGTAATAAGTTTTTGAGACTTATTATCCAACGCTTTTAGAAATGCCTTCATTTCTTTTTAACTCGTTCAGCACAACTGTGGAATAAACTTGTCCCCAATGCATGTCCCATTACCGCGGAAATACCCTCATTACCACGTAAATAAGACACTGGGACATCGCAGCATGTTCCAATTATCATGGGTTAGGCGACTGGGCTATTTTGCAGCGTTAAGCGGTCAAGCAATGGCAGAAGTTGGCCGATACAACGCTCACTACAACTACAGACAGGAAGTACTGGCGACATCACGGGGATAACCGGCTATCGCTAAAATACATTACATGAGCGGTCCCCAAAAAACATGACCGATGGTGGGTAATTCTGATTTGTCACGATTGTGGTGGCTCAAGTCCTGTCTAAACTTTATAATACATGCAGTATTCGTGACGCGCGGGTTGCACAACTTCTTATTTAATTAGCACATACCATATCATTAATGGTACCACAGACCTATCCATTTGTATCATCAGCTGTGGTGTCTGCCATGAAGCTTGCGTTAATTGAACGGTTTACCCACTACACACTGATGTTAAAATACCGAAATTTGAAGAACAAGTCTGTTCCCATGACACTTTACCTAACGTAACGGCCAAACCCGGCCAGCGCTATTCTCAAAAATCGCCAATTAATTTTCATTATTTTTTTCATTTTTTGTCTCAAAAACATACGCTATGACCCCTCATTGGAACGAGCTCGTCTAGCTCGTTCCAATGAGGGGTCATAACCTATGTTTTTGAGATAAAAAATGAAAAAAAATAGTTATTCAAGAATTTTTTTTGCAAGTGTCGTCTTCTTTTCATGTTAGGTAAAGGTATAAAGCAGCTAGGTATTTAATCAATTCACCCGTGTTCGAATTTCTAATGTTACAGTACAGTTGCCGCAGACTGGTCGTAATCTACGCATGAGCAGTGATGCCCACGCATCCGTTTACCAGATGATAAAAATCATTATCAGCAAAATTTTAATTAATGAAACACCGGGTTCTGCCCGGTGCTTCATTAAATAAACTTTTGATGATTATTCCTATAATTAGTGTTTGGAATCTAATATTATTGCAAGCCCTGGAAATATTGCGCACGCGTGGAAACTGACCAGTCCACGGCAGCCGTACTGTATTATGGAAAAAGTCGCAGCTACAAATTTCCACATTTTGACATCCATGTGCATATGGTTAACCGTTTAAGAAGTTGAGTTGAGTCATATTTTCCAAAAGAACAATCCTAATATTTTACTGCATTCCCTGTAATGAGTGGTATTATTTCCTATTATTCAAAGGTGGCTTAACCCTTTAAACTCTATTGGTATCTCCATGTCAGTTCAATGACAGCAATCTGAAGTCTCCACATTCATTATTTGGGGGTGCACGTTGAAATTATTGGTTGGGCTACTCTGCACATTCACTAAGCAGCCATCATACTTAATGAAATTATGCATCATGTTCCGAGGTCGGAAAAGCAGTCTCTCCTGTTGAAAGAGTAAATGGACACGATTGATAGTTGATGTATTACGGTGTCTGCATTACATTTTAGGCATTACATGTGCATAAACTGCTTTGAAGGTCAGACAATTAATGTATCATCAGCTAAGTTGGAAGACTTAAGTCTAACTTAGATCTTAACGTTCTACACAGGAAATTGCTCGATTATTGTTGCTGGTGAATATTATTAGTTACACAATTTGTTGGTGGCCTAATATGGTATATATGGTGTCAGTTAATTGCATATTGGACGAGAGCGGAGCTTACTCGAGTCCAATATGGAATTAACTGACACCATATATACCATATTAGGCCACCAACAAACGGTGTAACGAATATATCTTACCGACTGCTGCACCGATGCGCGGAACTAATAACAACAGCGATCAAAATTAAATGAGTGAATTCTCACAATGTGTTCACGTGTCTTTGCCTTGTTACAATTTATGGGAGAGTGCCTGCACTCTCCCTTAAACTGTAACAAGGCAAATTCATACATACCAAACAGTTTCATTTCGAAGGTAACATGACACACATCCACAGAATATGAAGCCTTTTTAAGTTGCCTAACCTGCACTTCAGACCAAATATGGGCTTCCAACACTCAATGTTTCAACTTGAAGCGTTTATCGGCTGCCGCCATTTTTGAATACTCAATGAACAAAGGGGAGATTACCCATTGCTGTCAGCGTATATTGATGTTGACAGGCAGTATATGGTTTTATATGCAGTCTGCATGTGATGTCTTTGAACCAATGAAATTCCCAGATACTTGTAGGAGGTAAGATATTTGATCATATTAATCTGTTTATAAACTCCACGGATAAAAAAAAAAATCTTCGCGAACGAGTATTTTGCTTCCAACAGCATAGGAAGCCCAACTACAGAATGTAAAAGCATTCAATTTGGAACAAGAAATGTTAATAGAACACAAATATGTACGTCTAGGATTCAGACAGTTAAGGCCAAATGAAGACTATTTCTGATTGGTAGAAAATTTCGCAAAGAATGACATTAGGTTATGCTGAACAGCAACTACGCACATCGCACCAACGGTATCGTATACCATATGTAGAATCCTACGTGACTGCGTAATGTAATTACTTCTGATCCTCCCTCTGATTTCGAATTGCTCCTTCGCACCATATAGTATGTATATGGGACAAAAGACAGTTGGAAACGAAGGAGGGAGAGGATCAGTTTGGGAAAGAAACAAAGTTATTGAGAGACAACAGATTAACTGAAAATTGAGTGAAATATGTTAGAATAGTATAAGTCAGTTTTAGTTGTTTCGTGTTTGATAAGATTGTGGGTGGAACCCTAAGAAAGAACTAACGAGAACAAAGCTTTCCCCTCAGACTAGTTTAAAAAGAACAATGATAACTGTCCTATATTGTCATTCGTCAGGGAAAGTATTTTAGCTGGTGGAGTGATGAATCCCCAGTCTGGGCTTTATTCAGAAATGCTGGTTTTGCAATTTCATGACTTCATATTCTGTGGATGGTGCTACATATATATGGTCTTTGATGTGAGACTATTTAGCCAAACCGAAGTTACATTTTTACTCTTTATGCTTCCTGCCACTCTCCCATAAATGGTAACAAAGTATCCTGACCAAATAGAAATTAGCATCTCACCATTTAATTTGGTAACGCTTGATTACAAGTGAATCACATTACGCGTTTGTTTAAGGACATTTGGACAGGGGGCAAAAAATCAATGATACGGCATGAATAAAATAAAAGGAACGAATGGCACACGAGGCTAGGTACAACCGAGTGGCAACTAACTGGCTGGTTTTAAACAAGTACTAACTCTGTCTTTAAACAACTTCTAGACATATTAGCTTCATGGAAAGCTTAAGCGGAGTAGACTCGTCGAATTAGAATTTTCATGGAAGATACTCAAGGTTGTATTTGTTTCATTATTGAATGAGAAACACTTATTGATTACATGTTGCTCTCAACACCAAGCTAATACCACTGCCTTTGTTAGGAACAAAAAGTGTCCAGAAAGTCAGAAGAAAAATGGGGATGAATGATTTTCGGCTTTGTTAAATCAGCTGGATTTTTACTTCTATTTTTAATACACTATGCATAATTTTAACATTCACCACACAAAAAAGGTCAAGTCTACTGAATTGTTTGTGTGCAAACTGCATATATTTCTTTCTTGAACAACAAAAGTATTTAGCATCAGTAAAATGAATTAAAATTCAAACAAGGGTTTTTTCTATAAAGAGATTTTATTACAAAACAAATTATGTGTACTGTTCCTGATATGTGACGAGGGATGGCGACTGAAAACTTGAAATATTGCAACAATGTTAACCTTTTTCCTAACAAATCGGCCGAATTAGGTCCCATAGTTTACGAATTGAACAGATGAAAAAAACTTTTCAAATATTTTCAACATAAAACATATGATTTAACCCTCTCATTGGAACGAGATCGTTCCAATGAGGGGGTCACATGATATAGTTTGGTAGTTTTGTTTTTAAATTTGATGACGAAAAAAAATTGAAATACATTTTGTTATTGTACACATTGGTTTAAAGGTTAAATTTTGTTTAGGGGCTGAAAAAAATAAACTAACCATTAAAGCTCCGAACCATCTCTGATAAACTCGCACCAAAGCTCGATTAGAAGTTACTGCGAGCCATCAGCCTTCAAATTGTGACATCAGGAATACCGAAAAACCGCTTGCACTCAAAGGTTTAATCGGACAATACAACCAGTGCCTATTCTTGGCGCTGCGTTCGTTAAATCATTTCATACTACTGAGGATAGTTCTTCACTTCCCAACACAACAAATATACTATTGATTGATTGATTGAATTTTATTTTGCAGCATATAAATATGCAAGATAACAATAAGACAGGTTACAGATGAATACGCTGCAAGGAAATGACATAGCCTAAAAGGCTGCCTTCCTGCCATTCCCTTTTGACGAAAATAATATTCATGACAGCAAGGTTTGTGTTGTTGGCATATTAGGTTTAGTGGTGGAACCTCTTTTTGGAAAGATACTATGGTGGATAGCAAACGGTTTGTGAGAGAAACGCTACTAATGTACGAGACGGCATATCACCCCCCCCCCCCCCCGAACATAGAATACAAAAAGCACCGATGAGTATAAATAAATAAGTATAAGATGGGCTTGTTTAACCTTATGTAAATCGAATTAACATTTTCTCCATTGATTTATAGAGTTAATGGCTGGGTTTTTTTTTCGATAAACTTAGTCATAAAGTTGTGTATAAACCGGTGCTTTTTCACAGAAACCATGTCTAAATTTGACCAAAAACATTTTTTCAAAATACTCGGATGGGTAGGAGTTAACAAGGTGATGTATTGGTACGCGAATCATTGTAGCAAAAAGGCTTAGAAAGTTAATTGAAACAACGGAGCGGTCGCATTCGATCGCAAATGTAAAACTACATCCATTATCTTGAGCAGACTGAGACATGGAGGCAGTTAATTAATGAACGCGCGTTAAGTGGCATCCAAACGAGATTGTCTCAGGGACCCAGTAGTTTAAAACTGTTGCCTCGTACCACATACACTCGACACCGAATTTTGATCTTTAGAAACCGTGACTCGTTATATGTAGTTGCAACAGCTTTCTGTCTTATCAAACCCCGATAATTTCCGATGTCTAGCGTTTGGTTTAGTGTATTGCGACATGGAGTGAACAGGTATTGATAACTTTTCTAACGCGTAAAATGCAGTCTAGAAGATATCATACCTGCATTACATGCTTTCATGGTGTTGGTGTATGAAAGAGAATTCTCGAATCTGTGAATGCAATGGTCACTTGTTAAATATTGTCATCTGAAGGGACTGGAGATATACAGAAGACTTATCTTAAAAAATGATGTCTTTTTCAGATTTAGTAAAACATCTCGCCGACCACTTTGGGATAATTAATTTGAATACCCTACGATAATCTTATAATTAATAAATAATAATTAATTTGTATAAAAACTAATGCCATATTTTAGATCAGCACATCGACTCTGTACAAACCATTGATCTCCACATAACTAGGTTGCTGGGACGTCAGCAAAAAAGTCACTTCTCATACTGCCATACCCACAAGATGGCTTAAAGTCAATCAATATGTAACTCTTCCGACTGATGACGTTTAGTGACGTGAAAGTTGCTACATTGTGACTACAGTCACAGCGTAACAGCTTTCACATCAAGAAACATCGAATGAAAGCCTATCATAGAAAAACTAATAACACGGTATCAACTTTACAATCACGGAATTCTTTTTTGGTCCATAATAACTAAAATGTGATGTAGATATTCCATTTGTATCGCCGTGAAAATGTGCACATCATCAGTGTATTCATGTTTCACAGAGATCAAAGAATATTCTTTGAAAAGCGATCGGCGATTGAGAGGCGTCGGAAAACACATTTGAGAATTTTGTTGTTGTTGTTGTTGTTGTTGTTGTTCATTCACTATGAATTGCAACGGCTACCCGTCTCCTGCCCCCTCCCCCCCCCCCCCCAGATGGCAGCCGATGAGCCACTTTTCTCTGTGTGAACAATCAGTGCGCCAGCAATGTAGATGTCGAAGATTAGTGGTATTTATTTATTTATTTATTTATTTTTCTATTGGGATTTAACGACACTTTCGACAGCCAGGGGCACCTCGTATCGGACAGTTTTACAGGTGGAGGACGCCCGAGTACTTGGAGAGAACCACTCACAACGGTGAGCAACTTCCAGACTTTCCAAAGTACTAACTCCACACAAACGGGGTTAGCATGGATTGATGACAAGTGGACCATTGACATGCAGTACGCCTTAGTACACAGCGCCACCGTGCCCCCACGTGGGCAATCGAGATTAAGTGTCTTGCCAAAGGACACGACGCAGTTACCCATGGCGGGGATCGAACCGTGGACCTTTCGGTTTGAAGTACAATTCCGTAACCATTCAGCCACTGCGCTCCCTGGGGATTAGTGGTACAAGCATTTAAAGACACCGTTAAATATACACAAGCAGATTACTATTCTTAAATATGGAACTGTATGACGGAATAAAAAATCGATTAGTCTTATGTATGTTATTATACACCTATTCATCTGTAATTACATAACCATATGCCCCAAAACACACGAAACACTTTCAAAGACGCCCCAGCGAGACGTCTCCCGTATGCATTACAGCAATTCCCATATAATTGTCGCCGTAGGGCATCTGATCGAAATGAGACAAAAATCTATGAATGAAAAGATCTACTGCATCTCTTGGATGGAAATTGATGGATGCTTGATTAGCCTGGTTATTTGCGTCTAGGAATTTTAATGACGTTTGCCGAATACGACATACAAGGATGGTATCTTTTTTCGGTTTATTAAAGATGTGAAAATAGACTTATCAGGCTCACCAGAAATAATTGTACGGAATTTTTGGTAATAAGAGGGTACAATTCTACAACCCGGCGACGGGAGTAGTATTTATTGATTCACCCTAAAATTGTTTTGCTGAAGATGTTCTTTATGCACAAAAGAGATAGCAAGATAATGAATATGATTCAAGAGTTCTTCAGAACACGAAGGTTAGCAGTGATATTCGATAGTAGGGACATGAATAAGGGGAGTGTAGGGGTCTGACCCCCACCTACCCAATATTTTACTAGTCGGAACACTTTCGTCTGATGTGGAGTCATAGATATCGTTCTTGGTGCAAATCATTTCGTTACGAGACTAGATTTTATTGTTCCTATGTCACATACACAGTCAGTCACACAAAAGATATAAATGGAAAGTTCAAAGGCACCAAAATTGTGCGGTTTGAGCCCGCGCATGACCAATATGGTGTCGTCAATGAAGAGGAATTCGGGAGAGAGATAAATTAACATAAGACAAGGTTTAAAGACTGATGATTTATAATGTCAAATATATTGTACACCATTTGTCAGCCCTTACTCGTTCCTCTACATTTTACATTTACTTTCATGGCCGTAGATTCCGGGGTGATAATTAAGGAGTGCTCCTCCCCCCCCCCTCAGTTCTTTGTCTCTTTTGATAGTAACTAGTTTGCCCAAGCCCTCAGAGAGGCATAAAAGTAGCATATTCTGTTGCTATGTTGGTGATATGCGATTAGAGCCAGCCTCAGAAATTAACCATTTCAAACGTCAATGGTGTGGCAAATGCTGTGGCACTCTGTTGCGGCTTTTACAGCGACCTGTCTATTTTCGTGAGTAATTGTGATGATTGTAGACTTCTTGTCTGAATAGCACGTTGACAAACATGTCGACGTGTACATACGAACCGATAGGAACATTCATGCCGTGGTGGGAATGACATGGGCTACACCGAATTCCCCCCAATTCCACCCCATTCCCAATATCTGAAGATAAATTCGGGCCCGGTTGTTACTCATAAGATTTAGCTAAGGTTTTTTGCATAACATTGTAAATTATGAGGAAACCACTACGATATAACGTCGATGAACACGAAGCAGTTAGAAACGCCACTCGTCCACACTAACGACAAGCCATCCCCAAGTAGTTCGGGTATTTTTGTTCTTATGCCAGGCCTACGGCAACAATAACAACAAGGTGGTTTTGAAATCGCAAACCGAATTTCCAGAAGTCATCCAACGAAGAGCGGCCAACGCCGAAGCGCCCAACAATGAAGGGAAGGTGTCTGTCGCCCTATTACGTACTAAGCCGCTAAATAAAGCGTACCGCGTCGGTTGTTTTAATGAAATATGTAAACAAAATGGCTAAACTTTGAAGTGAGGTAAAAGCTTCAAAATGGCAGCAAATCGCCAAAAAAACCCAGCTATCTATTTATTTTTTTAGCTCTACAACATACTAAAATTCAAGAAAAATCCGTCGTATTTCAATTTTTGACCATATAACTTTCTATGATGTCACCTAAGCGTTCGGGTATAACGTTTTGAGAATTTCCTAGGATGGCATCACATTTTTAGATATTTTTGGCGAAGATTATATGACCAATTAGAAAGGCCAAGGCTAAAAGTGAGGTTGAAAATAAAAGGTATAGAAAAAACGTAAAATTGGCATCGGGTGCAGAAGTTTGAAATAAAAAAAATTCACAATATTGAATAACTAGGAAACAGTGTGTGAATTTTGATAACTATGTCATATACAAATACGCAAATGACAAGATAGTGTTTTACTGAAACTGTCCCAAAATTGCTTAAATGATGAAATAATAGCCACGATGGTATTAATATCATATTTTGGGTGTTTGAAGTCAGATTTTTAAAAGTATTTCATCTTTGTATTCGGAACTCAGAGTACTAAAATATCCCAAGGTTTGAACACCGTGAAGTAAATTTAATTTTGATTTCAGCTCCATGAAGTGAAATTTAATTTTGACATTTTGCGACAGCCATTTACATCATAGTGTCAACATTTTTCGGGCAATTTGGATAAAAATTGGCAATGTTTGACTTCAATTATTCCGCTAGCCTTCTGTGGTATAAATTTAGTGCTATATTTTGTAGTTTTTATACAAATTCGCGAATGGCAAGATAGTGTTTTACTGAAACTGTCCCAGAATTGCTTAAATGCTAAAATAATAGCCACGATGGTATTAATATCATATTTTGGGTGTTTGAAGTCAGATTTTTAAAAGTATTTCATCTTTGTATTCGGAACCCAGAGTACTAAAATATCCCAAGGTTTGAACACCGTGAAGTAAATTTAATTTTGATTTCAGCTCCATGAAGTGAAATTTAATTTTGACATTTTGCGACAGCCATTTACATCATAGTGTCAACATTTTTCGGGCAATTTGGATAAAAATTGGCAATGTTTGACTTCAATTATTCCGCTAGCCTTCTGTGGTATAAATTTAGTGCTATGTTTTGTAGTTTTGGGGTAGGGTTGTCAACAAATAGGGGGGGGGGGTTACCCCCGACGTTGTTTACGCTTTATCTCCGGTCACTGACGCCTGATTTTAAACATTATTGTATTTGAGACCGTGAAAGCTAAACGGTCGCAAGGTCAAGATCCGAGCTTACAATAGTGTCACGACATCCTTTCAACTATCTCTTGCGATGTGTGCTTAACTTATATGGGTATCTCTTGCAGTTTTTGACGTAAGGTTGTCACAAAATGGGAGGGGCGTAAAAACATAAAGTGACGCAAAAACGTCAAAAATGGCGTTATGGCGTTAAATTAAAAATCCAAAAACAGTTTTCTTTCTTATTTGTTGCGCTCTACAACAATCCAAAATTTCATATAAATCGGACAAACTTTAATTTTTCGGACGTTAGTTTAGTTTAGTTTAAACATATTTTATTGCACCAAAGTACAAAATGGATCGGAGGACAAGTGGTACCACTTAAGTATCCCTCCTCTTCGTAGGTAATACACTGTCAGTTAACTAGTGGCGACATACATACAATATCAGTTAACTAATGGCGACGTAGACGTGCGGACGTCACCCCAACCGCAGCCCGAAAGAATTGTTCGTTGTTCGTTGGCTAAAAAGTGATGGCATTTTTAGATATTGGGAGGGGGGGAGTAGAATATAATATATATCCCAAATTTCTTGTGTGAGCGTTCACAAATTTGGCACATATTGGACGTTAATGAGTAAAACGACAATTTGACGTTATTTTGGATAACTCCGAACTTGGAACAAATGCATTTAGCCATTTATCCAACGTAACTGCCAAAACCAGCCAGCGCTATTCTCAAAATTCGCCAATTAATTTTCATTACTTTTTTTCATCTTTAGTCTCAAAAAACATAGGTTATGACCCCTCATTGGAACGAGCTCGTCGAGCTCGTTGTAATGAGGGGTCATAACCTATGTTTTTGAGACATAAAATGAAAAACATTAGTTATTCAAGAATTTTTTTGGCAAGTGTCGTCTGCTTTTCATGTTAGGTAAAGGGTTAGAGGAGCCATCATGAAAGTAAATGCATGTTACATTTCATAGCTGTGTGTATTATTTATACAGAACTGTGTGTTATTGAAAATCAGCGTTTTCAATGAGAAAAGTGCAAAATAAATTTGAAGTGACGTAAAAACGTCAACAATGACGATAAATCGAAAAAAAACCCCAACAATTCCTATTTTTTTTAGTTCTACAACATACTAAAATTGTAAAAAATTGGACGCGTTTGAATTTTGAACCCTAGGGCCCTCTACAACGTCACCTCGGTGTTCGGCCATGTGGGATGGGAATGTCTCAGGACGGCACCATATTTTTAGGTAGAGTTTGCGTTGGAGATGTTATTTCTAAAATTTGAAAGACAGGGGCTTGATACAAGAGTTGATATTAAAATATTAAGAGAAAATATTAAACTGTAAATTGTTTTAGATAAATGTCTAAAATCAAACATCTGGCTCCGCTATAATTCAAATTCAGATTATCAATAATTTTGGTGCCAAATTTAGTGAGCATATTTTTGAAACTGTAGAAATGGGAGGCTGAATAAGGAAAAAAGGCCAACGATTCCAACAAGTCATTCCAACTTCTTTGGATGACTTAACTAGTTATTCTTCGTGTATTCTTTTCTTCCATTATTTCTTTCAATTTGCAGAATATTTACATCCACTAAATTCCAAATGAAAATATTTTCTTCCAATTCTATTGTAATAGTAAGGAGTACTTTGTTTGATTCATATCCGCAAACGGGTTTCTAACCTTCTTTTAACTTCCAGCGATAGCCTACTCATTTTTCCATTCATTTCGTCGTAAACGGAAGCTATTAGACGAATTCGAATAAATTTTAGTGTTGAATATTTGTTGAACAATGAAAGTTATTGACATTTCTAAATATCTTTACAGAGTACAAAGAGAACAGCACTTGTCTTGATAATTCAAGCAAATATTCGTCGATTTCCTTAAGTGATAGTCCATGTAGATGGTTATTAGGAGAGACCATTATTCGTGTCAGAGAATGATACCATAACCCTTATCCTTACTCCATAAAATCACCCACTTCTTCCGCGCACAAATGTCATAGTGCAAAGAAGATTATCGTATTGAAAGTGGGCACGTTGCCTGGGTAGCTACAGCTATGTTCGGGATTTTGCCAAGGTATATAAAACACGCAACGGTCTGTCTACGTAGTCAAGGCTGATAACTCTAGCTTGAAAATAAATTAAACCCCAAAAGATGATTATATAACAGAACATGACGAACTTGGCTGGAGTACGAAGGCTAGAATCAACGACTCGAGTTGGAGTTTTCCCTGTATTTCAAGTGCGCCAAAGACGCGTGTGAAATGCAGGAAATATTTCAACAAAGGTCGTTGATTGTTATCCCCCCCCCCCCCCCCCCCCCGTACTCTATCTGAGTTATGTCCTGCATTTATACCACGATTAAACTTGAGTTAACCCTTTACCCAACGATTCGGCCGCATCCGCCCGCGTAATATGCAAATTCAGCAGTTGAAAAAATAGTATTTTTCAAAAACATTTCAACAAAACCACATCATGTGACCCCTCGTTGGAACGAGCTCATCGAGCTCGTTCCAACGAGGGGTCACATGATATGGTTTTGTTGAAATGTTTTGAAAAAAAATAAAAAATGATATTTAAAATAATAAATTTTGGTATCGTCTGCGCTGGGTAAAGGGTTAAGTGAATGAAGCTTATATTTGTAAGGCAAAATATCACCTCCGGCGGTCTGTCTACCTTCTGGCTTGATTCTGCTTTATGTCAAAGCATTTCACCATGCCATTACACCAATCAGATGCGTAACGATCAATCAGATGCGCCCTTACACTATGTTCTTACATGTAGGCCGGATTCCAGGCCTCGTGTATCTAGTGCATTTCTCACTGTCTTATTGTTTCGGGTAGGGTAACGTTCAATACAAATAATAATTGTGGTTTAATGTCCAAAAGTAAAGTTACATGTGGTTTAAAATATAAATAAAGAAGTAAGCATGAAAAGATATGCGAACCATGCAGAAACAGAAATTTGTGCTTACTGATACAAAAAATAATAGTAACCTGGCAGCTAGAACTGTTCGTAAATATATGAATAACGAAAAGTCGAACAGTATCTTTGGAAGTCATTCAAAAAAGCGACGTGACGAAGAATGTGGTTTGTTTTCATGTGGGTGTCATGTAGGAAGCTGGCTCAGATTATAAAACAAACGGACTCGGAAATATTTTGAATATTGCTTCTTAGTGTTTTAGTGTGATTAAAATTGATTTCCTGTGAGACACATTCGTTGTAAGGTCTTTGGAAGGGTACACAGACCTATGTAATAGCTAATACTTTCGTGTTTTTTATCTTGACGGCGAGGGAGCACGGTGGCTCAGTGGTAGACTTTTGGACTTCTATGCTAGAGGTCCCAAGTTCGATCCCCGTCCGGGACGACCCGCGTTGTGTCCTTGGGGAAGGCCCTTTATCCCGGTTGCCTACATGTGGACACGATGACGCCGTGTACTAAGGCGTACTGCACGTCGATAGTGCACATGTCTTCAACCGCTGTTACCCTGCTTGGGCGGAGCTTGAACAGAGTTAGAATGTTGAGGAGCTGACAGTTGCTCGTCGATGCTCGGTGATTCGCTCCGGGTACTCCGGCTTCCTCCACCCGTAAAACTGTCACGGTTACGATTAGCCATTGTGCATAAGTATGTGACCATAAACACTAATAAATAAATAATCTTGACGGCGAAATAGTTCTCGCTATTTATTTCAGCAAACGTTTCTACTTTGTGTGCATGATTGTATTTGTGTGGAAAGAGAAACGCAAACCAAACAGATAGATTCTTCTATCTGTTGTGAACAGTTCTGTGTATGATAACCTCAAATTTAGAACATTAAATGTAATGGTATCCTAATGAGAACAGATAGTATCACCTTTCTGACAGTGTCATTTATTTATTTATTTATTTATTTATTTATTTATTTATTTATTTATTTATTTATTTATTTATTTATTTATTTATTTATAGGTTTAAGGTCCCATATTTCGGCATGATGGCTAATCGTGACCGTAATAAAGATATAAAGTCAAGTCCAGCCAATCATCGTTTATCCCACCCATTTTAGAGAACTTTCACCCAAGCACTGGTGACTGGGTACTCTTTTACAAGTTCAACAGAGATTGTTTACCAGGGTAAACAAACACTGCATCACTTTCTGGGCACCCAGGGGGAGCCCAGCAGTAGGACAGAAAAAATGTACCTGGAGACTATTAGTTATCCTTCTGTTTTCCAGGGTGTATGGGAATTTACACCGGTTTGGAAAGTCATACACCCTGAGGCAAAGCCGAAGGGTGTATGAGTTCCCAGACCGGTGTAAATTCCCATATACCCTGGAAAACACAAGCATAACGGATTTATTTCCAAGAATTTTGCCGTACTTAATACTTTAACCTAAATTGTGGGAAAAACTGCCAGAAAATTTGTACTTTGTAAGTTTCTTAATAAAACCAGACAAATGTGAATGTCATTGGAAATGGCTCAATGAGCCAGTTCCAATGACATCCATATCTGTAATATTTTATTACACATAAATATTAAATTTTCTGAATTTTTATTTTTGTTCAAACATAACCGAGCAGAAGGTATGAATTAATAATTACAAAATGGGTACTTTTTTAGCCATATACCCTGCTATTGTGTAATCTTGTTTTTACACCGTGGATAACCACGGCGTAAAAAAAAGCTACTGTGGACTGCAAGTTACACCGTACCTCTCAGCCAAACAAAATGCAGTATTTTGTTGCATTTGGAAATAAATATTATTACATGAGGACAAATACGGAGATATAGTCAAGTCTTATGACAACAGATAATCGCAATTGTCTCTTGGAACTGTTATCGTTACAAACACCTCACCGCACTTTTCAGTTGCAGGATCCGCCACCAATCTTAAAGCGTCCACGGTTTACACACCAGACGCATTCGTCTCTACAAGCCTCAGTTTCGATCCTGTTGAAATTCTCTTTTCGCTTTACTCCTCTCGCCCCCAGCACTTTTAAATCTCTGTCCTTGGGAAAGAAATGCTAGAACGTCAATCTGAGGTGCTATTTGCTATTGTCTCTCTTGATTAGGTCTTGATTTCGTATTTTTTTCATGAAATTCCGATCACTGTTTTGTAAGGGCGCAGCGACTCGATCGCCATCTGATCCAGAAAATAAAAGAGTATCGCATATAAATCTTCCGTAATGATTTCCTAAATATTTCAGTTCAAAAAGCAAGATTCATTATAAAACAACAGCTCATTAAAATTCCACGAGAATTCTTACAACCAAGAAAGTGAACAATAAGTATTTTCACATTTTCTCCTTTTACAATTACTTTCCATAAAATCAGTGTTAATTGTGACCGAATAGTGAAAAGGGGTATGAGATAATTGTCAAGTTCATACCCAATCATAAACGTGCTGAAACAATCAAACCTGAAGCAGCCGCTAAAAAGAACTCAATTTCTTCTTGGTCACCAATGTTAACGTCGCGCCTTGTTCAGATGCAAATGTTTTGACCCATTAAATGAGACATGTGGGTCGGTGGGCCGGTGGGCCGGTGGGCCGGTGTGCTGGAGGAGATTCATGTGGTAAGGACATAAGATGAGGTAATGTCAGCAGGAATGTGGATTTACTCATTCACTCTCATTGGTAGTGTGAGTCACACAAATGTGGTCCAATGTAATTCGTGGACTTGAGTGAAAATAATGCAACGACTCCAAGCATTTTCCAAGGAAACCAACCCATTCATTCACAGATGTGTTCTGATTAATTCAAAATGTCAATAGTGTAATAAGACTGTTTACAAACGCTAATAATACGAAGATGGATTAGAGTTGTCGGCCGACAATGGGCGAGGGTGTGGTGTGTTTGCAGATAAGAGGTATCTGAACCCCCATCTTGTGACAATCTACAGTTCAAGGGAGAGAATGCTGAGAATACCACTTGGTCTGTTCTTACGGACAGAGAATTTTGACCGGATGAACGTCACTCCCCACAATTCTATAGAATTCCACGTGTGGAAAAAGGAAATGCGATAACATTGAATCCAATATGCTATTGCGTTTGTTTTTCGTGATTTCGCAATATTTTAGTTATGAAATCGCGAAGAACTGTTGAAAATGAGTCGCGCCCAGATCGCGATCGGATCGAGAAAAATACAGCTCTTGTACTGTACTTTACTGTTCAATATTTCTTTGTTTGTGAAGGTGTCGTCCAAACTAAATGCAGTACACTGTATCATTTATCGGGATAGTGAAACAAAGGAAGCACTGAATACGGGGTGAGAGATTCGGGTTTCCTGGCACCTCTCTACTTTATCTCTCACGAAGAGCACGGATATCATTCTTCTAAAGGTCAATGGAAAAATAAAACTGAATTTTCAATCCGCTTAGTCATCTTTGACATGTGCCTTACAGATTCTAGGCATAAAGAGTGCAAATATGGAAATAATTCGGATTCGAAGAATTGCATTTCGTGTGGTTTCTTTTTGCTATCGATCCATATGGGTTTGCCTGGAGATATGATTATAAGTTCAAGCGCGCAACTGTCGTAAAGGTTACACGGGTGACGGAAATGTCGTTTCCGTTTACGGTACGCGCGGTGCCACGAGTTTCAATAGAGATTAATTAAACGAGCTGAGTCTCAATCAACCATTTAACGTTAAGCAACACAGTGTCCAAGGAATGTGAATTCCATCCTACTCAAACACCACCCACTAGGCTCCCAACAGGCAGGTATTTAAATTTTTTGAAAGAAAGTTATAAATCACATGCTGTTTTTCAGCACTTGGACCACCGGGGTGCACCCGCTTAGATACTTTTAAAAGTGATCTATTATTCCTTTATAGAATTTTCAATAAAATAAATAACATCCCCGCATATTTGGTATTTATTTGTTAACTCTTCCACAAGAATAGTCCATTTTAAAATGATGATAAAACTCGGTCTTCTAGTCTAAAACAGTGTTGAAAAGGATTCTCTGCCTTCTTTACAAAAGTACATAGTAGCGCAACATCGACTTAATGAATTAATCTGATGAAATAACTGTGCTCAGTACCATGTAGTGTGTTTGTGTCGTTGCACTAACAGTAGTAACATATTGATATCAGTATTATTTTGGCATTCTGTTGCTTAAAAGTCGGGTAAAGAATTCCCAGAGGAAAGATGCTTAAGGTGCTATATAAGTAACGGAAATTTGTCTACTTAGAAAATTCCCACCTCTGATATTCCTTAAATTCAAATTAAATATACAGTACGTGGAGAGTGTATTATCACTAAATCACCCGCAGAGTGGAGATTCCACCCAAGCAATAATTGGAAATTTGCTGCAAAGCATAACCAGCACAAGTAAAGTTTCAGCCAATGGACCCCCGGGTTAAACCCGGAGGTCCATTGGCTGAAACATTGCTTGTGTTTTTTGGCGATATGTACAGAATTTGAAAGTTATAGCTTGGGTGATAACTCCACTCCTCGGGTGATTTAATTACAATCCACTCACCACGTACTGTATACAAATTATACATCAAAATGAAGGTTATGGTGTATAGAACACGAAAAATATCTGCAATCAACTCACAGTGTTCGTACCATAACAGATAATAAAAAAATATTTCACCGGAACAGTTCTGGTACGAATACGGTAGCAGACTTCCAGGAATCATTGGTACCTGTTGTCAATTCTCTGAGTTGATTGTATATATTTTAGTGGTCTATACATCATAACCTTCATTTTGATGAATAATTCGTGTATATTTAATTTTGTTTGTGGAATATCAGACTTGGGAATTTTTTCTTGCTTATATAGCACCTTAATTTCTAATGTGGTTAGTCCTCAATCTGCTTTGTATAGATAAATTATTATAAAAGGTGCCCTGTTATGAAATATACGGAGAATGGGAGGGTTAATCTTATCAGAGATAATTTTATCTATAAAGCGAAATGGTATGCGCATTAGTTAGATTGGTCCAATAAAAGGAATTTGATGACCACTCATAAATCAGTGACTATTAGTTTTCATATAACTGAATGACTTTTATACCACCATATCTTATCGAGAACATAATCACAACAAGATGTATGCATATTAAACAACAGCAGAAAATGTAGTGTGTCGTACATGATCAGCCCTTTGGCCCGAGAACTATAAACTACTATGCGGCCAACTGAGATAGCCTTCGAATATTACATTATCTTCGTCCTTTCTTCCGCATTGCCATGAAATATACTTATTGAGAAAAACACGAACGGTTTTCTCCAAATTTATTCGGTCAGTTGTTTGTTCAACTATTTTTGTCAATAACAATGACTTTCGAAAAAGTTATCTTCCTGTTAATTTGCTTATTCTGTTAAGGAATTTAACATGCCACATATCCTCTATAAAAGGTAGCATGGCACACTATGGTATTGCCGAAAAATACCCTCGGTTTTTCAGGATATTTTCGGGACAATATACGGTATATCGTGGTATTCTTTCTATCATATGATAACCCCAAATAGCCTCATCAGTATCGCTGTACTTTACTCATCAAATCTGGTTCACCCGAAACGAGAATCTCGACTTTTATACACCTAAATCACACCTGTTTCAAACGAGGAACATGTGACACCATTGGCGTGCGAACGTTTTCAAGGCGACAGTTTTACAAACGCGAACTAAAATCTCAGAGTGCTTTTGCGCTGAACATTCAGGACAAACATTCCAAAACCCCTTTGATTTTGGCGTTCACGTCAAGTGCTGTTGTCAAGTGGTTACTATCTACTGCCATATTGTAAACAAATTATTACACCTGTCAATTCATCTGTGTTGTTATATTCCGTCTCGTTGAAGAGACTAGATTAGCCAGATCAAACAAGACGCCTTCGACATCTTGTTTGATCTTTCAGACCTGGTCTCTTCCATTCGATGGAACATGACGATTCACATCAGTTTACTGTTGCAATAATGTGCATATAAGAGGCCCTCTGGAGCAATCATGGTAATTTCCTTCCGTGGAAGTACTGGAAAGGGGGGAAATTTGGAATACAAGTCGATTTTTTTTTAAATGAATGTCTAGACTATCATGTGATTGCGCAATTCATTGCAGAAAATAAAAGCAATTTACATGATTGCGCCCATTTGTATGCACTTATTAGAAAATTGTGAACATTTTAACGAAAGCCATATGGAAACTCCAGATGCCCAGGGTATCCAGTATTGTTAATAGGCATGACAACTTGGCTTGGACAAAGACCTTTTTATAAGTATAAAACTGTCATAGGCAGCTGCTAGTTTGATGATATCTAAGTCTGATCAACCAATCAGTAGTGCAGTGGTGAGCTGTGCCAGCCAAAGGTGTGAAGGTATTACGACTACCACTGGTACCGTGGTTAATTTATGTGTCTGTAGACTCATTGTCAGCTCTCCAAAAAATATAGGTATATGTACATAAGCGCAGTCGGGCAAGTTCATGTCACGTTCGAAAATGCATAGCAATCCTCCAGCCCCACACCCACCCACTAGTTTAAAACAGTTACGGAACTGCTACAACCATACGAGATAAATAAGAAAAAGAATTAAATATTATTACATGCTGACCTTATACTTACAGTTACTGATTACAAGAATATTTGGTTTACAATATTTGTTCTTGTGTTCAGTCTTGTTGTTGCTGTTCCTGCGTGCCACCATTAATACAACTGTTGTTTATTATTCCCAGTTTTGTAGCTGTTGTTCCCGTCCATTTTTACGTTATCGTTACGCATTATTCTAATGGTTTTTTTTTTATTGTTTTACAGCTGCTTTTGGGTCGCTCTCTGCTCATCTCTTTCGGTGATAAATATGTGTTCGGAACGTACTTGCATTTTAAAGTTAGAAAATCCACATTTACACAGCATAACAATACGACGAAGTTGAATATCGCGGTCCTTTTGTTTAATAATTTATTAAGGTTTAACGACACTTTCAACAATCGGTGTTACCTCGTTTCGAAACGTTTTACGATTTTTACGAGTACCCGGAGAGAATCACTGAACAGCAGTAAGCAACTGTCAAGCTCTCAAAGCAGGGTTAACCCTTTACCCAACGCAGACGATATCAAAATTTAGTATTTTAATTACTATTTTTTAAAAATTTTCCAAAAATTTCAAGAAAACCATATCATGTGACCCCTCATTGGAACGAGCTCATCGAGCTCGTTCCAATGAGGGGTCACATGACATGGTTTTGTTGAAATATTTTGAAACACTTATTTCTTTCAACTGCTGAATTTGCAAATTACACGGGTGGATGCGGGCGATTCGTTAGGTAAAGGGTTAAGGTAAGTGCACCGTCGATGTGCACTAGTCATTAGTACACAGCACCACAGCACCACAGCCCCAGGTGAACACACCGCCCTTTAAAATATGGGATGTGCGACTGAAACATTAAAGGAGAGGTCAATGTTTTTTCAACACGAATGCATAATCTTGACCCTTTCAACACGGTATGCATAATTTTTGGAGTGAAGCAAAAGTTCGAAATCCGTAGTAGACACAGCAATAGAAACCTAACTGAATAAGAGAATCGGTGATAATTTAATCCCACAGCCATAAAGGGCTGCAGGTTTAAATTATTACTTAACCTCCCCACAAAATGCAAGACTGAATCGCCCATCGTGTTATATACAATAGTGTATACTATGATGCCATTCAGGGCGCCAGTGTTTGGTGGGTTAAAGAATCCTCTTAATTTAAGCTTTCGTTTCGGGGAAAGAGAACATAAATGCGTATTATATATACTGTCAAGTTCTCTGTTTGCTGACAATTAATACATTCCTGGTCCCATTATTTCGTTTTAATCCTTATTTTATGGATTCCGAATTAACATTCAAACATCCGGCATACAAATGCCGAAGAACTCGGTGTTTTTAGATGAGAGAACTATTTTACAAACAGACTGTCGCTGTGAAGGAAATATAATTGTGATAGGATGAAACTAAACACCCATAAGTGTTATTACTTCTAACGTAAAACCGTTATACAGAACACCATTCTTATTGGTAATAATTGCGCTGAGCGATAAGCTCTGGCCGATAGGCATTCTACTTTGGTTTGTCATGCAAGGGGCCTCAGGTTCGACCCATAACCGGAAGAAAATAGGTGGAGACGAGTAATCTGTACCAATTGTGCTGGGGCTAGCATGGTGATGCTTGATCACAATTGGTGCTGACAGAGAGTGTTCGGACACCTCAAGAACTTGCACAATATTCACAAATGAGTCGATATGGGATTTAAAATAGGAATGTAAAACGGTAATGAGAGGTAACTAGCATATAACAACATTTTCAAATTAACCATTTTTTCTAGAGAGGGTCATGATATGTCCCAGGTGCATCTTACTGTAGCTTGAGTTTTCCTGTTTGTCGTTTCTTTTTGTCGTAACGTGCCCAGTCTCTTCAGCCTCAACGGACACGATCGACTTCAAACTCAGCAGGTGTGTGAATTTCTATACGATATAACTAAACCCACATGTTTGGTAGCAATATTTTGCGTATTCACCGAAAATCGGCAATTGGTTCGCAAGAGAGGTGAACGTGAAATACTTTATGAACTGGGGCGTTTTATGGTAAAGAGAAGTAACTCGAAACACCACCTATTGACGAGCCATGTGTAGCATAGGTCCACCAATTAGTTAAAGAAAGTGGCTATTCAGCGATTTTGTGGGGGTAGACTGGTCTATATTGTCAAGTAATTTATATGGCGATTTTGGGAATAAGTAAAGATTAGTTAAAGGTCTGATCGATATGGAAACTCTTAACCCTTTACGGAACGTAGCCCAAAAACCGTGAGCTCTGGTCACAAAAATCACATTCAATTTCACTATTCTTCATTTTTAGATCAAAAACAAAGCTTATATGCCCTCATTGGAACGAGCTCGTTGATCTCGTACCACTGAGGAGTCACATGCTATGTTTCTTAAAGATACAAAATGAAAATTTTCATCTATTCAAGAAATCATTTCGCAAGTGTCGTCCCCTATTCTTGAAGTTTGAAGGGTTAGCCCCCTACCTAAAGAATCGGCCGCATACGCCCGCGTAAAATAAAATTTGTGCAATTTTGTGAAAAATATTATTTTTCGAAACGTTTTAACAAAAACCATATCATGTGACCCCATCATCGTAGATTTGAAAATTTCAAATTTAAAAAGAAATAATTAAAATAAGAAATTTTGATATCATGTGTGTTGGGAGAGGGTTAAACCGGTTTTGATAGTTGTCGTTTTTAAATTATATTTTAGTGTGAAAATCATGAGATAGGCGAGTGGATTAAAATATTGCAAATAATATGACCAACCATGTAGGGCTGCACGGTATATCGATAAACCGATATATACCGGTATTCAAACCAATATCGATTGAATACCGGTGTAATTACAAAAATATCGGTTTATCGTCATTATTTATTTACCCACTAATTAATTTTCAAGATGTCTTGAATTTTTTAACTGCAGCCCCGAATGAATAATATAATCCCTTTATCCATGGAATCGTCTGCTTGTGCCCTCGAAACATACTAATTCAGCAGTTGAAAAACTAATTTTCGAAAATTTCAACAAAATTATATCATGTGACTCCTCATTGGAACGAGCTCGTTGAGCTCGTTCCAATGAGGGGTCACATGATATAGTTTTGTTGAAATCTTTGGGGAAAAATCTGATAAACTAATTTTGAAAATAATAAATTTTGGTATCGTCTGCGTTGGGTAAAGGTTTTTCGAACCGCATCATCAAGGCATGCTATTTAGTTCCGACTGTGATGCCTCGCGTCTCGATTGTGGTACTGGTGTTCATATCCGAACAGTTTTCGATATACTGGTATATCGCGGTATTTTTTAGAATACCGATACCGGTATTCAGTTTTGAATATCGTGCCGCACTACAACCATGACCACTGTTGTGATGATCCCATTGACCATATAGTAGATTCATCAGATAAATCATAATGTGTAATAAGATGTCCATATATGATGAGATAGACTGTCAAAATTTTAGATATAATTCGAAAAACTGAAATTAGGAAGAGTCCTGGTGTAGTTTATGTCGATGGACGAAAAATAACTAACTAATTGACCTACAGAAACATTGCATTAAAGTGTTATCAGAACATATAAACAAGTTCAAGTTGATATTATTTATTTATTTATTGGTGTTTAAGGTCACATACTTAAGCATAATGGCTAATCCTGGCCGCGACAGTTTTACGGATGGAGAAAGCCGGAGTACCAGGAAAGAATCACCGAGCATCGACGAGAAACTGCAGGGTTACAGCGATTGAAGACATGTGCACCATCGACGTGCAGTACGCCTTAGTACACGGCGTCATCGTGCCACCATGTAGGCAACCGGGATAAAGTGCCTTGCCCAAGGACACAACGCGGGTCGTCCCGGGCGAGGATCGAACTCTGTACCTCTAGCATATAAGTTCAACAGTCAACCACTGAGTCACCGCGCACCCTCGAGTTCCTGTGATGTTGAAAGTCGACTTGTGCTCCTTTGGGGTAAGTAGTGTCCCCCACCTTCCAAATTCTTCGAGCGCTAGATGGGCAGATAACTAATGCCCCCCCCCCCCCCTAAAAACAAAAAATTCGAATGTTCAATGACTGCGGAATAGGCACAAAACTGTTCCAGGTGGTTGCTAGTTTGTTGACATGTGAGTCGGGCGAGTCTTAGAAATTAGCCATAGCAATTAGTAGTGTCGTAGTAAAAGCCGTTGCATTCTGCTATAGGTTTTATCATAACATTGTGGTAGTCTGTTGTGGTTAATTAACGTTTACTTCTAATCTGGATAGCTAGTCGAGACGTGAAGTTATATATACATAAAAACCATCGGGTTACTACATGTCATGGTTGAAAAAACGTGAATGCCCCCTCCCCCCCCCCCACACCCCACCACCAACTCTGAAATTTCTGAAGATAGTTTCTGTCCTCGTATGAACTATGTATTTTCCACAGATCTTGTGATCAAACGTATTTAGAAATTTATAACGGAAACATGACTCGGAGCAGCAGAAAGACGGCCCGGGAATGAAAGACGTCTGGAAGAGTAAGACAAAAGTAGAAACAAAAGTAGTTGGTGTGTTCTAAAGACAGAAAAGACCAAAAATACCATGTTGCGCACTAATCGTATTAATATTAAAATCAACGTACTCTTCTGTTGTTTATTATTTATTGGCGTTTAAGGTCAATTGAGAACACGTGGATATATCATTATTATAGCACAATTATAATATCAAGTTCAGCCAGTTGTTGATAATTATGCTTTCCGCCGGTTTTGAGAATCCTCACTCCTGACGTTGGCAACTGTGTCCTGTTAAACCACCAATACAACGTGTTTACTACAGTAATCACGTACCGTTCCACTTTTCGCATTTCCCCATGAGAAATACTCTTCGATGAGTTAAAAACAAAACACCAAAAGTTCAAAATACTGTTGACTGATACCCCCTTTCGACACATGTCAGTTAACCCTTTACCAAACGTAACGGTCAAAACCGGCCAGCGCTATTCACAAATATCACCAATTAAATTTCATTATTTCTTTTCATTTTTGTCCCCAAAACATAGGTTATGACCCCTCTTTTGAACGAGCTCGTTCCAAAGAGGGGTCATAACCTATGTTTTTGAGACAAAAAAATGAAAAAAATTAGCTATTCAAGAATTTTGTTTGAAAGTGTCTTCTGCTTTTCATGTTAGGTAAAGGGTTAAATCCAAAAGGGATCATCACTAAAATGTTGTCTACTTTGACTATTATAGACCAATTTTGAACCAAGAAGGAGAAGAAAACATTTAGAGGGCACCCAGTTTTCTCAGCGCTTCATATCGATAAAACTTGATACAGAATTATAACTGTCTGAAGGACCGTTCTTCGTTTTATGTAAAATGTTTTCTTCAGAGTGCTGATTTATTGACCTCTCTCGATTGAAATCTTGGATGGCGCCTTTAGGATTTAAGTGTAACATCAGCTCTATTAGCCTAATTTACTTGTTGAGAGCAGGAAAAGCACATGCGGATTCTGCTGACGAAAGCAAAAATCCGGGTTTTAGTACACAATGAGTTTATTTGTTATTTGCTTTCTCAAAATATAATAACATTAGATCAACTTGCAATGAGAGCAAATCATACTTCGCGTGAAAACTTAAGGATTAAGTTGAAAATAAATAAAACAATGAAGTAATAGAACCACTTCAGTGTTGAAAATTCCCAGCATAGCAATCATGTTCTTTTCGCATTGATATGAGGAACTTGAGGGCGATAATACATCACCGTAATACAAAACATGGACAGAGCATTTCGACAAGGTCGTGAATGAGTCGCCATCTGGTCGAAAAAATTCTCTGTCTACATTTTATACCCACAGCACATTAGAATCTCACCTGTTGAAAGAGCTGTATTTTCCATTTATTTTTAGTAATTCACTTTAGAGTTTGCATTAATTTAAACATGAACCCTCTGCCACGCCGTTGCAAATATACCGTGACCAAAGCGCAATCCTACAGTGATCCGATTTCGAAAGAATACGCCTCTTTGCAACCATAGTGCTATATTCACAATAACCGATGGAATGGCGACAGTGGTTAGAGCATTGGACTTCCAACCGTCAAACCGAGAGGTCGATGGTTTGATCCTGGATAGCGGTAACTGCGTTGTATCCCGAGGTAAGACACTTTATTTCCAAATGAAACAAAATACTGCATTTTGATTGGCTGAGAGGTACGGTGTAACTTGCAATCCAAAGTGGCTCTTTTTTTACACCGTGTTTAACAAGGGTGTAAATACAAGAATATACAAAAGCAAACTATAACGCTAAAAAAGTACCCATTTTTAATTATTAATTCATACTTTCTGCTCGGTTATGTTAGAACAAAAACAAAAATATAGGAAATTTAATATTTATGTGCAATAAAATATTACAGATATGGATGTCATTGGAACTGGCCCATTGAGCCAGTTCCAATGACATCCATATTTGTCTGGTTTTGTTAAGAAATTTACAATATAGTACAAGCGTTCTGTCAGTTTTTGCCCACAAAGTAGGTTAAAGTATTAAGTACACCAAAATTCTTGGAAATAAATCTGTTATCTTTGTGTTTTCCAGGGTGTATGGGAATTTACACCGGTTTGGGAACTCATACACCCTTCGACCTGATTGCGAAATAAAGACGCTTTCTGCAACCACAGTGCTGTACTCACAATAACCGGTGAGCATATGTGGCTTAGTGGTTAGAGCATTGGACTGGTTCGACCAAACCCATCGGTAACTGTAACTGCGTTGTATCTAAGGACAAAACACTTAATTTCGATTGCCCATGTGCCATGGGGCACTGTGGCGCTATGTCCTAATGGATACTGGATGTCAATGGTGCACTCGCCTTCAACCGCTGATGACTTTGCTTGTGTAGAGTTAGTACGTTGAAGAGTTTGGCATCTCGTCGGCTGAGTGCTAGAATGTTCTATGTCCCATTGGGGACATAGAACATTCTAGCACTCAGGCGACGATATGCTCGCCGCTGCTCTGGGTTTCTCTCCAGGTACTCCAGCTTTCTCCATCCGCAAAACTGTTCGGCACTATGTAACCCCGGCTGCTGAAAGTGTTGTTAAACCCCAATAAACAAACAAACAAACAATCCACAATAACCAGCAACGACGATGCAATAGCATGCGTTTCAGTATACATTAAAAGATGAAGAGATATGTATTCTTTGTTTAACTGGTAGATTGCTAATAATTTTTGATCACCAACATTTGTTCACATGTCTTTGCCTTTTTACAATTTATGGGACACTACCTATGGGCACTCTCCCATAAATTATAACAAGAAAAATCCATACAGATAAAATAATTTCGCTTAACATATAACATGAAGCATATCCACTGAATATGTAGCCTTTAAGTTATAGTACCTACACTTCACATTAAAGCCCAAATATGGGCTTCCGGCACTCTACCAGTTAATTAAACAAAAGACTATATCAATTAAACTTTTTAAATAATTATGGAGTGTTTATTGACTATCCGACAAGTGGTTAAAAAGTAGGGACCTGCGAAGCTTCCGAAATTTGATTTGATTCGGAATAACCTCGATGATTCGATCCGATTCGAGTGGTGCTAGTTAGGAAATGTTCGAATCATCAAGATGTTCTCAAACGTGCCTCCTATTGATCTCATCTTCTGTCATCAGGGGCCAATACTATAAAAGTTTCACATTTTTATTTTCTAGAATTGTATTTTCTAGTTATGACTTTAAATGGGTTGAAATGAACCATTAGCATTTTCAAAGATGTGGCAATTTGCCAGTTGGCAAATTGCCATATCTTTTAAAATTCTGATGATTCATTTTAGTCACATATATTAATAGGTAGAAATACAATTCTAGAAAATACAATTGTAAAAGTTTTATAGTATTGGCTCCAGGTCTGCTTTTACAGGAGATCCAATGATAGATGAAGAGTTCAAGACGGTTCCGGCTCCGAAACTACTTTGACTCCGTTTCTGAAATATTCCGATTCTTCGTTCACTTACTACAATACCTGAGCGGAGGCTGACATTCTCTTCTATATTCTACGGTTGTGGGAAATAGAGGATATCTAGTGTTTTTGAGTGGATACCGAAAATTATCCCATAAGTGACCGAGATAAATGTTTATTTTTCACGAGCGCTTGTCCGAGCGAAAATAACCATTTATCTTAGTCATGAGTGAGATGATTTTCGGTATCCACTCAAAAACACTAGATTTTCTTTTTATTAAACGCTTTTTATAAGAATCTGATAATTTCACTCGTTTCAACCAAGATTGATGCATGAAAGTAAACTGCGCATTGATTCATTGATACGCAGAAGTGATTTGATCGATACTCGGAACAGATAGCGTCTTGTAATCTGATTTAGCTGGCAAGTTTCTAGTCCAAACATGGCCTAAAAGTCCGTAATATGAGTTTTTGGTTTGGTACGTCCTTTGAAAGGACGTACCAAACCAAAAACTTTTATTATGTCTCACGTCAGTGATATCAGTCGTGATTGGTTAATTTGACATCTTCTAAAAGTCATAGTACTGGAGTTTTTGGACAAAACAGGGTACTATCGGAGCGTTCTCTCCTGGAAACCTGAGAACAAAGAAAATGTAAGCTTCACTTCGATCGATCAGCATAGGTTACGCAAGCGCTAATTGGAATGTCTCAACATCAGACTCTGGCGCAGCGTCTGTTTATCGTTTTTCTTCACCGATAGTTAGAAACGTACCTATAATCATTTGGAACATACAAAGATGAATGAAGTTAGCGAAAGATTTGAGAACATTTCTGTGTTGAATTTAGTTGAAAGTGTTTCCAATAAAAAAAAAAATTTGGATGCTACCAGGTACAGCGTAAGAATTTTGCGTGAATTTTGCGTTTGTCGTGGACTGAGTGAGAATGTGGAAATTTATTCTGATAAGGAACTCGATAACCTACTGGCT
Organism: Pictodentalium vernedei; assembly: GCA_031216915.1. Classification (NCBI taxonomy): domain Eukaryota; kingdom Metazoa; phylum Mollusca; class Scaphopoda; order Dentaliida; family Dentaliidae; genus Pictodentalium; species Pictodentalium vernedei. The sequence goes on along the minus strand of CM062290.1, from coordinate 163,421,953 downwards.
GATTTTTATGTGGACGTGAGAACTAAGCAAAAACAGTAAAATACTAAGAGTTCCCTAATTTGTTTCAGACATGGAATCAATAGATTTCTTGAGAGGAATATTTTAACTGGGACTGAATTCAGAGAGTCATCAGAAACTTTTAAAGCCGTCCTTAAACATCTACGACAAGAAGGAAAAGGTTCCGTTGAACACAAAACACCAATTTCCCCCCTTGATATGCAGACTCTTTATCAACACCCCTTAGTTTTCAATCCTGACATTCCTCAGGTACCGTTAAATAAAGTGAGGTTTGAAATTGTATTTTACTACTGCCGCCGCGGTCAAGAGAATCAATGTGATTTGACCCCGGAACATTTCGAAATCTGCCATGATGACGGCGGGCGTAAATTCGTGAGAAGAAGTAAATCGGAAAAAGACAGAAATCACAGTGGGGAGTTCCACTTTTTTTAGGGTAAGGGGGCTTGCATGTATGCCACTGGTACCAGAATGTGCCCTGCTGCCAGCTTTGAAAAGTATCTAAGTAAAAAACACAAATATGAGCCAGCACTATTTCAACGTGCGTTGTGTTCATTTGACAACGAACAAGAAAAATGGTACTGTCGGTCACCTTTAGGTAAAGATACTTTATCAAGAATGATGAAGCAAATAACTCAGCGTGCCAACTTATCAGCCGTATACACAAATCACTGCATACGCGCAACAGCTATCACAGTACTTTTCCAAAATGGCTTTGAGTTCCCAAAAATTGCATCAATTTCGGGACATAAAAATCCAGTCTCCATGCAAAGTTACTGCACAGATTCCAGCGCCATGGAAAAGCGGGAAATGGCAGATGCTTTGACAAAACATACAGGGCAGCGTTGTGCTTCTCTTCAAGTACCCAACAGACAAATACTGAAGTCACAAGCTAGTTTATCGAAAGGTCCTAGTAGTGGTGTATCTAGTTCTTCTCAGTCTGGCACAATAGCAGCTTTTAGCCGGTTTGTCGACAAGTTGTAACACGTCTTCAGAGAGTATCGGAAGTGTCACGCACGACAATTTCATGGACGCAGCTGATGATGAACAGCTTTTCAGTTTTTCGCAACAGATAGAATCGAGGTTCGCGGGGAATGGGAAAGGACAGCAGCGTCCTATTTTTAACTTCAGTAGGTGTGTTTTCAATTTTAACTGCAAACAATGAATTTAAAAGATTCAGAAATAAATAAAAACTCACGTATTGTTCACCACTTGTACAAGCTGTAGTGAGTGCGACTTTAATCAATTATATTTCCACAAGTAGTCTCGATCTCAAGTTTACTCCGCTTAATTATAACAACTGTCGTCCAAGAAACATGAATAATTTATATTCCATTACACAACTTATCATACAAGTGCGTTCATAAATTTTCCAACTGTAGATCCTTTTCCTACTGAGTCCTAGTCCTGTACAGTATGATCCAGTATAATTTCACCATTAATAATCAATTGTAACATGAACAGCATGATGCAGTTGTAAACATTGGCATTTGGTGATACAGAAACTCCCAAAGCGACGGCACTTGTAACAAGTCATTTTCGAATTTGGTGATCTGGAAACTCCTAAAGTGATGTCATTCGTTCGAAATGACGTCACTAAAAAAATTCTGGATTCGACTACTTTGTAACAAGATTGGTGGAATGTTGTAATTAACCCTTAACAACGAAAGCTAATTTTTGTTCGACATAATAAAATAATTAGAACGTTTCTTTTCATGTTCTATCGGTCGATAGTACCTGAGTTTGTGTGATTTCTGTTAAAACCTTCAGCAGCCTCGCTGCTTCAGGTTTTATTTCAGAAATCACACAAACTCAGGTACTATCGACCGATAGAACATGAAGAGAAACGTTCTAATATTATAATATTACGGACTTTCAGGCCATGTTTGGACTAGCGGGTTTCATGCATCAATTCAATGTGAATACGTGTTGAATTATTGCTTTTATCGGTATCCACCCCAAAACACTAGATTTTCTTTTATTATACGATTAGAACAAATTGATCATTTCTAGTGATAATTTTACTCGTATTCACCTTGAAGTGATGCTTTGAAAGCCGCCATTTTGATTGACACCGTGAAAGTGAAAAATTCTATATCTCTACAGTGGGTGATACGATTTTTATCTTTCCCCAATTTCTTCGATAATCTGTCGTTTAGCGTATAATAAAGTGCATTATCTGCAACTTGAAAAGATTCCACTCGATTTGACATCCTTTGGCTGTTTCGATGGGAGATTTAATTCGACCTGCAATTTGACATTCGCAGAGTCCTATTGAAGTGTTCAACATCATTCGATCTCACAAAGAAATAACGTACCATATAAGCCTTCGATACATTTTAGAAATTGCCCAATTTAAACAGTTGTACCACATTAAGCATATTTAAACAGTCGTTCTAATTAAATAAATGAATTCAGAACAAAATAAAATTAAAACAGTCGTTCTAATTAAATAAATGAATTCGACACAGAACAAAATTTAAACAGTCGTTCTAAATTAAATAAATGAATTCAGCGCAAAACAAAATTTAAACAGTCGTTCTAAATTTTAAAACAATGAATTCAGCACAGAACCAGTAATATGTAACATAATTTATCTGATAGAATTTGCGACACAAAGATAAAAGCCTGAGTATTTTTAGGGATTCCTTAAAATCTCGCCACCGACGGGACTGGTGTATTCCCTTTTCTCCATATTTTGAAAGCAAACTCCGAATATAAAATCTTTGAAAAAAAAGTCATTAATCAACGTGTTGGAACTTTTAAGTCTCCTGGCACACAAATGCGATTCAATTTCTTTTTATCAATATTATTTCGAAACCTGCTCACTTGGTATGATCCATTTCTTGTGATGAGATATTTGTTTAACAAAATGTGTTTGTTGAGGTTGCATGAAGGAAATGTTATTTTTTAATGGCTAATCGTATTGATAATGGGACTATGCACTACCTAATACGATTCGTGTTTTCCCGGAGGACCCAGTGTACAAAGAGATTTCTCGGTTTTATGTCCCAACAGAATCGATAACGCATGAAACATTTAAAGAGGAAGGAATGTTTTAACAGAAACCATCACTATTTGGTTCTGATGAAAAATGTGAGTTTCTGAAATCTCTGACGAACGGGGATGTTTTTTTTTAATTTGTGAATTTGGAGCGTGGGACATTGGCGGATCCAGGACGATTTTGAGTTTGAGGCAATTCCTACCTTTCAATCATAGGTCATGATGTGGAGCATTCCTTGGCGCACATAACGGCGAATTGGAGGAGAGCACGAGACGTGTTGTTCCTCCTCTCATCAGAAGGGTCTGGTGGCGTCCCTGAGGAGAATTTTGTAAAATAGAAAAGCAGTGTGGCGATACGGTGGCTTCTTCACAGCAGCTATAACTGTATGCATGGGGCACGGAAATATTCGCGATGAAATATGGACATCCACTAACGTAGGAAATGTCTGTGTGTTATCGCGGATAATACCGTGTCCATTGGTCTTCAATTCAATTAGACAAAAGCGTGCCAGGTGCGCCCTCTTTAATCCGCCCATGGGAGAGGATCACTCTAGCTTTTTAACGGTATTCTCATTGTCAACAAATTGGCCTATAGAATGATTCTACTGCACAACGCAATGGGTCGAAAAAAACAACTCTTTCGGAAACTGTGAAACTGAAACAAGTCAAAAACATCGCTGATTATAGCACAAGAGTCGATGATCCATTATCACCTTCGTCAACAAGACAACGATCAGGCTACTACCAACAATGCGTCGTTGCGATCCAACACAAACGGGGGTACCATTCTAGATCATGTCTGAGTAATGAATGGATTCTGAGAGTGTGGAACAAAAGTCCAGAAAACAGAGTGTGAGCTTTTCTATATTTTCACATGCTGCGTTCTGGCTGTTTCAAATCGTGCAATTTTATTTTTTCATTTCAAATTTACGCACCATCTGCCAGCGATTCCAATTTAACATTCTTTTATATACCTTTTATTTTCAGCCTCACATCCAACCTCAGCCTTTCGAAAGATTGTTGTGAAGTTTCCCACTTGTGTCATTTATAAATACGGTGCTACTGGAATCACGAGAACCTTTTTACTCAAATAAGTCAAAATCTGCTAAAAATTGAAATGAGTAAAAACGTCCCAATGGCGATAAATCTAGAAAAAAAATTTGAAAGGCTGACTGGAGGCTGAAAATGAGATTGAAAATAAAAGGTACAAAAACAAAACGTAAAGCTGGCATTGTTGGCGTCAGGTGCGTAAATATAAATAAATAAAAATAAAATGTACAATTCAAATACCCAAAACAGGGTGTGAAGTTTCCATATGTGTAATATGTGGAGCTACTGGAGTCAAACAATTAATGCAAATTGTCCAAAATGGTTTAAATGGTGAAATCGTACACCCGATAGTATTAAAGTCATATCCTGAATGTTTGAAGTTGGATTTTAACCCTTTACCCAACGTAACGGGTAAAACCGGCCAGCGCTATTCTCAAAATTCGCCAATTAATTTTCATTATTTTTTTCATTTTTAGTCTCAAAAACATAGGTTATGACCCCTCATTGGAACGAGCTCGTCGAGCTCGTTCCAATGAGGGGTCACAAACTATGTTTTTGAGACAAAAAAATGAAAAACATTAGTTATTCAAGAATTTATTTGGCAAGTGTCGTCTGCTTTTCATGGTAGGTAAAGGGTTAAAAAAATTTCACTTGTGTATTTTGGACGACGAGTACAAAAATGTCCTAAGATTTCGACTTCGCTAGTGAAATTTAATTTTAACTTTAAAAAACATTAGTTATTCAAGAATTTATTTGGCAAGTGTCGTCTGCTTTTCATGTTAGGTAAAGGGTTAAAAAAATTTCACTTGTGTATTTTGGACGACGAGTACAAAAATGTCCTAAGATTTCGACTTCGCTCAGTGAAATTTAATTTTAACTTTAAAAAACATTAGTTATTCAAGAATTTATTTGGCAAGTGTCGTCTGCTTTTCATGTTAGGTAAAGGGTTAAAAAAATTTCACTTGTGTATTTTGGACGACGAGTACAAAAATGTCCTAAGATTTCGACTTCGCTCAGTGAAATTTAATTTTAACTTTAAAAAACATTAGTTATTCAAGAATTTATTTGGCAAGTGTCGTCTGCTTTTCATGTTGGGTAAAGAGTTAAAAAAATTTCACTTGTTTATTTTGGACGACGAGTACAAAAATGTCCTAAGATTTCGACTTCGCTTAGTGAAATTTAATTTTAACTTTTTTCGACCCTCAATAGGCATTTACGTCATGGCGTCAAGACATTCTGGGGCAATGTGGATAAATATTGGCAATGCTGGCCTCCAATTATTCTTCTTACCGCCTGTGAAATTTAATGCTCTATTTTGTAGTTTGGGGGTATGACTGTCAACAAGTGAGAGGGGGTACACCCCCCCCCCCCCCCGACATTATTTACATCATGTCTACGGTATCTGACATCGGATTTTCACTTTTTTTCCACTCTGTTTTTTGAAGTACGAGTACTATTATTCCACTTAACCCTTAGAAGCTTCGTTTCCTGGAATGGTGTCGCCTTTGTGTTCACTTACAGTGAGATACGTCACTCCAATATCAATATATAGGGAGGATAAAGTAATAATTGCAGTGTGCAGCCGTCTGACTGCAGACTGTTGTTTTATTGTACCATCAATGCCCCGTGTTTTAACCTCTTATAATAAGACAAAAATGGGACGAAATTATTCCTTGGACTGAAAAATCGGTCTTTATTATTATTTCTTCGGGTGTATACGAAAGATGTTAGGTGTATCTGTGTCGTTTCTAGGGGATAGTTTCTTGAAAGGGAGGGGGGGGGGGGGTTAAAATAAAATGACACAAAAACACCGGAAATGACGTTGAATCAAAACATCCAAATGCAACGATATTTTTATTTTGAGCTCTTCAACATTCTGAAAATTCATGAAAATTGTCCCCATGCGTTTATATTAAAAAATCAAGAAAAACTCGTAAATTGGGTATGGTTTGGGATAAATGTTCAAATTCAAAAAAGGAAGAATAACAAATTTGAAATTGGACATCCGTCAACAAGTCTTGCAAATTTCATAGGTGGAGGTGAAGTGCGCCCTAAAAATCGGGTGGACGAAAAAAAAGACAAAAAGAAAAGGCTAACGATCGCTACAAGTCATTCCAATGACTTAACTATTGTATTCTTTAAAGAGGTGTCACTCAAGTAGCTATTGGGATTTCCTTTATAGTATTCAAGGACTATAAGAATATTGGATAGGCAGTGTCCGCTTGAAGGAAAGTGTAGTACTCCACCCACTGGCTGCTTTGGCGGTGGGTGCCGGAATTAGTTGTTGGGCTAAGTGGACCCCAGAGTAGCCTTATTAAGTGAGAGACCTTTTACTGCATCAGAACTTATGGAGCTGAGGAAAGCGAATGGTGGGAGAGCTTTGAGAGCCATTGGTGCAGTCTGACGGGTCCAGAAAACGGAGAAGTGAAGTTAATTGGAGCGAGCTATCGAGAGCTCGTGGATTCGACCCAAGCTAGGAGCTTGGAGTGGGCTGAGTGGAAACCAGGCAAATCTCATGCATGAACATTGTATGTTTAAACGGTTGACGGAGGGTGATTTAATCGGAACGAGTCTTTAAATGCACTCGAAAGCTACAATAAGGTGTTCGTATTGTGAAAGCAAGCATAGCGAGTTTGAGGAGTTGACGGATAGTGATAATTAGTGAAATGAGAAAACAATTAGCGTTAAAGGTGGAAGTTGCAACGCACATAATGGTTGGAAGGAGCAAATAGATAATACGTTGTATCGGTAGATTGAATTAACCAGCAACAGTGGAGAACGATAGGAAGCATTAACTTGAGAACGCGAGACCACGAAGAAATTTGAACATTCGGGAGGGGGATAAATTCCCAGTTGTTTGTGTTGTGTACATATTTTCATGGACCGTTCTTGACGAGGGCATTTGAGTAACTTTTCGTTTTGTTTTATTATCATTAAATTATATTCAGAAGATACCCACAAGGTTATCTTTTTAGGTATCAGGTCAGTAACACATCCAGAAGACGAATCTACCTCAACAACACAAGGAGGTGGTGAGACGTATGTTCACTCAAGGACCAGGTGTATTCTCTAATTACGGCCAAGCTTCATGGTAACCATAAATCTGGGAGCGCGGTGGCTCAGTTGTTACGGAATTGAACTTCAAACCAAAAAGTCCACGGTTCCATTCCCGCCAGGGGTAACTGCGTAGTGTCCTTAGACAAGGCACTTAATCCCGATAGTCCAGGTGTGGACACGGTGACGTTGTGTACTAAGGCGAACTGCACGTAGATGGTGTACTTGTCTTCAACCAATGCTAACCCTACTTTTGTGGAGTTAGTACGTTAGGAAATGTGACAGTTGCTCGCCGTTGCTCGGTGGTTCTCTGTGGGTACTCTAGCTTCCTTCACCCGTAAAACTGCCCGACATTGGGTGACCTTGGCTGTCGAAAGTGTTGTTAAACCCCAATAAATAAAGAATTAAATAATAAATAAATAAATCTCTCCTCTCCCACCTCCAGCGAGAATGTTAAACATAATTGGGCTGGAAGGTGAAAGTTTCTGACATTGTGGTAAGAAACTGAAGTTTCATTTTGTTTGCATCAAAAACATAGCTTCTGACCCCTCGTGGGAACGAGCTCACTGAGCTCGTTCCAACGAGGGGTCATAAGCTATGCTCTTGAGACAAAAAATGAAAAAATAATGAAACTTGAATAGTGATTTTTGTGAAAAGCGCTGGTCGGTTTTGGCTGTTATGGCCGTTAGATAAAGGGTTAAGCCACACACGTAGTTGGTCTCAAGCAAATGGAGTTCTGTGACCAATACTGTCTCATTGTGACCAATTTCAGTCCGGTATGTTATAAAACAATAAGTCGGGAAGCCCATGCGTCATAACAACTATACATGTCTTATCCCAAATTGAATTTGTTGAGTTTTTGAACTCTAATGCCGACTGACAAAATATTCCAACCACATCATCAAGGCATGCCTTCTTCCTCCTTGATGATGTAGTTGGGATATTTTAACAGTCCGGACAAATTAGGTTGTTAGAGGTGTTAATTTGTCACCGCCAAAATTTTGCCGTAGCCAAATCTCCGTGCATTCTGCGATTAGGTAGGTACAGCCAGGTTGTCGATATTAATGATTGGGAAAAAAATATTGCATCCAAATCAGTGCAGTAATGTTGCAAAGTTAACTTTACAAGTAGTCTCTACAATACAACGCCTCACCTCATGTCTACCTGTTCTCTTGCTCCTTATATGTCAGCAATACCATACGGTTATGTCCCGCTTTACCGGCTCCCTGACTTGTAATAACTTTCGGTCCTTCATCACGCTAATTAACTGCCAGAACCATTTTACAGTGGTCGGTCAGTCTTTAAATAAAACACATATTTAGGAGACTCGTGTATATATTATTTATACATTTTTCGTAAAATATCGTTATTGCCTATATATATTGTAAAGGAATATATTTTGCAATAAATGTGTAAACTTTTACTATGGTTTTAATTTTTCTTTTTGTGCATAAAATCCGTTTGTATCCACAGCGTAGATTTTTGTTAGGCGGCTGTATTATAAATAAATGAATAAATAAATAAATAAATAAATAAATAAATAAATAAATAAATAAATAAATAAATAAATAAATAAATAAATTTTGAAAATCTGTCATTTTATTTTATGTCTGCAAACATATATGTAACATTTCATCAATGACGTTTCGTCGTATGATTTATTGTACTTATTAGAATTGGACTATACCCGTGACCTGTGTAGTGCTCAGCGCCACCTTGCCCCCATGCGGCCGACCCAAGGTTAAGTGCCTTGCACAATAACAAACGGTAGTTGCTCCTGGTCAGGATCGAACTGTGGACCTCTCAGTTTGACGTCCGATACTCTAACCACTAAGCCACCACACACCATAGAAATGTATCTCTGCTCAACGACTCTGATCTGAGGACGGGAGATGAAATATCACTCGTAATGATATCACAAGAACAATGTCAAATAATGTTAGTAGATTTTAAAGCTCGTGGACGATAGAGGCGGTGGAACCCGAAGGGGAACACACGTGACTCGTGTGCTACACTTCCCCACCACTGTTTGCGTAGATTTGTTAAATAATAACACATGTCATTGAGCCGAGTCAATATACCGGCAATACTGCGATATATTATCTACAACTGTAAATCAAATAAGTTACATTTGACTGAATTTCAGTCAGGTTCAGTTCGATTTATTCCATCCTCTTCAACAGTCGGGTTGGAAGATGACGGATGCAGAAGACTTTATTTAACCACGACTTGACCGAGGTTTTCACACAAAACAGATGCTGGTGGGTATTTGTACATTTGGTGATATTCGGTTAGTTAATAGAGTCAAAAATAAACTTTGGGTGTAACAGTTTAAGAGATACACGTTGCAGAAATGATAGGCCTCAAAAACACAATTTTTCGAGGTTTTATAAACATAAATATTTATTAAACAGCTTTTTTCTATATTGTCTCAATTTTTAACTAGACTCTTCTGTCCACTTATTCAATTTTTATTCAGTAAGTTTCTGTCCTCCATTTTATTTCTACAATGAGGCTTCATTCACATTTTTATAATTCCGTGGAACTTTTGTTCGATGGGTTTTTTGTCCGACGAGATTCTAAACCTAGTGTGACGTGTGGCCGTTGTCCAAGCGTTCACAATACCATGTTACTTTTTTGTTGTTATTTTATTGGGGTTTAACAACAGTTTCAATACAGGGTCACATATTACGATTGAAGGAATCCGCGGTTCCCGGAGAGAGCCACCGCGCAACGTTGATCAGCTGTCGGACTCCCCAGCGTACATACACAGAACGACACACGCGTGTAAACGGGCACAAGTGCAATATCGATTAATCCATTCACACGCGTGTGTCGTTCTTTGTTTATTACACACCATCACGTACATAAAACCATTTATTAGAATGACACTCAGCAATTCATTTGACAGCTATCAACAAAAACAACACATTTTATCGCCAATCAAATTTGCGAGGGAAACACGTATTACTATCTCGTCTCTTGAGTTCCAATGTGTTCTATGTGCCTACTGGCACATAGAAAACATTGGTACTCAGGGGACGATCTTCAGCTGTCGCTAACGATTCAAATTGCAATCGCGTTCTTCGATTTGTAGAAAATTCTAGTGAATTTTCGCTTCTATTTAAAAACAGACCGTCAACGATTTCCGGTTCGCACATATGGGTGGAACAGATTTTCATTTTCGGCATGGTTTAGTGTTGCTGTAGATGGGGATTGCATAGAACAGGCGTGTAATAAAAACTATGCACAAGATTGATGTGCAGTAGCCTTATAACACAGTGCCACCACGTGGGCAACTAGGGTTAAGTGTCTTGCCACAAAGGGCTCAAAGCAGTTATCGCCAGTTGAGCCACAGCGTTTCCACCCTGTTACTGGTTTTAAGGTAATATCAGACTGTGGTACTCAAGTGCGACATATGGTTCTTGTGAACAAGTTATAAAAGCAATGTTATCACTTTAGAGTTAATTCATGTAGAATTGGACACAATGTGGTGAGCAAGAAGGTCTTCACACAAGTTATATGAAAAATGTACAGCTTAAAATCGGTCACAAATCCTAGTCGCGAAATAATTTATCAAATATCAGTTATGCAACGTCGAAGATCGCGACAGCAAATAATTCCATTTCCGTTTACTAAGCTATCAATTCATTTTGACTTAAAGTATCGCATCCTATAAAGCTCTTGATACACGACACAAGGTTTCTAATTCAACTTGTCTGACAATACTTTGATTAGATTTGGATTCGTGTGACAGTCGATACGATTTCATGAAGCTTAGGTTAAAAACAGAGGCGTCCCATAGTCACAATGTCAATATACTACACTGCAAAAAATATAGGTTCTCTTTAGAACCAAAAACTGGTCCTAATCTTGTCCCTAAGATGGAACCAGTTCTGTTTAAACAGTATTTATTTTAAATCAAGTAAATTTACCAAGATTAGCATTCAATTTTAACAGAATATTACATGAACTGAAGTAGATTCAGCAGTAAACTTGGAGCTTATTCAACACAGTCGCCAAACATTTTGCAACAAAGGAGATATGAACAGTTAGTTTAAACATATTTTATTTGTCGAAAAAAGTACAAAAAGGATTGGAGAACAAGTGCTTACCACTTAATAACACTCCTCTCCTTAAAGATATGGTTCAACAAAACATATTAATTACATGACAGTAACTTGAAATTCAGTTTTAACAGTAATAGAAAAGCAAGTTGTGGAATTGAATACAAGAAAAGGAAAACAGAGAGAAAGAGTCAGACAGAAAGGAAAAAAAAAAGAAAAGAAGTTGTGAAAAGGTGTTGTCTGTTATGTCTATGTGGCACCACCAGCATCGGCATCAGCATCTTTACCAGCACAAAAAGACACAAATCAAGTCAAGACACTATTGCCTACTGTCACTCAAATCTTTTAGTTGCGTTGATATATTATTGTACATTCTTGAATAGGCATGCATTAGCCTCATTTGGCAACTCCATGCTACCAAACAGAAGGGTATCCATAGAAATAATATGAAAGCTTTCCAGGTAAAGCATTAGCTGAATCCTAGGGAAGCTAAACCGCTGGCAATAGAAAAAAATAGTGTTCGGCATCTTCGTTACCTTCTCCACATAGACAGAGTGGTGATTCTAAAATATGATTTTGGAATTTATCGACATTAAGATCACTACAGCCACACCTAATTCTGCAATGTAAAATATTCAGTTTTCGTTTGCCTTTATTGAAATATGGAGGCGGTTTGGCAATATCATTAGGTATCATTCTTTTAAAAGCGGCGATTGACGGCAATATTCTTGTTGCTATTGGTAATTTATTCCAAGCCTCCACACATGATGGAAAAAATGACCGTTTGAACAATGCGGTCCTTGACTTATATTGTATAAAGTCGGATGAATTTCGCAAATTATACTGAGTTACGTTCTCGAACCTAGGAGGCAATAGGCCAACAAGAAAATATGGGGACATCTTATTAACTATTTTGTAAAAAGAACACATTTTATAGTTTATGGATGTGTCTTCTTTCTCCTAGCGTCTGCCATCCAAGCTCTAAAAGCAGACGGTCGTGTGAGATAGATCTAGTTAGTTCAGTAATAATACGAGCAGCGTCATAACGAATGCCATCCAACTGTTTCAATAAATACTGTGCGCTCCGCACCATACAGGACTCGCGTATTCGAGTATTGGGCGTATATATGAAAAGTAGATTTTCTCCAAAGTTTTGTATGGAACCAAAACTGGTTCGATATGCCAACTGTTCATATCTCCTTTGTTTAATAATTATTTGAGACAACCTCGTAAAAGCTCTAAACTTACGGCTGAAACCCCCTCAATTTATGTTTAATTCTGTTAATATTTAATGTTAATGTTTATAAATTTATTTGATTTGAAATAAATACTGTTTAAACAGAACTGGTTCCATCTCAGGGAGAAGATTAGGACCAGTTTTGGTTCTAAAGAGAACCTATATTTTTTGCATTGTATGTCCCCCAATAACTGTATTATGCTACGTTAGTGAGTGGCAGTTGATAGACGGAATGCATGGCAATTTCAATCGTCGATGATGTACGCTGTACAGACAAACTGAATCTTTCACCTTAAAATCCACTATTATTTCGGCCCAGAAGTAGATATTTCAAACTGGAAGTTAATTGCTCTTGTATGGCACGTTGTTGGTAAAGGCTCACCAAGCTTCGCCAGCAACAGTGTCATTTAGCTACATTTCCTGTTATTGTGTCAAATACACAAATTGCTTATAGAACTAAAGTAAAAAAAGAGCAACGGCCATTACAACCTTTTGCCACAGTTGTGTCATATTTTTATGAAGGTGATTGAGACAGGAGCTGCTCATCTAGTAGATTTTGATTTTAAATATAGATGACCCACAAGTATTCCGAGAAGAAATACTGATCGATGATGCGCGGAGTGTTGCTTTGTATAAATCCGATATGGAAAAAAGTCTCAATATTCGCCATCAAATGCCTAATATTTTGACGCGCAAATATGCCAAGCCACTGGCATGTCCTCAAGGTATTTCATTTTTGGCACAGATATATACATTTAATTATGTAGTTCTTGACGTATTGCACTAGCGATACACACACATTCGCTCATGTTTTTTCTTATCTTTTTTTAATAATATTCTATTTCTTTTTTGAGAAAAAGGTTTTGGCGAACAGGCTAAGCCTATCCTAACGCCTTACCTATATCTGACAGTACTTTACCATTTTTTAGTGCTGGTGCAGCTGCGCAAAAGTGACAGTAACACAAAGTAATCTTACATATAAAGAAATCGCATTAATTAAATAATTAAGTGAATGTATTAATTAAAAATAAATAAGTAAATAAATACATATCCACAGTAATACTCTGTTGTATCATAATATAGTTCGAATCTCGAGCGATGATAGTGATGAAGGTCCCTTTTGTCGGGAGGATTCTAGAGTGAAGAAAAATACAAAATACAGGACTCCTAATATTTGGGGAGGGGGGGGGGGGGTGGTGTTGTCCAATGCTTGACTATTTAGTTTTGGGAGATGATTTCCATACCTCAAAACGTGAAGGGAGGAAGGCCTTGAAGAAGGGGCATGTAACGATAAAATAACGGCTAATGTTATAAATCGAATCTTGAAGTATTTTAATATATTCCTGCACCGTTTTAAACACATGCTCATTATGGGAGTGTGACTCATACGGATCCCCGTGGAGTATAGATTGAAGGTTAACGCCATCAGTACCCACACTCTCTAGCATGGATTGACGTTCAGCTGAATAAAGAGAACATGCGAGTAAGAAGTGTCCCGAGTCCTCGTACCGATACCCACAACGGCAGACAGGGTAATCACCAATGAATCTGTCAAATTTGTGTCCATTTAGATGTTTTTCTTATCCATCTTTTCATTAATTTCATGTTCACATAGTGCACCTGCTGTTTATAGAGTAGTATTTTAAACAGATATTCTTGAAGGTATGATATGTTTCTGATTGAACTGCTACTTATTAAATTCGGCAAACTGCATTTCAAGCATTTATAACCGAAAAGCCGATGGAGTGCACATACGTCCTCCGACATCCTCTGAACAAACATAAAGTCGATCGGAATTTCATCTTCGCTACAATCCTGGTTCGAGCATTCAACGCTGTTTTTCTTTGCATGGAAATAGCGGCTACAATCAGATGTCCTAAAGCTGGGATGTTTGTCCATATTTTACTTCATTTAAATTCCGTTTTCCTCATTTTTTATTTTGTTAAAACATTTTTTCTTGTCTAAACTGCCAACAATCTCTAATTAGGACGCATTACGCATTAATCTACCAAATTAACCCGAGTTGTTTTGTGCAGGAAGAAAACGCCCAATAACGTCACGTCCTTTTGCTTCTATATTTTTTAAGACTTTACAAATATACTACTCAAAGTTTGCTAAGCACCAAATATTTGACACATCATTGTGAAATTTTCTTACGCCATATTTGCGATATTTTTGGTGGATACGATTGAGGAATGTACTGAGATGTTCCCCAGTGTTTACATTAGCTCTCTTGACAAGCAGACTTTTCGTGACAGTCATGGAAAGCATTTACCCCTTGATTTTCATGATGTTTCGTGTACTGCCTACATGTACATGAGATGTGTAGGGTATTCAATCTTCATTCCAACACAAACCCTTGTGATTTAATGATTGAATATGGCAAATGCAAATGTAAGAAGACATTTGTCCGAAGCAGAAATCTGACAGGCTGTAGGGATGGTGGAGCAAGGGGCTACCAATCGTCATGGTGGTGAAGCCCTTGATGTGCAACATACGGTGATCACCAGAGCAAGATTTCAGCAGTATGGAACACCAGTAAGACGGCATGGTGGTGGCAGGGACAGGGCAAAATCTGTAGCTGAAGACCGATTTTTGATCATTCAGGCCCGTAGGAACCGCTTTGCCACAGCAACCTAGCTTCGTAGTGATCTTCAGAATGCATCCGGGGTAAATATTTCGACGCAGACTATCCGGGCAAGGTTGCACGAAGGTGGTCTCCGGTCGAGAAGACCATGTATTCGCATTCCGCTGTCTCAGAACCACCACCCGGCACGATATGAATGGGCCATGGACCACGTTGGATGGAACAGAGAAGATTGGCGACCTGTCCTTTTTACAGATGAGTCAGTCAAGGTACTGCCTATACCACACAGATAGGCGGTCTAGGGTATGGAGAAGACCAGGAGAGCGATTACATACAGCCAACATAGCTGAGCATGACCACTATGGTGGAGGATCAGTCATGGTCTGGGGCGGCATCAGCAGAGATGGACGTACAGATCTCTGTGTCCTTGAACGTGGTACATTGACTGCACAGCGGTATATTGATGAGATCCTTGATGTTGACGTCAGATTGTATGCAGGTGCCGTGGGTGATAGAATCATTTTGATGAACGATAATGCCCGTCCTCATGTTGCCCATGCTGTCGGGGAGTACCGACAGAAGGAGGGGATTTGAGCGTATGGACTGGCCAGCAAGATCCCCTGACCTCAATCCAATCGAACATGTCTGAAATGAGTTGCAGCTTGCAATTTCAGCCCGTCCAGTCCAGCCAAGAAGTGTCCTGGAGCTTGATGCCATGCTGGTCCAAGAATGGAACAACATCCCACAAAGGACCACCAAGATCCTTATTGGGGGCATGAGAAGGTGTTGTCAAGCTGTAATTAACAGTAATGGGTCTCATACTCGATATTGAAGCCATACCAGTTCGTTCCGTCAACTTTTTGGCAAATTGAAAAATTTCTTCTTTTACCAATAATATCCATTTTCCATGATTATCGTATTCAAAAGCTAAAAATAATGTTAAACACAAATAAAATCTTAATTTCTGTACTTAAATCATTAAAAATATAATTAAATAAAAAAAATATACACTTTTCATTACAATATTTCAACTAAAATGTAAAACAGGTTAATGAATATACTTGGTGTTTAGCAAACTTTAAGTAGTATATATGCCATGGATTTTGATGAGAGCTGGGGAGTATGCATCAGAGGTGAAAAATGAAAAACGAGTTAGTTTGGAGGAAGTACTGATATGACCATCTGGAAAAGGCACAAGGCGTAAACAGTTGTGCTAGGTGAAAACAATTTTAGAAAAAAAAACAAACTACGCGTCCAAGAATATGGCAACTGTCACTCGAAATTCATTATTGACCTCAAATCGGATTATCTAGGAGTATTTTCCATTGCATTGTTGATATGCTCGTTGGGGCGATGGGGTCATGGGGTGCACACGGAGTATGTGGCCCACCATCTCTTTCAACACACATGCTACACGATTGCATAATAAGTTAAAAAACTGAAATCCTACAAATGTGTCAAAATATAGCCATTTCATTATCTGCAAAGGTAAACAAATCCAGCTGCAGTTGGCCAAAGAATTCCAACTTCGGTCAGTTCGGTCTGATTCTTCAACTATCTTCCAATCCGAAGGCTAGCCGTCCGGGTGGAAGATGCTCGAAGAAGAAAAAACAAAAACAAACTATCACAAGACTGTGACAGGCTCATCAACAGAGAGAGACTGGCGCGTATTCGAGTATTTGCTGATATGGGCAGGTTTTTTAAATTGTGCATATTTACTGCCCATTACCTTTTTCTCCAGAAGAAAACTTTAATCAATGGAATTTATAAGCCCTCAACCATACATCATGGCTTAAATGGTACATGTCGCAGTTCACGCCTTCATCTCTTCCGGTGGCTTAAAGGTCCGCTTAACGTGAATATTGGCAAAACGTGCATGTCATAATTTCCGACTTTCGGGAGAAAAGTCATCCCGCCATCACACATTTCACAGAGTTTTGATTGTGTGGTGTATCTGGCCCGCAAATGCTAAATCCTCAGAAAATGTATAAGGTTAGTTGCTATGGTGGGTTCAAAACCTTTGTCCCTAGCAGAGGGATTGTCCCTATTGCTACCGAAAGAGTAACCCATAGAATACACTAGATTTGTTTTAGACGAATAAGCATGTGTAATTGGTAGCCGATAACACTTAACATGAAGTATGGCTAAAGCGTAGCGTCTACTCGGAGAAGTTGATCTTCCAATATTTCCTAAAATTAGCCGCCAAGCATGTGAGAATAGTTCCAGCGAATCCCTACTGTTGCCATGGCTATGGGTTTTGGGGTTAAACAAATGCTCCCCGTCAGTTCTGTTCAAGGTGACGGGGAGGGGAAAACATGTACATTTTGATTCATCTGAAATCACATTGTTTTGAGAAAGTGGTAACATGAGGGATCATTCCAGTAACGGGAGTGACAATTATTTCAGATGGTCTAAATTTGTTATTTTGCTGGCAAATTCAGATTCCCAAACTACAAGAAGCACCCGCATTCGATGGTATTCTTCAAATGCTTGATTTCCGATCATCTAGAAGGTATAATGCTAACCTGTATGTAACAATTATTCAATTATATTGCTTGTAACAGGGGTGGCCTATCATTTTATTTTTGGTAAAAATATGAAACTCATCCAGCGTTCTGTCCATCAAAAATGTATCTACATGAACTCCTTGTCTTCTGGACTATTGTGAATATAAATTATACATTGTGTCCTGGAGAATGCGTTTTGACTGAGAGAGAAGCTCTGCCTAAACCAGCATGTCCCAACTGTTACCGTCCCGTGTTTCTGTCCTGTCATGCATAATTTCATTTGAATTCTCCCCACTTTGATGTCATTCGGAGATAATCAATACGCCATTCAACATACTTGTATTATTGTTAATATGAAGTATGAATATTCCCACTCTGAGAACAACATATCACCAAATCAGGAGCATTGCATGATTCGTTGAAGTAACCAGCCCAATTCACTACTTCTGTGTCATAATTGGACAAGTTTTCACTCGGTGGAATGGCAGGGGTGAATTTGTTCTGCAAACGTCAGTTTAGACAAAAAAAAACGCAAAATCACACATGCAGACAAGGAAATAGTGCGGTAACACACAACATGGGAACGCCAACATTCTTATTGATTTGATGGGTTCTATGATATTAAGGAGGCGTTTTAGTTTTTGCTGTTCTTCCGCATACACTCGATCGAAATAATCGCGCAAATGGCCCTCTTATCCAAATATCCAATTTTAAAAAGTCCTTACGCGATTATAATATATGTCATTTCACGAAATGATGTAGTCAGCTGTGCCAAAGGTGCAGAATATTTTTTGATGCTTTCTTCTAGCCATGAAGGCTGAAGGATTGTATAGATCTCATTTAAATGTATATTTGTATGTATTTTGTTTAAATTAATATTATTACACATCCATTCAACTTTAAATTCTTGTATTTAACGGAATAGCCGCTATGACATAAATCATGATAAATGATTCTGTATTCAATTGGTGATGTACAGGCCGGAACTTTTTTTCCCAGCACCGTTCACACTAGTTCCTTTCCCATCGAGTCGTGTTTCGCTTCGAAAAGTTTCCAGATTTCGTTATACAATTATCGACACTCTGTCGCATAGTGTGAAAATGAAAACGTCCAAAGCAAAATAAAGTCGGTTCACAAACAATTAGTTAACCAAAAATGAGATAGTATTTTTTTTAAAAAAAAAACGATCATTTCCAACCAGAACATTACCCCAGTCCCCTGGCCGTCTCGTTTTGTGGATCCGTTATATCTGAATTGGTCAACTTTATTTCGGTAAATCTTCGTACATCTTGACATGCTTCGAACTCCTTTTAAAAATGTTTCTCCCAGCTGTTTTGCAAATCTGCACAAATTTGTACTTATATTTTTACTAACAGTAATAGCCACTAGATGGTTAGGCGTGAATGGGCACCAACCGAAGATAAACAGCGATACGAATTTCAACAAACACTGGTTCCGAGAAAGTTGTTTGATTTTTTATCGATCCATTTGATAGTACAGCTTCAGTCAAAACAAACAGACTCTTCACCTTTGGGTTTAAACATCGAAATTAAAATTTGTTTATTTAAATGAATTATAATGCATGGGTTGTGCAATAAACACAGAACGCGATGTGTGTTTGAATACGCTCTCGCGAAATATGACTACGCCATTCCAACTCGTTATGTAAAACACCCACCGATTCAAACACACATCGCGTTCTGTCTATGTATCCTCCGAAATGGTAATATAGCAGTAACAATCCCAGCGAACTTGATCATGTTAATAACTGGGAGTTTTTTATAATCGCACCAGTCAGTAGTGTTCTATAGAGTTTGTTTGTCCCTGATCAGTTTCATGGTAAGCCAAGTTAGTGGCATGGATGGATGATCGACTGTCTATTGTAGAGAAACCTCGGTAATTGTGTTCTGACCTCACTTCACTTGAATTGGTATGATGCAAATTGTACAGTTATGATCACATACAAAACACATGTGGTAGTTCAGTTTATATGACTTTTCTCTGATGTGAGCTAAAATATTGCAAATTTGGCAACATTTCCCTTTGTGTGAATGCAATTGATGGATATTCTCGAGTCACACTGTTTACCATATCAAGTTTATTTCTATGACATCTCCACTAGGATTATATTTGAGCGTTCCTGGGATTCTGTAGTTTTCAGCACGGCGGTTCTTTGACTGAGCAAAAAGCTCTGTCTGCAAACATGATTGAAATGACCCACCATACCTTCGAGACAACATCTTTTCCCCAAATGAACATGGAAGCTTTTTGTTTACATCAGCTCCATTGGCATATTTTCAAAACTTTCAAATTTCTTTGCTTTGGGTACAATCTATCAAATTTCGAGTCTTCTGTACCATACAATATAGATCCGTTGGCATTAATTTTGTAGAGGTTGGACCTCACAACAACGAGAATATGTGCCTAGAAAAAATGATAGTTGAAAGTGAGTCTATTAAATATTTAAATTATTAACAAAAACCTCTCAGCTGTTGGCATGTGTTACTTACCGTATGAAATGCAAAGAAACTGAAAATGCATCATAAAATTCAATTAACAGCTCTTTTGCAAAGTGTGGTATTTGGTAATTATCCTCTTATTGTTTCTTTTTACATTCGTCTTAAGGATATATATCTTCAAATTAACCTTCAAATTTCAATACATATGTTCAAAAGTCTACCGATAATATCAAGTGTCAAGAGGTGTATTTTTGTGTCGGTAATTCTTAATGCAGAACATGCTTTTGAAACAAACAAAAAATCAAACAGTGGCATTTTTGTATGAAACACAGGATTGTCCATGCAAAAGACAACACACAACAATTTGGCAACACTAATTTGGTCTTCAAACCTTTGATTTCGGTGAACAAAATATCAAGGGTCAAACGCACAGAGCTTCCTATTTCACATCACAAATGACATCAGCGTCAAATATCATCCTTGTTTAATTTCAATTTGACAAAACAAACAGCAGCAACCATTGTTAAAAGGGCGTAGGTTGAGCGATGGAATACAATGAATTAGTGGGGTAGGCGTCTTTAGTCAGTGTTCTCTTGTTTATTTTTAAAGATCTGCTGGAAATGTAAACCAGCAGATTGAATATTAAAAATCGAGAATCTTGATTCCATTCTGTCAGTTACTTTATCTTACCTCTGTGCTCATTATCAATCCTTCTGTAGACTGTGCTCAAATTGTAAATCATGATGGAGTAATTTATAAAAGACTGGCTCTCTTTATTAATTTGAAGAATTTGACACCTGACAGTTTTAGAAAATGATGCCTTGCGTTTATCTCATCACATGACAGTATTTTTGCAACACTCGACAATGCACTGGTAATCTCTGGCAGAAGTGTGTGTGGGGAAGGATCATGGGACAAGTATAAACACACCCTTTGTCTTTAAATATTAAAACGGCAGAAAGAATGTTTCCAATATTTGAAGTAATAATCAAGAAGTATGAAACATGTTTGTCGAACAATGAACCAAATGTGTGTCGAATTATAGAATTTTCGAAATACTCATTTTGTGTGTACTTTCGAGAAGTACCCAGTTTGTGTCAACACCGCGATAATGACAAAACGATCGGACTACACTAAACGGACCCAAGTTATGTTATTGTTACATGATTATGTGACCTCTTTATGCTAACGGAAGTTCATCTTCAGAGACAGTCTTTGGTAAAGAAATGCATTAAAATTTTCTTTGCTTTTTGTCTTCATTGGTGATATCCGCTTCTGACAGATATTTGACAATTCACTCTGAGACATGAATGAACAAACATCGGGAGAGATATTTTGATTGCATTATCCCCACCTTTGCAACAAGTGCTGCATATCCATAGAACGCAATTGTTTGAATGATCCATCATAAGCTACTGTACTGGAATTGCAATAGCGGACTGAGTCGCGAAGTGGTCGAAAATCTATGTTCGCTTATCTGTCTACAATATTGCAGAATTTCACCTGCCGAAATAGATACAAGGAAACATTATTTAGATACAATTTTCGTTTGTTTGTTTATACTTTAGTGTTGCTTTTACAATATTTTGTTCATGAAATCTTTGTTCAATTTTGTGTATGTGTTGCGAAAAAAGCGTTTTTTGTAATCAGAGTACTGAAATCTGCATGTCGGTACAAAAATGTCACTTTATGTCATTTAGAAGCACTATCGTCTTCATAAAGTGATAGGTAGGATGACGGGCATAATTCCGGCAAACAGCTTTATTGATAGGATGAAAAGTTTTAAACAAGCAGCATAAATATATTGCGCCTGGTAGCAAGTGTAATAACTAACAAGAAATACAACTCTACCCTCTTTTCCTCCCTTTTCCGTGTGATAATTTACAATAGGACGCACAGAAATAAGCATTCGGATTCGGGGGAAGCACATAGAATTTATAATAGCTTAATTGCTATTGGAAAAGTGAAGAGGAACTATGTTGTATTCCGGGATAGATAAACGAAGGGTGGTAGATAGGTTCAACATGATCTGTTATCAAACATGATTTCTCTCGCTGCCGGTCGCCCCTATCACACAGATAACAACACACATGTTCTGAATTATATAATTACTGCCATGCTGGACAGATCTACCGAAAAGCACATGGCAATCGAGTAAGTATATAAAACAAGCTGTGATTTTAATCAATATAATGGAACAAATCGTAGAAATGATGTTCATTGTAAACCTATCTAATTGTTCTCCTACCGATAATCAAACGTAAATAGAATTTTAAAAACTCCAGCTGCACATTCTGTCAGATTGAGGAAAATTATTACAAAAACTACCATCATAAATAAAATATAGACCCATCGGGAGAAAATCGATCACAACAAAAAATCTAGACATGTCATAAATATTTTATTGCCATGAACTGTTTATTCTAATCACGGTCTTTCTTGCTTCAGTGCCTTGTCTTATCGTATGAGAGCTACTGAGTTCTGTTCTCTTCGATTTTTTCTGCTTCGTCAAGGTCAATTTCGTCGAGTTTAATCAATAAGATTTGAATGTTTTATAATTCATAAATGTGTTTTCATTTTCTGCAGTTTTTAACCCTTTCATCTTTGATATTACAAAATGTATCTTTTACGGAAATTTAACGACACGAACAAGCATAGTCATCGTTTGTTGTTTTTTTTTTTGCTAGCGTTTGTCGACACCTTCAACAGCTGTTTCTGTGTCATGTGGGGCATTTGTTTTTGTGGAGGCAGTTGGAGTGCGGGGAGAACCACCGATAAATGGGGAGTAACAGTCAAACTCTTATTAACCAGACAAAAGAGGGACAGTATCGTCTGAAGACGGGTGTACTTTTAGCATGACGTAGTCTATTCATTATCACGATGTGCCACTGTACGCCCACTTAGGAACTTGTGAGCTCACCACCGCGACGTCAAAGTCAAGCTCAAAGTAATTATAGGGACAATGACGTAATATTTGTAGCCCGAAGTCTTGTAGATTTGGGTATAGAACACGAATTGCGATAATCAACAACTTCATTTAATCTCCATTTTGTCCATCATTACGGCTATCACCGGCCGGCGCTTTTCACAATCTTGTTCGTTTGTTTTTCAATTTTTCTTCAAAACGAAGGGACATATGCTATGTTTTGGAGACAAACTATGAAAATTTCTTGAATTTTCTGTTGGTAATTCGTCCCCTGAGTTCCAATGTGTTCTATGTGCCAGTAGGCACATAGAACACATTGGAATTCAGGGGACGAATTGTCGTTTGCTAATAGTGTTAGGTTCATGTTTAAAACAAATTTCGATGTCTATGGGTGCTGTCCCTTAAAGTCTGCCGCAGTGCTGAAACAGTTTATACTTTATCTAAAAACGTCAAACACATCACTGATATGTGATATTTATTCATAATTTCACACATGTTGGTTTGTTTGTTTATTTCGAGTTTTATCGACAATTGTAACAGTCAGGGTAATATCATATCGCATGCCACAGAGAGCTGGTTGATCTTTTTGTGAAAATATGGTTTACCACCCACCAGTCGTATTAAATTTTTTATCCAATGTGGGAATCCAGTTGCAGAAGAAAAGAGAGGATCAGAGATGGAAAGAAACCACAGGGGGGTTCTAAAATAACTGGGCGAATTTTTCCGAATTGTTGGTTTAAAGCTTATGTTGGTGGAAACAAAAAAAATTTAATGTCTTTTATAATAACCCAAGAGTACAGTTTTTTCTCCTTGATATTAAAACATATAAAATGAATGCGGTTTAACTAAGAGGTTCATGCAGCTGGGAATGAAACTTTCTTGACTGGAGTATTACAGAGATACAAGAATCATAAGGGCTTTGCAGATGATTGTGCTTTTCATGGCTTATACTTTCCACGTACTCATCAATATACTGTATAGTTCGACAGGTGCGTTTATTATTGAAATGAAACAACTGAATTTAATATTATTTAAATATTGGATACAAGATCGTTGATCGTGTAGCTTTTATCAGTGAAACGATATTGCATTGTGCTTTTTCATTATTGGCCAGTAACTTTGAGATGAAAAACAAAACATAAGAATGGAATTTTCTATATTTTCACTTACATTCGATTGCCCACGCGGGAACGCGCTGTGTTCAAAGGCGTACTGCACAACGATAGCGCATTTGCCTTCAACCAGTGCTAATCCTGCTTGTGCGGTGTTAGTGCGTTGGGGGTCTGACAGATGCTTGTCGCTGATCGGTGGTAACACCCCGGTTTCCTCCACCCGTAAAACTATCAGACACGAGGTGAACCTGGCTGTCGTTTCGATCCTAGTATATGAATAAATTCTGTATTTTCGACAATGAGCTACAAAAACGCTATTAAAAATAGTACAACTTGATATACTCCCATACATATTTAGGATTTTAAAACGGATAAAATATCCGAAAACAATCTGGGTTGGAATGATTTTTATATATACTAGTAAAAAAAAGTAGGGTATATTTGATAAAAGTGAGATATACGAAGAAATATATTTATATTTTCATCACAAAGACAGTTGAGGCATTGCACTGTGACATCTAGTGAATGATTTCGGCGATAGTTGGGTGTCTGACAAGCACACATTCCACGCACTGGGTTGTAGAAGACATGGCCGGTCAATCAGAGAATTTACATTTACCACATTTAGTCCAAGACCTCAGTACCTTGTAAATCCTCCTCGTTCGCGAGACAAGCGCGGATACGACGTGGCTTACTCCTCACCAAACGTCCAATACCAGCTTGACTGATGTTATTCCATTCTTCCTGCGGTGCAGCGGCGAGTTCTTGGACATTGGTGGGGGGAGGGCTGTTGGCGCTGTCGTAGGCACCTGCCAAGCATATCTCAGACGTGCTCGATTGGTGAAAGGTCTGGACTTAGTGCTGGCCAAGGCAGTGTAGTGATGTTCTGCTCCTAGAGGACCTCTGTAACAAACACGGGCCCTGTGTGCTCTTGCATTGTCATCTTGGAAAATGAATCGACGGCCGTGACGTCGCGCAAATGGCACCACATGAGCTGCTAATATGTCACGGTAGTAACGCCCTGTGGCACGCCCTTGGATGACATGTAATGTTGTTCAGCTTGTCATGGTTATGCCTCCCCACACCATAACCGATCCCCCACCAAAACGATCGTGCTGCCTAACGGTTTGTCATGGTATCGTTCGTTCCGCCGCCGCCACACTCTATTTCGCCTGTCGTGGAAGTCGAGAGTGAACCTCGATTAATCGGAAAACATGACGTTGCGTCACCGACGATTGTCCCAGCATCGCGTGCTCCACACCAATTACGCCCTGCTGCGGTGAGACATTCAGTCAAACGTGGAATTATTCGAGGTCGTCGAGCGTACAAATTCCAGCTCTGTAAGCGATTTCGGACAGTCTGACCACTGACTCGCACATCTGTCGCCCGGTGCAGCTGCTGTCCAATTTCTGAGGCACTTTGATGGCGGTTACGTAATGATGTGGTTCGGATGAAACGATTCTGGTCAGCAGTTGACGCCCTTGGACGACCTGACCGACGTCTGTCATCAACATTGCCTGCCTGGCGGTAGCGGGACCACAACCTGACAATCACCGCTTGAGTAACGTTGAGAATTTCAGCCACTGCAGTCTGTCTGTTGTCAGCTTCCAACATGCCAACGGCACTTAAACGTTCGTCACCTGTCAGTCTTCGCATACCTCAAAAGTTATGTATCGACCAGAAACTATTGATGAACGAGTTTATACCAGAAAAGAACGATGAGGCCTCCGAAAAAGCCCGTCCAGTCAGTACAAATTAAAATTTCAAAACGTACCCCACAGACATTAACGCGGCGCTCGTGCGAAAAACCTGCACGAAGTTTTCGTGAGCCGGTGACATTCATGATCCACACTAAACTTGGTAACATATTGATGTGTCCAATCACACGTATATAATACCATTTTCCGAAAATGTCAACATCTGTTTGGATATCCCCTTCTTTTTTTTTAATAGTATATTTAATTTTTGCTCAACGTTTATTTTATAAGGAAATGTTCTTTATACCACGATTGCTTTGCCTATTCGACGTTACGCGGTACAATACAGAAATTGGAAAAATGTGCTAGATACATTGCGCATGGAATCAGGATTACGCGTAAAAGCTGATTCCAGTCCTCCGTACTCCTCCTTCGTTGTATTCTGTCATATTCATGCAGCTCTACATGATGAAATAGAAGTTTGTAACCCTCCCTCGGACAATGATACAATTGATTGCAGGACACTTAAGACCCGGATAAGTAATCAGTTTGTGTATTATCAGTGAGAATTAATCTTTTGCCGTCCAGCTCTTTCCAGTGACTGACCATGGCTCAAATAAAACTATGTATTTTTCTTTAGTCTTTTTTTGACACACAGTAGTACTGCCATTGCAAAATATATAAGGTCAAAGTTAAGAGATATCGAAATACACAATATGCCCAAACAAAGTTCACTTGAGCTGCTCATGACTCGACTCTACGCCTCTCAGTAGTAAGGATTTTAACAGGATGACACTTCTGAGGAAACAGCTAATCAGATGCAATTCAAATAAAAACAGGATGTTATTTTATTACACGTCTGTTCTATTTGTAGCAACACTAAACCATGTGAAAAATGGAAATGCGTTCCGAACATATGTGCTGAGAGGAAATCGATGACGGACTATTTTTAAATAGAAGCCAAATTTCACTGGAATTTTCTACAAATAATGTAACGCATTTACAATTTGAATCGCTGGGGATAGCTAAACATAGTAACACGGGTTCCCCTCGCATATTTGGTTGGCGATAAACTGTATTCCTTTTGTTGATAGTTCGTCCCTGAGTTCCAATGTGTTCTATGTGCCTCCTGGCATATAGAACACATTGAAACTCAAGGGACGAGTTGTCAAATGAATTACTGAGTGTCCTTCTAATAATTGCTTTTATATACGTGAAGGCGTGTAATAAACAGAGAATCACACACGCGTGTGAATGTGCTAAACAATATGTGTGTCGTTCTGTGTATGTTTTCCCGCGGCATATTATTAGTTACACTATTTGTTAGTGACCTAACAAGGTATATACGGTGTCAGTTAATTCCATATTGGATGAGAGTGAAGCTAGAGTCTAATATGGAATATATTAACTCACATCGTTTATGTCAGATAAGGTCACTGAGAAACACAGTCTAGCAAATATATCTTACCGACCTGTGTAAAAGATACTGAACTGGCAACTACGATGAATAGCGAATGGTTAAATTCTCGCTTTATTAACGTGAAGTGGTTTTGGCATGTCGACATTGTAGTCAGTGTTTAGTTCGGTCTAGTTTAGTTGAGGGAAAACTTGTCGGCTTATCTAAATTGTATATTGCAAAACAATATTGCATAATATACCGAAAGCCATTCTACTAACTAAGCACTGGAACAACCGAGTCATGAAAATGTCCAATCAGATCGTTTCATTTACCTTTGAGCCAATCTGCCAATAGAAGAATTTCTTCATGGGGCTAAGAGGCCATGAACAATTTTAACTAACCATATGCAAATAGCGTATTGATAGTTCGAACGCCTCAACTGTTATAAGAAAAGATTTGATAATGTGCTGATTTAAAATTTTGGCCGAAACTTTCTTTCAGATTTTCAAATGGTGGTTTGGTTGATTATTAACACTAATCTGGATACTTTAGTATAAAACTTGCCGATCGGACTTTGAACATCTAACCAACTTTTGTGAGACTAACATGGAACCTATCATTTTAAATATTATATTGTAAGGGGTCTAGTTTCAACGAAGCAAAAATAGGTTTACGGGCAAGCATCATAAATTTAACCTTCTCGTTGTGGAAATGATATGTATTTGGCTCAGAGATCGTTTATCCCACAAGTAGCTGACTACAATATGGGTGATAATCCTGCGATAAGTTTTTCCATTATTTCCAAACTTGGGTAAAACGATTACATAACGTAATTCTGTAAAGGATAACATTACACCCAGCGCATGGGAATTCGACTAGATAATAGACAAGAGGGAAGACCGAGACACTTATTTGTTGGAATATTCTGGACAGAGCGTTTATCGGACTAATGTGAAAATATGAAATAATTTCATTACATTGTGAGAATTAAAACTGAAATTGTGAACAGTTGATCGGTGAGTTATCACTTTCATTCAATATTTCATCGACGACAACAGCACGGATGTTTCAGTAGAAACTCGAGGTAAAAATGCGGTCGGTTCAGGTTGCATGTTGGTATTGAAATTATTACTGTATAGTATTTTGAAACAAAGCTCGTTATTATTCTGAATAATGTCCGGTCATTCTATACATTATGCACACTTATTGTTCCTGGTGGTCCTTATTCGGGATAAAAGCGGAGGTAAAACAAAAGAGTCGATGGTAATGGGCTTTAATCCATTACAGTGGAAAAACAATAAATTGTAAACTTTTTATCCCAACTGTTCACTGTTTTAATCCTGAGACAGTAAATCAACGACATGGGATAAATAAAACAAGGTTACGTTGACACACTGTATATTCCTTCCACATTAACCCTTTAAAATCGTTATGCATACATTTTGCGTAAAGAAAACTGTAGTATTCAATGACAATATGGCATGGGGCTGTAGGCTTAAATTATTGCCAAACCTCCCTATGGCTGCATAGATTTGCCTATTTTGCTGTAACCTATATTCGTTTGAGCAATATCATTCAGAATTCTCAGTGTTGAAACTGTAAGTAGTATCTTTCGTGCTCACTTGGCTCGTGGTTTTGAATTCTCCCATGGTGCATACCGTTCCAAAGAGTTCAAATCGTCCTTTCTCCCACTAACTCGCAGCAAAGCTATTTGAAACGTGCTAGTGCTGTGCTTAATTTTCCGGCAAAAACAAAACCAAATTTTGAAGTTTGAAAATTAATTTTAACATTTCCACTCGTGACATGTCCTACCTTGGGCATCATAAGGGAGAATGGAACTGTTTTGAAAACACTCGCGTTCATATGTTTGTTGTATCTAATCTTTAACATTGCGGTCTCTGCGTTTCATTTGACATATGCATATTATAAATTTAGCGCACAGAATACTCCACATTGCAGTCAAGCATGATGATACACAATATTTTCTTTGATAATGGTTATTTCAAGAAATGTAAGAAAGAAAGGTATAGAAAAACGGCACTAGAAATAATGGTATATGAAAAAAGGTTATGTGGGAGAAAATAGCACAGCATATATTGCACTTTTTAGGCAGGTGAGGAAATTGGCACATGAGGGTTGGAAAGTGGCACGTAGCGTTGTATTATAAATAACATTCATAACATTCAATAATAAATATATTCAGTTTTCAGTTATTTTTTAGTTTTCTTGTGCAAGAGTCTATTTTTGTGGCACATTGTAAATATACAAGGCTGAGTATTTATGTTTATGCATACAGAACACGCAGAATAATTTGGGATTCAGTCATCAAAGAGATGGAAACCTAAGCTAACTTTACTTGATTGTCTAGAAGGCACTTTGGTACCATATGTCCAATTTGCGACAACAACCAGGTTACCACCAGGTCACCCACTGCTAATAAAATACCATTCTATATAACTCCTACCCCACCCCAGCATACGTGTTACCAAAGTTTCCTTGTAGTTACGTTCGAACTTATAAATGTAATTTTAGAATGTGTTTGGATCACTTTAATATAGAAAACACAAACCGGCTGAAAACAAGCAATTTCATGGAGTTTGATCAGTGAAAGGACAAGGAAAAAACACGCAAGCTAAAGCATGACTGTACACACTTGCTATCGTCAATAAGTTAAGCTTACTGAAAATCCAAAAGAACATTTTCATGAAAAAAAAAATAATAAACGACATTTT
The DNA here is from genome assembly GCA_031216915.1 of Pictodentalium vernedei. Lineage (NCBI taxonomy): Eukaryota > Metazoa > Mollusca > Scaphopoda > Dentaliida > Dentaliidae > Pictodentalium > Pictodentalium vernedei. Next base: position 163,392,108 of record CM062290.1, on the reverse strand, counting down.
GCCCTACCATCATGTATCATTATTTCTCGCACAGTGTGTTATGCTCACCCGGGTATTTTTTTAATTCTACCATTTTTTCGTGTGTCATTTTTAGGAAACCGTTTTAAGATTCGGGAGATGTAAAATAAGACTTTTTTCGAATCGATTTAAAACGACACGCAAATGTGAGGTGAGGCAGAATAACACTGCTTTCATGAAGAGGTACACTTTGCCTTGTCAATTTCAAAAAATGTAGTCAGTATATTAGGCCTTTCTGATCCAAACTACTGAGCAATTTATTCGAAACTTTGCTGTAGTTCTGGAATGAAGCCAGTTGGAAAACTACATTAACTTCACAAAAGAAGCTATAAGTACATAGCACAAAAAACCTTGTTTATTTAACCCTATTCCTTCGGAGATTGTAATCATTTGAATGGTTTGTATGTATGTTGTAAAGTCAAGAAGCTATATTGAACTCATGGATAAGGCATGTGACCCAAACATGTATTTTTAAATTGTTACTTTAAATTGAACTTTAGCTAATTAATCATTTCCGACGCACTATTAAGTTGGTTTCAAAATTCCACTGATATTTCAAACAACTATATTAAAATAAGTCCACACAGTTACACAGAATGTCTCGATCATAAGGGACGCATCCCATAAACTGTAATGAAAAGTAATTCTAAAATGAGATAATAAACTTCATATTTGTTTTTTGTTTTTTTTTTTGTTTTTTTTTTTTTATTTTGGCTTAACGAATTGTGAGGAGACGAGAGATGAAAATCAATCAAATATCAGCATAAGATATTTACGATTTCTTCACTCACTAGAGATAAAACATCCGAAACTGTTTTCAACAATCAAAAAGTAAAGAATTCTAAGATACAGACAGATAAAGGGAAAGATAAATACTTTTCAGTCTGACTTTATACTAAACTTTTATTAAAAAAACATTAGTTTATTGTAGAACATTCTGAAAATATTATGTATAAATTTCATTGGAGAGCGAATTCTGCTGCGGGGATTCAAACTTCTGTTTTGTACAGGTAGCCAGCCTATAAACAAGAGTGTTTAGGTTGCTAGGTTTGGTGGTGTGCATCTAAGTGGCATTGTGAAACTAAGAATTTGTCTTTATGAAAAACAAATATCACAAGAAGAATATTATCCCATGATAAATGTTCTAGTCGATTTTCAAATTTTGCTTATTTGGAGTAGTACATACATGTTTACGTTCCTTGACACTTTTTGCACAGGTTTTAGTAGAAATGGAATTAATTGAAAAATATTTCCCAGGAAATCGAAATCTTTCCTTTTTGACCAAGTTTAGGGGATCACATCTCATCACATGTTTTATTCTAAATATACTAGCATCCAGTTACACTATGTTTACAATATTATTGTTGCATAGTGGTATGCTGCTCTGAAAAATGAGTGGTCGGTGGACAATGCTTTGCGGTCTGTAATTATTTAATCTCGAATGAGCTTAGAAGATGCATCGGGTTGGGATACATAGCGTGAACATATCGGATGTGGTCAAGTGCCAAAAATATGTGCATAAGCAGTTAACGCATTTTTTCCCTTTTCACTGTTATGGCATCTGTTGCACCCCAAACAGTAAAAATGTCAACAATTGACCATAAAAGCCCATATTGGAGAATTTCACCCACAATTGACTTGAGGATATGGGTGGGTGTTCGTTATTGAACGGAAAAAATGTCCTACAATTTTCTCGTAAAGTCGACTAAACTATATCCATTCACAACATAATTCATTCATATTCGAGTTTTTTTTATGGAAACATTCTTTAAAAGGAAGCACAGTATATATAATACTGTCTAATAAGTCATAATAGCTCGATAGGACTGAATTTCGAAATGAATAACTAGAAAATACTAATTTCTATTTCAACAAAAACATTAATAACAAACACAAAAAGGTCTTTTTGATAGCTATCCCGCCATGCATATCCCATAACAAAATCAAAAGCACAAGGTTTTCTAGTTTCCATTTACTCAACCAATATGTGGAACAAAACCACGGTGACGTTATAAGCAGTGGTAAATTAATTATGGACACAGCAGGCACTGTGCTCACATTTGCCTGCATATGCCATGATTTTCAGAAAGTAGACTGTTCGAAGTGCATATCACTACATATCAGGGATAAAATTAGGAAAAGCTTACTTAAATTTCATTTAAAATCAAAGGTTTCTGGGGAAGAGAATCATCGAGTTTCATTTGCAAGGTACACACCAAGAATCCCCCTGTGTATGCCTTAATTATTATGTGTACTATGGTAAATACATACTAGTTTTGCATGTGTACATTACGCGTTTCGACATGGTGTTCGAGTGCCGAAGTTTTGTATATAAAAATGTATGAGAAGTGGGTCCCAAAAATGTCATAAAAAAGTAAGCAGGAAAGGCTGGGTGGGTCAAAAAAAATCTGCAAAATAAAAATTTCCACCTTTGTTCATGCATTTTTGGCCGGCCTCTCCTGGAGGCAGTGGTATGTTTTAGCGAAGAATCATAGAATTTAGCATATTGCATATCCATTTCGCGACTCGATTAGTTTATCGATATTCAAGCCGATCGTGGGCTATGTGAATTAAAAGACAAAAAAACCACGGAATTTATTTTGTACAACTGACAATCATAAGGAGCCATGCAATCTTTCGGTGCAAAAACTTTCAATTGGGTGAGTGGAAATGTTTGCCTAAGAGTACACAAATAATGGACTGGAAGGATCTTTAAAGTGTGATTGGAATTTTGAAGTGCGGATGCATTGGCTAACCTCGTGATAGAGATGCAGTATGAGTCTTAACTTCGTTCCCAGCTCTGTAATTTTGATTGAAGGTACTGTTGGGACTATTCATTTATCCAATATAACTACAACTGAATTCTTGACGCTCTTACAGTACCATAAAGAACGGCTTGATGAGTTATATATAAATGGTGACATAAAATACACAACCACTTGAAGGAGTAAGTAATATACGATATTATACAGACGAAAATAAATATTTTTGCGAGTTTAATTTCTTTCTATTTATTAACGTTCTATCTATTTATTAACTTACCTTCTAAGTAAGGAAAACCAATATTCCATAACAACCAACTAGCAACACTATCTTATTGTTGTAAACAAGTTCTGTGATTAGCTTTCATTGGAACAGATAACACCAGACTATGCATTTAAATAGGCAGCCACGACAAATGAAATGAGAATCTAATTGGCCTGATCGGTAAAATGTCATTCAACCAAAGCATGAGGCACATGCGACATACGAAACTCATCACGCGGTTCTTTCTCGATAACAGCACAATAACCACGCAGACGCAGAGACATACCAGCGTTTCCTTTTGTAGTTTTCACTGCTATCATTTGCGTGTTTATCAAGCAACGAGGTATACAGCGAATAACCTGATTTTCTGATAAATTATTTGATTATTTCTACGAAAAAGATACTATCTTCAATCAATACTTCTACAATCGCAGTTTATACTACTAATAAGCATAATTTGGCTTTCTTTTCTGACATCAATAAAATTTCTTGGAAAATATAAAGGAAAGTATTTCTCTCAACACCAGTACATGATTTAATTGATTGCTTTTCATGAACTTTTTGGAGAGAATCGACTTTATTGTTTCAATCGTGGCGTCTTTATCACTCACTGCGATGTCTATATCACAAACCATTAACCCTATAAATCCGACATGCATACATATTTAAGTGAAACAGACGTTAGCAGTCCCTGAGTAGACACCACAACAAACACCTAAATGGACTGTACGATCAGTGGTAATTTAATTCCACATCCCTGCATGATCAAATTATTACTGAACTTCTCCACAAATGCAAGATAAACGCGCCTATTTCGCTGCATACAGTAGTATGTAAGGCTACACAATTCAGGGCATTTGGGTTGGAATTGTTTTATCAAGTCCGATTCGTGCACAATTGTTTTCAGCACTTTTTCAGAATATTTCTTCGTTTAGGCTGTTTAAACAATGACATTTGGCAAGTTGTTGGAAAAGGATTCATCGGACACCGCGGAGCCAGGGGTTCTGGTGGGAATCTGCACCGCACCTTTTATTGAAAATGTTACTGTTTTTGTAAGGAATACAATCAACGTGATAATGAACTTTGACAACAAAGGCACTATTCGAAAGCAATATGTGGAAGCAAAGCAAAAATTCCTGTTATAATCTCCAATGATTCATAAACTCTGACGTACTTTGGTTTAAAGCTATCCTTGTCTCGATTCCCACTTCGCATTGCTTCGTGTCACTTGAATTGATGTGTGAGTGGAATGTTTAAAACCAGAGGCGTTTCACGGTAGTACAAGAAAGAAATAAAAGATAATCACCAAGTAAATTCTAAAAGACGATCTTCTTCCTCAATTTTCAAGTCCACACTGTTCTGAAGCTGCGAGATGAATTATCACTCGAAACGGTGGTAAGTCAATATAATGAACGATGTTGCAAAAGGGTCGTGTAGCATTAAACACCACAGCTTTAGGAAGCATAAATAATTTTTTTTGTCGGAATGTTGGAAATAGACATAAAAGAGAACAGTTTGGTCTTGATCGCTAACTTCTCTCTGTGGTAAGAAACTCAAGAGTTCTTCATCGTACTACGTCATTCTACGACGTGACTCGTGGAATTACATTGTACGATATTTGTAACTCGAGAATTACGAAACTACTCGAGGAGGCAATGTAGAACTGTCGTGAATATGTATTTATAGGAATCTCCCTGTTTGTCCGCCTATTTCATATACAGGCGACTATCTTTATGTTCAGAAACTTGTCATCTCATCACCGACAGTACACAAAAACTTCGATCAAACGTTGTACACATCAACACTATGATCGGTATTTGTGCACAAAACACAGTGCTAGGATAGCAGACACGGACAGAGAATTTTTACCGGCTCGTGACTGAGCAGCCATCCAGTCACAATACTAGGTCTATTTCCCTTCACATGATACTTTATTAAGTCTAAACCCTTGTGGAAACATAGAATCTCAGATGCTATTTACGTTTATTTTTCTTGATACTGCCCTGATTTCGCATTATTTACACAGGAACCCTCGACCAGCTATTGTTAATGTGTCGCAATCACATCGCGACCCGATAGAGAAAGAGATGCTTTTGCTATCACCCCACTGTAACCAGATCGCAATTTGAAATTTATGTCAACAGCCAGTCTAAACCATTGTTATCTCATCTCTACTTACACTAACCTGTAGATTTCAACTTTTCTTTGTATTCGCTAATATTTTGATGGGTACACGTGCATTAAGTAATGATGCCATGGTCCGACAATTCATTCAAGCGTTTTGGTCCGTGAATGTTTGTTTAAAATTGTTGTCATCGCATCTCCTCCTACGGCTTTTAGTGAGTATAGATGAAACATATCTACAGTATGATGTGTAGCTGTGGATGAAATATCCACTGGCTCCTACAATTTTCCCGAGAGTTATGGCCCTTCATACTTTGTGTAAAACCTTGCTATAGGATCTCATCCTGCAGCTCTCGATGGATGTCTTCCATTCGTTAAATATTGACTTTAACCACACTTCTAATACAGTAACGACATTGCCACTCAACGTAAATGACGTAGCCAAACTGCATACGAAAAATCTCTTTAAAAGTTATGGCCCGTTATACTTGGTCCAAGTCTTTTTCACTCTATTTTATCTAGCTTTATGAACTTAGAATGCATTTCCCTTGACGTTTTCATTCCGATTTTGTTGGCGCAAAGGTACTGTCGAACCTCGCTGACCAAATAAAATTTGTGCAGTTAAATAAGTTAGGGATCTGGCACACAATTTTTATGTGCAGGAGCACAATGGGTAACTGCTTAGAGCATCAGATTTGAAACACCGACGGATCGATCCTCACCAGCGGTAACTGTGTCGTGTCGTGTCCTTGGGCAAGGCACTTAATCTCTACTGTCCACGTAGAGGTAAGGTGGCGCTGTGTAACAATACATACTGCACGCCGGTGGTACACTTGCCTTCAACTGTTGTTAATTCTGCTTGTGCAGAGTTTAGTACGAAGGGGGTCTGACAGTTGCTCGTCGCTGCTCTGTGGTTTTCTCCGGGTACTCCGACTTCCGCCATCCGTAAACCTGTCCGACGTGTTGTGATCCTGGCTGCTGAAAGTGTCGTTAAGTCCTAATAAACAAAAAATGTAGAAGCGCGCCGAACAACAAGCTGTGATGAAAGTATGACTTCACTTTTGAGTGACGCGTGTTCTACGGAAAAACAAGCGATAAATGCACTAATCCACAAACCAGAATGCTAATTCTTCCCCTGTTTGATTTCCGTCGTCCTTTTTCAAAAAAAGGAAACTGTCAAGTAGTTAAGTGATACTTGGTGATCCGCGGCAGCAATTAAAAGAGAATCTTTTCAATGTACTGTTTTAAGAACTCTGCATTCCTATCACCTTTCCGTGGTATTCAGCACAATTGTATTCTTTTATTCTTACAAAACCCAGCATGTATCTCAAGACCAGTTAATTAAGGCACCAACTCATAATTTCATTAGATTAATGATTTTATTATGATTTGTGTACATATGACCACCACGTAATATTCATACAGTGCTCTTATCACAGTAGTGGGCTTTTTCTCGATTAGACCGGAATCTGGTCGAGACACTTACACCAGGTGGGTCGAGATTTCATAAATAAAACACCGAGAAGACCAAGCAAAGATAAACAAACAAAAATAGCATCTATGTTTTCACATTTCTTTTTCGATAAGTGAAATTGTATTCTGTGAATAATATCGGACAGACAGTTTGGATCGGGTTGTGACTCAGTCACGATCCGCCCGAAATTCTCTATCCGCTTTTGTAATGCCAGTTCTCTACGTTTTGCATTCAGAACAAATGTGCGCTAATGGAACCGTAATGGTTTCCTTGGTTTTCATTTTATATGCGCACCATGTGTTTCGGTATTGTGCTATTGTGGTACAATATTGTGGCAGATCGTGGCATCATCTTAGTCTATAATAGTATAAACACGAGAGCCCATATGCTTCATTATCAGACATTTTCCGTATAGATCTAATCTTCTCAGGTTTGATGAACACTATATTGATTGCATTAATAAATCACTGGATAAAATGTTCGTTCCTTTTCAAACACGAGATATTTGTTCTCGGTAGAAGCAAAGATGGACGTCTGTGAAAAGATTAACGTAATGAGTTTGTTTGCAAGCCGGAGTAATCGCTTTCCTCGTGGGATGGCAATGAACTTTTGATACAATATGAAGATAAATGATAATAGATACTTCTTTCCTAATTCTACTGGTTGTGTTCGTTCTTGTTTAACCCTTTACCCACCGTAACGGCCAAAACCGGCCAGCGCTATTCTCAAAAATGCGAATTAATTTTCATTACTTTTTTCATTTTTTGTCTCAAAAACATAGGTTATGATCCCTCTTTGGAAACGGCATTCATAATATTTTTTGCAAGTGTCGTCTTCTTTTCATGTTAGGTAAAGGGTTACCCTTACAACAATTGGTACAAAATGTCGTGAGTTCGCATCTAGCCAGACTAACTTGCGTAGTATCCCTGAAAAAGATACTTTACCCAGCTTTCGGGAGTTGGGGCATATTTGGGCCTTGTAATAAGGTACACGGCACGTTGATGGGACACATGCTTTAGCCAACTGAAATGGATATTGAACATCGCTTGTGATCTGATATAAACTGGAAAATTGCCACTTATTACTACTTAGTGGCTCTCTCTCTGGCTGTTGAGGTGCCTTTGAACCCAAAAGGGTAATTAATTAAATTAATTAATTAGATATTTTGTAAATGATTTTCCTAAAAGCCTGGTAATGATTTCAAGAGAAAATCTGTTAATATTAATAATTCTAATTTACAGCCAAGTGTTTTTCCTTAGATAGGCGCTCGTGTGTTCTTTCAAGAGGAACGTAGAACCATGGGCTGAATGTACTATTGCTGTTTATTTTTTTCAGACAGTAGAAAGGGGAAAAACAGTCGGATGCCTTCCGTAGTGTATGAGTAGTTACATTACGTGGAGAGTGTGTTATCACTAAATCACCCGCAGAGTGGAGATTCCACCCAAACAATAATTGTAAATTTGTTGCAAAGCATAACCAGCACAAGCAAAGTTTCAGCCAATGAACCTCCGGGTTAAACCCGGAGGTTCACTGGCTGAAACATTGCTTGTGTTTTTTGTTGATATGTACAAAATTTGAAAGTTAAAGCTTGGGTGATAACTCCACTCTGCGGGTGATTTAGTTACAATCCACTCTCCACTGTACCTCTCACCGAGTATTATAGGTAATTTTATATCTCTTTCGCGTAATAAATTTTATCAGATGGGAAAAATAAAATAAAACAATGGTTCGTTCACAATTTGTTAGCTTACAATTTGACCAATCGATACTGGGGCAAAAGAACATTATATCACTTTAAAATATTGTACTCCATAGTAGATCTAGAGAAGACTTAATTTGTCGGTTATAAATGCTCCAGATTTATTATCTTAGTAAAATTGCGCGCTGCTTGCTCCATAGTTGGAAACGGTATTCATAATGTCTGTAAACTTCTTGTCGATACTTTTTCGGTATTTAATGATGACTTTGTTAACTGTGCTTGCTTGAGGATTTTTATAGCGTTTTACAATAATTTTCTCTGGAAATTTGACTCGGAGACGTACAATTTAATTACCATTGATCGGATTTAAACTGAATCCATGTATTCCGAAGACACGAACTGAAACTCTGTGTTGAATGACATTTAAACAGGCCAGCCATGGCATATCAATTCTCATGTTGTTGGATAATGAGTATCAAGACCTTATTTCAGTGCCAGTGAACTTAAACCTAGAAGCCTGTTGGGCTTTATATGTAGAAAATATTTTTGTTCTTTGATTTTATTCGACAATTGTTCTTTGTTCTTGTAGGACTATCAGAATGCAGTAATTCAACATAGGAAACTAGATTTGTTTATATACAGTGCTACATATATGTTTTAATATCAGAATTTCGACACTTTATTGTTCTGTAATTTCGTTTGAGAAACATTCCGACTTTCTTAGCTCATAATAGTAACCGGCATGATATAGTCTTAGCCGCTGAAAGTATAGTAACATTAAAATATTCATAAACAACAACATTAACAACCTGACCTCGTGTTTTGGCCAGTTTGCTCCATACATTTAACAGATTGTAATACTATACACTTGATGTATAATGCAAACACTGGGTTTTTTTAGATCAGAGCGATGGGGTTCCGTTTCGGTTTGGTGAACAAAAAGGTTTTTGATTTTCATTTCTGTTTCTATCAAGTAGAAACATAACTGTAGAACAATGTCTAAATAATTACAAATTGTCCATCGTGATCAGTGAAATATTTAAAATGATAAATGAAAATATCTTTCGTTTTTCTCACCCTTGTGAAGCAAGAGTTCTGACACCCGTACACTGAACATAAGGAAGGATATTTTCAAGAATGAGTTTCAGGAACTAGCGTTATAAGAAAGAAACATAGGAAACTGGACATGTCTTAGTATTATTCTACGATTTAATTCCACCGAAGTAGAGCATTCTAAATATTTAGAGGATACGAAATGAGTGTTTTTGGTATACGCCATTTACGAAACGAGTCTTAGAATTTTCATTTTCGGAACATCCGGCGAGGTAAAATGTAAAATTCGGACGAGTTTCATAACAATCCCGATTATAGAAAAAAAAGAAACATTCTTTATTTCGCTTATGATAAGGCAACCCTTTCATAAAAAAATGTTTCTATTTGTACTGTCAGTGAAGATTTATAAAAAAAAGAATTACAACTTCAAGGTTATCTCCAAAGAGACACATCACAATAACCTGATTGTTTTATGTGTACACTCCACACAAAGTAGTATCAAATTTCTATCTAACTACTCATTTTTATCGCACAGTCTCCATATTGTTTATTATGAAGTTCTCATTTAGTGACGTCAGCGACAAACAATCACAGAGTCGTGTTTCGAAAGAGGTCAGTCAAGTCTATGGAAGGTGTTATAAAATAGTATTAAAATAAGTCAAATACGGAATGTCAATATAACACAGAAAACGGTAACGTCGAATAAGCCTTTTTCGAAACTGCCATTTTGGCTTTTTATCTATGTAAGGTCACAGGTCGCGAGGTGTAAACATTTCAAGAAAACACGTTGTAAGCAATGGGAGAAAAGAGCAGGTACGAATTCAAAAAACATTTAGCCAAGGTTATCATTTGGTTAAGACAGCGGCAATATTGTATGAGAACTTTCATTATTTCGAATTGAGTTCCTATTCGACTTAAATGGTGTTTGAATGCACGCTGTGTCATGGCTCTGTGGCCGTCGGCACTGTTTCGACATCTTTCGGGGATTCCCCAAGCCGAGAAACTGCGTGCAATGAGTGTTCCCTTGTCATTCAAAACAAGTCCTCGCCTCCGTAAAAAAGTCTTTAAACGTGCGACATCTCATCGTTTAAAGTCGTCTAAGGTTGCCCCTTCAGTTAACTGGAATGATGACATCGGTTCTACGAATTAAAACTTGATATTTCACAAAACTAGTTGTCTTGGCTGACACAGAACTCAGCGTGACGAACGTGGACATCGCTTTGTTTACACCCCGCGACCTGTGACCTTGCATAGATTAAAAGCCAAGATGGCAGTTTCGAAAAAGGCTTATTATAAATGTGTTTATTTATTACATATGTTTTTCTTCGCCAGAATTGTCCATTGTCAAGCTCGGCAGACTTTAAACTTGGCTGATGTGACACCGATCTCAGTTGATATGAACCAAGTTAGAGTTATTCCCCTTGAGGCATTACTAGGAGCAATAATTTGTTTACATCGAAATCGTTCGCCGCTATTCGCTGAACGCAGTTAGGAAAATTGGAGGTACCCTGCATAATGGAATAGTTTGAAGCTGAGTTTTGTACGTCGACGAATTATTGATGGCAATAAGAAAGGAGTAGGTGGATGAAGAGAATAAATAAAAGAGTTGTACAGAGAGTTCAACGCAAACTAAGATTCAGAGTATGAGATTCGTCGAAATGGGAGGAGAGATAGTTCAACTACCCGAACGTCTCGGCTTCCCCACTGTGGAAGCCGATACGTTCGGATAGCTGAAGTAGGAGAAGACGAAACTTCGGACGTTGTGAAAAGAATGAAAAACAATAACACTGTCATAAAACTGTAACAGGTCTGAGAATATTTTGTAATTATTTGTTGTTTAATAAACAAACAGGTTGTTACTTGTTTAGTTTCGTATCGGTCGAGATATCAGCCCTTAGTAACTTAACATCAGCCTTCGATCATTGGCCTCGGGCTGATATGAAGTTACCTCGAGCTGATATCTCTGCCGATATGAAACTGACCAAGTAATAATCTCGAAAAACTTTATACAATAACACATTGCATTTCTACATTTTTCGGTCATCGAAGTGTGTTAACCCGTTTCCTAACGTAATGACCAACCACCACTTTTCACAAACATCGCCATTAAAATTTAGTAGTTTTTTTCAATTTTAACCTCAAAGATATAGCGAGGGGCGTCGCTAGGTGGGAGAGTCCATCTTCCTGATTTTTTATGAGACCCCAGATAATAGTGTTCGGATTCCCACATAGAATTCCTTTGTTTTCTCCGAGTCCCCGAAAGAAAACAAAGGGTTAGGATTTGCCTATCCCATTTTGTAGGGACTTGTTTGTCACAGAGAATTAAAAGAAAAACAAAAAGTTCCAACAAAAGTGGTTGAACAAGAAACGGGAGGATTATGGGTTCTGACACCCTCCCATAATTTTTCAAGTTGTGGCATTTTAATCTGGATGGGAGTCGTTGATATCGTTTTGCTCTTGTTTGTAATAATGCAATTTCTGCGAGACTCGGTTTGCTACTTGAACTTCAGTCACACACACAGTCTGTCATACAAAAAGAGGATATGTAGGCTAGTGTGGACCAAGCATAACCAATTTGGAATAATGGTACCCCTACATGTTAATTAAATAAAATGTTGCGTGCCGACTACTACATATATATGTTTTATATATCCAAAACTATATTTCAAAGAATTGTCGAGGGTTTTTTTTAACAGTAATCTCGATCCACTACATCTTCAGCGAAGGCATTTCTGATGATGTAGTTGGAATATTTAACCAGTTACCCAACGCAGACGATATCAAAATTTATTATTTTAAATATCATTTTTTCAAATTTTTCAAAAAATGTCAACAAAACCATATCACGTGACCCCTCGTTGGAATGAGGTCGACGAGCTCGTTCCAACGAGGGGTCACATGGTATGGTTTTGTTGAAATTTTTTAAAAAATGATGTTGGTGTTTAAGGTCACACTCTTATGCACAATGGCTAATTATGACCGTGACAGTTGTACGGGTGGAGAAAACCGGATTACCCGGAGAGAACCACCGAGCAACGACGAGCAGCTGCCAGCTCCCCAACATCGTGTAACTCCGCACTGCATCACAGCCAGGGTTAGATTGGTTGAAGGCATGTGCACTATCTGCGTGCCGTACGCTTTAGTACATGGCGTCATCGTGTGGACAATCGGGGTTAAGTGCCTTGCCCAAAGACACAACGCGGAGTCCGAATCTATCGCTCAGACGGTCACCCATCCGAGGATTAACCGGGCTCGACGTTGCTCAACTTCGGTGATCTGACGAGAACCGGGTACCGTAACGCCACCGCGCCCCCACACCTCCACCAATCGGCCATCTTCGTGACGACGCTGGATAAAGGTTATGACTCCATATTGGAACGAGCTCGAAAAACTTGTTCCAATTGAGAAGTTCTAATCTTTGTGTGGCAAAAAATAATATTCTTAGTAATGCAAAATGTCGCCCTCTTATTCTTGAAGGTGAAGGGTTAAAACTTTACCCAATGAAACAATGGTAGCCGTCCGCGTAATTTACAAAATGAGGAGTTGAAACAAAATAACTTTTAAAATTTTTTCTGTAAACCATCTCATTTACTCCTACTTGAAACGAGCTCACATGACTCCTTCAAATGACGGGGTCACATGATACAGTTTTGTAGAAATGTTTTAAAAAAAATTTTTTAAAATATAAAACTAAGTGATTGTGATATCGTGTGTGTTGGGTAAAGGATTAATCCTGGAAGTTGTACAAAGAGAAACCGAAAATTACGGGTATATTTGCAGTGTTTAGTCTTGATTTAACTTTTTTAAACCGCAAATAGTCAAGAAGCTTGAGAGCTAACATGCAAGGTAGCAGGTAACGTGGTGCTATCCAATTACCTATAAGCTCAGGAGAAACATTATGATCCAATAGTCAAATATGCTTCTGATCTGCAGACGTTCTCACTGAACTGGTAGGTAGGGGTTGAGTGTCTACACATAAGGTCGCCAAGTACAGTGCTACCTTTTATATATCGCATGCTGCAACAGTGGAAACACTAAGTGGTATAATCTTGACGCCATAGACTTCAGTGGTTTCAGATTTAGGAACCTTTTGTATCAAACTAGCAAGCTGTTTTCTTTGATGTAAATCTAATCTCTTCAGGTCTGATGAACATGATGCTGGTTAACAAATAGATCACTGGATGGAACGTTCCTCTTTTGCAAAAAGAGGCAAGTGTGATTGGTGGATATAAATATGACCGTCTATTGTAGGATTGTCGTAATGAGTTTACCAATAAGATAAAAAATTCCTATTCCCTTGAGAGAACAATAGACACCTGACTCATTTGGTGCTAATATTACTGATCTTCGTAGCTAGTAGTCATACCCTGATGGGTGGGGTGCGGATCGTTCTCAAGAGGGTAAACTTTCCATAAAAGGGATGAAAACAATTTGGTACTCAAATTGGCCTATTATTTCGGTTTACGACACTGGTAAAAGCTTAGCACTCAATCTAATACAAATTACACACTGAAGCAATACGACTTTTAAATGTCTTGCAAACATTCGACGATACGAAAAAGTATGCATCTTAAGAACCCGACTTTTCTGAATGTGATTAATGAGTGACGTAGGAATCGGGGGCGTACGGGGGGGGGGGGGGGGACCCTGTCGCCTCTCAATTTTTTTTCTAGAAGTGGATGGAAGGAATATATAAACAGAGGATCCGTAATGAGTTGCGATTCTAAACGGAATTTATGAACCGAGTTTATTAAATTCCATTCGGGCCGAGCTTTAGCGAAAAAAAAAATAAATGAGAAATATAATACAATACTTGCGTGTATTTTTCTGTACAGTAGCGTACTTTGGTGTAGCCGTTGTTAACGTTATTACTACGTTTAGTCCTCAGGTAGGGTGTCATGTCACAAAGATTTATATTCTCAGTGTCCAAGAAAAAATGGAATCATTATTCACAATGCCGCTCTAAGTTATCCTTAAAGTCCCCTATAAACTTTACTGGCTTTGACATCGGTTCACAATACAAACGAATTTTCATAGTTTCACAATAATATCTCGACACACTTTGTACATGATTATCTAGTCTCCGTATCCTGACGTCATCAGTTCTAAATAACGTCAATCAGATCTTGTCGACATTGTTTATTAGAGACCTTCCGCAAAACGAACGACGGTTTGCAAAAGATACGAAAAGCCAATAGTAGTCGTAAATTTGTCAGGCGGCCACAAGAACTTTTCGCAAAATTGACGACTACGAGTCAGTTTGTGCGAAACTACTACCGTTCAAACTTCACACCGCTAGGAGTTTAACCCTTTACCCAAAGCAGACGACATCAAAATTTATTATTTTAAATATTATTTTTTAATTTTTTCCAAAAAATTCAACAAAACCATATCATGTGACCCCTCATTGGGACGGGCTGGAAGAGCCCGTTCTAAAGAGGGGTAAGGAAATATGGTTTTGTTGAAATTATTTGAAAAATAATATTTTTTCAGCTGCTGAATGTGCATATTACGCGGGCGGATGTGCCGATCCGTTGGGTAAAGGGTTAAGGACACTACACTGTAAGGACACAATCTTAGAGTTATCTTCCACATTAAGGGGCCCAGAAACACTCTCAAACATTTGCTATATGATATATGTGCGGATTTTGATTAAAAGCCGTAATTGTAACTACGGATAAGGGAAAACCACAACTGATGGGAAGAACACATATTCCAGTGACGTAATACCCCATTCATAATCCTTATCAGTCGACGTTTATTGTGCGAAAGGTCTCTATTGTCTGGACAGTATGAGCATTTTATCCGCTACACCACACTAGATCCAATATCCGAATTTTGGTCTGAAAAACAGAAAAATTAGAACGTTTCGTTTGATGTTCTATTGGACCAGTACCCAAGTTTTTGTATTCATGTATAAACCTTCCGCAGCTTTTCTGCGTCAGGTTCTGTTGTCTATACATAAATCACAAAAAACTCGCTGGTATAGACCGTTAGAATATTATATCAAAAGAAATGTTCTGGTATTATAACAATCAATATTTTAGAACTGTACTATCTGCTGTTAGGATGTCTTGCTCGGTTAGCTGATCTACTTGAAATGATGAAGTGAAAACAAAAACACATTGAAAATGAAATTCTGATTCTCAGTCTTATTTCTTTTCGTTGTATATTTCACCTCATCCGACAATGAATCAGTTGGGATTCCAGCACAAACTAACAATGCATGGTCACATGAATATGTCAACAGAAAAATGACTTTGGATTCATCATTCAAATGACACAAATATGCAGAACCATCGGGCAGAACATTTGGGTAAAAGAAGACTTTTAAAATGTTTTCAACAGTTTTTCTCAATAAAACCATCAGCCAAATTATGTTCGGAATTCGACGCCGTTATGGGCTGTTTGTTTATCCTCTATTCGTGGAAATTTGCGCGCAGACAAACGATTAATGTAGTGTCGTGTCCCTTTACTCACAGATATATATATATACATAGGTATTCTTTCGTGTGTCAGTTATAGATATTCATGTCAATAAGTATTTAGTTCAACTTAGAAACACCAAGATATTAACATAATTTGTGGAATTACACTGTGTAATCAAAAAACGTGAAATTAAGTCTCCCTTGAGCAATATTTCTATCGTTGATGCAAAGAAAATGAATCTTTATTGTATTTGTGTTAGATTCAATCGTCTGGAATATATCACTTGGTCGGAAAAGCCAACCAGTCAACTGAAATATTCCAGACGAGTGAATCTAAACACCGGCGATACACTACTTAACCCTTTTCCTAACATGAAAAGCAGACGACACCTGTAAACAAAATTCTTGAATAATTATTTTTTTTAATTTTTTGTCTCAAAAACATAGGTTATGACCCCTCATTGGAACGAGCTCGACGAGCTCGTTCCAATGAGGTGTCATAACCTATGTTTTTGAGACAAAAAATGAAAAAATAATGAAAATTAATTGGCGATTTTTTTAGATTACCGCTGGCCGTTTTTGGCCGTTACGTCGGGTAAAGGGTTAAGGGGCTGGCTGGTTCCAGGCTATAACAGGCGAATTCCTTGCAAAATTACACCGGTGGCCTGAGAGCTTGATTCATTTCCGTATAATTATAAAGGAAAACAAGTTTCAAGAAAGGTTTCAGTTAAGTGATGTAACAACCACATCCGGTCAGTATTATTTATGAAAGTCATTCATAGTTTATTAATGTTTCAATTTTTTACTTCAAAATATAGCCCACTCTCCCTCACCGGAACGGGGCAAAAATTAACATTTCTAGTATAGTCCGCGGTTGTGTTAGATAAAGGGTTATCAAAGTTTTCAATTATGCCAACAAACCATCATATCAGCATACCCTTCAGCTAGTTTTAACAAGCGGTCGAGACAATTTATAACACCCACTCGCACCAAACAAAAAAAGAGATTTGGTGCAAGATCAAGTATATCAGATGAAGAACGAAGGAATGAATTGAATATCAGTGGCCATTTTCATTCGGGTGGAAACGTTAAATGCGTTTGAAGGCATGCCGATATGACAGCTGCCTGGTATCAAGTAGAGATGTCTGTAAGTGTGTATGTTCAGACGCACAGTCCAGATCAGTGTTTTATACAAAGGTTATGTCGACCGCTGAAAGCCTAAATAAGCCAGCTGCAATACTGTAGCATTGCAATTGACACATTTAAGCTTTCAAGAGACGATGTATAGTCCAGTACCTTTGCCAGTCGCATTTTTGTATTTGACACATTCAACCAATATTTTACAGAATGGACAAAATGTCTTTCTTGCAACGCATCAACGGAGCCGAGAAAAAATTATTGATGTGTTTGATTACAGACAGTTTTAATACAAATCACACTCTGCAACCAGTTACTTCGTTTACGTGATGTTGTCTCTTAACTCTTTAAAAATAGTTTCTAAATAGTGATATACAAAACTATCCACTCCAACATGGACGATTCCCCTTTGCATGCTAAAAAATCCGGGAACTATTTAATGTTACATTGTTATTGGGCTGAAAGATTATAATAAGTTTTGGTCCCCTTTCTGTTTTGAGATTCGCAGTTTTTCTGCTCGTTATCAGCTAGATAATCCCCATGGAAAATGTATACACATATTGTTGAAAGGGTTAACAATTCTTTGAACAGAACTCTTATTTAAACCTAAAACACAGTTCCCTGACCAGTAAAAAATCCAGAGATGCCAATATTTCTGTCACATTTTTTATAGCAAAATAACACTGGATCTAAACAAAAATATTCATTACGTTTTATTTGTGTCTCATTGTTTATAAATGTAAACCGTTCTTGAAAATTATATTTTCTTGAGATAATTCTGGTTCCTACAAACAAAACAGCAGGTATCCTCTCTACATTCATGATGTCACAGATGGACTATGTTAATATACAATAGCATTAAATACTTTGGCCGGCGTTATTTTTTCTAGTTTAGGATTTGACTACCCTTTCATAATCTTTCCTTTCTTCCGCCTCAAAAGAAACCAACACGTGTATTCAGAAACACAAACATGCTAGGTCCGAACAAAACGCTCTCTCTCTCTCTCTCTCTCTCTCTCTCTCTCTCTCTCTCTCTCTCTCTCTCTCTCTCTCCTCTCTCTCTCTCTCTGTCTCTCTTTAATAATATCTGTTTAATCTTTAAACAGCGCTATAGGCGACGGCAAAGAAATGCGCCTTTGTTACACCTTTGTTTTGTTATGTCCGTAAACCCTTTGATAACGTATGATACTAAAGCTTACTTTGCAAATTGTAGACAATAGGCATAATAAAAAACACTTTTGAAAGGTTTGAGTCCTTTTTGACACACATATAACAGCATGTTGTTATCCGATCAGTAACGTCCTCACCGACGACACTTCACTCCCTTTCATATTAGATCCAAATCAGGCTACTCGATTTCCTGTTGATGACAATCCACAGATTGAAAACTGGACTAATTAATGGTTCGTTGATTTCTGTCCAATTAAAACTGCATCAGTGGTAATATTCCGTAACCGCAACATAACTTTACACCCATCAATCACAATGCCATATCCCTCACTATGTCAAAGACGAACATCTATGAAGGTCGCTATCAAAAACACCCCAGCTTGACCGATATATCCATTCGCCTACATCTGTGTCACTCGAGTACATTCTTCGCCATAATTCGCACCTGTCAATTGCGTTCTTCCGCTCAAAATTGAAATGGAGACAATTTCTACCTGCCACTACAAAATTGTGGAATCACTGCCGACAGACATTCGTGGAAACAATTTATTGCCACTGTTTACTAACTTTCTGAACAGAAATAAACCGTTCCTACTAATTCTTTACACCGACGTCAGATTACACAAAGTCCAAATGCGTCACATCATGGTGCTCCTATCATCTCTTCTAAAACCATATCTTACCCCAGCAGTCTTTTCGTAGTCGAATACGCTAACCATTACCTTCTTCGGTGCCCGATCTACTTTGTTGAAATGAGTACTATCCTACGATAGTATCGTTTTACATTAATAATGTTATAAATTAAATTAATTATGTTATAAACTTCCTCTGCCTCAAAGTTAGATAATGTGCAGTACTGATATTTAAGCATTATGATTGTTGCCCAATCTTACTTTTGTGTTGAGTTTGTATGGTCTTCTTCTACACACAAAAAAAGAAATAAATAAATACTTCTTAAATCAAAATATACCATTCAAAAAATTAGGAATATTTGATAAAGGTGAGATATATGGAGAAATATATTTATATTTTCACCAAAAAGACAATTGAGGCATTGCACTGTGACATCTGGTGAATGATTTCAGCGATAGTTGGGTGTCTGACAAGCACACATTCCACGCACTGAGCTGTAGAAGACATGGACGGTTAGTCAGAGAATTTACCACATTCAGTCCACGAACTCAAAACCTTGTAAATCCACGTCGGTTCGTTTTCGACGTGACAAACTCCTCACAAAACGTCCAATATCAGCTTGGCTGGTGTTATTCCATTCTTCCTGCGGTGCAGAAAGAGAAATAGACGGTGGATCGGCGAGTTCCTGGACATAGGTGGGGGGGGGGGGGGGGAGGGGCTGTCCCGCGCATACCCCAGGCGTGCTCGATTAGTGAAAGGTCTGGACGTAGTGCTGACCAAGGCAGTGTAGTGATGTTCTGCTGTGGAGGAACTCTGTATCGCCTCGGGCCCTGTGTGCTCTTGAATTGTCATCTTGGAAAAGGAATCGAATCGACGGCCGTGAGGTCGCGTAAATGGCACCACATGTTGTCATTGTAGTGCCTCTCTGTGACACGCACTTGGATGACATGTAATGCTGTTCTGATTGTCACGGTTTCGTCTCCCCCACACCATAACCGATCCACCACTAAAACGATCGTGTTGCCTAACGGTTACGTCATGGTATCGTTCGTTCCGCCGCCACACCCTGTTTCGCCTGTCGTGGAAGTCGAGAGTTAACCCCGCTTCATCGGAAAACCTGACGTTGCTCCATCGACGATTGTCCCAGCGCTGTCGTGCTCCACATCAATTACGCTGCGATGTAACATTCAGTCAAACGTGGAATTATTCGTGGTCTTCGAATGTACAAAAGCCAGCTGTTTAGGCAATATTGGATAGTCTGACCACTGACGCGCACATCTGGCGCTCGGTATAGCTGGTGTCAAATTTCAGAGGTACTTTGATGGCGGCTCGGATGAAACGATTCTGGTTAGCAGTTGTCACCCTTGGACGACCTGGCCGACGTCTGTCATCAGCATTGTCGGTAGCGTGACCACAACATGCTAATCACCGCTTGAGTAACGTTGAGAATTTATTTGAACCACTGCAGTCTGTCTGTTGCCAACTTCCAACATGCCAACGGCACGTAAACCTTCGTCACGTCTCTGTCTTCGCATACCTCAAAAGATACGTTCGACCAGAAACTATTGATGAACGAGTTTATACCAAGAAAAGAACGATGAGACCTCCGAAAAAGCCCGTCCAGTACAAATAAAAATTTCCAAACGTACTCCACAAACATTAACGCAGCGCCCGTTTTCACGGGCCGGTGACATTCATCATCCACACTAAACTTGGTAACTATTGATGTGTCCAATCACGCGTATCCGATAACATTTTCCGAAAATATCAGCATCAGTTTGGATATCCCCTACTTTTTGGGGAATAACATAGTACAGAAATAATCGACACAGAGAAAACGAACATCACAAGGAAACTTAAAATGAGGAGAATCACCAATATTTGATTAACGGGGTGTCCTCATTTAAGATTTGTTCCGAATGGGCAATTTGTTTTCCTTTTTGTCATTTGTGTCTGTGACATAATGTGCATTCAGTCTGTTATGTTTGAAAATCTCCAAAGCCCCACTTCATTCCATTGTCGTGATGATGATGATGATGATGATGATGATGATGACTTTATTCAGCAGTATACATTGCAATAATTGAAGAAAAAAGACAATAAATATAAACATACGAACAGGAAAAATACATGATATGTACGAAACATTTAAATGGGCGGCTGTCTGCATACTGCTAGGAGAAGTCATAGCTAAACTGTCTGTCTTCATGATTTCCCCTTGAAGTAAAATTGTGATGAAAAGAAAAAAGGCTGTGCATGCTGATTTGTTGAGCAGGAAATGTTACAGTGTCATAGGCTATTGAATTCGAGGCTAAATTGGGGTGCAATGCAAAGTCAGGACGAGAGGATTTAGTAATATCAAAATGAGATGCTAAGATGAATTGTGAGATTTAACTGTTCTCCTCGCTCAGACCACCTCATTTACTATACTATACTATACTGTACTGTATTGCACTGTAGAGCACTGTACGTACAATACAGCACTGTGCTGCACTACACTGTACTGTACTGCACCGTAATGCACTGTGCTGCACTGTACTACACTGCACTGCACTGCACTGTACCGTACCGTACTTTGAACAAAAATAATTCCTTGGCGTGCAATCTCAAAAGTCATGTTGCGTCTGTTGAGGGATTAACACTTTCGCATCCTTTTTAGTCTACCAAATAATCACAAATTATATTAAAACTATAATTTAGTTTGTCACATCTCCTTTCCTACATCTTTTCTAGCTATAATGGTTATTGGATAAGTAAACAAGCAATCACATCAGTGCTCTACACAGTTTCGGTATGTGCATAAAACAATTTTCAAGCACCACATTTTCAATAATGCAACTAGAAATTTTATCAATTCATTTTTGTCAAACAATATGTGCTGCACGAAATTTTGGTATTTGACATCAGCGTGCTGAGGATTAAACTACAAGTATCACTAAGGATGATTAATGCTACACTTTTGGATTTTAAGAATGCATGTCTGAATGAGGAGCTTTGAAATTTGACATACGCACATGTAACTTGCTTGTGAGCATTTCCGATTTTTTATCGGGATAAATGTAGGAGGAATTACGACCCCAAAGATTTCGAACATAAATCTATTTTAAATCTATGTTCAATGGGATATATTTTAATCCAAATTATCGCAGTTTGAAAATTTGGATATAATTTCATATCGACTTGCAAGTCATCAAAATAGAATCACCTATGTAAGACAAGTTGCGCACAGAAGGATTTCATGCAAAAATCGGTATTAGATTTATGTTCAAGAGGAGACAACTTTGTAAAAATTGTTGCTGTCTAAACGTTCTGAAATATTACTTGTTAATGGTCTTGTTTGAGATGTTTTATCGAAATTGGTTCATGAATGTAGCATACTCATAGGAATTTCATACAGGAATTTATATTAAATCTTCTGAGTTCGCGGGGCATAACTGTGTTGAAATCATCGCAAACTGAAAATTTGTAAACATGCGTATATTATTAGTTACACAGTTTGTTGGTGGCCTAATATGGTATATATGGTGTCAGTTAATTTCATATTGGACGAGAGCGAACAGTTTGTTGGTGGCCTAATATGGTATATATGGTGTCAGTTAATTTCATATTGGACGAAATTAGGCCACCAACAAACTGTGTAACGAATATATCCTACCGACTGCTGCATCGATGCACAGAACTAATAACAACAGCGATCAAAATTAAATGAGAGAATTCTCACAATGTGTTCACGTGTCTTTGCCTTGTTACAATTTAAGGGAGAGTGCCTACAGACACTCTCCCATAAATTGTAACAAGGCAAATTCATACATACCAAACAGTTTCATTTCGAAGATAACATGACACACATCCACAGAATATGAAGCCTTTTAAGTTGCCTAACCTGCACTTCAGGCCAAATATAGGCTTCCAACAATCAATCTTTCAACTTGAAGCGTTTATCGACTGCCGCCATTTTGAATAATCAATGAACAAAGGGGAGATTACCCATAGCTGTCAGCGTATATTGATGTTAACAGGCAGTATATGGTTTTATATGCAGTCTGCATGTGACGTCTTTGGACCAATGAAATGCCCAGATACTTGTAGGAGGTAAGATATATCAACATATGCTAACAAGTATAACCCTCTTCTGAACACCGCAATGAAGGTGACAGAGTGGGGGAACACCAGTCACACTTTCAATTCCATGTGCGTAATGGAAATTATATCACGACTGCAGTGTATATTCAACGTTATCCGATGCAATACAGACATTGGGAAGTATGTTAGAAACACATCCTGTGTGGAATTCGGCCTACGTTTGAGAACATTGGGTACGAATGTATCTGATATTGGTCGTTACGCATCTGAGTGACGTTATGGCATGAAAGTGTTTCGACACAGAACAGTGTCAAGCAAGAATGTAAACAGACATTTTTCTTTAATTATATCAGCTTCATTCACTAAATTCAAGTTTAATCGTGGTATAAATACAGAACACAACCCAGGTAGGGAACTACGGGAGATAGAAATCTTCGACCCTTCAGCGCTCACGAAATACAGTAAAAACTCAGGTCGTTGATTCAAGTTCTCCGTACACCATCCCTTTGTGTTCAATCGTAATCTTTCAATTAACCTTTATTTGACAAATGAAAACACATCCTTTGTGAAGATTAGTAATTATTCAATGCTACAGTCGATAAGAACTGTCGGGTCGAATTGTTACTTAAACTCCCTACAAATGCAAAGTGGCTGCGCCAATTACGTTTAGACAATTTGGTTACGACGGTATAATGTAAGAGCATAGGGTTGAAAGATTTAGGATATGGTGCCATGAACCATCGCTTTATCCGGGGAATACACTGTGAATAGATCGAAACTGTTAACATAATTATTAGACAAAGGTGCCATGAAGATAACCGATGGGTGGGTCCCCACTGTGATCACTCAAGTGCCCATTGGAGGGACATCCAAATCTGATGGCTTAAGTCTCGATTGATAAAATATTCACGATACATCTTGGAGGCTTGACTTCGTCGAAGGTATGCCTTGACGATGTAGTTTGGATATTAGTCAGTCGAGATTACAGTTCAAAAACTAAAGGCTTCTTAGAAATCTATTTGTGCATAAATGAAATATACATGTGGTGGTCGTGACGAAACTTTTTTTTTAATTAACACATGTTGTACTCCAAATTAGTCAAGCTGGGCCTCCCAACTGCCACAACTGTGCATGTTACAACTGTGTGTGAGAGGAAGTTCAGTATCAAATCTATTATCGTATGTAAGTAAGAGCGTGATTGTTAGCAGGAACGAATCGTATCTAAAAGCAGGTTACAGAACATGGAAATTGAGAGATGTTCGGATAAAAGATCACAAAGATAACATGATGGCAGAAATTCAAACTCACAGGCGGTCTGCGTTTCTTCTTCACCGCCTATTGATATTCAGCCAATACTAATAGTCTTAGAGAAACAATCCCGGAAAGCTTGATCAAAATCATTACATTTCCTTTTATGATATTCGTAATCCGTTTACTGCAAAAGACACATTATTATCTAATGAAACTGACGATAATACGATTTTCTTTTTTATTTCAACAATTCGGCGTAAGTTATTGACAAAGACAAAAAACTAATGGAAGTGAAAATTAGGTTAGAGACAAACTCTTGCTTGAAGGAACGAAACACATTTTTCCTTTGTCGGTCACATTGATTGGATCTTTGGGTAATTCTAGAAATCTCACGCATTAAGTGTCACTTTGAAAACGTCTGACTGTCAAAGAAACTTTTTTGATCCTTTCGTAACTTAATACTCGTATAAGGGAGTTACAAACTTCGCAAATCGCTGAAGGGAAGCACCATGAATCCACGGCGGGATAATCTATCTGTCCTGTGTGGGTATCGAATAGATGGAAATTTATAGATGATAAAAGCCTCATAGCCAAATGACATCCAGTCCACGAGAGTTGGTTATGACTGACAACGGCTCAGGCTGGGAAGAATGGTGACCATGCCTTGTAAAAACGAGTGTCGAGGTATATCATGGCAATGTCCTCAAAACGCCTGGTATACTGGAGAAATTTAGGACAGGCCAATTAGTGTCATATAAAGAAATCAGGGACGGTTTTCCTGCCCGAAAATGTTCTGAAAAACTGGTACGTCTCTACTTGGACCTGGGCTCACTTGTACTCAAACAATGGAGAAAACAGAAAGACGCATTCTGGTGAGCACTAATCCTTTTGTATCTTCACACAATCATTATTCCGAAATGCAACGAAATTTCGCGTTTTTCCATCAAAAACATTTTTTCTTCTCTGTATACGGGCCACAAAACTTCAGCATCACTTTTGTGATGGTCTGGGTCAGAAACGCTCCACAAACGGAGTACCAGCTTGTTATACCTCCGGTAGGGGTCATGTCACAATTTTGAGTTTGGCCAATGTACTAAAAGAAATCGTTGTGGGAACCCAAACACTATTGTCGAGGTTCTCGCCAAATCGGGAAGACACACCCCCTCCCTTCACATATACACACTCAAGCACACACGCCAACTACCGCCGTGTTGCATGTTGCACTATTTCTCACTTTATAGCTAACACCACAAGTCGATAGAAAGCCAGTATGTTTGCTGCTAGCGAGATTTGTAAAAGATACATATAAAATTGATCGTCTACTGGTGCAATGTTGAACGCGAATTTGATGGGATGTGCATGTTTTTGATCCGCCATTGCAGCGTATTTTGACAATTACAACAAACCTATGTATAGAAGATTTAGTTTCGTTTTCTAGTTTACAGGATAACCCCATGGTCTGCAAAGATGATTACTTTTTTTAACCAATATGTGTCAATGGAATCTAACAACTTTACCAGGCTTGTTCATATCAACTATATTAGCTGATTCCGAGAACTAGCAAAAATCTATATGTATATAAAATCTGCCCACTTTCCACACAATTTTATTTTCACCAAAACGATTTTGCGACCTCACGATGTAGTCAATGTTCCTACCTATGGTTTAGCTATGTTTTGACAGAAATAAAGAGGAAGTTTTAGGTTAGTTTTCAAATATCATTTTATCACTTCTCTTGGTTAAGGGTTAATTACAATAGAATCAGCCTTTTAATTCTGTTTTAATTTTTTTTTCTGTGTTCGATCCATGATCACAGATAACAGGGTGATACACAAGTTTCATGTAACTTATTTTTATCCCTTTCCAGTATCGCATCACATGACAGAATATCATCGGTTCAACAAAGCAACACTAAAGACGATGACAATCGTAAGGGAAGTGAAGAAACAACATTTTCTCGTATGCGAATATCTTAGTCACGTTCCGTCATAAAAGTAACACAATCGATGTTGATAATTCTCGAAAGAAAACTCCAAACTGCCTTCAGTTTTGAGTTGAAGACACAGATTTTCCCCAGATTGATTAATTGTTGTAATATTTGTTGATTATTTGACAGTGGTTAATCGAAAATTAAATATGACACCTAAAATGTAAACAAAAGAATGAAATTATAGAATGTTTGTCAAGAGTGTAAAGGCTCGTTTTCACTTCACGTATGAAATTTGTCGTTTCGAACATCGGCGCATGTCAGTGATGTCACGTGTGCCTCATTTGAGATGAGCATGATATGGATTTGGAAAAGCTGAGACTCTGGTTTTCATATCAGCCTGGATTACAGCGGGGTTATTTGGTCTAGTGATATAAAAATATTATTCCAAGCCGTTGTAAATTTCCCTACAACTCGAGATATATTCGGATCACTAACGTGTTTCAGATTAAGTAATGTGCATCATAGGCGAGCAACCTCTTTGTTCCTGCTTCCGTTTATTCTTTTCTGAATTCATTTATGCAAGGGATTAAAAGAGACTTTCGCAGACGAGTAACGGAATGCGTCCATCAACAATGCGTTTGGGGTTGACATTTCTTACCCTGACATGTCAATGCACATGGTCAACCCACAGATATCACGCTATTGACTTCTGCTTACTTACTAAAATGACAAGTCTTGTGAACATGAGTGACGTAAATTCGATATTTAATTTCTAAAAACACTACAATCAGTACGCATTGTTATGCATGCTGTTCAGCATTGCCCTTTATTTGATTAACGAGAAAAGTCTGCACGCAATTCCTTCTTCGTAGTTCATGAATATTCGACAGAACAAACACACTATGTATAAATCAATGGGGATGGGTACTTATTTATTTACAAGTTCAAATTTCTCAAGTTGGATCGCTTTTTACTACGGACTCCTGATACAGCGAACGATACATTTCGTCCCCTGAGTTCCAATGTGTCCTATGTGCCAGTAGGCACATAGAACACATTGGAACTCAAGGGACAATTTGTTGCCTGACAAAATCAATTCAACTAAGCTGCATTCAAAGTACCTTCTTCGTCGGGGATCCCGCAACTTATAGAAGTCATTGAAAAAAAGGAATTTAAAAATTATTAACCTGAGTCTGAAAAAGAACACTGACTTTGAATTAAAACACGTGTTGGGGTACACTGAGGCTCATTGGTTAGAGTATTGGACTTGCGATTAAAAGGTTGACGCTTCGAACCTGACCCGCGTTATCTGGGTTATGTTTGGGCAAGACGCATTAGACCTAATGCCTATCTGGGAGCACGGTGGCGCTGTGTACTACGGCGTAGGGCACGACGACGAAGGGTTCGACAGTCACTCGTCGTTGCGCAGTGGATCTTTCCGTGTACTCCGGCTTCCTCCGCTCATAAAAGTGTCCGACACGATACTGGATCGACTTGGCGAATTGAGCGTGATCGAGCAAGAGAGTTCTTTTGATGTCACCGAACTGCACCCAGAAGCTTCGTGTATGGTTACCTCAGAATTCAAAATCCTCCAACTCGACGCTGTATGAACAGACTTACCGCGCCTTGTGAACGACCATATCACAAAACACCTTTTAAATCAATTTAATGAGTTCACCGTCCAAGATAAGCGGAAAGTTAGACCACCGAAATCCACTTTGAATTATACTTTTTTGGTTCTTAAAAATATGGAACCTTTCGCATTTGATATGTGGAAAAACACCGGCGCTACCCTCTGGAATGTCCTTCGCCAGTACGCACTGACCATTTCAAGACGTGAAACTGAAGGCAGCGGGTATTTTTGAGGTAGCAAATGGATGACGGCCATATTAGGTAACAAAGTTTGTGTTATCTGATTGGGTTTTCGTTCACTGCCACTTAACACATGAGTGTCCGAATAACGAAATTGTAAGTAGAAAATATTTTCCAATTATACGACTATGAATTAAACCAATTCAATTTTGTTTGATAAAGCTCGCTGTGCTCTGTCCAAAAAGAAGTAATTGGTTAAATTTCTTGTTGCATTATGGTGAACATTTGCAGGTTGAAATTTTGATATTTAGTCCCCTGTGTTGAAGTGTTAAAGTACTGGAAGTATGAAGTATTTTGGGGGACCCTTCTTTACCTGCAATTAATGTAAAAATGTATTCACTGATTCGCAGACGTGGACGTTTGTCCTGTTGACCTGTATATGCTGAATGGTCAAAAGAGAATTCTGGGTAAGGTTAAAAGGTTAAAAGTTTGCACACCGTTTCTTTAATGGTTGCTGAGATATCGTGTGGACAAAAATATATCACAAAGAAACATACGAACAAGCAAGCAGACAACTCCGACTGCAACACCGTCATCCACTTCATATTAGTTTGGATTATTTTCAGGATGTTTTCACCATAAGTTAAAATACTCAACACTTATTACACATAATAGCCCAAGGTTGTTCTGATTAATTTTGGATTTACAGGTGAATGGGTCAAATGCCAAGGTCATGGAACTAATTAGGACTTTTTAACCTTTTTGTAGTTACAGCTGTATTCTTCCAAATGTACACCCCCAATAAGGTGCAATTACAAAAGATTGCGAAAGGCGTGGATTGTCCTCTTCTGTGTGTCTTTCTAGTCGTTTGTCTATTTTTCCTACATCTTTCCCGATTTCCAGTTCCAGTCCACATCCCAACATAAAAAAATGCTCTCCTCAGTATTATTTGCACCAGCATATTCGCACATAACAAGTTCTAATTGAGAATCGGTGATCTAGCAGACAAACAAACAGACATTTCGAAGTTTGCCATCTATATAAATGCGTTAAATCCTCAAAAAAACAGAAATGAAAATGTTAGATACAGGAAACCAAAATGAGGCAAAATTAATTTTCCTAATTGTTGTGTATATAAACATTAATTCATTCGATACATTACGTGCATCGGAATCATTAATCTTAAATGATATATATTCAGTTTTGAAGATATAACCTTTGCATCTTCTCCAAGAGAGCAGTACATTACAGAATGTAGTAAAATAGGAATGTTCGTGAGTTATCTAGATAGTACAAATACCAACAGAAGCCAATCGTTACAGGGATCTCATCGTGAATGTTCAGTATTCATTGTTTCGTGGGTAATCAATATCTAACCACACAAGGGGTTCAACTGAACACAATAAAACATTTTACCAAGTAAACAGTGCATTGTATAAAAACATAACTTACTCCCAGTTGGCTGAGTGCTGGGGTTCACATTTGGGTTCTATTGAAGGTTGCCGACATCGTGTTTGAAAGGCTTCATATTCAGTGTTTGCACATGAGCATTCAGAAGAAGAAAACATATATAGTTCATTTGGATTTGTCTTACAATTTACTGAATAATGGGTCTCGAGATAGTGCTTACAGAAGATTTTCTTTATTATAACCAAGAAAGACGATTATTCTGTTCTTGGGAAGTTTCTTCGGAAAATTAAATTTAACTTGGGAGCGTTTACGGGTCAAACTTTTGATGAAATTAAAGTTTTCAGTGAAACAAGAGAGGAGATCCTTCACACATGTTAGGTAGAGACCAGTCTCCGCCGAGAGTAACATAGGCATGTACAACAAATGAAAGTGTCAAGGATACTGTTGCTCAACTTGTGTAAGACTTGTACATGTATAGTATGTGACACAGCAATGACACACATCTAGGTAATGACCTGATAACAAAGGAACATGTAAAGTTTTGTAAAGGTGTGTACATAAATACTGACCCTAGCCTGTAACAAATGTACAGGTAATGTATTGTAAAGGTGGGTGACAGTTAGATGCCTCTAACCAGAGCCGTATTTAAATGTGCACCTACTGTGTATAAGTAGCATTGAATAAATCAAAGTATGCCTAATTGGCCGCCGGCGGCCATCCTGAAATTTCAGACCGCACCCAAAAATACTCGTTCTCGTCCCAAGGTGATAACAAAGGTACCCAAGAAGTTTCGTGAAGGTCTGTTCATAAATACAACCTCCGCCCGAGTCGTATTGACATATTGTACTTACTGAGTAAATGTAGCACTGAATAAATCAAAGTTCATCTAATTTCCATAATTTATGCACGAGTAGAGAACCCGTATTATATGTGGTGTATTCCATGTTACTAAACATTCATACAAAAATTTATTCAAATCAGAACTTTCATACAGAAGTTCTGTACAAAAAACTGATTGCACTAATTTCCGTACAAAATGGCTGCCTGTGGCCATCTTGAATTTTGGACTGCACCCAAAAACACTCGTTCTCGTCCCACGGAGATAACAAAGGCACCCAAGAAGTTTCGTAAAGATCGGTTCATAAATACGGCCTCTATCCTGAGCCGTATTGAATTGTTGACGGACGGAGAGACCGGCCATGACATAACCTCAAATTTGACTACGTCAAAGTTGAGCTAAAAACGATATCCATAACAGCGAAAAAAGACGTTTGATCTGAAGGGTCGAATTCATATCTTTCCTACAATGAGAACCGATTTTCCATTCCATAAGAAACAAACAAATAAATGATGAGAAACTAGGTCATAAAGTACAGTCCTGTGATCATAAAAAATGGTGTCTTTTTTGGATCGGATCGCGATCTAGTCGCTACACACTTAGACCAGTCTGTCGGGATTTCCTAAATAAATATTTCAAAATCAAGATTGACTCAATAAAAGTAAACAGAAATAGCATATGAGATGCAAAGTTCTAGCTCTTCTTTTTCGATAATTGAGATTCTTCAGAGTTGCGCGGTGTGGTCGAAATTCACAGTCCCAAGCGTGTGACCAGGATTCTCAAATAGGATGTGCCCTAGCCAGTTTGGGGAGGGGGGGGGGGGGGTGGGGGAGGGCATGATATTTGGAAGGACTTTTTGGGATGGGGTGGAGAAACCCCTATTCTTAACAAGGACCTCCAGATGTTACCCCCTCCCATTTCCTTTGAAGGGAAGTGAGAGGAAGGGGTAACAGTCGGGGCGTTCTAGTTAGGACTAGGCCTCCAACACCAAGAATTTTTTGCAAAATTCAGGACTCGAAGAGAGAATCTGGAGCATTTGTCGAGTTGTAGCCCTATATGTAGGGTCTATATGTAATGTGAAATTTGTGTTGGGCCAATGGTTGGGGGGCTGCGAAAATTTTAGAGGGGTGAGCATCCCCCTAGCTACGTAGCCCATTTATGTAATCACGGTACTGAATCTAATTTCATGGTTGTAATCAAGGTAACCAAATTGAAAACGCATTGAACACATCTCTGTACATGTTGGAATTCACAAGGCAAAAATGGCACATCCGGTTTTCCAAAAAACTTTTGATTCCAATAAATGCGTAAATGTATTATTGGCGAATAAGTGATTTTTATTGATAAGACAGTACAGGCAGTTAACTGCATCAGCAGTTGAAACGGCTTTTTTACCGCATGTATTCGTAATTAATGGAATAATGGATGAGACTTCAAATGCAATAAAATTTGAACTCTTTTAATATCAAAATGAAATATTTCTGCGAAGACGATAAGGTAATAGTCACGACTGTAGTGTGTATTCATTGTTACCCGATAGATTACAGAGATTGAAAAATGTGCAAAGAACAAAACGTGGGAAATTCGGCTTACAGCATGTGAGAACAGTCGGTGTGCATTCCCATTGATAACACAGGGATTCGCTTGAGCCAATGAAATGCTTCCTCACAAAACAACAGAGTCACGCAAGAAAGTAAACAGACCATGGAAGGTGATACTCTTTTTTAAAATCTAAGCTTCATTCACTTGAAGAGACAATAAGCCGCGAATAAAAAAATAAGTTGACCAATTAACAAAAACACAATTTTCGTTATGCAAAAGTAGTACTGGACACGAATACTATATATCAACGAATTTAACACATGATTACACTATAGACCTATTTACTATTGGTATTCATAAAGGAAATTGTGGTCTATAGGGACTGTCCTGAGTGGGGGATACACATAGCACGACAAAAGCGGGTGAATGGGTTAATCGATATGGCACTCATGCAATTCAAGGACACTCAGCAATTCAGCAATTCATTTGACAACTCATCCCCTGAGTTCCAATGTGATCTTTGTATCATTAGGCACATAGAACATATTGGAATTCAGGGAGCGAACTATCAACAATAAGAACACATTTTAAACCAAATTTGCGAGGGGAATCCGTGTTACTATGTTCAGCTATCGCTATCGATTCAGATTGTTATTGTGGTGCACGATTTGTTGAAAAATCCAGTGAAATTTCGTTTCTATTTTAAAATAATCCTTCGACGAATTCTGTTCGGCACATGTGTGTGGAACGGATTTTTATTTCTCCCCCCACTGCATGTGTAACATACGTCTGTCCAGGGTGAGATAGCAGGGAGAGACAGATGTATCCCACCCCACCCACGTGACGTTATACATTTATAACGTTATTATGACGCTATGTATAGTTTTTGGCTACCAACTAATTCATATTGCCGTCATCAGAATGCCGTGTGTTCAAAGTTTGATGCTCTAAAACTCTTCAAACCCCAAGATGCCACCGTTCCTAATTGATTTCGTGGTATATACCTTTGGTATATACATAACTTTTGCATGCTCTTTCCGATGGTGTCATTAGTTTTTCAAAACAACGAATACCAAATGAGTTGATTATATCAGCACGTGACCGCCGATTACCTCTGGCTAACGTAACCGAGGTATGGTGGGGGAGAAAAATAATCCCTGATGGGTACGGGTGTGGGATGGGAAAATCAGACCCTCGGGACAAGATATTTGATCCAGACACTCGGCAAGCCTCGTGTCTGGACCAAATATCTTGCCCTCGGGTGAGATTTTCCCATCCCACACCCGTACCCATCAGGGATTATAATATTCCCGCATGTTCTTGTATTGCTGTTGATGGGGATTCATAGAACAGGGGTGTAATAAATTATAGACCAAAACTTGCAGACCATAAGTCCTATGGGATTCGCTATAGAGTTTCTACAGATTAAACGTTCTTATGGAAGTTTCAACAGCAAATTTTTGGTGTGCAATGTCAACATTGGGTTATAGTGTGTTAACTTCTTTGGTCTATATATCAATGTAGTTAGACTTTTGTTTTGGGAAAGTAAAACGCTTTCTAATAAATTTTAGTTGCCTTGATAAAAAGGCTGTTCAGTTTTGTATGAGGAAAAAATTATTTCAACTTCTGTCCTGATGTGAACTGTCATATCATCCTCACTTGTTTGACACTCATGCAGATCCACTCAAGTTATATTTTCTGTCCATATACTAGAACACAATCGCATTTGTGTGTTCGGTAACATTCGTCGTGTTAAAAATTGCAGAATAGCCAACTTCGTCATCACATTGACATATTTTCATTGAAAGACTGAATGCTAATCGCGTCAAGAATACAAATTTAAGAGAAGGTCGATGTTTATTTCCTACAGTTGGATATTTCTCTGAAGTAAAATTTGACAGAGAGATTCTAAGCTTTGCTCAAATTCTGCTATCTGCGTGACAAAATCGTAAAAGATAAAATTTCACTGGCTAAAAATTGTAGAATAACCAACATCGCCAGTAAATTGAACGTAAAACTGTTGAATTCCACACCAATACCCAGTGCTATTTGAGTCAAGACTAGAATTAAGAGACGGTCCGTGATTGTTTTCTCCAGATAAAAAAAATCTATGCAATAAAATTTGACTGACAGATTCAAAAAACTAGCTTCGCATTCGTTAAAATGGTAAAAAATCATTTATTTTAGGAATAACGTGTCACTCACCCCTGGCCATGTTAGTCCAATCACCAATTTATTAGAATATCTTCGCTAATAATCTGCAGTTTAAAATGATACCTTTCTCAATACAATCGGTTCAGAAATACAATAGTTATAGATCATTATCTGTCAAAGCAAATACGAATTCATTTTTGTCACTGTCATTTCAGCAATCGCCAACCAGACTGAGTGAGGTTTTTTCTGAGACATCTGTGTTGGATATTTATAATCTCAGAATGGCGGGAAACGGGTCGTTTGATACCGAAACAGCGACAAAAGAAAACTTTTTACACAGATGGTTCAAAACAAGATAAGATGGGTACGGTAATGTATTTATGTTAGTGTTTTAAACCACCAAGCTACTTGGCCCACACTTCAATGTTGTTTCAATATATTTCAAAGACGCACATTAGAATATCTTTTCATTAAATGTTTTTGTTTTGCTTTGTAACATTTTTTCACATCACTTGCGCAATAACAACGGCCATTAATAATAAGCGGTTCTCATGCATAGGTCATTCAGTTCAAAAGGGTACCAGTTTTTTGCAAACTGTTTCTAACCAGTTGAATGTATATTTACAAAATGTTTTTAGAGCATGACACCGGAAATTAAATGTCAATGATTTTGTAAATGAATATTCAAGTTGTAACAAACAGTTTGCTTACTCTGCTTCCTTTTGAACTGACGGACCTATGGAAAAGTTAATTTTCAAATGCACACTCCGCTAACAAATTAAATACACTCCTAAATTGTTAAGTGGCTGTGCACTTGTAAACAAAATTGTGTGGAATTACTTGTTACCACAAAATACCCAATGTTTTGTCTTTTAATTGTTGCTGTGTCTGTGATATGAAACTGTTTTTACGTAATAATCATAACAGGATACTCCCCTTACATTAGTGCATTGATGTCAGTGTGTTGAAGCACCAAATAACTTGACACAATTTTAATTAGTGTTTCAACTAAAATACGAAATTTAAAATATATTTTCATGAAATGCTTTTGTCTTGTTGTGTAAGATATTACGACACAGTAACGGACTAGATGATTTTGAAATCACAAAGTGAATTGCCAGCAGCCATTTAACGAAGCACGGCCATGACCGAGTGGACCCCTTCCAAGATGAAAATGTTTTTCTTCTTCATTTTATGTAACAAAACCCTTGTTTGTCCTTCTTGAAATGAATGGCAATTGTTTGCCAACCACTACTTCAAATTAAGATTAAGAACGTGAAATAGCCCCCCCCCCCCTCCCCCCCCCCCCCCCCTTTGTGCATTTCTGTAGCATTTGGTGTCATACCGTTTAGTCTGTCATGTTAATGGGCAGATGAATGGAAGGAATGTAGATTTGAAATATTGATTCAGCTGTGTGTGAAATAGTGTAGCAGTATCGTTGGCTTTGTGGGACAAGGACGTCAACAGAATGAGAGCAGGATCCTCTGACGCTGGTTACATTATATGTCCGGTACGCGACGTTTGATTTTCAAAATGTTTTTAAGTTGTTATTGTGGATTATGAGTTCCAACATTTCCCTTGATTCCAATTTTATGCAGTGAAATTAGATTTTGACGTTCAACGACTTTCGATCTTCAATAACGTCCTTGCGTTAACAATTTCCCGACCATTTAGATGAAACTGGAGAAAACTTGTCCTCAGTGGTTCCTTTTGCCGTGTGTGGTATTATTATAGTGTTGCGTTATATAGTTTTGTGGTAGGGCTCTCACCGGATGGTAGGGGTTACACCTGTCGTATTTCACGTCGTATCTCAGGTATTTGATGTCGGATTTTAACAAAATGTTCAGTGCGCACGGTTTACTAATCCGTGCGAACGGATTCGGATTACTAATCCGTGCGAACGGATTAAAAAATAAATTACCACGTTACTTCTGTTCATATACTGGAGCCCGGCAGGTGACATGGTCAATTTATTTGTTCGTCCGGATGATGTGAGGCTGAACTTACCAAGCGTAAACCGATTATTTATCATTTCATTGTGCTCAGTCTTGCATTCCTGGTTACAGGAGGTTTCTTACACAGGACCCGTAATGTGCTCCGCTGGATATGCTCGACCCCCTCTCTGTTTAAGCTGCCCATAAGTGCGTTTTATTTCAAATCATACAACATTTTTATCTAATAATGCTCAATTATTACTAAAATAATGCATAGTTGCTGTTCGTCATTCATTTACACAGCAGCGAAGTTAAAATTAGAAACAGTATGTATTCAGAACTTCTTTAATGTCGTGTCATCTGAATATTCGTTTGCATGCACGTTTTTTAGTTACAGATTCAAGTAATTTCGCGTTGCTTGCGGCGTATAACACTTTGCACACAATGTTTTCTTCATGCTCTTTCGCATACAAGCAAAATCGGAGAGCCGATATTTTTCAATTTAGGGAAAGATTGTCCATTTAATTCAAGCTGAATCGTGGTATAAATACAGAACTCAGCAAGAGTACAGAAGACAGGAATCACCGACCCTAACTGGAGTTTTTCCTACAGCGTTTGTTAAATATACTTGAAAAATTCCAACTTGAGTCGTTGATTCCTTTCCCCTGTACTCCACCCTCGTTGTGTTCTGCCTCAGTATTGGCAGATGGAAAAGTGGACAAGAGAGTATTTTTGCAGAATCCATAGTGAATGATTCTTTGAGCCCTGAGTTTTGAATGGTATCCTGCTATTGATAATTAATTACAGCATTTTGGGTGGGTGGGTTGGTGGGTGGGTGGGTTTTGTGTGGATGGGTGGGTTTGTGGATGGGTTGATTTCGGTGGGTGGGTGGGTGGGTGGGTGGGTGGGTGGGTGGGTGGGTGACTGGGGGTATTGGGTGACTGGGTGCGTGCGTGCGTGCGTGCGTGCGTGCGTGCGTGCGTGCGTGCGTGCGTGCGTGCGTGCGTGCGTGCGTGCGTGCGTGCGTGCGTGCGTGCGTGCGTGCGTGCGTGCGTGCGTGCGTGCGTGCGTGCGTGTAGGGAATTGGGGGTCTGGTTTCTGCCAGTTGGGACGTTCAGAAACAGTTTAATCTTACAAACCACTGCGTGCGTGCGTGCGTGCGTGCGTGCGTGCGTGCGTGCGTGCGTGCGTGTGTAGGGAATAGGGGGGTCTGGTTTCTGCCAGTTGGGACGTTCAGAAACAGTTTAATCTTACAAACCACTTGTTTCCTTTGTCGGTTTATATCATCGAATGATAAATTTTCCCTCATGCAGAGACTTATGCCTACCGGCTTGAAATGGATAAAGGCCGTACGAATATTAAATTTGCGATTACCCTGTTTACAAGAAAAAGAGGTGTTTTATTCATCTGTTGATGCTTAAGGTCACTTCCAGCATCATCAGCATCTATTTAACGCCCACAACACAAACATGGGGTCAAGTTTGGCCAATTGTTTATGCCTATGCTGCTTACTAAAAGAACTTCCAGTCTATAACATACAGGACTTTTATTACACGCCTGTTCTATGATAGCCCCATCTACAGCAACACCAAACCATGCGGAAAATGAAAATCTGTTGAACGGAAATCGTTGACGGACTATTTTTAAATAGAAGCGAAATTTCACTGGAATTTTCTACAAATCGTGCAACGCAATTACAGTTTGAATCGCTAACGATAGCTGAAAATCGTCCCCTGAGTTTCAATGTGTTCTATGTGCCAGTAGGCGCATATAACACATTGGATCATAGGGGACGAAATAGACACACGGGTTCCCCTCGCAAATTTTGTTGGCGATAATATGTATTCTTTTTGTTGATAGTTTTCAAATGAATTGCCGAGTGTCCTTCTAATAATTGGTTTTATTGACGTGAAGGCGTGTAATAAACACAGAACGACACGCGAGGCGGCCTCTCGTTTTATCCTTCCTGTGGCCTCTCGTTCTATCCATTCGGACTGGCACTCCTGTCATATCGATTAACCCATTCACACACGCGTGTCGTTCTGTGAATGTATACCGCAGTAAACTAACACTGCTTCATGTTGCGAGGTTACTGTGGGGACGTAAGCAACTGATAATATCAGGCACAGCAATTACATTCAGAGACACGTGTTTGAAATGGTTCACCAAATTGGTGCTGAACATCCGTAGTCCATTCGGTCCAAATAGTCATCAATGGCTCATAATTTGCACATGTCTCTGGGATTGTTTTAGCTTATTTTAACGCTCGAATTCCAAAAATAAACTGATTCAGATGTCCAAGTGTAGCCTTTAAGATTTAATGTTCTTCAATGGTATCCAGTTTCCTGGTGTATGACCTAGTGCAGAAGAGTTTCTCAGTACTGGGTGATTGCTTATTTCCAGCCGTATGAATGTTTTGGCTTTACTCCCGCCCTTGAGTCATAAAAATTGTGGGCGTATCTAATGATGCAATTAAACTGCAGATAATTCATCACGACAATGTCCGTGTATTCACACATTTGTAAAATAGCACAGGTGTAAATTTATTGTTTGACTGTCTAGAATGTCTATTGACAAAAGTGTCTCCTGACCCACCCCGGTTCTACCACCCATTGGCTCATGCAGATCTTACTGAATGATTTATTGATTCACGTAATGATGTTTAAGATCATTTTCATCGCTGGCCATATCGTGAACGCCACGCCAAGATAGATTTACATAGTCAATGATTTAGACTTATGTCGCCCACTTTAGATGGCTCTCAGTGACAGCTTTAAAAGGCTATGTCAGCGCCACCATAAAGAGAGAAAACTGGAATTTCCTTTCAATTAACCTACAATTTAGCACATCTCCAAACCCCACCAGCCTCATCAAAAGTAACTTAATATTAAATAATAACATATTGTAAAACAAAGTAGAGAAAACATTGGTCGCAACCTCCTATTTTGTTTGTTCGAATCTGTTTCAATCTTTCAAGTTTACGTTTCGTCAATGAATGGAACGTATCACGTGAAAGAAACAACGCTGGTAAAATAAATGGCGCCTGCTGCGTATGTATCCTTAGACCATCCAAAACAGTCACGATTTGACCTAAATGTGGACTTTGTGACGTTTCATCGTCAGTTTAAAAAGTGCTCCTCACTTCTAAAATAGTGCGTACCAAGCTATCGGCCCATCAGTCTAATTATGTAAGGACTTCGACGCTTTGCGACCAACTAAAATATTCCTGGCGTGTGAATCCAAACATAGACGATGGACTATGTAAAGTCTGGACTGGTTCCAGGCCATTACGTCATCACTTTTCTTACAGATTTTGACTTTTGGCTTGAAAGCATGAGTGGGTACGACTTTGGGTGCGGATAGATTACGTAACGACACGGTATTAACAAGTATATCTACACTCTAAAATCAGTTGTGTTACAAATTAACCCAAATCAACAGGTTGCGTGAATATGAACCCAAATGTTTTCATATTCACTCAACCCGGTTAATTTGGGTTGATTTTAAGCCAACTGATGATGGTGCGGATAGATTCATAGTTTAAAGTTTGTACATGTGTTAAAAGAGAAACGAACTACAAAACGTGCAATATCGCGTGAGGAGAGTCACTAAGGCGCTGCCCGTGTTACCTATGGACGATTCTGATGCTAGGAGAGAGAATTTGCTTTTATTTTTCGAAGTGTAAACCGAGGCGGACTGGTACTTAAAGCTCATTAAAAAACTAAAACATCGACTGGCCGACTTTAGGTATCCAAGCGGCCTTCAATGTGAACCAACCAGTTTAAAATTGAAGATACACGCGCTTGGGTGTCAACTACTAGAATAGCTTCCTCTGGCGAATCAAACATCAAAATGACTTACTGTGTAGAAGAGGGAGCGAAGGATAAGTTAGGCTGACATATGTATCCACTTGTCACTATCCAATGAACACAAATGTCACTTTCTCTAAACTTCATCTGATGATCTTATATAACATGGGGTGGCGTCGGTGTGTGTTACAATTTTAAAATGTCTCTATTGAGCCTGATTGGCTTCAGAAACATTTCGAACCCGATTATAATATCTGCTCGATGGACCTGATCATCACTTGATCTCCCGGTGCTCCTGTCCGCCTCGTAAACCAAACGATTTCCTTCAGTTTGATGTATTATGCTGAGTAGCATTTCATGCTGGTTTATGCAAGTGTAAGTAATACAGACACCGCAGACGCGAAAAAGCTTTTTAATGTTTAGGATGATTTAATCTTAACATGGCATAACCCCGAAAGCGACAGACAAAACAGTGGCGAGACGCTTTAATTTACTGAAGTGAAAATGTTCTATTCATCGCTGTCTGCATTCTTCATTGACAACAATCTATGCAATGCCTATTTGACTGATATCAGTTTATAACTCGAGATTTGTAACCATTTTATTCTCGATTAGGACTATGCCACTTTTTATATTTATCAGAAAGTATATGGATGAGATGGTGCGTTTCCATGTGAATAAGCCATTGTGCTCTGAATAAGCACACAAAGTAGAATAACACGCTTGGAATGAAAACAACTTTGGTGTAAAATCATCGAATCTCATATCACTGAAGATTCCGTATACAAAGGTTTGTCAAACGCCACATAAAGCTACATTCAAACTAATGACTCAGGTAGAAAGAAGTGCATCCCATCTCTACTCCAGGTTGTTGGTCTACTGATAATCCGCAACAAACCGGTTTTAATCTGATTTTATATAAGTGAAGATGTTTCATTGAACATTCCACACATAAAAGTTTCCCAAACCCTTCCAAAGCTGCCTAGGTGAAGCTTTATACAACCTGGTGAACCTGAAAGGTGTGCGTTACATCCCTATACTGGGTTGCGATCTACTGATGAGTTGTCTACGCAACATGTAATCGAACCTCATACAAATGAAGACGCTTCACTGGATATTCTACACACAAAGTTTGCTCTCAAACGTCGTCCAACGCTGCCTGGGCTAACTTGGTGCAAGTATATTCAAACTGTTGATTCTAACAGGAGTGTGTCCCATCCCTACTCTGCATCGGTGATCTACTGACAAGAAGTCCAGAAGCACCCTTTAATCACAGCCATTTCTAAATTATTTGCGGGATTTAAAGAGCTTTCGCAAACGATTGAAAATACAGATGGATATTCCCTATAAAATCTAACCCTTAAAATTGCAGTAAAAATTCAGGCAACCAGCTGTAAAATGTTATGGTAAAACTTTCGTATTGAACTATTGTTAATGCCGACATTTGTTTGTTCGATACTGGCGTAAAACCAAAGAAATGATATTTGGTTTGTTTTTGTTACTACAAAAGGCTGAACAGTTGCCATGAAGAGTAGATAATTAATATCTTACACATTCAACCGAAAAGATTAAAGATATTCATTAATCTCCCTCAACAAGTGACTCTTCTAAAACAAAGCAATTTTCGAAATCTGCAAAGTTGCAAAAGCATTTCCCATGATACAAAGGTAAACAGCAACACTCGTTACCTTAATATTTAAGCTTCTGCACACTGATGTTGAAACACTGAAATTTCAACCTGCAGATCTTCCCCTTAGGGCAGCTAGGTATTTAACCAATACAGTGCTGTTTAGCAGAGGTCATTTAGCACTGTCACAGAAGACTGAATTGGTTAAATTCTTAGTTCTCTTATGGGAAAAATTTTCTGCTTGAAATTTCGGAATGTTTACATCTGTGTGCGAAGGGTTAGGGGGCAATGTCTGCAATTGGTTGCCGGTAATTTTACCGTATTTGTACAGTGTTCAAGCATGTCACAAATTATGGCGATGTAGCCAGATGGGTTGCATCTTATATTAGAGGACGAATCTTTTGTCTAAGCAGTTGTTTTATTTTCGAAGATAACAGTTGGCATGAACTGTTCTCTTGTATTGAGAGAATGTGAAAGACATGCTGTCATTCAGCGCAGAACTACCAAACAAAGGGTTCGATCACTCCGACCAACACAATTGTTCATGTTGCAACAAATATTCACACGAAAATAAATCTGCTACACCAGTCGAAATATGAAGGACAATCGCATGAACATGTCGAAGTCATTTGTCTATCACTAGCGACACTACTCGTAGGGCTTAATGTCTGGGAAGCTCTCATTTCACAGAAAAACTTCTCAAGACTTAATGTCAATGGTCGGTATTGTATTGTCAATACGGCAAAGCACATTTTTGGTGCTATATGCATCAAGAGTTCGTGTTCATTTACACGAAATGTTTGCAAAAATCGACACTGTATCAGTGTATTCAACAGTACACGGATTGCGAACGGTATTAGATAAATCAACAGATGTGTTATCTCAATAATTACTTCCCTAAACGAAAATATGTTCTTTCTGCTTCACACACTACATGTGCCGGATGGGTTTCAGTTTCATTTCTCCTCTCAGGGTTCCCTACGGACAAATACGCAGATAATCCAGCGAAAAAATTGTTTTGACAACAAAACTCCTGCATAAAAAAGTATTATTCCATTTGAATTGAAGATTAGAAAATGTCAAACCCCAAAGGAATATTGTTTCAATTTGCGTTGCATGACGTGTGTCACAATCTCTGCATTAGCATGCGACAAGTCATCACTTACACATCCGCAGTTTCACAGTTTCTCTGAGAATTTAGTAGCATTTT
This sequence comes from Pictodentalium vernedei, assembly GCA_031216915.1. Classification (NCBI taxonomy): domain Eukaryota; kingdom Metazoa; phylum Mollusca; class Scaphopoda; order Dentaliida; family Dentaliidae; genus Pictodentalium; species Pictodentalium vernedei. The sequence continues at coordinate 163,349,745 of CM062290.1, read as the reverse complement.
AAAGTTCGAATCAAGTCCAATTACAGGATGCGATAAATGCGGTTAAATTTTTATGAGATAATTTTCAGTTTTCAGCACACGCGCGCACAAAAAGCTTAATTTCTACGGTTGACGTTAGTCACCCAACATATGGTAAAGTCCTTGTGAACTTCAAGACTTTGGACACTGGGCGAGATGTGAAACTAGCAAGTATTGCGGTGTTGTAATAAGTCGCGATTTTAAAATTTTTTTTTTTTTGCATTTTTGAATTTACAGTCAGCGTAATCTCAACAAAATCTCATTTGAGCTTGCTGAAAGATCAGTGGGTCAGTCTTTATTTACCACAGTCTATAGGCCGTATTTATTAAGCAATTTCACAAAAGTCTAAAGATAAGTAATGATGTACATTGGAGCAAACCTTTTTCAGAACGAAAGCTTTTTCAAAATCGCATTGTCGTTGTCGAAAGCTGCCTTGCTTTAGAAGTATCGGTCTTTGGGTGCACTAATTAATATCCTCAACTTGCAAGCATTACGGCTGATCGCTAAAGAAATAAAGGAGTCTATTCTTCAAGATTTCCAACAAAGACCTCCTTGGGCTCAGCCAAACCACCTGTATCGTGGAAGAAATCAAGCAGAGACGGGTGAAATGGTTAGGTCATGTGCTAAGGATGCCAACATCAAACATTGCAAAGGTTGCTCTGAGATGGACCCCACAACGAAAGAGGCAAAGAGGCAGACCAAAAAACACCTGGCGCAGAACAGCGGAGTCAGAACTCAGAGAGATGGGAACCATCTGGAACGAGGCAGAGGCAAAGACAAAAGACAATGTTGGATGGAGGCATCTTGCCGAGAACTTATGCTCCAGAGGAAGCGAAGGGGATAAGTAAATAAGTAATTTTTCAAGATAACTTAGCATCCTCCTCGTGTAATGAGCATATCACGGGTTTGCTCCAAGACAGAATAAAAAAGGTCGATAATGCCATTAATAAATTAAGATGGTATTTTATGCAGCATTTTAGAGGAGACGTAGTGTAACTGACTGCCTGTCTTTCGGCTGTATTTTTAGCGGTATTTTAAACCATTTAAAATATGCTGTATACAATGATTGTGTATTTTTAATTAGGACTCACTGTTGCCAATTACTTGATGTATTTGCAAGCAATGCGAAAGAAAAATGAAAGTAATGTGTGTGGGGGAGACTATTTATTTTTTTCATTTTTTGCCTCAAAAATATAGTCTATAAACCCCCACTGGAATGAACTCGCATACCTCTTCTCACGATGAGTCATAAGCTAAGTTTCTGATGCAAGAAAATGAAAATGTTCAGTTATTCAAGACATTCATGATAAGTGTCGACTTCTGTTCTTTCTACACAAAGGTCAAAATAATAATAATTAAATTCTGATTTAAAAACGTCCATGCATAACGTTCTATTCATCGAAAGTGTGGAGAGAGAGAGAGGAGGCAAAATATATAATCTGAAAACAACGAGCATGCCCTCTTCAAGTCCACTCCACCGCGTTTTCTTCGCCAATGCATCAAGGCTCACATCAGATTACCAAAACATGTCAAAACCGCCAGCTGTGAAGAAACATTAGCATCAAGACAAGTGTGCAACCGGCTTTTTGTATTACAATATTAATACACAGAAAGACTGGATTACCACTAAAATGCCACTAAGCTTCTCCACACCTTCATATTTTTCACAATTTTGGATAAAAATCAGCAGCAAACGCTTGCCAAATTCACTTAATTAGCTGGAAGTCAAGTGTTTTTTCTCAAAAAACTGTAAACACTTAATGGATGGAATTCGTTAATCCTTCTGTTCCACAAACGACCAGTAGACGACACAACATGAACAGATTTTTTCAAAAACATAACTTTTGAGTCATCATTGGAACACGACCGTGTCAACGATGGTCAAAAGCTGTGCTTAAAAGTAAAAATATAAAATGACATTCTTTGTGTATAATCCTAGTCGGATTTGACAGATTCGCGAGGGAAATAGGTCGTTGTATTACATTTTATCTGCAGCGCACGTGCGATGCTAAGCAAAATGTTTACTTGTGTCTGTTATTCTGGTGGAAAAACAGTTCTTGGAGATAGTATTATGACAGTGCATAATTAATTTAGTCACTCAACAATTGCTTTTACGAACCATTTGAGAGCATGATGACATTTAGAACTATTCTGATAAAGATTCAAAAACATGAATATCATTAAAAAGGAAATCATTTGCCACAAATTATATGTACAATGCATAGAGGGTGATATACCAATAAACGTATTGCCAAGGAAGTGAATATTTCACCCAACAAAATCTTTTTGTAACGAAGCATAAGAACCACAACCAAAGTTTCAGTCAATAACCCCCCCCCCCCCCTCCTCCTCCATCCGCACACACATACACGCACCCCCCCCCACCACCACCACCACCACCACCACATCCCCACTGATTTTGCTTATCAGTCTTACACTTTATCGCAGGAATTATCGGTTATTTCCAAGTGCTAAACTGTTGACTGGGTGACAAATGCGAGATTTCTTGTTGGACACTTGTTGCAAATCATGAAAAGTATCAAAGCATAATTAGCCTCTCAAGGGTTAAGTGGCGTGTTTTAAGAAACCTCGTAAGTGACTTAATAATGCAATAGAAAGTTATTATAAGGCCACACAAAGTGAATCTTCGGTTTTTCAGGTCAATTTTTTTAACGCATGCATGCTTTTTACCTAGTATTCTGAATTTTCCATAAGTGGTTGATACTAGGTTTGTTTTATGTTTTCTGACTTAACATTTTCCGAATAAGATCAGAGAGGGGTGTATTTTAGCCATTTGATGAGCTTGGATGTATTTGACGTGAACAATTAACTTTTGGTTTGATTTAATTTGTTACTAGATTTCTTTTGATAGAAAAAGATATGTTCATCAAAGATTCTATTACAACTTTATATAAAATAGGGTTTGCTTCTGTCAGAATATGAAACGCAAGCAAAGGATATGAAGATTTTATCATGGCTCAGAGATTTGCAGTAAAAGCTTGATAGCCACCAGCTCTCAGCCACCATTCATACGGTTGCCGAAGCAAGATTGGATGACATTCTCTTTTTGCATATGGATAACGTGTGCTCTTGTTCTCGTTTTTGCGGTTAGCACTAGCGCGCTTTATGAGATGATGCTGAACAAGGGCAACGATCAAATTGCAGTTTGAAGGAACAGTTTAGCTGGAAATGTTGTTTGAATGTCAGTTTAACGTACGTGGGTGGTTTAAGCTCTTAACTGCTATGTTTCATTGTCGAACTGATCCCAGGTCATTATATGAGTTTTCTTTACTGCGCTGGTGTTGTTAGGGGACATACGTTTGGAAAGGACTCAGTCAATGATTTTCAACAGTATATCGCATAATCACAATTCACCAGGCCTGTATTTTCAAAACTCAAAAGAAAACGACTAACGCCACCCTGGTAGAAGGATCGGGAGGGCTATTGCTTCAATAATATAGCAGTCATTTTACTTGGGTTGGAAACCCTGTTCCATAGGCTTCCCTTTTATATCATCCATTGGAAGCTGTTAACCTCCAAAGGTCTTCATCCGTCTTTGACAAATATTGTGGTCACAGAACAGGCACTTTGACATACAATAAAGCAGATGTCATGTGAACAAATATCAAATCACCTTGGTAGTACTTTCTAGTTGACTCTTTGCTGCCTCTGCAGGCAGCCAATACTTTGCAAGAAATCACCGCTAAGCAGCAAGCCTCACAAGATATACACAGAAAGACACACGTTTGTGAATGGGTTAATCGATATGGCACGAGTGTCAGTGCGGAAGGATAAAATGAGAGGCCTCTCGTTTTATCCTTTCGCGATGGCACAAGGACACTCAGCAATTCATTTGACAACTATCAACGAAAAGAACAGATTTTATCGCCAAACAAATTTGCGAGGGAACCAGTGTTACTATTTCGTCCCCTCATTTCCAATGTGCTGTATTGCCTACTGGCACATAGAACCCATTCGAACTCAGAGGAAGGTTTTCAGCTATCGCAAGCGATTCAAATTATAATTGCGTTGCTCGATTTGTTGAAAATTCCAGTGAAATTTCGCTCCTATTTAAAAATAGTCCGTCAACGACTTCCGTTCCGTATATTTGTGTGGAACAGATTTTCATTTTTCGCATGGTTTAGTGTTCCTGTAGATGGGGGTTACATAGAACAGGCGTGTAGTAAAGTGGTGGACAGCTTCAGAACATTACCCCGACGCTTAAGGATTAGAAGAAAGACTCGTATCCATTTGGTATATTGTGCTAATGCGGATTTTAGATTCCCTTAGTTTATCACAAATATTATAAGTGAGAATGTTGCCGCTTTCCTTACTTTCAAATTAGACGAGCCACAGATGGCAGGGGCGATCACTCACCTGAAGACGAAAGGCCTGGTTAATCAACAAAAGCAAAAATAGGCAGTGTTGTAGTTTGCATTCTCGAACAACACGTGCCCATATACCAGTTAATTACTATTAGTCCTCTATCACTGGATTTACTTGTTGGCGTCTTCAAATTAGAGCTCCAATCAGTAAACGGCCAGCATTATTTTATCAAGGACATTTTCGCGAAATGTAACATACGAAGCACTTCTTATACAACGTTCTTGTTTGGTGTGGATACAGGTGAGTCGAGAACATTTGAAGAAGTTTCGCTGAAATCCTCTTGTTCATATATGACAACCGGGTCAACGTATCAAGTAATTGTCATATATCTGCATTTGGATGAACTCCATTGTGATTACGGTAATTCGTTCAGCGTGTCCGGGATCGCTGTGATAGACCAGTTTTGTTCCAACCCTGAATTAGGTCCTAAAGAACATTCTGATACACTGAAGTGTCGACAAAATACAAGGAAGTACGATTTTGATTGTTGTGTATCCAATGATCTCAGTGGGCTGCTGTTTATGCTTATCAATCGGTGGTCATATTTGGATTGTTTTGTGAATGAATCCCATAGATTTTAAATGTGATAGTGACTCGAGGTTCAACGCCTGTTCAGAGCCTACCATAGTGGATGTTCTGTTTAGTGTTCTCAGCAGGTTTGAATAAGCTGGACTTAAAAAACCGTCGAGGGCCCAAGAGTTGTTTTCCATATTTCTTTTCTCGGATTCATACGTGTAATCTGCCATGTTGACATTAAAGTCTGGAAGGAAAAGATTTATTCAATAAACTTACACCGCGGACTCAGTGATGAAAGTAACTACTTTCGTATTTATCACACAATTCCGTGACATATTCTTATTGTTTCCATTATATTTAAAAACCTTAAAAACGTATTCGAAGTATAAGACCATATTTGTAGTGGTTGCTTCAACTGATTTGGATGAACGAGAAAAAAAGTTCCCATGAGCCCGTGCGCACCATATTTTATGGCAGATGACTTCACGTCTTCATTTGATTAACCTTGTAGCTAATACATTGGTTGAAACCGACGAGGTTATTTAAAGCACATCAAATTTTATTATTTGTTTCTTTTTTGTTTCAAGACCATAGATTATGAAATCTCATTGCAACGAGTACTTTCCAAAAACTTACTATTCAAGAATTGTTTAGCAAGTGCCGCCTTGTTACAACCGTTAATGTTACAACGCCGCATAATGTTACACCAACGCATAATGTTACAAAAAATGTAGTAAACAACCGATAATGTTATAAACTCCGCATAATGTTATAACTTTTTTCAACCCGTTATGTTGTAAAAATCGACGCATAATGTTATAACTTTTTTCAACCCGTTATGTTACAACAAATTAACCGATAATGTTATAACTTCAATAAACCCGCGGAATCCCCTTTTTCGTCGTATGAAGCAATGAAAGCTATGAAAATGAGCACGATGCGCGCAAAATCATATGTCTCAAAATGAAAGCTATAAAAACGAGTACCTCTTCATACGTCTCATACTCTCATTAAGGATACTATCCTACCTTTATTTGGGAGTGTTTTCGGGAGTGTTTGGGTCAGTTTTCTGAAGATTGTCGGTTGTTTGGATTAATTCGATATCTGTTGTCGGGTTGTTAGGGGTGAGACGGAGCACGTGATCCCATAACAACACGTGCTGCGCATACGCATTCCTACCACCTATTATCATGATAATGACGTCACAACATGGCCACCCACGGGCACTATCAGGACAACTCAACATGACCGCCCAGTCACGTAACATGACGTCACTTCCGGGGTCCTGCCCGAGGTCCTACAAAATGGCTCATTTTCAACATACGTAACTACTCAACACCATCACCAACACCGCCACAACACCAACATCAACACAACTCCTCCTCCACAATCTCCTCCTTCTCCCTATACTGCCTGTTCTAGTGATTCCGTCTTTTCCAGAACCTGTAATCCCAAATTCATCACTTCCACTTCTTCCAACATCTCCACCATCTATATTATCATACCGTCTAGTAGCACTCCCTTATAGTATTCTCAGATAGCCTTCTCTGCACAATCACCCTGATGTACTAATCCATGACCTCCTCTCTTTCTCAGCCTAATCCCTGCCCACCCCTTTAAATCCTCCTAAACCCCATTCCTCTTCCTACCCAGTCTCGCATGTTATTCTTGTTCCGTGCGACACTACCAACCCGCCACATCCACCATATGACCTCGCTCCATCCAACTTTTCGACTTCTTTTAACTCCAACTCATTTTTGTTCACTGTTAGTTGTTAAACTGTCAAATTAATGAACAATAAGATATTCTTATGACTAAGAAATATGCGACAAATGAGTTTTAGATGCCAAAAATAAGCAGAAACAGAGGCATTTGCCCATCCCCAAAGGCGTCAGGGACTATGGTACACTACATTTCTGGAAGCGGAGACTACGTATGTTGGTAAACGTACAACCGAATAAAATAGCACCCCTCCCCCACCACCCCCGCCTTCACCATGTTGGGCACTGGATGATCATGGTAATGACGTCACACGATTGAGATACCAGGATAATCCGCGTCTATGTAACGTGACTAGGTAATTCTATGATAAATATCCGGGAGTTGGGGGGGGATGTCTCCTCGCCTTAAACAGAGCAGAAACCTTTAGTGTAAATATTACATACCTTTATGCGGCAATAAATGGTAAGTGGTAAAGTCCATCTACAATAGCTGTAACTGGAATTAGTATTCAGACGTTATAACATTATCGATTAATTTGTTGTAACATAACGGGTTGAAAAAAGTTATAACATTATGCGTCGATTTTTAACATTATCGGTTGTTTACTACATTTTTTGCAACATTATGCGTTGGTGTAACATTATGCGGCGTTGTAACATTATCGGTTGTAACACGCCTCCTATTCGTATTGGTCAAAGGATAAATAACTGGTTTGACATATTCACTGCAGTATAGTGACCCCTGGATGATCAGTCTTATTCGGTATTCAAATGTTTCCATCAGATCAGGTTTCTAATGGAACACCCAACATTAAATGATCGATTAGAAATGTCGAAGTTTCATCGGTTGTCGAGGGCCGACAAACAAACTTAGAGCCATTGTTACGTGTTCAGATTAAGTATAAGAGTTTCCAACAAGGGTGGACTTGTAGCATTTAGAACGATCGATGGTCATGGTGGCTTGTCGAAGAAAGTCAATCATCCTAACCCTCTAAGCTTATACATTTGTGCAGACATTGTTATGGAATGCAGAACCTTAGCCCTGTACCCAACATAACGGCCAAAACCGGCCAGCGCTATTCTCTAAAATCGACAATTAATTTTCATTATATTTTCATTTTTTGTCTCAAAAACATAGGTTATGATCCCTCACTGGAACGGGCTCGACGAGCTCGTTCCAATGAGGGGTCATAACCTATGTTTTTGAGACAGAAAATGACAAAAATTAGTTATTCAAGAAATTTTTTTTGCAAGTATCGTCTGCTTTTCATGTTAGGTAAAGGGTTAAAGCCCACGATTAGATGACACTGGTTAATAACAAATCAACATCGAAAATTAAAATTAATTCAATCCTCCATGTTAAATACACAAGCTTTCGGGCCACCGATCTTATTTTCTTAGGAAATCGACACTGTTATGGGTTGTTTGTTTACACACTTTTCGTGGCGTTTCCGCACAGGCTGCCGTTGATGTGATGCAATATTTCTTAACTCACAGTGATATACAGATATTATTTAGAGTTTTAGTTTTAAGTATTCCTATCAATAGATATGTAATTCACCTTTAAACCATCAATGTATTAACACAGTGGAACTACGCGGCGTAATCAAAAACCTACTGCTGTGGCTAATCTTCATTTCTCATGGTGATGTCATCAAAAATTCGGTCAAATCAAGTCTCGATTGAGCAACATTTCTATCACTGCTATTTCTTCTAGCAGTGATCTGACATATTCCAGACAAGTGAATCTAGACATAGGCGATAGACTATTCAAGGGCTAGACTGACCATTACAGAATTAAATGGAGGAAAGGGGGGGGGGGGCTTAGAACATTGTATAAAACCACTACCCGACGTAACGACCAAACGGCGGTGGCGCTGTTCACACAAATATGTTATTTTACAATTTATATGCTCCCTCATCAAAACGGGCTCGTTCTAATGAGGGGTCACAAGCTATGTCCTTCAGGAAAAAATTAAATATTTTAGTTAATCACGCAATTTGTTTAACTCTTTACCTTACGAATCGTCCGCATCCGCCCGCGTAATATGCAAATTCAGCAGTTGAAAAAATATTATTTTTAAAAAAAAAATCAACAAAACCATATCATGTGACCCCTCGTTGGAACCAACGAGGGGTCACATGATATGGTTTTGTGGAAATGTTTTGAAAAATTTTTAAAAATGATATTTAAAATAATAAATTTGATATCGTCTGCGTTGGGTAAAGGGTTAAAGTATCATTCTCTATTCGTGTTGTGTAAAGACATAAACCGAATAGAGAATAATTACTCAACCATCCGACAAACAGAAAAGAGATCCTACTCGAAGTAAACATTATTTCATACAATTTACAGTATTTGAGAACACAAACAGATAACGTTAAAATTGATAAGTTAGTTCACTTTTCCATTCAAACGCCTGCTGGATAAACTTCGTATCATTTATCGAAAACGATGGAGTGGAACTGTCGGCAAGGATTCGTTGTGTGCAAGAAAGGTATCGATATTGATTTCCTCTGTTGTGTATCAAAATTGAGAGAAATTCAGTCCTCTACACCCATCAAAGTCAAAGTTTTTCACAATAAATAGTTACCAGAGATTCAAAGGCCGTGTAAAACTAATCACCGCCAACTCAAAGTATCATTACTTGCCTGAGATGAACTATGTTTTCCTTTGTTGTCTGGTACCGCTCACTAATGATGCATTTGGAAGCAAATTTTGTGTAAAGCAGATTATTTGATTTACGATGTGACATGAGTGTTTGACAGAGATGGATAAGAAGTAGTAAAACAGAGATATTACCATTCTCTGCTCTTTACAATGTTGCACAGAACAGTCGCCAGACCTCCTATCAACTTGTCAGAACCCAACTGACAGATTTGGTAAGGCTGGATCCATGTATTGTTTTGAGATGGGCAATATACCGAAACATCGAACCGATATCATGGGGATACCAACAAACCGAACCGAACCAATTGTTGAATACCGAAATCGTCTGAATTTTTAAACTTTCCTACATTCGCTATTTATAAGTGGGGGCTTGGTAATAGTTGAAAGGAGGTTCATTTTCTTGAAAGAAGTTACTGATTTTCCTTTCGGTGTTGTTAACCCTCAATGGACGGGGCAACAGTCCTGAATTTACACTAGACTACAACCTGTGCATTTCCAGCTGCTTTGCAACAGGCAGCCAAGTCCTGATTAGAAATCACTGCTCAAGTGTTTTGTCTATTGTCAGCAGGACCTCCTATAGATGGCATATCAGGGCACATGCTCTTTAAACATTAAGGAGAGTTTAGAACAAGTCACAAAATTACTGTGGATATGATTTGTGGTTGTAAAAGAATGCCATTGTTGACCTCGTTGGAAATGTCATTCATAGCGGTGTGGCAGAATGAAACTACAGCAACTATTCTATTTTTTCCTCGTGTGAATTCGTCTTTGGTACTATCAGCAAAATCTCAGTCAAGTCAGATACCGAATACGGAATACCATACCGATACCGAGGTATACCCCCTAAAAATACCGAAACCGATACTGAACTCAAAATTCCAATACCGCCCCTCTCTAATACTGTTTCATATATTTTCTCACAAAACAGTTGAGCGAGTCTCCAGTTAGATGAACCTTTGGTCGAATTATATTAAAGTAGCTTCACCAGTGATACGGTTATCTGTTACAAAACCGTCATTAAACGTAAACCGATCTGGGAGAGAATGCACTATTGTGACCATTACAGCAGACAGAGAATTCTGTCGAAATTACCTTATCGCTTTTCTCCCCATAACTCTCCATACCTCTACAGATTCTTGCTTGTCCGATAGAAATCGAGAACATTGAATCTGAAGTGCCATTTTGGTTTGTTTTCCGTGATTCGGTCTTGTTTTCGCAATAATGCGAAAGAAAGTTCATCACTTCAACATACATCAGAATGAATGTCGGAACAGTAAACTGGTGAAAGATGAATTCAATTTAATCAACTTTTACCCTTTAAATATTCGACCTGTCATTACTTACGAAAAGTAAAAGCCAGCGTAATATCCTTGTGAGGACTAAACTAGAACCCATCAATGAATAATATCAATTATTCCCAGTCAGTTTTACCAGTTCCTAAGCTCAACACTTGGTTTACACCAAATTTGTGTGTTTTTATGTCATGTTTGAAACCCACCAGTACTCTATGTATATATATAAACAATATTTCGGCGATATGGCCGATAAAAGACGAGCACTGTATCGTTCATTACACGAAGCTGTACTCGTTTTATCACATAGAAGACACGATGCGAGACAGACAGACAGACACATAGGCACACACGCAATACGTTCACCCGCATCCCCAATATTGTCGGCTTTTTTAATAAATTCTGCTTTATAGGTAGAGAATTATTAAAGCTGACTATTCGTGATGACTACACTCATTTTCTTTTCATCTGTGTATTGGCATCCCATCTACATATGTCGATAAGAAATTTTAATTCCTTTAATGCTCGTGTCGATCAATCTTATTATTTATTAACTATTTCAACACCTCTCAAAACTGCGTATTTTCAATCATTTATTTATACACAGCTATAATTAACCCCATTCAATGACCGACAAACGTGAAGCCTGCTGACCTCTGGAGCTACTTATTTAATCATAAAACATTTGGGGATAATTATATCTTCAATACCCAATATTTTATGAATTGTGCTGTTTAACAGTTTGATTATAATTGTTTCTCGTAACTGAATTCATTCCTAGCCCGTGAGCACCCCCAATTGAAACATTTTGTTGCATTCCAATTCACGCAATGTCTATAGATGTCAGTTTGGAAATGTTCGTGTGTTGTAGAATTGAATTCATACATGGAAATAGAGTGGTTTCGATTACTTGGTTAACCCTTTACCCAACGTAACGACCAAAACCGGCCAACGCTATTCTCAAAAATCGCCAATTAATTTTCATTATTTTTTCATTTTTTGTCTCAAAAACATAGGTTATGACCCCTCGTTGGAACGAGATCATCGAGCTCGTTCCAACGAGGGGGTCATAACCTATGTTTTTGAGACAACAAATAAAAAAGATGAGTTATTCAAGAATTTTTTTTTTTTTTTTTTGCAAATGTCTGCTTTTCACGTTAGGTAAAGGGTTAAACTGTTTATATGACATCATATGTTGGCTTTTAGTGCAATATTTTTTTCAAAATGAATAGGGAGCTTTTCACTCCAATACATTTTGCCATGTTAGCACCTTTAAAATAAGACAAAATATTATGTCACAGAAATGTTTTCTGTGAGATAGCAGCCTCAAACTAAGTGCGCGGTGGCTCATTATTTTGTGGATTAGACTTCAGACTAAAAGGTCGATGGTTCATCTGAGGTGTCGTTTGGCAAGACACTTAATCACGATTGCCCATTTGGGAGCAAGGTGGCGCAGTATACAAAGGCGTATAGCCCGTCACCTGAACACTCCCCTCCAACCGATGTTAGAGCTAATGCCGGAATGGTAAGCTGGAGAGGTAGGCAGTTGCTCTCGTTGCAAGATGGTTTTCTTTGGCTACTCCGACGCCCGATGTCCGTAAAATGATCGACACGATGTAAAGCCTGGCTGTTGAAATCGTTAAACCCCAACAAATCGTAAACTAACAAACATATTCTCAAACTCTCCATTATTGGACTAGTCGAGACACAGTGCGTTGGTAGTGTAGTGGGCTGTTTTGGCCTTTATTAATGCAAGCCAGTTTCAGATCAGATTTAGATATATTGCTCTGTCCTACATGAACAGCCATGGGAGAAATATTTATCGCTCACGTTTTGGGCCACATGATCTCCCGCATAATAGTAGCTGCCTCTTGTAGAGAAAAAAAATCTTTGAAACAAGATAATTTTTATCAGAACGCATTAATCGGATTGGGTATTTAAAAAGTCCCATAAAGTAACCCCCATTACTGTCCAGGCTCTGAATTAGAGGATGGAATTTAATGCCAAGACCTCTTTTCATGTCAACAAACTAGACGCGTTGACGCGGTGCACTGGTGTGGCCTAAATATGTGGTCAACTAAATACTGGAATGAACGTAGAGCTGAACATCTATAGCATAATGTCTTAAGAAATTCAATTTAAACTTTACTCAACATGAATAGAAGACGACGTTTGCAAAAATGAAAAGAACTAAACATTTTCATTTTCTTAACCCCTCAAAATAGTTTTATGGACCCTCATGGAAACGAGCTCAGCCAGCTAGTTTCAATGAGGTGCTACAAGCTATATTTTTCAGGCAAACTTTGAAAAAATAATAAAATGTGAATCTTGTTTTTTGTGAATAGGTATGAGAGCACTAAATATTTGTATTAGAGTTACTCGCCATGAAAAGTTGAAAATGATGCAGTCTCCGAAACTAAGCAGCCTTAAGGGAAATGTTGCTGTAAAATCTTTGAAGCAATGTACTGAAAGCTTGCATCATTGCTGAATATTTTAAAGCAAAAAGTGATTTGATAAATTTGGGGGCTTAAAAATTACAATTGACTATTTGTGTGTTTTTGATGGGAATTCACCGAAAGATATGTGCTCAGTTTTGAGGCAAGAAAAAGTTGTCTCAAGGGCAGGCTACACGTGACAAAGATATTTGAATGCTAAAATTAAAATGATGCGATCATATTTTTTAACCCGAACGTCGGGATAATATTTAATACTGTTATACCAAAAGGAAATGCAATTTATCTGATTATTGGAGAGTCTTTCATATTTGGATTATCCTTGGGAGACCACAGACCAGACAATACTATTTTATGGTTTTGAAAATTTATACTCTTGTCACAACCAGGAATAAAGGTTATATATTGTCAAAAATAAGGTTTTGGTGCAAGCAAATTATCATTTTGGCCAAATTTAGCTTTCAGAAACACAATAATCTCTCTGAAATGAAAGAAATAACAGCACAATCTACCCGGTTAACAGGTTTATATAAGCCATGGTTTCCTACCATAGTCCTGGGGTAGAGGGGATTCCAAGTTTGCCAACCCCCTCACAATTTACCATACCAGCACACAACCGGAAAACCTGTATTACACTTCCACTCACTGATATTTGAACGTTTTTATCAAATTATGTTGTTAAAACTGTTAGAAAATAATTTCTTCACCGAAAGACGATTTTTGAGCACATTTGGGGGGAAGAATAAAAAAATGACATAATAAAATGAGAAATGGGAATTTGTGTATAGCTACCAGTATACTTGTACAGCACTAGTGCTGGCAAGTTTGCTATGTTACTGCACAAAATTACAGTAACAGCTGTAATATATAGATGATCCTAGCACCCATCACCACTCATTAATATACCACTCAGCTTTTGAAAAACATTTGACAAAATATACAGCATGTTTTTTGAGAATGAAGTTAATATCTTAATCTTTCTGTTTCGTATGATTTCCTTTGGGAGTGCAACTCTCATGGTCCACTTAATTTTTCTGTCTCGTTGCCTTGTCATGGCTCCGCTTACTGCATTTTTCATTCTATGGCAGTCAGTATTCTAATTTCTACACACAAAATGTTGATTGCTTATTATGAGTGACTATCCATCTGTCTGTCTGCGTCTCCATCTGACAAAGGGCTTCTTTGCTTTTCATTTGCTTGATTTTACATTTTCAATAATTGACAGCTGACTCTAAACCATCCCATCTCAATCTTCACATTTATTAAACATTAATCAACACCATCTCTTGCTCGTCTTGAAAACCCTTCTGGGTCATCTGTTTGGAAACATTTTTACTAAAATTGTTATCCTTTTTCGCGAACGGATGTTTGTTTGTAAAGATCAAAACCAAAGCTGTGGAAGTGCATTTTGGGACACTTGTTTCTCAGACAGAGCAGTGCAGAATCAATATTTGGTGGTTTCAGATATTTTAACACTTTTATAAAATAAAATTACAAAATATTCATCAAACACATTGTGAGATCTCTTCAGAGCCTATGATATGATGCAAAAAGAAGACAAATAATATCACAAGAAGTTTTTTTTACAAACATCATTTGAATGATGAATTATAGTACAGTCTTTGATGAAACATGGCATACCGGGAGCCAAATTCAGTTCTATATTTTAATCATGTCAGTAGGTGGAAGAAAATGCTACATTCATTTGGATGATAACATGGGATGCCTACTAATATTGGTGAGTTAAATACCCGCAATCCCAATTCTCTCAAAACAAATTTAGGATTCATGTTGTTTCAAGGGGATAGGAACACCATTTGTCTTGCCACATGAGTAAAAAAGGGCAGTATTTTTTCAAAAAGTATTGCGTGCTTATGGACATGTTTAGTTTTATGTTGCGATTAGACTTGTGTCCAAGTTGTGAGCTTTTATCCATATCATTGGGTTACAGTGTAGAAAAATCTACTGCAGGCGTACCATTTTTATGACCATTTCCCACTGTTTGAACACTTTTCTTTTAAAGAACTTATTTTCTGTGTTTTTGACTCGGTAAAAACCAGAAGTCGAATTGTAATGCTGAAATTATTTTTTATCACATTAAATGGGTAAAAAGTATTTTGGGTTCGGCTGGGGTTGTTTATAGGTATGACAGTCTAAATATTTGAATTTGAGTTTCACACCCTGCACTCGGAAATGACGCTATCTCCGAATCGAAGCAGCCTTGAGAAAGAAATATTGTATTAAAAAACCTTAGAAGCATTGTACTAACATTTCGCATCATTGGTCAGTATTTCAGAGAAAAGGGGATGATTGATGAATACTGGGGCCTAAAAAAATACAATTGATTATTGATGTGTTTTTATGGGAATTCCCCGACAAAAATGGGCCTGTGACCAGTAGTTTCCCTCCTGTCGATTTTTCTCTCTTATTTGTTATATGACCCCAGTTTTGAAGACAGAAAAAGTTGTCTGAAGGGTTATACCTGACAAAGATATTTGAATGCCCAAATAAAAATGATGCAATCATATTTTTTCACACGAACGTTATACTGGTCCCCAATGGGAAAATATTTAGTACTGTTATACAATAGCGCTAGGTGGTTATGGCAGTTACCTTAAGTAAAAGGTCAGTATGTGTTCGTTTCAATAGCCACAGCACGTACATAAAATGTAGGTTAGGAACTACTTGTTGTTCACAAATTTACATATTAAACCTGTGAACTTGCGCACGCGCGCACAAAGTCCGCAGGTCATAATTTCTCACCGCATGATACATTCTGTGATGTGTTATGCAGAGTTGTTTCTGAGCTACAACTAGACGTCAACACGACAACGCCGTTGCCTTGCTGTTTTACCTGGGTAAACAGTGTAGAGTTCAAAACGACTCCACACTTTCTTCATTTTACTTTGTAGGAAGGTTGAGTGAGTTATAAAAAGTTTTTTTTTTTAAGTTACATGCAATGTGTATATAATTTTGTATCTCAACAGAATATTTCCTCCACCACCGAGCCTATAATGTCGATTGCGATTAGCATATAAGGGCTACATGACACACTCGATATTTGCCACGACACGATACTCCAATTCTCACTTCGTGTTAGCTTTCGTGGATATTTTTGGATATTATCAGAAAAGTACATTGTTATTCATTTTCTGCCCTCAAAATAATTGCGTGATGTTTAAGATTAACTTGGAAGGTCGACATCAAAATGTACGAAAGCAGCTTTTTAATTAGTACACATATTCACATAAAGTAAAAAAAAAAGATAAAATTGTTAAGTATTCTGTCAGAATGAAGACCGGTGGATGCAAATAATTATCTTATTTTCTAAGTGATTCAGTCATCTTGAGACACATAAATCGTTTATTTTTTACTGTCTTATCTTTGTGTTTCTTCGCCAGTATTAGGCTAACCCCATAAATTTGTGAATAACAATTGTTTGTTGATTATTGTGGTTTACGACATTTTCAGTAACCAGGATCACATCGTGACGGACAGTGTTTCGGGTGGCGGAAGGCGGAGTACCCAGAGAGAACCACCGAGCAGCGACCAGCAAGTGTCAGACTCTCCAACTTACTAAATCTTTATTTATTTATTTATTGGAGTTTAACGACACTTTTGAAAGCAAGGTCACCTCGTGTCGGAATCTTATTTGCTCAAAATATTGATTTTAACCCTTTTTGTAACATCACGACCACAAACGTGCAGCACCATTCACAAAACGACTTTCAAATATTATTAATTAATTAAGAGCTCGTTCCAATAAGGGGTCCTAGCATTGTTTTTGAGATAAAAAAATAACCTTTTTCGTTATTCAAGAAATGTTTCTGCTAATGAACTCTCGTATTCGTGTTAGGTAAAAGTTCAATTTCTTAAGGCAATGAGATCAATGTGCTTGTTTAGATTTGGGATGTCTGTAAGTAAAGACGTTTTGCACCCATGATTAGATTGGGCGAGTAATCTCCAGATCTGTAAGCAAGAAAGGAAGGGGTTAATCATGAATACAAAACGTCTTTACTTGCAAATATCCCAAAGGGTCATTGGAAGCAGTTTGAAAGTGAGGGGGCTGAATCGTATCACGGACTGTACTATTACTACATTTCTTTAACGGTGGATTAGAAGTAGCCCCTGTAATATTAATTGTTTACCAAACGCAGCTGGAAAACACTTCTAAAAATGTTGTTGAATAAACAAAAAGTTGCTTCTATAACAAGCTTATAAACGCTTATTGGAACGAGCTCGTAAAGCTCGTTTAAACGAGGGATCATAAGCTATGTTTTGGAAGCAATGAATAAACTAGTAATAATCTCAATGTCGATTTCTGTGGCTTGCGCTGTTACGCTGATAGCCATAACGTAAGGTGAAGGCCTAAAACAAAATAGTTACTGATACCGAAAAGTAACCGAGAAAGAGAAGCTAATTGGCAGCAAGTGCTGTATTTTATTTGAGGTACATCATCTAGTCGTAGCATACTTATACACCTTATAATAAAATTCCATCCATTCAGCACCTCCCCATTCCCACTTCTCTTCGGCCCTTTACACCGAGCACTATTTGTGATATAGCATTGCCATTGCTGCACAATATTCGAGATTTTCATGAATATTCGCAACATGTGCTGCAGAGCATATTTTTAGTATGTATTATAAAGACACTTTTTAACATTCATTCAACAAGTCGAAAACTACACAACTTTTTCAAGCTGATTCTTGTAAACTTTAACCGTTGTCTTGTCTTTGAATAATCTGTAATCTGTAATAGATGACTCTAGCTAAACAGAGGGCCAAAAAAGAGAATGGAATGGAATGACCGTGATATTTAATATTGGGATAATAAAAGGGGTCATTTTTGCGAGTGAAAAAAGACAGTGATCACTTTTAATGTTGTATTGCAAACCAATGTGGAAATTAAATATCAAATCCGTGCCATGAGGAACTGAATTTGCATTCGAAGTTTTCGATTATTATACTCTATAGCAATTTGGAAACAATTAATCAAACGGTTATGAGGTTTATAATTCAGATTTGTGTCTCTTCGAGTTATAGTGCTCCGCGTGTGATTTCCAAAAGCGCAACAGTAATAATTTTTATCACACGCCTGTTCTATGTAATCCCCATCTACAGCAACACTAAACCATGCGGAAAATGAAAATCTATTCCGCACATATGTGCAGAACGAAATCATTGACGGACGATTTTTAGATAGAAGCGAAATTTCACTGGAATTTTATACAAACCGTGCAACACAATTACAATTTGAAGTCCTAGCCATAACTGGAAACCGTCCCCTGAGTTCCAATGTGTTCTATGTTCCGGTAGGCACATAGAACACATTGGAACTCAGGGGACGGAATAGTAACACGGGTTCCCCTCGCTGATTTGGTTGGCGATAAAATGTGCCCTTTTTGTTGATAGTTCTCAAATGAATTGTTGAGTGTCCTTCTAATAATTGTTTTTATAGACGTGAATGCGTGTATTAAACCCAGAACGACACACGCGTGTGAATGGGTTAATCGATATGGCACTTGTGCCATCGCGGAAGGAAAAAACTCGGGGCATGCGGCCACTCGTTTTATCCTGCCGCGCTGGCACTCGTGCCATATCGACCAACCCATTCACATGCGTGTGGCGTTCTGTGTATGAACCGTTTTCTGATAGTGGTAATGACAGGTTTAGAACATAAATAAGATAATGCTTCAAAAACTTGTAATGTTTGTTAACAACATGCGACGTGTGTGATTCATGGTTATAATAATAAGTATTATTGCAATTTTTAAATATTTACAAATAAAATGAGTTTCTAAGAAATGGGAATGTGAATAATGTCAGTGGGCATTTTTTGGTTGTTTTATTTTACTTACACTATTCTGGTGGTTTTTTATGAAACCTGTTCTCTAAAATATTCCGTCAACGATCACTTGAATTAAGCTACGTCACCATTAAACCTCATTAAATCACACTAAACCCCCATTAAACCAGAACAAGTATGGGGGAAAGAATGAATTTATTTAACACTCCTTAGTACCTAAGACTTATGGAGCAACGGGTGTTTCTAGTCAAGTATCGTATGTCTGCTCTGGCAGAGGACGAAAGAACAATTTGCTCAGCTTTTACAACTGTCCCTCCTCAACACCACCCGCACTCTTAGTGCTGGGGTGTCTGCTTATTACAGTAGACTGGAATCAAGGCCTTACTCTGAAGGCAAATGTATTTGGTCATCAACAATCCAGCTTATCGTTAGACATGTTTGACATGATTGTTTTATATTTATCCTCCAAACACAATGAGGTTCCCAACTGAAAGTTTTCAATGTTATCTCTTTTCTAAACAGAAAAGGACAATCTATATATGTTGGATCTTGGATTGTTTTTATATATTTTAATTATCATTGAATGCAAACATTTACTGTACTCCTTTCAGTCGAATCATAAGCTATCGATTTGAGAAAAAGAAGTCATGAAGTTATTTGGGACGCGATGTTCGTATTTTCTGAAAATGGAGAAGAGAGTAACAAAAGACAGAATTATCGTTGGAAGAGTTACACTATTTCAAATAGGTGTACTCTTACTCGAGCTTAGACATGGGAAGAAATTATGAACATCTTCCATGTTTTGAGTACATTTCAGGTATTGTTAGCAGTCTGTAATTCCTAACATCTATGTATAATTTATCCGTTTAGGTTTGAAGAACTGCTTATTTTCTCGAAGGATGAAAGAAGGTCCGCATCATTTAAATAAATCGTAAATTTTAAACAGAAAGAGGAATGCGGTTGTTTCGTGACACATATTATTTCTGGTAAAGTTCTTCTTCTAAAGAATTCACTGCATAATCTAGTCGATTTTCATGAACGCGCATTTACATGCCAGGGGAATTTTATTCGCTAATATATACTGAGTCAAAAAAGAAAAGTATAATAGAAACAAATGTGAAAAAATAGCATAAAGGATGGAATATAATAGTTCTAATGTTGCATGTTTGTGGACAAGAAGTCGTGCAAAGAGTTTAATAACATGTTGTTGTTGTCCACCCAGCCATGTACAATTTTGCTATGGATTTCAAAATAGCACGTGCTACCCGAGAATGTCAAATTGAATGGATGACCGACGATTTTCTTTGTGTTATGTTGCGCTTGGAGAGCCTGGGTTATTGAGAAAACACGCTAGTTTTTGTCTTCCGACATCTTAGAAAATGCCAAGGTAACCGAAAATCAGAGGTTACGTGCCATTGGTATGCATGAGGCTGGGATATCTCCAAATGAGCTCGCTGCTGAGTTCGGAGTCACTGTGGTCAATATTTACCGTCTCATTGGAAGGTATAGAATCACTGGATCTACTGCCGACCGACCGCATTAGGTCGACCAAGAGTTACGATCCCTGCACAAGACCGACAATGCCCGATGTCACGTGACGCGTATCTGTCGTGACTCTCTTGAGTCGTAACCGGGCATCTTTGGTATCAAGGGGACCGTCGGGTACGACTTCATGATCTTCAGACGTCAGGCGATTTATGTAAAGTTCTAAGGCAGGAGTGGAACGCAATACCGCAGGGTGAAATCCAGAGACTTATCAGGTTCATGTGCCGTCGATGTCTTGTCATCCAAGAGGCAAACGGTGAACATGCAGGCTATTGACTGCATGTATGAACTTTTCATTTCGCCCCATGTCTGAATTGCGACGTCCTGACGTGACGCTGGCAACTGTAAGAGCATGAAATTTATGCAAATTCATACAGCTAGACACGAAATATGAATTTACAATAATTTGTTAAAAAAATTGCTCCTTGAAGTTTATTATACTTTCTTTTTTGACTCAGTATACTAAACTAGCAGTCCCACCCGTCCCAGGGCGGTAAGCCCACTCCCGCAACGGAGAATTTCTAGCTGGACGGAATGACCATGTTGCGGAATCACAGACGTTCCATTTATATATCATAGATTTGAAATCTGGCGGATTCAATGTTAAGTCTTCATAATACTTGTTGTGAGTATTTTTATTATTTCTTATACACCTTGCGGATAAAATAATATCGAATAACTCTCACATAATATATATTTTCATCCAAAGGAGCTGCGTGCTGACTTTAGCTCCTGTTCTCCGCTCAAGTACAGGACTTTATCCTGAAGAGTAAGGTGAATATCTGTAGTAATTAATGTAAAAAAGTGGAGGTTATGACCAATGTCAAGTAGCGAAGTGAGCTTCGGGTGAGGCTGTCCTATTGAATCGTTGGTTTTGCGTGGATATGCCTACAAAGGAGAAACGCGGCTGTTCCATTAGTAGCGGAAACGTGTCTAGCTTATAACTTCCCTGTGTGCTACAGTACTGTGATGACAAACACGCACAGAGAATTTCGATCAGATCGCGACTGCGTCGTGTTCTGATTGGGTTGGTATTCCCTGTCCGCTTTCTTACCCACGACACCAGAATCTCACCTATCGTTTTCATAATTTGGTGATGATTCGCATTTTGTTTTGTTTATGAAATATCGCTCCAGTGGTGTGTATGTTTCTTGACGAGATTGCAATCTGATCGAAAAAAGGCCACCTTTGCTATCACAACAGTGTCTAGAAATGTGTATAATGCGTCATGCCAAGATAACATTGTACCAAGTACATGTAAGTGTCGGTGGAGAGGAAGAAGTGACGTAGAATAGGTATGTACCTATTTAATGTTTTGGCATTTTGGTTCTCATATTGGCGGAATCACCATGTATGTGGTAATTTGAGTGTTCTACCGTAATGTAAATGATAATGATTCTTTGGAGAGGCGTAGAAGTTGGGCTGGGAAGAGACATGCAATGGTAGTGATGCTTAGTGACGATACGTCTAATGACATCTATGGAGGTTATAATGATTAATGGACACAAGTACGATCGGGAGCGGCAGACTGGGATGAAGGTAAAATTTTTGACCAGTCAGGGGCCTAAAAACAACAAACAACAAATGTGTTGTTTGTTGTATTGTCCTAGTAGTAGAGTGGATAGAAGTTATTCGTGGGCGTATTGTCGAAGAGGAGTAAACTCGCAATATTTTGTGAGCGTCACCTCTTATTGCGAAAGCAGCCGTTAGGGCTGTTCGGGAGAATTATTCTCATTCGAGCAATAAGGTCTGAGGGATTACATTCTATCTTAACTGGGTGGAGTTACATCTGTAAGTATATGGCAAAAGATATTCCCTGATCCAAGACTTTATAGAAACGTAACATGTATAAAATCAATGAACTTACAATCAGACACTAAGGAATATATGCAGTGTTCTGGTGTCCAGGTTGGCGTTGTGTGTGATGCGCTGTAGTAATGACAGACCTACCTGGTTGTGTTGTTGTTTTTATGTTTTGCCGTGTTGTGGTACAAGTCGTCCCGGCTTGGCTATTGTTTAATGAAAACCCGAGGAGTCAATACATGTGTCCACGCAAGAGCACGTGTCAGGTCAGGGACATCATGGTGAATTGAAGCTACATGTTTGGAGAAGATAATGATTGTAATGCACCTTTGTTGCATCGCGCCTGTGTTATGCTTGTTATGTACCACCTCAACTAATCAGCATGATTTGATATTACTATGTACTTTGGTCGTCAAGATACATCTACTTCTGGTTCTTATATGGAAATGACAGGAAAACAGTCGTTCAGGCTATAACATTTCCATGTTGTGTATTTTTAGATGATATAATTATGTATCTAATTATTTGTCATTCTTATATTGCAAACAAATTTTCATTTATTCGTTCATGTCCCACAAAGGTTGGGAGTGTCGGGCGATTTGTATTGAATGTCTCTTGTTAGCGCCCATTCGTGTAGAAAACAAAGTTTGCGGGTAGCTAAAATTTGTGCAGATTAGAGTAACTAAAACTGAAAAGAGGGGAACCAAAACTAGGATGTAACTGCATTCGTTTGTTTGACTACAGTATGTCATTGTGCTCGTTCTGGTCGTTCCAATGAGGGGTTATAAGCCATGTTTTGGGAGCAAAAATGAAAAATTTTAGTTATTAAAAAAGTGTTCTCTGACAGCCTTGTTAGATGAAGGGTTAAATAGGATGGAGGATCAAGCGCAGACAAGTTGCAGTTTTTCTTCTCATAGATATTATCAATCCGGTACAACAATTTTGTAGAATGCACTCCGAGGTATGTCGTCATGATCCAAATACAATCAAAGTCAGAAAAAAGGAAAGAATTACTTCTGGGTTCATCCATTATCTCATACCAAACGGCCTATTACAAATGTGAGGGACTATTTTATATCAAAGTAAGCGGATGTACTTATGTTTGTGTTTCTTTAATCATATGGTTGTGTGTCTGACCGACTATCCATTACGTCTCTTTCCGTTCACCCGTCCGGCAGCCTATCTCATCATCTTTCAGCACGTCCGGACGTTTATGCTAGAGGTACAACGTGGATTTTTTATTGTTAAGTGATATAAAGTAAAATAACTCCACTAAGGGAAAGTTTAACCACAAAATCCTGTCACTAACCCCTCAATGGCGAAGTGTATGTACATTTTGGAATTGGCTGGAAATGCCTACCTGTGTTAGAAAATATAATTTAAATTATCTGAAATTTAAGGTGGATTGTCTTGTCGATACTGGGAAACACATAACATAACAATCGATTGATCTCAGGGGTTGTGTAACGTCGAGTTGACCAGACAGATGGGCAAGACCAAACAAAACTTCGTGGAATTCGTGATCTGGTTGACTTGGTCTAGTCAACAATAATGGACAATAACAATCCAGAATGACTGTAATAATTTGTTTATTATATGGCACTGGATATTTAAAAACTGAATAAATTATATATTCCAGATAACACATTATAATTGCGGAAATGGGGAATCCTTGCCTTAGTAATATCTTATGATGCAGAGAGCAAGGTTAAATTCTGAAAGGAACCTGGAGGGTTCGCCTTTTTGATCAACTGAAATATTACATCCAATTGAATTTAAAAATACTTTGGACAGTCATTTTCTGTGCATCAATGAAAGAATGGTTTCACAAGCGAGACTGGATTTCACTAGATTTTTTAATGACATTATTATTACTGTTAGACATGTTTGTTTTCTAAGTTTTATGAATGAAGACGCACCGCAAGTGTAGTTTTATGATTACGCCGTGCAGACTCCGCGAAGAGTGGATAAGCAAACAGCTCATAAGAACGTTGAATTCGTTATTGGATTTGACCAGTGGTCTAAGAGTTTGTACGGGAAGGTCTAAATTAAACTTTGTTCTGAATCACTGTCAAGAACACCTATTCTCATTCGATTTTGCAAGCTCTCAGAGCATAGGCCTAATTATGTAAGGAATTGGATGCTGTTATGGCCTGAATCATTCTATGCCTTAACTATGGATTCATTTGTCTGGAATATTTAAATAGGTTGGAAAGTCTGCAACTTCGCTTTTCCAACCAACCGCTATGTTCAAGAGCATGGAATCTAAAAAATACCACACACATTCATTTTCTTTGAATCTACGGAAAAACTGTTGCTTAACCCTTTACCTAACATGAAAAGCAGACGACACTTGCAAAAAAAAATCTTGAATGACTATTTTTTTTTCATTTTTTGTCTCAAAAACATAGGTTATGACCCCTCGTTGGAACGAGCTTAACGAGCTCGTTCCAACGAGGGGTCATAACCTATGTTTTTGAGACAAAAAAGAAAAAAATAATGAAAATTAATTGGCGATTTTCGTGAATAGCGCTGGCCGGTTTTGGCCGTTACGTTGGGTAAAGGGTTAAACCTTTATCTAACATGAAAAGCAAACACATTTCTTGAATAACTAATTTCTTTCCTTTCTTGTCTCAAAAACATAGGTTATGACTCCTCGTTGGAACGAGCTCGACGAGCTCGTCCCAACGAGGGGTCATAACTCATGTTTTTGAGACAAAAAAAATTAAAAAATAAATGAAAATTAATTAGCGATTTTTGAGAATAGCGCTGGCCGGTTTTGCCCGTTACGTTGGGTAAAGGGTTAATCGAGATTTGATTTGCCCGAATTTTTGTTGATATTATGATTAGGAATGAACATTCTCTACATTCGCTGTTTTATAGATACGCCGCGCTCTTCTGCCAATTGTGTTAATATGTCGATGACTTCACTGTGAAGTAAATACTTTTTGATTTGAATATCTGTAACTGGATCTCGAAAAAATATCTATTTATCCCTGTGTGTGGAGGAAAAAAGCATTACATCAACGTTAGTCTGCGCGCACAACCCGCGAAAAGTGGGTAAGCAAACAGCCTATAATAGCGTCGAATTGCGAACAGAATTAAACTGGTGGCCTGAGAACTTGACGTGTTTGGTGGATTAGCTTTATTTATACTTGTGATATGATATTAACTTTTGTTTTTTTGTTTATTCGGTTTGGGGACACTTTTGAAAGCCAATGTCACATCGTGCCAGAGAGTTTTACGGGTGGAGGGTGCCAGAGTACTCGGAAAGAATCACCGAGCAGCGGCGAGCAACTGTCAAGGACTCCAGCGTACTAACTCTGCAGAAGCAGAGTTACCAGTGAGTAGTACATATAAGAACACAACGCCACCGTGCCCATGTGTAAGCATTCGGGATTAAGTGTCCTTCTCAAGGATACAACGCAGTTACCGTTGGTCAAGATCAAACCGTCGACCTTTTGGTTTGAAGTCCAATGCTATAACCTTGAGCCATTGCAATTTTGGAAGTCTAAATTGTTCATAGTTGGTATATCTTCCGACGTAAAACTGTTAGACATTTCCTCATCAAGAAAATTAAAACACAGTCACGCTAAAGAAAATAGGAGAGTTAAACTGGTATTGAACGCCCAGTGTTTTTCCTTTGTGAAATTCCTCAGCAGTGTTCAGATTTTGTGGGGACTACAGTCACAGATAGGAATCAAGTGTTTTGTATGCCTTTTCTAAGAAAATACAGACAATGCCAATAAATCGATCCGCAGTAATTATTTGAAATGAATTTGAAATTCCTGCTACACAGAATGATCATTCTATCTGCTGAAAGACTTTAAATATTGAAGCGCTCCTATCACCCTGTTTACGTCTAATCGATTATCACGTTCTAATTGCTCTCACAAAAAACATCTCTGTTGCAAAAATAGCATCGTAACCATTTAAAACGAGGAAGTGTGACCTTTTTTATGAAAAGTAAAAGTTCGGGGGACGATGAGTAGACTATTATCTATTATTATCTTCGAGATGTGTTGGGATGAGATTGTAAAATCTCAATCCCTTTACTGCCACTCCCACTTTAGTTATATATGGAGAACTTCTATGTACGCCTGTATGCGAGGAAGTTTAATAAAATTTATGACATACTTGACACTCTCCTCTAAGCCCTTTCCAACAATTAATCAGATGGTAGGTTTGATCTGCGCATACCAGAACGTACAGATAATCATCGTAAAATATGTGGCAATATTCTCTTTCGGGAGCCTAAGTGTTAAACTAGGGGAAGATATTTGACACATACTCGAGGCTGAGTATTCGGATATCTTTCCTCGAGGGTGAGATTTACCCATCCCCTCCCCACACTCGAGAGTGATTTTTCTCCTACCACATGACGTCATCGAAATCAAAATATTGTGATGAAGATTGACTGTTATAGAGGTTGATCGTAAAGGAAATGAAATTGCATATTCCAAAAGAGCATTGGAAACTTCTGTACATACTACGAAAGCCAACCTCAGCAGACGACAGCGATGGGTTAACATATTGAAGCGAGTTGAAACAGCTGACATTCCATTGACGTCAATATTGACATTAAGGATTTCGATGACGTCATGTGACATGTGATGGTAGAAAAAAATATTCTAGAGTGGTAGGGGGAAAAATAGGTAGCTGTATTTATGGAAACGAGGCGAACATTATCTTTGTTTACAAAATGCAGACGATGATGAAATAGTCCGTCGATCACTAAATATTCAAATAAGGTTTGTCAAAATCGGGATGGGTAAGACAGGTCTGTCTCACGCAGGTATTTCACACCGGACACTCGTATCTGAATTGGCAGATGGTGGGAGAAAACACAATGGACAACCAGCTGGACCCGAGTATCAGTGATAATTTTTAATTTTACAACCATATGAGGCAGAAGGTTTGAACTATTACAGAACCACGATTATCAGATAGAATCACCAATTTCGCTGTATATAGTAGTGTATAAGACTATACAATTCATGGTGTGGAAAAAGGAGAAATTTTTAGGTAAATATCTTTCTGGGTGAAATAGTACAATTTCGTATTTCCAGTATTTTCTTTCAGATTAAACTGTACTGTGAAATTTTATTTTCAATATATTTTTGAGAGTTGTTGGCAGTAATTGTATAATGAAATGTCAAATTATTAGTGATTTGCTCAATAGCTTAATTAGTTGTCATTTTTTACCACTGCCGGCCGTATGAATAGAATTAGTTTTTAATTCAATTGGGAAGGAACCAGGGTTTGTTTTTAGTCAACAAACAAGCTGAGTGAGTTGTGAATTAGCGTGTTTGCAAGGTAAGGGTTGACAACAACAATACATTGAAGAAAGTATATAAAGCTTTACGTGACTGGAGGAAGTTAATCGTTCAGTAATGTAAATAAATCCTAATTGCGGAATTTATATCTTTCTTCAGGTGAGAGCATAGTTAAGTTTTGTTTTGCATTTTAATGGAAATAAGAATGGTACTCATTTATCGTTTTCGGTTTTCAAATAAATTAAATATAAATAACTTTCGCTTCTCACTTAACTGAATGTTAGTAAGAATTAAATGTTCATAATAGATGTTCAAAGTTGACCGTGGTTAACAGTGTCGTTAGTGATATTTTGCATCTTGTTGGAAAGACCACAGTCTGCGATTTCCAACAGATGTAAAATGTCACTAATTTAAACTACGTGCATAAATCATTAAAGAAATTACGAATATTTTATGTATAGGCACATGCGGATTTATTTTATAGTAACAGCGATAAATACTCGTAGTTTGTGATTTAGTAAAAAAAACCTTGTTACTGATATTTTACATTTATTGGATGGCGCACCAACCGCGGCTTCTAATAAATGTAAAATGTCACAAACTTGTGTAGTAATATTTTTCTGGGTACTTGCAGAAAACAGGAAGGTTTATTTAGTTTAAACAGTATTTATTTCCAATGTCTATGAGTTACATTCAACAACAATAAAGTGTTTGTGGATCCGACCATAAGCTATAAGCTTTTACAAGGTTGTTTCCACTCGTGAATCATTCACAGATACAGAGGACTGGATGGTAACTACATGTATACATTTATTAGGATATCAAATACTGGAAGTACTATTAATCGTCAGAGGGTATGAAGAAAATTAGAAATAAAAGTAAATTTAAATTTCATCCAAGGTATTAAGTTTCAAAGTAGAAAGATTCTTTGTGTTATATTGAATTCCACAGCATGGTTAGAGAATCTGAGGTAATCTTCACGTAGTGGAAGATACACCTTTAATGAAAAAGAAAGAAAGAAAAGATTTACATGCCTACCGTTTCAATGCGGTTGCATCTTACTAGATACAAGGCTTCATGGTCATACATGTTAGGATTGTAAATACCATACACGCCCATTCATTCCGAGAGGTAGACCTGCGAAACCTGTACCCACCGCAAATGAGAACGTATCACTCTCCCACCCGAGGTGACCACATCCATAACGAGTCAGCCACCCACAACAGACAAGCGTATATGGCTTAACTGTATCGTTTGACTGGCCATACCTTGGACGAACAGAAGTACAGAAGCTAAGAAAGTGTCCTGTGTCAGTTGCTGTCGCGAATGGCCGCCTTGCCCCAGAAATCCCGGCAAGTGTGTTATCATGAGGTCGTCAATGAGTAGGGGGTCTTATTGGAAACACTGGGGGCAACTGTGTCATTAAAATGTTTATTTATGTTATGGCGGTTTATTAAATAAATTACTCTGTTATTGATGGCTTGCCTCGTGTTGGAGAGAGCACTATGTGCGATTTCCAATAGATGCAAACCATCACTAACTTTATCAGCTTATTTGGATTTGTTAGAAAAAGGATTAGTTACGGTTTTGTTATGAAAAGGCAATTATTTCACGTTATACTGAAGTATCATTGTAACCCATTTTATTCTCTTTAAGTCTCACTCTAAAAAGGTAGAACTGTGTATCTAGTTATAAGTAAATACAATTAGTTTTGCTCTGTTATATAACACCACGGCAACTGTTAAACGTGAAGCTTTACCAGTTGGGTTTGCAGTTGTTTGTCTGTTGAGCGCGACAACAGACGTGTGTGACGCCCACTTTTGTAGTAATTACCACTTTTGTGGTAGCTCGCCACTTTTGTAGTAGAAAACGCCCACTTTTGTGGTAGCTCACCACTTTTGTAGTAACGTCGCCCACTTTTGTAGTAAAATGAGGTCTTCACTTTTGTAGTAACCGTCGCCCACTTTTGTCATAAAAAACAAAGTCACCACTTTTGTAGTAACGTTTTTACCACTTTTGTAGTAAAATATTTCCCAGTTTTCAAAGGCTAAAATTATTCGCGCGATATGAGCAGAGTTAAATCATAGAATTTGCCCTTTCTCACTGAAGGAATGTTGTATAATTCGACCCAAACTTATACTGACCAATTGCTTTGGGAAATCCATGCAAACAAATTTGGCACTTTAACCCTTTACCTAACACGGCACTTATTGGGATTATTAAATTTCGTATTTTTTCCAATATAAGTTCCACCTATTTTCAGTGAAACTACACATTGTATACAAATTTGGATATCATTAGAACCCAAAAAGCCGATTCTGATAATATCCAAATTTCAATAGGGTGGGGGCCCGCCTTCGCGTATGTGCAGTGACAATCTCGGAACTACTTTTGCGATCGGGACAAAACCTGGGATTTGTATGTATGGTCCATCGGGTAATCATTTGCCATTATAGGGTATGCGGGTGGGAGCTAATCTTTGCGCATGTGCATTGAAAAACTCATTCGCCATCGTCGGGTGTGTGTACGGTCAATCGGGTAATGATTTGCAGGGGTGGGAGGGGTGCGCAGTGACGAAAGCCCGGACGAAGTCGGGCACCGAGCTAGTCTACTATGTATTTGAGTTCGTTTGTGTGGGTGTCTGTTCGCTATAGACTCGAAAACGGCTGGGCCGATCGGGACGAAACTTGGCATGCGTATGTAGTTCGGTCCAGGAAAGTCTTTCCACCCATCGGACCGGGGATGGAGGGGGGGGGTCTTCGCGCATGCGCAGTAACGATCTCGGAAACTACTGGGCTGATCGGGACAAAAGTAGGGATTTGTATATAGGGACCATCAGTAGTGATTTGCCATCGTTGGTTGTGGGGTGGGGTGCCCGTCTTCGCGCATGCGCAGTGACGATCTCTGTAGCCCGGACGAAGTGGGACACCCCGTCTAGTCTGCTATATATTTGAGCTTGTTTGTCTCTGTGTGTGTGGGTGTGTGTGTGTGTGTCTGTCTGTCTGTCTGTCTGTCTGTCTGTCTGTCTGTCTGTCTGTCTGTCTGTCTGTCTGTCTGTCTGTCTGTCTGTTCGCTATAGAGTCAAAACGATTCGGCCGATCGGAACGAAACTTGGCGTGCGAATGTAGTTCGGCCTCGGGAAGGTTTTCCACCCATCGGACCGGGGGGGGGCGTCTTCGCACATGCGCAGTGACGTTCTCGGGAACTACCGGGCCGATTCGGACGAAACTTAGGATTTGTATGTAGGATCCATCGGGTAGTGATTTGCCATCGTCGGGTGTGAGGTGTGTTCCCGTCTTCGTGCATGCGCAGTGACGAACAAGGAAACTACTCGGCAGTTTGGACGAAATGTTGCATTACGTATAATTTTCATCAGGTAGTCTTCTGGGGCACTCAAGTTGTGCATGTTCAACACACCTGCCCAATTAATTCGTTCTCGGACGAAGGCGGGCCCCAGCTAGTATATATATATATAAAAAATATAATTTCGTCAATTTGCCGTCATGCTCGGAAGTTTACTTCCTTCTAAGCGGCTTTCATTTTTGACTAATTCTTATTAAAAAAAGCCACTTAGAAGGAAGTAAACTTCCGAGCATGACGGCAAATCGACGAAGTTATATAAAATATTTGATGAAGTGTATAAAAAAATATAGATAGATATACTACATGGAGTGCCCGACTTTGTTCGGGCTGGATTGAGTTCAGTTGGATTGTATGGAAGCAAACATGCGCCGCATATAAAAACAAATGCCTGATACTGAGTCCAAATTGGGAGATAATAACTCATGATTAGGCGTTACTAAGTCCTAATTAAGAAACAATAACTCCTAGTTAGGACATATGATCTCTAAATTGGGAGATAATGACTTCTACTGAGGAGTAATTATGCCCTAATTAGGGGACAATACTTCTAATTAGGACCTAGTATCTCCTATTTAGGAGATAATAAGCCCCAACTAGGAGAAACTAAGTTCTTATTAGGGGATAATAGCCCTAATTAGGAGATAATAACTCCTAATTAGGACATAGTATCTCCTAATTAGGAAATAATGGGATATGTTAGTCCCAAATCTTCTCCTCAAACACAGTTTGTTGGTGTCCTGTCGGCGCTGTCCTCTGCTTGTTACCTTAACACCAGCCAGGCATTCTATATGGTACTTGCCGCTGACATTTGTACCTCTGAAATAAATTATCCCCCCCCCCCTAAAAATAGCTAAAATAAAATCATACTGGAAGCGCTCTGTTTCCATTCTATCTTTCGCTGTACAAACATTGGCTAGATGAATTCTCATGACTCCGGGCTGACTTCAAACACCAGAGCCGACTTCTCCTGACCTCGGAACAGACATCTCACGCCAGTATCAACTTCTCCTCACCTCGCAAGGCCGACTTTTGAGGGCGACTTCTTTGAAATTGATTTCTCCGGAAGAAGAACCTACCTCCCCTTTCTCTCATTTGATAACTTTTAGGCTGAACATGGTTGCTAACCAAGATATAATTGTTTGTCAAATATAGGAGTACCGTATATAGTATTGCTTAATTCAATGGTTGTATAATAAACCCATAAGAGACACAAATACAAATAATCCCCTTTCAACCCCTCTCTCCGGCTCTTTTTTTATGAAGAGCCACTATTTCCAAGTTTCCTGTATAATAATGTTTAATTTGGCGGTACTATAACCAAGTGATAACGTGCCAATGCAAATAATATCACTGCCCCTCCCTCTCAAATGAGTCAAAAAGACGGTTTGTCTTTTTTCCAGCATTTGAATTGCTGCAAAATTTCTAATTTTGGGTATTTATCCAGTCACTGTTCTCAGTAACCCCAATTCCAACGCCCTATGTTAGCGCCCCATTGCTAAACATCAGGTAGGCCCCTGGCGGCCCAAAATAAATCTGTGGAAGCTATTAGAATGTGCGCACAATGCCCTTTTTTCATACTACTCTTTGACTCACTTCGCTATTTTGGTGTCCCAGCGCCCCATTTCAACTATTTGTATCTATGTCCCAATTTTAGCACCTCCTTTTAGCGAGGGATTTATAAGCGTCAGGCTTTTTGGTGTCCGCAATTGAGTCCATGAAACCGATGAAAATTAGCGCAATGTTCTATTTTCCATACGTCTCAAAATGGGGGGTATGAAAATGAAAGCATCGCGCCCATTTTCATAGCTTTCACAAACGCATTTTGGGTGTCAAAGTTAAGGAAACGGGACCTAAAAACATTACCTCGTACCATAATACAAACCTTTGGGCTACAAAGGGAAATAGGGTACTGTAGTGAACCCATACGACGGGCAACGAAGTCAAAGTAGGTAAAATAGGATCATAGGTATACGAGTAATTGCTTTTTTCGGGGGAACGGCCAGTGGGATGGGGGTCTTTGCTTTTAATGCTCTATGTATAGAGTTGTCTGTACCAATCCTGACGCGCCGAAGACCTCCTGTATATACCTGTGTCTGCCACAGTAGATAGAATTTCTCGAGATATTTGAACTATTGGCGCCATCCTGCGACCTAAAAGTGGAGGAGATGGGCTACTACGGCCACATTTATCAACTCCAGGGGAGAGGGGACAAACCTGCCCAAAGCAATACAAGGGGTTGGCAACGAGGGTGTAGGCCTTAGGCTTTTGTCGTTGATGTTCTTTATATAGAACTGCCCAGTCGCCGTAGGCCACCTATGTATACTCATACCCAACCAAACAAAATAGCCCCCCGGACCACTAATATTTTTCCAGACTTATGCACCTACACCTAGAGTCTCCCAGACAGCCCAAGCAATTACCACAGTCGTCAGTGCCAGATATTAAAAGGTACTCCTCGGCCATTTCTATGAATTTAACACATCGATACCCATATCCCTAGAGAAGTTCTATGTATATAGAAGCGATTGCCAATACTGGCGCGCTATAGGTTCCGCTCCACAGTTTTCCAGGCATTTCCAAATGTGACATGCCATACACTCTCTTCAAATGCAAATATCCTGTAACTTAGTTATCTAACCCATTACATGTATTACATTTCCCAAATCCACAAAAAACATATAACACTATCTGACTAAGTAGAAATAAACAATCTGAATGTGGGTGGAATTATTTATTGTCAAAGGCAAGACTTCAACCTGAAAAATTGCCCGAAAAAATACCGAAACCAGTCATTTTCGGCCACCTAGCAGCCTCAAAAGCAGAATTTTCCCACCAACCCCACCTACCCACCCCTGGAGCAGAGCATCAGTTGTTTCTAAAATGCAAAAAAAAAATTATATGTTTCCGTCTCATTTTTTAGTTACCTGTCTGGTAACAAACCCGTGTAAAAATTACATTTAAAAAAATAGCCAATTTTTCGAAGCCACTGTTTCCCATAATTCATCTGGTAATTTACCCCTATGTATCAGACTCCAACTTTGGGACCCAAACTTCAAATTCTCTTGTCCAACAAAAAGCCTAATGTTATCATATATCTGATACTAAAAATATATCTCTATTTTACATGGCCTTAGTTTCAACATACGCCCTTTGTTTAGAATTTCACCCCTGTGCAATAGTGCGAATCTGTGGAGCGGAACCTTAAAGAGAAAACAAGAGTGATCTCCCCCTGGATTTCACTCAGGCAAAATAATCTGGAGTCTATCCTGAGTTGAATGAACAAAAACCACAAGTCTCTATTTTCAACCAGTAAAAAGATACAGCATGGCCTTTCTGATTGCCGCATAGCTTTTTCAGCCATTTTACCCGATTTTCACAACCACACCACACTACCTCAACACCCCCCACCCCCTCCCCATTTCTCTGAGCCACTTCAGAAAGTATTTTTGTTATTACCACCAGCCACACTCACTACCCATGTCCTGCCAATAGCACTGTTAAATACAATCAAAATGTAAAACAATAAGCACTAATAACCATAGCTTTGGGGGGGGGGGGGTGGGTGTTGCTCTCTAGATATGAAAGCGTGAACAGCTTGACGGACGGATGACACACAGACATGACACCAATGACCAAAATGAAAAAGTAGACACCATAACTGCAAATCTCTGGTCAACAGTAACAACCAGGCTGTCCATAACTGCACAAATTTGTCATAAATACAAGGCTCGGTGTTTAGGAAAGGCAGTGCTCTACCTTAATGTTTTTGAAATCTTGACGAAAATTCAAAACAAGTGCGAAATTAGGCTACATCAATAAATTTCTCAAAATTTCCACTTATTTCCTTCCAGTTGTGCAGAGATATCACTTGATGAATGTTAACTACTACTAACAATAGCACACAAACCAGAAATAATGAAATGTTTTTTTGAAAAATGGTGTATTTATAACTCAAACACAATTAAGGAACTTCCTGGTTCAAGAATTGACACCGTCGGCAGAATGCTCTTTAAAGAGAAAACAAGAGTGATCTCCCCCTGGATTTCACTCAGGCAAAATAATCTGGAGTCTATCCTGAGTTGAATGAACAAAAACCACAAGTCTCTATTTTCAACCAGTAAAAAGATACAGCATGGCCTTTCTGATTGCCGCATAGCTTTTTCAGCCATTTTACCCGATTTTCACAACCACACCACACTACCTCAACACCCCCCACCCCCTCCCCATTTCTCTGAGCCACTTCAGAAAGTATTTTTGTTATTACCACCAGCCACACTCACTACCCATGTCCTGCCAATAGCACTGTTAAATACAATCAAAATGTAAAACAATAAGCACTAATAACCATAGCTTTGGGGGGGTGGGTGGGTGTTGCTCTCTAGATATGAAAGCGTGAACAGCTTGACGGACGGATGACACACAGACATGACACCAATGACCAAAATGAAAAAGTAGACACCATAACTGCAAATCTCTGGTCAACAGTAACAACCAGGCTGTCCATAACTGCACAAATTTGTCATAAATACAAGGCTCGGTGTTTAGGAAAGGCAGTGCTCTACCTTAATGTTTTTGAAATCTTGACGAAAATTCAAAACAAGTGTGAAATTAGGCTACATCAATAAATTTCTCAAAATTTCCACTTATTTCCTTCCAGTTGTGCAGAGATATCACTTGATGAATGTTAACTACTACTAACAATAGCACACAAACCAGAAATAATGAAATGTTTTTTTGAAAAATGGTGTATTTATAACTCAAACACAATTAAGGAACTTCCTGGTTCAAGAATTGACACCGTCGGCAGAATGCTCTTTAAGGTTCCGCTCCACAGTTTTCCAGGCATTTCCAAATGTGACATGCCATACACTCTCTTCAAATGCAAATATCCTGTAACTTAGTTATCTAACCCATTACATGTATTACATTTCCCAAATCCACAAAAAACATATAACACTATCTGACTAAGTAGAAATAAACAATCTGAATGTGGGTGGAATTATTTATTGTCAAAGGCAAGACTTCAACCTGAAATATTGCCCGAAAAAATACCGAAACCAGTCATTTTCGGCCACCTAGCAGCCTCAAAAGCAGAATTTTCCCACCAACCCCACCTACCCACCCCTGGAGCAGAGCATCAGTTGTTTCTAAAATGCAAAAAAAAAATTATATGTTTCCGTCTCATTTTTTAGTTACCTGTCTGGTAACAAACCCGTGTAAAAATTACATTTAAAAAAATAGCCAATTTTTCGAAGCCACTGTTTCCCATAATTCATCTGGTAATTTACCCCTATGTATCAGACTCCAACTTTGGGACCCAAACTTCAAATTCTCTTGTCCAACAAAAAGCCTAATGTTATCATATATCTGATACTAAAAATATATCTCTATTTTACATGGCCTTAGTTTCAACATACGCCCTTTGTTTAGAATTTCACCCCTGTGCAATAGTGCGAAACTGTGGAGCGGAACCATAGGCCTTCCGCATGTATTCATACTAGAGTCTAAAATTGGGACCCTCTTATGACGTCATAACGTCGGCGCCGTCAGAACGTTTCTAAATTTCCTTCACATTCTAGAACGTTTTTGTGAACATGTCTTGTGGGACAAACGTGTTCTATTGACACCCGTGTTACTACTCGTGTCTATCATGAAAGGATGGCCGAGTGAATACAGAAGATCTACCCCACCCCTTTCACCCATTCCAGAAGACGTCGGTCTGAAAAAGTTGGTTCTGAGAAATCGGTCCCAGAGAAGTCGCACCGGAAAAATTGGCCCGCACTTGTCGGCCGGAGAGGTCGGGAGAAGTCGGTCCTGGAGTTAGAAGTCTGCTCGAGGTCAGAACTCGACTCTGAGAATGTCAGACTGAGGTAAGGAGGAGTCAGTCTGGAGTCATAAGTCACCCCGCCAAAAGTTATACTTCGAAAGAAATAAATGGAAACAGGGTGTTTCTAATATAATTTTATTTTTACTACTTTTCACGTGGATGGATTGAGGTGGGGTGGGGGTGATCATTTATCTTAGAGGTACAAAATGTAAACAGCAAATGTTATAACGAATGCCTGGCGGCTGGTGTTTCTGTAACAAACTGAGAACCGCGCCGAAACGACACCAACAAATTCTGTTTGAAGGGAAGGTTCGGGAATTATATACCAAATTATCTCCTAATTAGGATTTACTGTGTCTTAATTAGGAGTTAGTATCTCCTAATTAGGACTATTATCTCCTAATTAGTAGTTGTTATCTGCTAATTAGGAGATACTAAGATCTAATTAGGACATAGTATCTCCTAATTAGTAGTTAATAAGTCCTAATTAGGAGTTATTATCTCTTAATTAGGAGGTATCGTCTCCTAATTAGGACATATCTCCTAATTAGGACTTATCTCCCAATTAGGACATATTATCTCCTAATTAGGATTAATTATTTCCTGAACAGGAGTTATTATTTCCTAATTATGACTTAGTATCTCTCAATCACGAGTTATTATCTCGGTATCTCTAAATTAGGACATATAGTATCATTCATTTTTTTAGATGTGGAACTAATACGCTTCCATTTTATTCAGTTTGGTTAAAACAAAGAATACTGAAGACGCCGGTGTTCTGTTTCTTATTTTGCAATATCTTCTGAAGAAAGAAACATGACCATGTGCGCGGGAACATTAAAGGTTACAAGTTTATGAAAGAACTGTTTGCCTTTTCCAGTTGCTAAATAATACAATTGAAACTTTCACTTTTCGCTCACAGAATTTGAGTTCCCATCCCTACTGGTAAACGCTCGTTGAGCCTTTTAGTGTTCCGGGATGGAAAATAATAAAAAAAAACACACTTCTGCCAAATTAATAAATGTTTCATTTTGTGCTTTCAAAACATACTCTATGACTCTAACTGGAATGAGCTCGGCGAGCACGTTACAATGAGAGCCTATAAGCTATGTTTCGACAGAAAAATGCAAAACAAGCAGATAACAAGAAACTGAATTGCTCTTTCAAAATGAAGTTTGTATGTCTATTTTTGTCTCATAATAAATAAAAAAACATTTTTGTGTGCATTGAATCATTTTTCGTACGAAAAATGATTTATTTTAGAACTGAAATGATGGGGATCCATGTTAGCCAGGTATTGAAGTACCTAAACTGTTGTTTTGCCAGATATTCGTGTCACATGCTAACTAAGAAGAGACAATGATAATGGTTCTAACTTATATTCTGTAACTGGTGCTTTAAGTGATGCGAGAATTGGGCTTCGAGTGTAGGGCCCAAGACGTGAGACAAAAAAAACCTGTTTTCAGCCCCTTAGATTGGCTCGGAAAAAAGTAACACTGTGTCGGGTATACATGTAAGTAATGGAAAATGTGGGGAAGGGGAGGGGAGTCCAAGGCTTTGCTTATATCTAAATTACTCTGGAACCAAGTACCGGGAACCTCTGGAAGCCAGAAACAAGGAAACGCTCAAATGGAAGTGCCCACCGCCACTTTTCCGACAGTCATTTCTTCGTCAATCATATATGTATCATTTTCATCTTATCTCGGACTACTATAAATAATTAGTAATTACTTCATTCATTAATTATTATTCCCTCCATATTTGACGTCTGGGGACAAATGGCCTGTTTGGTCCAGGAAGACCTACAAAATAATCAACCAATTGTTATATTCATATTATGAACATAACAATTGATTGATTGGTTAGTAGTTGTAACACACAGCCCAATTACCTCCAAGAAATCTCAAACTTTCCAGCAAACGCACAAATCACGGAAAATTTTCATGAATTAACTCATCGCACCACACCACAGAGATGAAAAGTATTCAAACATTCCATATATTTGATCATTCACCTATGTTTTGGTTCACGGAAACTGTTTCCTAAATCAGATGTCAGTGTTGGATCTCCTGCAACCCCTTATAACAGCCGAAGTGTTCTCTAAGAATTTGTGACAACCGCTCTCATCTTTGACTTTGGGGACCTAACCCCCCCCCCCCCCCACAACCACAACCACCACCCCTGCTCATCGCTATGTAAGTCTCTCCTCGACAGGATTTTTCTACATGTGCCAACGACGTTTAATTTGAAAGCGTGCGTGCATAATTATGTACGTAATACTCACCTGTATTGAATATTCGTCTTCAGATTAAATATCTACGTGCTGAAAGACGAACGGACAGACCGAATATATTCCTATCATGGTAATCTCAACAAAGAGAGCTCAACCTAAAATAAAAAGATGAAGATGAAAATCTGATCATTTCGTGTGGACATCTGAAATGAAATGGTTTGTTCAAAATTTTTAAAGTCTAACAGTTTTTGAAAATGTTACTACAAAAGTGGTAAAAAAGTTCCTACAAAAGTGGTGACTTTGTTTTTTTATGACAAAAGTGGTCAATGGTTACTACAAAAGTGGAGACCTCATTTTACCACAAAAGTGGGCGACGTTACTACAAAAGTGGTGAGCTACCACAAAAGTGGGCGTTTTCTACTACAAAAGTGGTGAGCTACTACAAAAGTGGGCGTTTTCTACTACAAAAGTGGTGAGCTACTACAAAAGTGGACAGTTACTACAAAAGCGGGCGTAACAGACGTGTGCATGTTCCATACAAAGTAGACATTTGAGCTCATAAAACATATTCGTTGAAATTGTTGAAATAACATTTGGCTACTTGATCTGTGTGAAATAGTTGCAATAGGGTATCCTGATTTGTAAAATAGAAATCAGATTTTGTTTAGCTCCACATTATTTGATTGTTAATTACTGTATGTAGTGAATCGTTCAGTCATGTAAATAAATCCTAATTGCGGAATTTATATCTATCTTCGGATCCCCATAAGTCCAGGGTAATGTGTCAGACAAGCGAGAAGCGAGTTCCCCGAGTAAACCGCGAGGTAGACAGAGACCACGCCCACACACAACAAACCAATTTATAACAGTTGTATGACAGAGTCTTTTGCTTTACCAATAAGATGCAGCCATATTTTTATCCAACAGAAGTGCTATCCTTTTTTAAGAGTTTAAGAGCATTGTATTCATCGGACAAACATCAGTGATTGGCTTTCTCGCCAATACAATTTTTGAATGGTTAAATCCAATCTGTGTAATATTGTGCATGAAAGGAAAGTTCATTATGAAAATAAAGGCGTGAGCCATTTTAAATTTCAAATCCGCACACGCAAGTATTAGTGCTTCAAAAAATCACAGTAGCATGTTCCGAGGTTGTCACCGTGAGTGTGGGACACAAACTCACCAAACCTTTATCCACAAGATACAACATCACCGCATGAAATCGCACTTCACAATAATGAATCGTAGGATGCAGTCCCACTATCAAGATTTTTAGACCTATTTTATGGAAGAAAGCCTTCTTGATATCTTATGCGCTTTGTTTTCCCTCTGCAGAGGAGTAAGTATATAGTCGCCCTTGTCGGGGAAACCCTGGCGCCACCATGTCTCTGTTCAATTCAATCTTTGGTTTAGCCTTGGCACTGTGAATAAGTATAATATACAATTACCGCATTGCACAAACATGTGTATAATGGTCTATTCATGTACTGGTATTCCTCATTAATGGCCCGTCATCATTTATTCATGCACACCCATATTGGGTGTGCGTGCGAATGATGATAGTGCATGGTGTGGCTAGAGGGTCTTGGTTCGGTGATGTGCTTCCTCCGAGTAAAGAGCATGTCGCAGTAACAGCTTGAGCAAAACGTTTGCCGCCTGCTGTCGTGAAAATGGATTTGACAAATTCCGAAATCGAGACGCTACCTATTACCTGAGGGCTAATTATTAATAAATAGATAATCAGTACACTGAGAGCTAATTATTAATAAATAGATAATCAGTACAGTGAAGTTTTCTGGTGTGCTGTGTCGCATCGGGTTGAGGACCTTCAGTCGAGCAGTATTGCACTCACCGACAAGTGCGATACCTCTTGGTGAAGGTCCTCAACGAGATAATGGTATTTTCTATATGAGGATAATCTCTAAATATTTTATCTCCTACGAATATTCTAGCATTTAATTGTATTGAAGGGTTACGTGCATGCTGTGTATAACCATACTCAGTCAGCGAAATGCTATGCGGTTGAAAGCTTGGATGGTCCATCTTGATAAACTGGACATTTTTAAACTGAACTGAAAATTTAATGAATTCAATCATTTATCGATCTTGCAGTTGCTAATTCGCAAATTAACAAATGAGTAACTAACATTATCACTAACAAAAGGCAAAGTATATATAACTTGTCAAATACAGTAAGATCAGGAGCGCGCTAGCTGGGACTTCCAGAATAGTTTTTTCCTACGGTTTACGCTTTCCCTAATTTATTTATTTATTTATTAAAAATTATTGGGGCTTAAAGACACTTTCGACAGCCAGGGTCACCTCGGGTCTGAATGCTTCCCTAATGCCAGTGTACGTATTAATCTAGGCAATGACAGGGCAGTAAATAAGGGTGTGAGTTGTAGGTGTCCACACACACACACACACACACACAGACAAACCCACACATACACACACACACACACAGTCACACACACACACCCACACACACACACACATAGATCCAATAATTTTCACAGTCGAGACATTTTCGTCTAGACTGGAGTTTCAAATGTTGGTTGGCTCTTGAGAATGGTCGTTCTCTTTAGAAGAGATATGATACTCGCAGCAAAAAAATACTGCGTCATTCCACCAAATACCAAGTCAGATAAAAGTTTCAAACAATGCCCGGGGTTGGGGCATCAAAAGTTGAATACCAACATTTGTTATTTATTCTAGAGCTGCTACACCTTCTATTGAATATGTCACACGGGCAGCGGGCAATGCGAATGGAAGTCTGCGGTATCAAAGTCGAGCTATCAAAGTCCAGAAAGTTTGACTGACGATACTTGCATATGTTAATTAAATAAGAAGCGGGAAAGCCCTGTGCCCAACCACACGACATCTATACACAACTGAGTTTCTAAGAATTTTGAGTTTGGAAATATAATCGCGAATGTCCAATATTCCAGCTACATATAAGTTATTTAAAAACTCTTTTGAGACAGAAAGTTATGTGAAAATGAATCTCAATCGTCAACAAAGAT
Source organism: Pictodentalium vernedei (assembly GCA_031216915.1). Lineage (NCBI taxonomy): Eukaryota > Metazoa > Mollusca > Scaphopoda > Dentaliida > Dentaliidae > Pictodentalium > Pictodentalium vernedei. The sequence continues at coordinate 163,307,807 of CM062290.1, read as the reverse complement.
CAATAATGGCCCAGTTTCGCTGCGGTGTACTCCCAATACGAATTGAGACAGGTAGATTCAGAGGCGAACAACCACATGAAAGATTGTGTACATTATGCGAAGAACACTCAGTGGAGAATGAATTTCATTTTCTGCTTGAGTGTCCTTTTTATAAGGACATAAGGAAACGACTCTTAGACTGTATATCAGCTGAAGATGCGGACGGAATATTTCCACTAGAAAACGGGTCAATGGCCATAATACTGCGTAATTATCCACGACAATGCGCTGACTATTTGGTTAAGGCATACACAAGGCGAAGAAACTTCATGTATCCAAATTAATTCAACTTATGTTAAAGTTATATTTATTTACGGTTAGTTGCAGTCACGTCCTAGTATAACTAGTAGAATGAATCTGTGAGTAAATGGAATAAGAATGTGGGTGGGGTAGGCGGGTGGTATTTATGGGGGTGGGGCGGTGGGGTGGGGTGGGATGGGGTCGGGTGGGTGGGTGGGTGGGTGGGTTTTTGGTGAGCTGTGGATGCGAGTGATTGAGTGACGAATGACTCCGAATTAACCCTGAGGCATACCTTTACATCTTATATATCTGTGACATATAGATCCCATGGGTCGGGTGCTTATTATATCTGGAAATACTGTTTGTTTTAATGTACTGTTAGCACATGTCACTGTAAAAAAGATACTACTACTACATAACATTACGACATTCCTTCGTTGCCCTCTACAATCCCCACCAGGTCATAAGAATTCAGTTTTGCATAGATGTATGTGTATAGACATGGACCATTATTGTGAACAAGATTAATACACACAACACTGAATTCTATCCTGCGATTCATGGAAAAGCATTTTATAAATATTTTTAATAGCTTAAAGGACTAAACAATGGCTGTGCGTTCGGTCCCTTGCCCATTTCGGCTTGTTAATCGCTATTCGGTCGCACAGTTAAGTATTCGAATTTTGAAGGGACGTTTCTGCCAACAAAAGGCTAATGCCAAATTGTATGTGTTTTTTCTCAATTCAGGAAGCATATTCATAAAGCATTTTTTTGTCTAACGAAGAAAACCATGGTTCTCCTAATGGTAATCCCCCTGATAAAACCTCTTCTTTTCCACACCGGTCGATTTTCTGCGTTTATACTTATAATTATTTCTACTCCAGTGTCCGGTTTAGAGAGTTCAAAGCCAACAAATTCTTGGAATGCTTGGTTTGGACTGTGGCATGTTTCTATGCAGGTTCGAATCACCAACTGGTGATGAAAATTGTTTCATCTTCGAGAGAGTGCAGGAATATATCCTCGCTGCCAAGAGATCTCTGGCATGAATAGGGCTATGAATTGGTTTAACTGGTTGAGGGCTAGATTATTTTTGGTGGTCTGAGATTGTTATTCAAAATTTGTTTTATTACAAATTATTGGAGAGTGCCCACAGGCACTTTCCAATAATCTATAATAGAACAAATTTAAATGAACAAAATATTATTTGCGTTTGACTGAATATGAAACATGAGCAAGGAAAATGTTTTTTTGCTCTAGTATTCTCAAGTTTTGAAAGCCCTGATAGTGGCTTCTAGCACTCAATCAGTTAATTTAGATGTATTGTAACAAGATGTGCTGTTCGTTGTGTTGTGTACTTCAACTTGACCAGTCGTCAATGAATAATAGTTCATGAATCTTAGGTCGTAACATCAATCGTATACATGGATATTATCGTCTAACGAGACGTATTTCTGACCTATTCTTACATTAGCTATTCCTCAACTATCTATCATTAACATTATGTATTTATTATCAAACACAATTTTCTGGCGACAAAATCAAAATCTATCTTTAAATCGAGTAAAACAGTTTATTTATCTCACTCCCATCACATTGTTTATTATCTCTCAACGAACTTGACCACCATGCTCCACTAAGGGCTCATAAACTATGTTTTGTAGACGAAATGGATAAAACAAAATCAGGCGGTACTTTATGTTACCTCTTGCGTGGTGTCTTCCTATTTGTTAAGTAAAGGGTAGCCTGGCTGATCCGGAATTTGATTGACTACTTACACAGGTAATCAAGACGACTCGAATCTATTGATAATGTATTTTTAGATTTGTGAATAAATGTATAGGGATTTGTATAGTATGGAGTGTTTGAGGGGTTTTTATTTTCAACAAAGAGGTTCGAGCATTAGAGCAAGTACTTCTGATGATTGTAAAGTCCAGCTGACAAATCTTTTCACCGATGTGCCTTCATTTCAATTAACTCATGTTTTTTCAATACACACAATTTAAATGAGGGCCAAACAATCGATCTATTCCACAATAAACTTCTTGGTCAAGTGTTTGTTGTGAACAGAACCGAATCTTTTCCCCCCCAAAATCGATCCAATCTGCCAAACTATAAAATCTAAAAGCTGTCTAATAAATGGTCTTGGGTTTCCAACAGAAAATATTAGTTATAATTCATCGTTTACCAGTTCAGTTATCTTGGCCATCTTCTACCAGTTCTATTACCTGTGTTTCAATTTGGTAGATTTTAACATACACCTGAATCTTGGTTGTTAGTGCAATGACAAATGTTGCTTGTAAGAAGCTTAACTAAAGTGCCCGCGTATATTTGTTAAATCATTTCAAACGAATATTGTAAATGAGCTTGTTTGATCATCTTGGTCAAAATGTCCAGAGCAAAACTGTAAACTTCGGAGAAGCGGTCGACGTTGATTTCGTGTACATCCCCACAAACAATCCGTGGGTAGAAGCAAGTGCACGATCTAAATGTTTTGAGCGCCACATAAACTACATGGGTATTTGGGTGTAGGTTCATACTCGTAAATGTGACTTTTTCAGTGTACTCATTCATAGCTTCATTCTGTTGATACAAAATCTCAAACGTTTTTCTGCCCCTGTTGAGGAATCATCGATACACAATAGCTTTCTACTTTGATGGGCTGAAGCAAGTTCCATATATTTTTATGTTATGGTTCTTATTAATTTAAATCCCCGTGGGTAAGTGCTTTCTGTGGTTGCTGCTTTTTATGCCAGTTTGTTGCGTTGGACATGTTTCTGACATCTTCAGCTTGAAAATGTTGAAATAAATAGACGGATTGTCATTTTCATACTCAAAATGAAAAGTTTGATAGTTCACAGACAGAGAACATTGATTAGATGGACCACAAGAGTCTATCACTATTGACAGCTGGTTCTGTTTCGAGCCTTTCAATCTCTACGGTGACATGGTGTTTATTATCGGAATCTTTTCATATAAAATTTCTTATGAATTCGCTATGCCGAGTATCTTATTCCGCCTGTTAAATATTTGTGACTATCTAATTTGGGATACAATGGGTGACATTATCTCAAATTCAGTAGTATGTTCTTGGCCCATCTTTTTACTTAGAGGGCTTTCCAAGCAAAAACAAAACACAGCATAATTGTAAGGCTTCCATTTTTACAAATTTCCAATGGTAACCAAAGTAAGAAACTAATGGCACAAAATTAACTGTTGAGGCCAATTGGTAGGACGGAATACTCCAAAAATACTTTTCCATTATACCTTCCAACATAATATGCTTTATCTTTGTGTAAAAGATAATTTAGTCGCCGATGAAATTGTCACAAGCAATAAAAAACTGCTGAAATGATAGTATTAATTTTGCCTCCAAAACATATCCTATGACACCTTATTGGAACGAGCTCCGCGAGCTCGTTCTAATGAGGGGGCAGAAGAGAAATTGTGTTTCTAAGACAAGAAATAAACATTTGTAGCTATTCAACATTAGTTTGCACGTCTCGTCTTCTGGTCGCGTTGAGTAAAGATATACACCACTTGCTGTAGGTCTAAATAGTTAACCATCCCCCTCCAAATTAGAAAACAGATACGTATAAAGGCTATCCAGTATGTACAGGCAGGGTTAAAAGAATCAAGTTGCTAATATTTTAAAACACAGACATTCTGGGAGATATGAAAAGATTTAGAGATAGTAACACAGACAGAGACAGAGAAGCAAAAGAACAAGAAACTTCAGTGGAGGTAGCCTTTCTCATAGTAACAGTTTTAACAAGACATTTTACGCTGATTTATTGGTGTTTGAGACCCTAGTGTGTTGACAATGTTTCGACTTTGTGCAAATTGGATCAGTATACGTATACCATTTCCGATGAAAACAATCGGCACAAGCCTGATCGAAAATCAATCCTTTTCATTATCATCTTGTATTGTTTCGTCAAATTTCTAATCCTGGTAAGAAAACCTCATTTCTAAGGTTGTAATCGAGTAGAAACAGAGTCAGATTGGAGCTTTGTCAGGGAAATTGTAACGGAAGTTTGATTTGATTAGTAATCGAAGGGAAACCAAAGTTCGCGACTTACCACATTGCCTCATTACAATGACTGGAAGATTAGCAGACGAAGCGTACATAATCATTCTGTTTCGTTGAAAATGAAAAATTAACTGAATAAAGGTCTTTGATTAACAACATAATTCAAAGTTTTTACAAATTATTTGATGACGTTGATTGGTAATACACGATTTCTTAACAAGATAAGAACAATGTTACTCGGATATGCCTGTCAATACATTGCTAAACCTGTGGAAGATTTCTTTACAGTACATAACTATTGAGAGTTATTTGGTCAGTATCAGTGTTCACGCTGCCGGAGGCTAATTTTGCAAACTCCACTAAAACTTTGATTTGGCAATAAAAAATATTCAAATGGCTAAATGTTTGGCACCGAAACAATCGGTGCACTTATGAGTAAATGAGTAAAAGCCATTGCACTTGCAAAGAGTACGGGCGAAACAATCAAAAGAATTATTTTGTCACTTGCCCTAAAGTGAAGCTGATATTTAAATTACACGCAATATCCTATTTTCACAAAACAAACTCACGCCCAGTGATTGTATCAATATAGCAGAGCTGATTTGTCACCGAACGTTACGACAATAACTGACTGACACTATTTACAAAAATCACTATTCAAGTTGCCTTATTTTACTTTTTTATGTTTTACACACAAGATATAACTTCTGCACAAACAAGGCGTTCCAATGAACGGTCAAAATATCTGTTTTTTTGTGAAAAAAATGCTTTATTCATGAAATATTTTTCAAGTGTCGTCTGCTATTCGTGACAAGTAAATGCTTAAGCCAAGTAAATAGTCTTTGTTTTGCCACAAAAGATATTTATTACGATAATGGTATTTCTCCTTGAAAATAAAGACTCTACCTACAGTACCCGCGTAGTCAATCATGCCCTCTCTGCAATATCATACGAGCCAGTCTATTGTTAATAATGCTTTTCACTTGCTAGTACTAGTGTAAATAGTTGTTACAGCTTATCTTGCAAGCAAATATTGTACGTGCTTATCTGAATAAAAAAAAATAAATAAATATAACGCCATGGAATGGCCAGACATCATGAAAAAGCTATATATTAAATTTGGACAAAACATCTTGAACGATTTCCTTTGAAATGTGGAGATAAGAGATACAGTAATGTGATGACAAGAACGTATAAATCTAACAAGGACAATAACTCTTAAAGACATACTTGGACACAACTGGATGGCCCCATTCAGTTCATGATATTATCACCAAAAAGCTATAAAATGAATTTGCAAAAAAAATCTTGAACGGTTTTCTTTGAAATGTGATGACAAGAAAAAGTCTGGCAGGCAAACCCACTTTTTTAACTCGTGCGTGTCTTGGCGTCTAACGGTTTTTTCTCGGCGGTTTCCTATAGCTTAGGCATACCACATAAATATTCCGTCGGCTGGCCTCCTGTCAGCCACGGATGTCTCGATATTTTCCACACAGTACTATGATCACAAAAGCGAATAGAGAATTTAGATCGCAGCGCGACTGGGGCCCATTCCAGTCGAAATTCTCTGTCACTGCAGCATCTCACCTGTCAGGAAAAAAAACGTAAGAACATTGAATTTGAGATGCTATTTTGGTCTGTTTTTCCTTGATATGGTCTTCATTGCGCTGTATTTGATAAAGGAAATCAAATCGCGACCTCTGATCGCGAAAGTGACCACTTTTGTGACCATAGTCCTCTGCATCCTCCTAGATTTATATCAGAGCAATCCAGCGTTCTAAACTTTCCAGGGAAAAACAATTATAAGCAATGCCTTTATGTTTCAATTTGCACGTTGTTCTCGCTGTTGTTAATTTTAGTGTTGTATTTTAAAGCAATGCTCAATTTATACCTATTACATTGAATCGGAATTGAAAATTAAGAAGGAAATTGTTGCTTATAACTTTATTGCACTGCGTGCATCGATCGATGGTGTAACAACTTTTAACACATGGAAGCCTGAACAAGATTCTACACACTTCGAACCAGATGCACTGACGCTTATGGTTCGAGAGGAGCACTGCGGCTCATTGGTTAGTGCAAAACTGGATTTCAGATCAAACGGCCATCGCTTCAGTCCCGACTTGAGTCATCTGCGTTATGTTCTTGGGCACGACACTCAATTCCCATTTCCAAAAGCGGAAGTATCCAGCGTTAAAATCCAAATAACAATAGCCACCTGATGCGTCGTAAAATCTGCGCTGTTGTTTTCAGTCAAGTGTCGTCTGCCTTTTAGGCAGATGATATTTGATCAGAACGCCGTGGCTAGGCCATAATGTTTGATAGCTGCCCTTGTTAAATAAGTCCACTATAATTTTTTAGCCTTTTAAGAATTTAACAGCTACTGTTATAAATCTTTGTGGCACTTTTTTAAAACCCAGTCTGAATTCCGTATGTGCATTCATATTATTTTAGTGCTTGTTTTTCTCTGTGTCCTTTATGTTTATTGGTGTTTCAAGTCAGTTCCAACATCTATGGCTATACCATGGCGGTACCACAAGCATGAAGTCAGTTTTCAAACCGTTTATACCCATGCTGGCCAATTTAGAGGACTTCCACTTCAGGCTTTAGTCTACCAGTAAAATAGGCTTGTTTCTCACAGTGAACAAGCACTACTGCTCTTCCAAGGGTTACAGTGAGGACTCCGTCTCGTGGTATAACATGTTTACTCCTTTTGCTGCCACAGTGCGCATTTACGAAAATTATGAAATGAATCGACAAATCCTCAAAACATGCAAAATAAATGTCACATTTAAATAGATAATTGGTTGAAACATAGCATGATTAAAACTTTGAAAACGAATATCCTTTGTCAGCAAATCCAATTCAGCTACTGCTTCTCCGACATAATCTGCAATATTGGTTTCCTCAAGCTTCAACCAGTAACTAAGAGCCACCTAAAAGCTAATTCACCTCCAAACCACTAAAATATATGTTAAGCGTTACAGGCAATGTGCACAAAAACAAATTTCAGCTGTAGATACAGGAACCCTTGCTTAACATGTCTAGAAGACGTCACTTGCAAAACGTTTTGTTTAATAACTTAATATATTTTCCTTCTTGCCCACAAAACGTAGATTATGATCCCTAATTGGAATGAGCTCATCCATCTCGTTCCAATGAGGGGCCATAAGCTGTATTTTGTGGACAAAAAAACGAAATACATTATGTGTTAATTGTATTCACTGAAAGTTATGTACAAAACATTCAAACCGTTTCACTTGTTCGCATATACACAGTTAACTTGTTTTTTATATATATAAATATTGTTTAAACTTAAAAACAAAAAAATGATAAATTTTATTAGCGACTTTCATGAAAAGTGCTAGTTGTATATAGCCGTTAAATTGATTTAGAGGTAAAGGATTTGTATTGTCATCGGAAAGCCACATATAGAATTTGAAAATGATTCACTGAAACGTTTTCTCTGTAACATGATGGCAAATGAATATATTTGGAGAGTTTGAAAAGCGGGGGTATAACTCTGTACAAACGACCAAGTGCTGTTCATTTATAAAAAGAAAAATGCAGGTGAAGGGTTGTGCAATTTTAAGTTAAACTTAGATGTGAGTCTTCCATGGAAGACATGTGTCGCCTGGCGTTTCAGACAGAATTCTAAGTGGAAAAGGGGCATAACTCTGGAAAAAATACAGCGGATCAAAAAATAAAATAGGAGGTGCACAATGCCATTATGCGATAAAGAATCACTGAAAGTTTCATCAAAATCCATTCATAGGTTAAAGAGGAGTGGCGGATAAGAGAAAGTGTGACGCGGACGACGCAGACGACGCGGACGACGACGCAAGACGACGGGGCATAACTCTGGAAAAAATACAGCGGATCAAAAAATAAAATAGGAGGTGCACAATGCCATTATGTGATAAAGAATCACTGAAAGTTTCATCAAAATCCATTCATAGGTTAAAGAGGAGTGGCGGATAAGAGAAAGTGTGACGCGGACGACGCAAGATGACAAAAGTAATCCCTATATGTCGCTCCCCACTTCGTGGGGCGGCGACACAAAAATGGAAGGAAAAAAACAAATGCGATACTGTAGGGCACATGACTCAGTGATGCTGATTGACTAGCATTGGAGATGCTGTCACTCAATTGTTCTGGGTGTATTGTGGGAATGATTCGTTAAACGATGCTCGTTACAGTGTGGTGACAAGTCAGGAGTTTGCATTTCAGACATCATGAAAAAAACGATGGGCAATAACTCTGAAAAAATGACACAGAGAGACGGAGTTTCTAGATTTTCGATGTTACATTGCACTAAATGATTTATTTGTTTTATTATTGGGGTTTAACGACACTTTTCGACAGCTAGGGTCACCTCGTTTTGGACAGTTTTAAGGGCGGAGGCAGCCAGAGAACCCGGAGAGAACCACCGAGCAACGGCGAGCAACTGTCAGTCTCCCCAACTTACTAACTCCACACAAACAGGGTTAGCATTGGTTGAAGACAAGTGCACCATCGACGTGAGGTACGCCTTAGTACACTACGCCACCGTGCCCCCACGTGGGCATTTGGGATTAAGTGTCTAGTCCAAGGACACAAAGCGGTTGCCGCAGGTAGGATTCGAACTGAGAACCCATCAGCTTGCAGCCAGCATCTCTACCTACTCAGCCACGCGCTCCCACTAAATGATTTACATTGGTGACAGTGTTAACATTTTCCTCTCCCCGTCGCTTATCAGTCTCAATTTGGGGGGAAATAGTCCTCTGTCCACTTAGAAAATCATTTCGTAAAAATGAATTGCAAAAAATATATGTTGTCGCGTGTGTTTTTGTTTTTAAATTTGGGTACTGCCCTGCTACCGTCCACTTTCGCACTCAACTGAAAAGTCATATTTTAACACTTTTATTTCCAACTCGCGCAATTTTGAAAGATCAGCCAGTGCAACTATCTTTTCCAAAACAGCCCCTATCGCCCGAAGAAAATCGGCGTCATATAATTATCTGTACCACAAACTGTTAATAATAATTGATGTAATTTCAGTTCGAACAATCGGCAAAGGTGATAAGGCAAGTTACAACAAGCTACTGTCATAACTACTGCAAGTGAGTATTTTATTTTATTGTGTTGTTAAGTTATTATATGTAAATATAATTTTGTTAACTGTTTGTGAAATTAGTCTTCCTAGCCGATCATTAAGAACTGTACGACAGAGTTTGATAACCAACTCTTGTTAACGTTCTCGTACCATGTTTGCTGTGGACCAGTGCAGTGTCATTAAATTAGTTACATTGTAAAGACGTTTAGTTTTCGTGTCTTACGTGAAATCCACTGTCCATAATATCTACGTGACAAATTCCCCGTTCACACTCCATTAAATGTTGAGGTTAAAATGGACAGGGGCATGTTACCCCTCATATATATATATCCATTCGAGATACTGCCACCCAAAATCTATGTGTGAAAACTGAGAAGGAATGCGTTAGCGGTTCTACTTATAGTTTGAAGGCAAGTCCGGAGAATAGATTTTAGGCAATTTGGAGGAAAAATTACATGTTGCAGTCTGCTAAAAGTAAATCGGAGATACAGATTGGAGATATTATCACCCAAAAGCTATATATAACATTCTTAGGATGATTCTTTGAAGGATTAAGAAATGTGATGACATATAAATTCTAGGCAATTGGGAGAAACAACAAAAGGCAATAACTCTGGTACCCCAGTGGCGTAGTCACGGAAGGCGGATTGGGGGACTCCCCCCCCCCCCCCCCCCCCCCCCCATCTACACACAATTTTCTTGAACTATGTCAGCCTTATATACATTCATGCTTTAAATCACTAAATTTAGTGCATGTACTCTCACAATGATATTTCTTGGGTTATTGCGCTGTGGTTATTACTTTACTTTCAGGGTACATGAGCCTTAAAAGTACCCAGTGTACTCCAGTTGGCATGAGAAGTTGATTTTTCCCGGACTTGACCCTAGACCTTCACACACACAATTTTAATCGAGCACGAGGTGAAACGATGTGGGGGGGGGGGGGCGGTGGCTCAGTTGGTAGAGGTCCTCGGTTCGAATCCACCTGCGGCAACCGCGTTGTGTCCTTGGGCAAGACACTTCACCCCCCATTGCCCATGTGGGGGCACGGTGACGCTGTGTACTAAGGCGTACTGCACGTTGATGGTGCACCTGTCTTCAACCAGTGCTAACCCTGTTTGTGTGGAGTTAGTATGTTGGGGGGCTGACAGTTGCTCGCCGTTGCTAAGTGGTTCTATCCGGGTACTCCAGCTTCCTCCACCCGTAAAACTGTCGTGGTCATGATTAGCCATTGTGCAGAAATATGTGACCTTAAACACCAATAAATAAATAATTGAATGAAACGATGTGGAGAGTGAAATATTTTGCCCACCCCACTTCATTTAGCCTGGCCATGTACACTGGTTACTGGTTATCGAAGGAGTTTGGTGCGCTATGTAAAATGCATGAATTGTTTGAAACTGAACCTTAATGAAGGAACACATTCCCAGAGTCGGTAAAAAGACTTTGACATTCGGACTGTGAGCACACCCCGGCCTTTCCGTACAATCTCCTCCTTGATGCTGTGTACATCTGTCTTTATAGCGAAGTTTACTTCCTAATTTAGGTAATACAGTCCAAGGAAACTGTTTTCTATATAATACTTTCAAGCCTGTCAGAACAAAAATTGTCTATAATCAAAAAAAGACAATCATTTGACATCTTGCCTCTCACTTGTTAACATCAAGGAATATAGACAATTAGTTTATCAAGTCGATAGATTTAATTAAATCAGCCAAACTGATAGGTGCTATCTGTAAACGGTCAAATCGTGACTCATTTGAAGAGACGATGAACGTGACTGATTGACAGAAATAAATTGTACACTTGGCTGAGTAAAAAACTCTAGTTTCTGTGTATCCAGATTTAATTTCCGCCGACCAGAAAAACAATCAGCTGAGTCCTTGTGGACTTGGGGTTCACACATAATTTGAACTGCAATCTTTGTAACTTGCAAATCTTGTTCCACAGAGATGGTAATTTGATTAACTACTACACTGTCGGATCCAAGAATTTTCGAAAGTGTGCAAAGTTGTGCTGCGGCGAGTGCCTGGATGGCTGGATGTTCCGAAAAGTGCGTCAGTAGTGAAAAATGTATCCGAACGTGCCTATTCAGTCGGATTCCGTGTCGGATCTCTTATGTGACATCATAGTCACGTGATTCACAGACGTCATGTTGGGTTGTCATGATAGTCCACGTGAGCGGTCATGTGGTGAGGTCATCACCATGGTTATACGTGATGTGAGTGCGCAGGCGCAGCGCGTGTTGTCAGGGTGACAAGTGTATTTCTGTCATCCATTTTGTTTACTGGAGGCCGCCATCTTAGTTCCTATGGTTGTACGTTGTTATTGTTAGCCCGAAAAGCATCTTATAGAACGGATGTAAATCTAATTACCCAAGTAAACCCGACAAAATCCCGAAAATTCCAGGATCATCGGTTTCTTCTTTTCCAGACGGCCATCTTTGATGGCATTTGGTTACTAGAAAGCTGAAAGGCCTCTTATAGGACGGATTGAGTTTTGATCGTGCGTTCGATTCTATGGGAATAATTTAATTACCCGAATTAACCCGAGAATTAACAAAGATCTCCGAAACAGACTATTTGACTGAACATGGAATGCATCAATATATTGTCGGGTCCCACTTTGTCATTGGGTGCAAGCGATGCCCCACTGGAATCTACAGCCACCGGCTTAACATACAAGAACGTCTAGTCCAGATTTATATAATCCTCTTCCCAACCCAAAATGTTAAACTCCAACGTTCACTGTTTCCTATAGTCGCCAATGGTCTGTGTGTAGCGGTCGAGGTATAAAGGCCATTTACCAACCAGCCTGGTTGGTCCGGATCTCTTAGTCTCGTGGTAAATCGGTCGCTTTGTGTGCTGGAGGTCGACGGTTCGAACCCCGGCTCCCGCACTTATCTCTCCTCCTGTTACATTTGGGGGCTCGTCCGATCCTCAGTAGTAGGTGGCACTGTGGGTGTTTCGACCGCTCTGAGGGAGGAACTTGGGTGAGATTCACATGTGGTGAATCTCAAAAGAAGGGGAGAGTAGTGTAGCGGTCGAGGTATAAAGGCCATTTACCAACCAGCCTGGTTGGTCCGGATCTCTTAGTCTCGTGGTAAATCGGTCGCTTTGTGCGCTAGAGGTCGACGGTTCGAACCCCGGCTCCCGAACTTATCTCTCCTCCTGTTACATGTGTACCGCCCATTCTCCATGTTCCACACTCGTCTACGTTGGTGGTATCGAACATAAGCAGAGTTGACGATTGACACACTAACAACACTTTTTGTTGATGAGGGAGATCATGTACGGAGAAAGTCTTGTGCCTTCATTGTTCGAGTTCCTTTTTTTCATGCCTGGGGGTTTCGACCCACCCACCACTTCCGTTGAAGTTCACTCCAACTTCATTGAAGCTCTTGATCGATGCTTGTTTCACTTTTCCCCTTTGATAACATCTCTGGCAAATAATGCTCATTTTTTCTCAAGTCTCCCTACTGTTCTTGCGGTAGTCTTCATTAAGAGTACCACGACATTCTTACGCCCTCCCATTATGTTACCCAAACCATGCCCACTCTGTATCTGTAAGTGACATGAAGAAATCCGCGGTTTCGGAAATGAAGTGTCAGTGTCATTTTCGCAAACTCGAATGTTACTTTTGCTCATGTGTTTTCCTGTCGGACAGTCGCTCCACTGGTACATAGCACACGTTCTCAAAAGTTTGGGACATGATGCTGACACTATTGCCTCGCACAGGTTCGATATACGAAGAGGCAATACTCTTGTAGCCAAGCCATAGTAAACATAGAGCGAATAGAAGCCTTTGTTAACATCGACGATTCGCGAAGATTCGTAAGAACCCAACTTGAGCACGCACTCGTTAAAATCCAAAATGTTTTGGAGAGTGGGACTCAACGAGGCCACGACACCATCTCGTAACGTGATCCAAACTTTACCTTTCACCCCATCTAATTCAAACACTACCTTATCGTGACGAGGCAATGGTAACCCTTTAACACAACTGATACCCCACAGCACATCAGCTGGTTCGAAAATAACGATCTTCTTTCCGATAATATGTTTTTCGAAGTCCAGAAAACTGTGAAGAAAGCTTCTTCTCCAACGAATATTGAACCAAGTGTTTGGGTCTCTGCCAAACCCAACTCCCATTCCCTCGTTAGATTCACCGGTTGGAATAATTAGGTCAGTATGTTATCGGGAAACACGTTCATGGAACTACTACTTGGTAGAGTCAAGTAGAACATTACTTTTCTAGATGGTTGCATTAGGCAACAAATATCCAATGCTACTACTCAAGAGTGCGGTTCACAATTTACTGTCTGTGTTGTCGAGAATGAGATCAGCAAAACTGGTGATAATTATGATGTACAGTATGATTATTTACAAAAAATCATCTCGCTTCTGGGGACTCACTTTCCAAACAGAGACCAAGATCGATTCGATCTTTCTTCCATCTTGGAGGAACGGGTGCTCTCTTCCTTTTTTAGCCGGGTTCATTTGCACTCACGTGATCTGCCGATGTCGATGATGGTCAAAAAATCCAGGACCTTTGCCAATTACCAAGAGACGTACATAGATTTTAGATAAGGGCGGGGGCGGGGACGTCTGAGCTCAACATTTTCAGATAGACCAGTAAAATTTTTCGACAGATCGTCCCCTGAGTTCCAATATGTTCTATGTGCCAGTAGGCACATAGAACACATTGGAACTCAAGAGACGAGATGTTATCAATCTTTTACTGCTTTGGTACTCAAAACGAGTCAGTCATCGAAACTTAAAAAAGACATTTTTGGCAAATACCATTGCCTGTCTTTTCATTAAAAAAGAAATCCATCAAAAAACCTTAATTTCTATCGGATGAGTCAAATATTTTGGGGGGAGGGGGGGAGGGGGGGATACTTTATATATGTCAATGCAAATACCAGCTCCCGAGTCAAAAAGTATCTTGAAAATATAGACAATCAGTTGCACATAATATCAAGTTACCTTTGTTAAGAATGTGGATTTATCAATTGGTAAATAAGGTTATTTCGCCAGATTTGCACTTTCGTTATATTGGGAGGGGAGGGGTAAATATTCAAGTCCTATTTGGCAAGTGCTTTGATCATTGCTTTGTCTGGTTGCATAGACGTCATACAATATTTTAATATCAACTACTCAGCACATACTTTTTCACAATATATGACATAAAGAAAGAAAGCAAACATGTTGGAGGTCGTTGGAAAACACGGCAAACTTTATCGGTAAACTATATAAAATGGGTCATTTTTCGCCTATTCCTGTTCTTTGTTCAGTTGTGTATGAAAGTTTCCATCAAGTTTATATAAATGTACCCAGCGAACTGATAATAAAGTAACATTTTAAAGACTGTCTTTGAAGAATGATATAGTTTGTTCATCAGAAGTTTGGCAAAAACATATGAGGTGTGTGGGGGTGGAGTGGGTGGGTGTTAGTTGTAACTGACGGTGTGCCCTAGAAAAATTAACCACACAGCTAAAAACAACATGCATTTCTTGACTGCACATAAAGCGTGTTATTATATGGCACAAGCCATTTTTCTAGGCGGGCGGGAGTGCAATGGCATATGTCTTTTAGAACGTATCTGCAGTACCAGTCAGAACGCTTCATATTTGTACTTGATTTTCCTTTTCATCTGGGGGAGAGTATCCCCAGGACTCACACCAAGAAGGGGAAGCCATTTGTGCTTTGAGGGCTGCCTACATGAGCGCCCAAAGAAGGAATATATATATGTATAGTATCATCAGGTGCGTGCGTGCGTGATTTTAAACTCAGTTCAGCTTTATAAGATTAGCGTTAGTTAATTTACGTCTGTCGGGCAGTCCGTATAAACATATCGCCATGAAGCTCTGGTGTGGATAATCAAATTTTGTTGTGCTTTGAAAGGTTGATACACCAGCATGGGGGACAGGATCTCCATGTACGACGGATTTTCTCCTCTCCTTCTTGCAACAGTTATGGCCCTTGTTGAACCTAGAAAACAGTGATTCTGCCTGTCTGAGCTGAACATTTCACCTCGTAGCTTTGGAGTACATAATCAATTTGGTTGGATGTCCTTTGGTATGTTGAAGGACTAGCACGAGGGAAAGGATCTGAACATAAAGACGTTTTCTCCACAACTTCCCGCTTAAATTGTGGCCGTTGTTGGACTTGAAAAATGGTGAATTGTTGCCCCCCCCCCCCCCCCCTCCGTCGTCCATCAAACCGTTCGTACATTTCTCTTTGTAGTTTAGGTGTGGGCAATCCCAGTTGGTTGTCATTTGGTGTGCTAATAGAGCAGAAAGATGGGACTGAGGATCCCCACATAGGATGGGTTATGTCTGCATTTCATTTTCTGGATAGAGCTGCGGCACTTTTTAACTTCAGAAAACACTTTTTAGCTTATAGCCCAAGAACATTAGGTTTCACTAGGGAAAAAAATCGGAGAAAACTGATTTTTTCAGGGAATGTCGAGTACATGTCACTGAACGATTAGACAAAAGTCCCCTAAAATCCCAGTTGAGCTTTTTTTTCAACAGCCTTTTTTCGAAAACGCGTTTGAAAAAAATCAAAAAAAATCGCACGAACTTTGTAACCTCGAATTGATCCAACTGTATTTTTTGTTTACGCGTATTTCGAGCTACATAATGTCTAATATACATTTACCTAGAGGAAAATGTGCATTCTGTGACAATTTCTGCGAAAAATTATTGAAAATTCACAAAAAAGTATCGGATTTACGCAAAAAATGACGATATTCCTAACGGATTTGCCCAAAGGGTCGTAGTACAGAACGGGATGTTAGTTGGACAGACGATAAAAAATCCACCACCATTTGAAGACTTTTATCATTGCTTACAAAATAGACATTATGGAAGACCCCCTCTGCTTCTGGCCGAGTTCCCCTTTTGGCATAAAATTCGTCAGCATGAGAACTCAACTATTTTCGGGCTTGGGACCGAACAGACACGTCTGTGTCTGGCAGCATTAGATCAATAAATAATATTTACAGAATGTACAAAAATCAATAAATAATATTTACAGAATGTACAAATCAATCAACATGGATTAAGTTACATTGACTATTATCAACGCTATATACAGAAATGACATGACCTATATACATATTATTCATCGAACTCAGAAATTTCCGACAGGACAGTGTTTCTGTTGTTGTTACAAGAATCCGAACTGCAATTACACAAACCTGAGCAAGAGAGTCCTGCCTTCTTACACCCACACCTTTTTGTACAAGCACTCTTGCAACCACAACTGATCAGATTCAGTACGTTATCGGGGGCACATGGCTTTGTGGCTGCAGTCGGTACAAGAAGTCCATTGTCTAGCGACCACCCCCAATCCGTCGGAGGAAGCGAAGTGCCCAGCCATTGTTGGACCTGGAGATAACATCTGTAGACATGTTGTTGTGCAGCATCGCTGCTTGGTGGGAGTGAGGCTAGGTCGATGGGTTTATTCAGTTTAGATTTTGCTACATAACGCTTGTAAGTGACATATCTATATTGGTCGAGAGAGGAAAAAGTTTTACTCCCGTATAAGATCAGGAGAAGTTGTTCCCCGGCAGCGGCTACTGCACTTGGTGTACTGTCATCCGCCAAAATTGTGTTGACATACTGTTGTGAGTCGCTAGTAACATCGGAGACAATTGTACTGAATACTTTCTTCTTACCAACTCGAAAGAGTGCAGAAGTAGTGCCACAACCACTTATAGAATGTGCTACAAGGAGGTTGCTTCTATGGTCACCCATTTTGGTTGCTATTTCACTAACTGAAACTAGTAAGTTTGGGGTAATGGAATACATCATGTGAATATTACATCCCGGTTGAACTCGAGAGGTAAGAATGACTAACAAGTCTGTGTCTGTTCCCACAACGACAACATTGTTGTCATCTTGAGCGATGTCAAGTGCAGTTTCGGCTATCAGTACATCAGCATCAGCCTCGGCCTGCTTGGACTGAATATTGATAGCAGATAGCTCCTGCATTAGAAGATCGATCAGTTGGGTTTTGTTCTTGGCATTTGCAAGGAAATCGGATTGGGGTGTGGTGGCTGGTAACTCGGGTGAGATATTGATATCAATGGAATACCTGTCTTTAGATCTACGGGCTTGTTCCATGCCCTTTGTCGACATTGTACAAGCATAACCATCAAAAACAACCACGACGTTCGCCCCAAAATGTCTCACTAGATAATTGGAATATGATGTACATATGTCCTTATATGACGACTGTTTAGGCCATACAACTGCCCTCAATAAAAATCCACCATCTACAACAAACAGAGAATGTTCTGGGATTTTAGTTTGCTCGGAACCGTATGTTTTGAGGATCTTACCGAGCGTGCTTTTCTGTGTCTTCCTCATTCCAGCAGAATCAAACAATGCTGGTGGTTTCGGGGCGAGTTCATATTTGAGATACTCTTCCATCTCTGCTTGTGACTGAATAACACATGTGATGCGGTTGAACAGAATTGTGGGGTCAATCACTACCTTACTTCCACGGACTTTGATGCTATTTGCCATCGATGCGAAAGACTTCACAGTGTCAACACGTCGTAGTTTGATGCTGTTGAACGTTTTGCTTACAACATTCGATACGCAACATTCACCAATTTTGCGAACTTGGTCACAGTTCACAGTTTCGTCGGCCACAAGCGCGGTCGCTATAGAGACTAATTGTAGTGGATCTCTATTCTGAAAGGGGGAATGCACTCTGAGCCAGTTCAATAATTTGGTGATATCATTGGCATCAGTCAATTGTGAACTTTGACGGAGATCCCGATGTTGTTCGCCATGACCAGTGTGAACATGAACAAAATTTTCGAGAGCATTACATATCGGAAGGCAAAGAGGTAGTCCATGTACCCATTTCGCAACAGTGCTATCGGTTATTCCCCTGCCATGTGTGAGACCACCAGGGAGCTTGAACATTCTCATTAAACACTGCTCTATGGTCTGATCAGAATATATCCCGTCCCAGAATTTATCTGAGCGCCTTATGGTAAAGTAACCTTTCTCAGTGAACAACTTCAAATCATCCTGTTGCATTATTTCTGTTAGCTCATTCATCTGCTGCAAATAGAGATGAGAACTTTTTGCGTGTGCAAAATGACCACCTGCGTGAAATACTGGAATCATATTGCGAACACAATATGTGTGGAGTTCCCAGTCGCCTGTGCGCTCTGCTCTCAAGAACAACTGGAGAAGACCTATTTGCTCGTAGTATTGTACCCAAAGCTTTCCTGTGCGTCCTACGGACGCATTCTGGAGCAGTTCGTGTAATTTTGACAGTAGATGGTTGACACCTTTTTGATTGACAGCGTCAGCTGTTGTACAGTCACCTCTGGCAAGTCTACAGAATATTTCATTGACTTCTGTGCAGTCTATGTTATCTAGTGTTCGGCTTTCTTCAAACACAAGTTTTGTAATGGCAATTTGTGTCAGCAAATGGGCACGAACTGCTCTTGAATATGCATGACCACTGATCAAATGATGGATTGACCCACCAGCATGAACAGTCCCCCAAAGTTCATCCAAGCCGCTACCAGCCATGATCGAACCAATTGCCCCTAAATATGACATAATCATATGGAAGCCGCCGAGTCTAACGAAAACTTTTGTCAACTTATCTGACGAAGACACAATCTGTCTGTACAATACAAATTTGTTTATGAGTACACATCAAAGACGTGCACACATTACATGCCAATGCATCTTGAGTGTAGGCGAACACCACATTATGTGATTTAATCGAACATGGAAATTGAAACAATGATGCTATAATACGGTATTTGAATGAGAAAAGTCGATGCCGTTTGAATTTGAGTTTAGGGGGTATGGTTAATATTTTACACGTTTCACCAGTTCATTATGGAATAAATGACTATTGTTATATATCATTTTAAAGCCACTGCTTTTCTGCAATTTTTGATATATAATTTAACTCCCAAAGTAGTCGTAGATTTGATTTAATGGACGTTGTGTACCGTTGTGTGTATGAAAACAATAAAAAAAATTTCGTAATTTTGTACATTTTCGTGAATATTTCACCATTGAGTGTGAGGATTGGTACAAAGTTGGCATTTTCTGTTGGGGATATGTATTCTCAATATAATTCAGCACGATATTTATGATTCTCACCCTACTAAGGCGAATAAGAATGAGAAATATGGAGCTGGGTCGAATTTTTTTTTTAATTTTTTTTTTCATCAAAAAAACGCTATAACTAAAAAAGCTCAACTCGGATTCGCGGGGACTTTTCACACTTTATCCGCAATGTGTGTCCCGGAAACATATAAAAAAATCAGCTTTCTCCGATTTTTTTCCTTACTTTCTCATTTTTATGTCTAATGTGCCTGGACTATTAAGAAAATAGTGATTCAGGCGTCGGACCGTTTGAATATTTCAGCTTGTCGCTCGGGCCTGAATGGTTGAAATTAGTTGCCCTTTGGTGTGATCATAGAAATGAATAGGTGAAATTATTTCCGCATTGGACGATTCTGTCTGCGCTTTCTTGCCAGAGCACGTTGTGGCCTTTGTTTGACTTTGAAAATAGTGACATTGCGTCGGCGGCATATGCACACACTTCGCATTACGCTTGTTTCACATGTTGAGCTTCTCATTCAGACAAGCGTCTCAAATATAAAGTTACTAATCATAATAATACTCAACAAGGCCTCGACTAGTGATACATAATTTTAGATGCTAAAAGCTTATAAGTCGACAACGTAAGATGTGGAGGATTTTAAAATTCTGAGAACAAACACTTCAGTTCAGCGTTGAGCTACCAGTTTCCCAAGTTTCAGAATCAGGAATTAGCCAAGCGAGGGAAAGTGGAAATCCATTCCATAAATGAACTTTATTGATGCAAGAAAGGGAGGAAGAGAGAAAACTGTTACTATTGTGAAATATACAAAAAAGTCAGGATTCTAATCACGCTGGCATTCCGTCGGAAATTTGTTCTTAAATTATAGGTTGGCCTATCAGTATTTCAATAAATCGGATATTAAAGAACTCAGATCGTGATTCGCGATATTCAACTAATTTTTAAAATTGCTCTCCGAAAATAACAGTTCAATTTGAGAAATTATAAGCCAACTGTGTCTTTTATTCGTGCATCTCGGTGATATCTAATGAAGAATTAATTGATTTTAATCCGTTTTGACAGGTTGCCATTTGTAGAAAATTTGATTTTCTGCCAAAGCTTACTGTCAATGTCATTTGGAGATAAACTTATTACGTGGAACTCCGTCAGAACGTATTATCCTTGGGAAATTATACCAATCAGATCGCATACGACAAAAAAGCCAATTAAATTTGATTACTTCGTCAAGTCTGTCGAGATGCAATTTAATTCGCAAGGAAGTAATCTGGGGTTTATGAACCATTATTGCTGTGGCGTTAACACCTTTTGGCTTTTGAAAAGAACGATTATAATGCGGGAATTTAACCCATACCTAAATACCAGTTACACAAATATTTATTACGACATCGTTCATTTCAAAGGTGAGATCGTGGTCTTTAGGCACATTCTGAGAAGTGAAGTGTTCTTTTATCTCCTGCTTGAATGTTTTGGTTTCTCACAATACGAAATTTTCAGTTCCCCGTACCTTTTTTAACTTTTCATACCAGTGTATCTAGAACTATTGTATTATCCTTCCATTAACCACTGTATGGAATCCACTACGGACGTTTTTGTTTAGACGCCGTGTTGGTTTAAAAACTGTTGGATCGCGTTGTAAACACACCGTTAAAATATTGACCATTCTCTCTGTTGACTTGTTACCAAAACATAGCGTGTATAGATATAAAAGAACATTGTATAAAACGAACGTCATAAAAATAAACTTGGAATGAGCAAGACTGATCACTGCTGCCCGACTTCCTGCCAAATAACGCTCATTAAACAGACGGCTATTCTTCTGTAAATCGAAGCGGGACGTGGGGCTGTAATGTTCTTTTTAGTATTGCGCGAATGTAATTTCAGTTTGTTATTTTTGGCCATACTTGAGCGCTACCTAAAGCTGAGATTACAATCAGTATACCAGTATTCTGCTGATACTGGAGTTTACCTCACATGTGATCGTTTGTTTGTCTCTCACTGCAACGAGCAACCCACAGGCACTACATTTTACGTTCTAATCGTGCTCAGTTGGTCCGGTGCCCAGGTAGCGGACTTTTATAAGAATAACGGGCCTTACAATTTTGGCATGTGGAAGGGTATCGTGATGACGACTGACGACTGTGTAGTGGTGACGTTCCACGAAACCCTGTTCTACAGTTTCGCACTATTGCACAGGTATACAATTCTAAACAAAGGGCATCTGCTGAAATTGATACCATGTAAGTTGGAGATGTATTCTAATTATCAGATATTTGTTGGACAAGAGCACTTGAAGTTTTGGTCACAAAGTTGGAGTCTGATACATGGTGGTAAATTACCAGAGGAATTATGAGAAACAGTGGCTTCGAAAATTACCTAGGTTTAAAAATGGCAGTTGTTTCCAGGTATGTAAAAATGAGATGGAAACATATAATTTTTGGGGTCGAGTTTTGTTAGTAGTAACAGTATTTTATTTCTATAAAGATACTTCTTACAAATAAATTACAACGGTTTAACATTACTAAGATTTACATTCAGAAGCTAAAAATGGATTCAGCAACAAGCTATAGCTTATGTAAGCTGTCTCCACCATGAATGAAAAAAATGCTATTGTTCACGTGAAAAAGTATCATTTAAATAATGTAGACTGTTTTCAACTGAGGTCACTGTGCAAAAGATGTTAAGGAAGTAGACAGAAGAAGAACAACACTCACTGACGTAAGACTGACAATTGGCGGCTGGCCGACCACACAGGTAGATGGCTTGTGCAAATATTCAATTAATCTGAAAATAAGATTCGAAATTCTCCTGGGTTGAAGTTTTAGTGGTGAAGCTGCTGGCGCAGTACAATGATAGGGTGGTGGTGGCCCACAGTTCCAAACTTTCATAGGCGACGCCTTTCCGGATTTCGCCTATGTCTGTTTGAAGTCCCAGAAACGACATATCAGAGTAAATGCTAGCGCTACCACTTGGTAGGGATCCGCTATTGTTACACCAAAATAACTCGACCAATATGTGGACACTCGTTAACAGCTGTGTCGCCTGTGCCTATTTTGTGCTTCGCGACGTGAGTTCCGTGCCGTCACAAGTTCAGTAGTATTTTATTGCACCTGGGACGCCACGGAACTCAGGTCGCGACTTTGCCTACGACGTGTGGTACATAACGACACGAGATATAAACCTCAGTACGCGCGCATGATGTGAATCTAAAGGTAACTCAATGGGACAGCATTTAGGCAGGTTTAGGCGTTATGTCTTTAAACAGTGTGAGTTCCCTTACGCCAGTGAGCGTTTTGTGGTGTAAAATACAGGAAGTTATGACATCTGAAAGGACATGGCAGTGATAGAAGGACTTTGCTTCATGTCCGCCGAGAAATGATTGGCATGGCATATTGGTAGTCATTTGAATCTGTTCGTCTCCTCTATGTATTTTTGTACACAGAGGAATATCTCCAGATTAATTCCAGTGCTGAACAAATGCGATCCATATAGTAATGTATTCACGTCAACCCCATACGGAAGTCGATCCAGAGTGGTGGCTCTAGTATCGATATGCAATGGACACTCGAAGAAGAAGTGGTGGGTTGTTTCCCGTTCACCACAGCCACAGAGAGGCGAACTTGTAAGGAAGTTATTGAATAGATGGTCGTTTAGGTTGCTGCACCCTAGGCGTAGTCTACTATGAAAGATGTGAAGTTTTCTTGTTTTTTGGAAATACAGCCATTTGGGATTCAGAAGCTTGTCTCTGTTCAGAAATGATTTGAAGTTTGAAAGCGAATTGTTTTCTCTGATGGCGGTAGGCAAGTGGTTCCAAAGTTTTGTTGTGCTCGGTAGGAAAGAGTTTTGAAAAAGATTGGTTTTACAGTATGGGACACGTAGGTTGTTGCGGTTTCGGACAAGATATGAATGGGTTTCGGCCACGGATGGAGGCACAAGAGTAGATACATAGTCAGGAACAAGACGGTGGGTCATTTTAAAATACTGTGTGAGTTTATGTTTTTCTCGTCGACTTCGAAGTGTTTCCCACCCAGTTTCGGCATACAGAGATATCCTACTTGCGCTACGCGTTCCGCCAGTTATTATTCGGGCAGCTTCGATTTGTATTTTTTCAATTTCGGCAGATTCAGCCTCTGTGCAGTTGTCCCAAATAGTGTCGCCGTATTCTAAGATTGGGCGTATGAAGGCGAAGTATATTTTTTCTAGTGTTTTACGGTCAAGAAGAAATTTATATTTCCTTAAAAGAGATAACCTTTTCCATGCTTTTTGTGTAATTTCTGAAATATGGTCTTTCCAAGATGCAGAGCTGTTGATTATCAAACCTAGGTGCTTATGTTGATTTACTTCCTGTATAGCAGAGTCAGACATTTTGAGAGAGGGATGACAACTTTTGATAGTTTTCCGTGAGATAATTAATGATTCTGTTTTTGATGGGTTGAAGTCGACCAACCACTGTGCTGCCCACTTGTCAAAGTTATTAAGGTCGCTGGCTAGAAGCGCAGCTGCTCTTTGGGGGTCTTCAACTACGATATACAAAGATGTATCATCAGCGAACAGTCGGATGTTACAAGCTACATTGTCGACAATATCATTGATATATATTAAAAATGAAATAGGACCTAGTATTGAACCCTGTGGGACACCAGACTCAATACTCTTCCACGCGGAGCATCCTGTTTTGATTACAACCCTTTGTTGTCTATCACTGAGGTAAGAATGAAACCACTGTAGTAAGTTACCCGTTATACCAACACGTTCCAATTTGTAAAGTAGGCCTTTATGCCAAACTTTATCGAAGGCTTTACTAATGTCGCAAAAAACAAGCCTTATTTCTTTTCCTTCGTCGAGTGTTTCACAGATAGTGTGATAAATTTCAGTTAACTGTAGAACTGTAGAATCTGTTGAAACAAATCCCGATTGAAAGCGTGTTAGTAAGCCATTTGACTGAAGAAAATCCATGATTTTGTCAGCAATGCATCTTTCGAATAGCTTACCAAGACAGCTTAACAGAGATAGTGGGCGGTAGTTCGTGACTTGACTACTTTCCCCTTTTTTAAAAATAGGGGTAACATTTGCTCTTTTCCACTCCTGAGGAAACAGACGGTGGTCAAGAAAAAAGTTAAAAATATTGGTCAAGGGGTTGCACAGAGAAGAACAACATTCTTTCAATATTTTTGGACTGATACCATCAGGCCCGCATGCCTTCGATGGATCTAGGTGTTTTATCGATTTTTCTATGTCAGCCTGTTCGAGGAAGATATTGTCAAGTGTAGGACGGCTTGGGTCAAATGAGGCGGGTGGCAACTTGACATTACCATCATTGACTCTAGCTATTGAACAAAAATAGTCATTCAGCGCTTCCGCTTTTTCATGATCGCCAGAAATAAGCATACCATTGTGGGATAGGTTTGGAATTTCAACTTGTCTCTTGTCAAAAAGTAGCTTTAGAGTTTTCCACCAAGTTTGGGGTGGTGTTACGCAAGAGTTCAGGGTTTTCTCTATTTTTCTCAAGAATTGTGATTTTGCGTCTCGAATGGCAGTTGTTGTTTCGTTCCGTTTGGCACGGTATCGCAGCCAAGCCTGATCCGAGTTTTTTCGCTTCGCGATTCGATGCAGACGCTTGCGTTGGCGTATTAGGCGCCTTATACCATTATGCATCCAATTTGGTTCGTTGGGGCGGAACGAAATTACCCTGCTAGGGACGTATTTTTCAGTGAGTTTGTTGAGATGGTTTGTGAGATGATCAACAACCTTCTCGGGGCTGTTGACAGATAGGACGCCATCCCAGTTTATTCCACTAAGTTCATGTTTAAAATGTTCAAAGTCAGCATCTTTATAAAGCCATATTTTTCGACGCGTTGATTTGTGAATCCTAGAAGCAAACTTTAATTCCGAGATTATTGGGCAATGATATCGGGTAAATGTTCCAAAAAAGGGGTCACCAACTTCGCACGATTCGAACAGTTCTGGACTATTAGTAATAAACAGATCTAAGAGGGATGAAGATGTTTCTGTGAAGAATGTTGGTTGGGTAATTAGTTGGGCCAGGCTTAGTTGTTGGAGAATATTGTGGATGGGATCATCTGGCTGGTTAAGCTGATTACTGTTAAAATCGCCAGTAATTATTATCGGTATATTATTACTCTTTACACCCTTCTCAATGGAACTAAATATTTGGTCCCATGCTTCTGGGCTCGCACTGGGTGGTCTATAAAAGGAACCAAGAAGAAAACTTCGTTTTTCAGTGTAAATTTGGAGCCAGAGACACTCGATGTTGTCAAGTTCCAAGTCCGGCCGGGGTTTAAATGCAGTTGTTGACCTTATGTAGACAGCGATCCCCCCACCACGACTAGCTCTATCCTTTCTTATTGGGGCATGGAATCCGGGAATAAGAAGATCTGAGTCGGAGTCCTCGTTTTTCAGCCACGTTTCGGTAAAGACACATATATCGTATTTTATTGCCTCACACCTTAAAATATCAAGTTTCGGTTTCAAGCTCTGTATGTTTAGGTGTATGAGGGATAGGGCTTTAGCTTCATGTAGGGACTTATTAGACAGGACTGACTCATCTGTTTCACTCAGTGAAGAGCAGTCGCTTGCAGGCCCCGGATTTAGTTCAATGTCACCGGACAAGATAATTATGATGAGGAGAAATGTGCATATAAAGATGGTGTTACCCATCAACTCGAGTATTTTGTGTTGAAAAAATGCCACATGCTTGTTGATTCCTGTAGAAGTATTGATGTTGTCGGAGTCAAAAGGGTCAACCGACAGATCGTTACGGTCACGATGGAGTGCAATCTTTGGCACTATGAATTTTTTCCAGAATAGAAGGTGGTGCACGAGTATCATTAGCGTTAAGCCAATTTTGCCGAACTTTAACAGGAGGTTTATGAGAAGGAAGTCGAGTAGTTTCAACTGCTTTGTGCCATGCCCACCATTCCTCGCGATACAAGCAAAGAGACCCACTCGTGTTCTGTATAAAAGCAAATCAATCATATGTGTCCTGTGTAAAGAAGATCGAGTAATGACAGTATTGGGTGGGTCGAGTGCCTTCTATAAAAACATCTGCCTGGCTGGTAAAGGGTATAACTGCTGAGGATGTCTCAAAAGAGAAATATATATTGGATGGTAGTTGGAAGTCGGGTAATGTTGTAAGTTGAAAAATAACGTATGTACAGAGTGAGAAAACTTTAAAAATGTGAGAAACAAAGCAAATCAGAACAAAAGAAATAAGAGGAAAACAAAAAGTACTCATTGATTACCTGTGGATAAGGTCAAAGTCATTTCCCCATTTTATTGTGAGATTTTGGGTGATTATTGAAATGGATATCGGGGTGGATAATATTTTTTGAACTGATAAGGAAAATAAACCAAATGCGGGTACATGTGTCTAAAGAACAGTTGTTCGAATGTTCCAAATGTTTCGGGACTAGTTTTGTAAGCGAGGGCAGGAACCCGTTAGGAGGGTCTACAGATCTTTCAATGATCAGGACGTCATTTTTGTAGATAGGAAATGAATATATCGTTAAACTGGGAAGGATGGATCCATATCCGAACGAATGTATTGAATTTGATGGAATCGGTAGCCACATAGAGTTTTGTTAACAACCGAGATCTACGGTTTGGCGATATCAGTGGTTTGGTGACTGTCGGGGTGGGCCCAGGCGGACGCCCTTGTACTGTTAGCGCAATAACTTCAACAAACGTTCTCGATTTGACTAATATTTGCCATACAGGTCGTTTACAATAATATCTCAATTCTCAAGCAAGCTCGAAAACTGGTGCGGCCCGATTTTTGTTACGTAGTTATGGGCCTTAATTGGTCATTTTTTACGAATTTTGAGCTCACAATAGAGCAGTAAACTGAACAAATATCCTCCGATTTGACTAATAATTGCCATAGAGGCCATTTGTAGTAATTTCTCAAGCAAGCTCCAAAACTGGCGCGTTTCGGTTTTTTGTTACAGAGTTATGGGCCTTAATTAGATCATTTTTTTTACGAATTTTGAGTACGTTGGCGCAATAACGTGAACAAATGTTCTCCGATTTGACAACGGGCATGGCTGATAATCGGGTTATATACATGCAACACTCTCCGAGTTCCACCACAACTCGACGCCTGCATCTTGGTCTCGGATGCACACCTCATGTTTTCAATGTTTTGGAAACAGGAGGTGATAAGCTCCAGTGGTATGGAGGTGTGGGGTCGTGGGAAATTCAGCCTTTGCGGCGGCTGTGTTGCTGAAAATGATTGGCTTCGACATTTTTCGTGCAAGTTTTCAGTTTGAAGCATTGGGTTAGACAATAAATTACATCTCCCACATCCAGATATATTTGTACTTAATCAGATAGCGTTCCAATAGATATATCAGTATTTTGCGTACTATATGGGTAAATAATTGTACAGTTGTGCAGGTGTCCGGAGATATTTTGGACGAGGCGAAGCCGCGTCCAAATGTTGGAGGACACCTGCACAACTGTACAATTATTTACCCATATAGTACACAAAATAGTGATATCTGTGATTTAATCCACAGCCCCTCAATGTTAACAAAAGTCAAAAAAATTATATTTTAGAAAGTTTGACACGAGTAAAACCACATTTTAAAACACTTTTTGCTTGCTCTACCCCCCGAAAAACAAAATGGGCATAACCCATTGTTTGCTTGCTAGGAAGTCTATTGAAGTTATGACACGCATCAGGAGTTCAGATATTGTGAACAGATCTGTGGCTTCGAAGTGAACTCACATCATGACGTACTTTTTTCTCTCGCTAATATAATGCCTCAGCTCAAGGGTGGAACACTTATTCAATGGCTCATCGAAAGTGCGGCAGATAAATTTAATAATCGTTCATTTTTAAAGCATTTGGAAGAATAATTCTTTTTTTATCTGAAGAAGAGGTTCGCTTTCCCTCAGGGGTGGCGGGTGGTGGTGCCTGATTGCCGTCTTAATATTTGAAAAAGGGCGGTTTTTTAGGTTATTTATTTATTTACTGGTGTTTAAGATCACTTTTCTGCAGCTATGGCTAATTGTGACCGCAAAAAAGGTGTAAAGTCAAGTTTGGCCAATCGTTTACACCCATGCTGCCCATTTTAGGGGACTTCTACCCCGGGCACTGGTGCCCAGGTCCTATTTTACCAGTAAAACTGAACTTGTTTACCACAGCAAACAAGCACTGCTTCACTTTCGAGGTTTCCACAGGAGTCCTTTTTAGGTTACCAGGGCTGTTGGTTATTAAAAGCAACAAAAAATTAAAAAGTACATTATAATTTGGACACGATGCACACTCAATTCAGTAGCTCAGTCGAGAAAAGCTTGTCGATAATTCATGTGTTAGAAAGTTTTTCACACCTCCTTTACAGCATCTTTACTTTTGAATGGTTATGATTACAGTATCGTGACAATCGTACAAATGTCTAGTTATTGGGACTGTTTCAAAACCGTCCCAATATCCAGATATTGGTACTGTTTTACTGAGCTGTTCTCATCAAAACCGTACTTGGTGTGATTTTATAGGGCTTGTTTTCATGACAGAGAACAAAAGAAATATGAGGTAGCTGTGGATTAAGTATGTTTTTAGTAGATTTGGAAAATGTAATTAGTGTTATGAGTTAGATAAGTTAATGAATATTCGCGGTTGAAGACATTAAAACATTCACAATGCTGGGCAACACTTTTTAGAATAACTACCCCTTCTAGCAAAGAGTTTTCCACGGATAGGGGAGACCGGGCATATTGGAACACGGGGTAAATTGAAACACGTACGTTTTCCGGATCCAGATACGTTTCTCGGTTTTTAATCATCAAGCTATACTTGACGACCTTCGCGAGAGTTCTTTGCGTGGGAAAAACGAAAATACAGAAGAAAAACCATATGAGCTGTACTGGTAAGTTTGATTTTTCAGTTCTGAAGTAAATTTTGTACATTTTTCAAATGTCAATTTTATCTATAGTAAGTAGTTATTTCAATATCAATGTTTACCCTAAATATATACCAAATCACCCTGTTTTAATTTTAGATACTCCCCAGAAATGGACAGTAAGGGGTAACAAAAAGGCGGTTTATGTTTTTAGGTTTTTTGTCATAGGGGCATGTTGGAACACCACGTTCGTGTGTTCCAACATACCCCAGGGAAATATTTCGTATGTTTTGAATTGGGTTATATAGCGTTCTGAGTTTACTGGAAAACAATAATGACAATGACATTAAATTTATCCAAATAACCTTTTATAACATTTTGCCGCTGGGTCTATAAATTATAATATCTTTCAATTTGTTTTTCAGACACACAGAATATATCAGAGGGAAAGGACAAGAGGTTCGACACCGGCCGATATAATGCTCAGAGCGGCAAGGACTGTTGTGAATACGATGCCATGCAGAACAGTGGCAAACGATTTTGGAACCCCCCATGTAACTTTAAGGAGATATGTTAAATAAAAAGAGAATAACGGGAACGCGAAAACATGAATACCGAGACATTGATAGATTCATGATATGGGCCCACTTTAATTTTGACAGTCTTGTTTTCCGTTACTACGTGATATCGTCTCTTCCCCAGACCCGTCGTCTACATGGAAAGACGTTCCCCCAAGTTCCTATGCAAGGTATCTGTGTCTCATGTGAGAAGACCATGTGAGATATATATCTACCTCACATGACCCACGTGACCGGCGTATTAGCATATTTAATGAGCGCCGGACTATTTGCTCATCACACGTTCTTCTGTAAACAGACAACATGATGTCATGTTTCAGAAATATTGGCAGACGAACGTTTGTCGAAGAAAATAGACACACAAACACAGACAGCTAAAACATAAGGACACTTGACTCATTTATATGATTTTTTGTGTGAACGCCGTTATGAGTGGAGAGTTGCAGGAAAATCCCGTCGAAAGTTTATGTGGATACATTTCAGAATTCATAACATGACGTCGTCGGAATGTGTCAATGTTCATTTCGCTACAAATCCTTAACCCCTGTTTTGTCCGCGTTGAGATATAAGTTCGTGGTATATACCTGTGGTATATTCAGAACGTTTGTGTGCTCTTTCCGACAAGCAAATCAATTTTTTCTAGAAATGGACGCCAAAATTGTTCGATATTGCTGAATGTGCCCATGAATTACTTTTGATGAAATCAGGGTATTTTGTTGGGGGGGGGGGAGTTATCCCTGATGGGGTGAGTGTGAGGTGGGGAAATCTCACTCTCGGAACAAGATATTTGCTCCAGACATTCAGCAAGTCTCGTGTCTGGTTCAAGTATGTTTACCTTGGGTGAGATTTTCCCATTTCACACCCTCACCCATCAGAGATAATAATAATCCCTGATATGTGACTTCATTAGGCTATTTGTTTCACAAGAGCACTCGAAATTTTGGTCACAGAGTTGGAGTCTGATACACAGGCGTAAATTACACCTCATCTTACACTTACATCTCACACCCAAACCCATCAGGAATAATAATAATCACCAATGGGTGAGGGTGGGAGAGGGGAAATCTCACCCGAGGACAAAATATTTGGGACAGACACGAGACTTGTCGAGTGTCTGGACCAAATATCTCATCCCGAAAGTGAGATTCCCCCATCTCACACCCACCCCCATCAGGGATACTCACCCCCCCCCTGTCCCCCCAACAGAACACTCTGACGTCATCAAAAATAATTTAGGGGCACGTGCGGGTATATCGAACAAAGTTGTCCATTTCTAAAAAAAAATGATTTGCTTATCGGAATGAGCGCTCAACAGTTCTGTATATACCATAAGTTTATACCACAAAATCAAAATTAAATACTAACACCGGCAAGACACGGGTTAACGATTTGTAGCGAAATGAACATTGACACATTCTGATGACCTCATATTATGAATTTGCAATGTATTTGCATAACTTGTCGACGGAAATTTCGTTCAACTCTCTTCACTCATAATGGTGTTCATTCAAAAATCCATATAAAAGAGTCAAGTGTCCTTCGGTTTTGTGGTCTGTGTCTTTATTTCTATTTTCTTCGAACAGACGTTCGTTCACTAAAATTTCCGAAACGTAACACCACCTTGTTTGTTTACAGAATAACGTGCGATGATTGAATAGTTCTGCGCTCATTAAATATGCTAATAAGCCGGTCACGTTGATATCTATCTCACATGACCTTCTCACATGAAACACACAAACCTTGCATTGGAAGTGGGAGAGAAAATAATATTTCCAGTCTTAGGGTAGACGCAAAATCGATTATTTTTCCGCCAAAGGCTATCGAAATCTCTAAGAAGATCGCGTCCTTAACCCCCTCTCCTCCCAAACTCACACACAAGTTTACTGCATTCGGTGCATCTGGGGGGCAGAGACAGAGAGATTTTATGAAGTCCTTTGTACTTTGTGGGCCAGATTGACTTTGGTGCTCAATTTCAGTATCTCATGCGATTGTAGTGACATACATATCAAACCGTACACACGTTGTTTATAAATTCCACTAAACAACGGGGGGGGGGGGGGGGGGGGGGGGGGGGGGGGATAGGCAAAAAATTACTGATGTAAGGTAGAAATTTTTACATTTTCAATTTTGGGGGCACACCACCCCCGGAATGCAATTTTTTGCCAGTCATGTCTTGGCTTGGACACCCACCCCTCCCATACAGTTTTTCCTCAAAGACAATTGGGGACCCACCTCAGAAGTATTCAAATTACCTAAATCCAAAATATAAATAAATAAATAAATACCTTTCCCAAACATGAAAGATGCCGCAAACCAACTTGTCCGATATCCCAGCCCTGCTCTTGGGCATCCAAGGCATCCCTAGCCACAGATGGCCCCAAAACAATCTCTCTGCACATAAAGCCACAACGGAAATGCAGCATCAGTCCCCCAGGTAACCGCTGGAACCCGCCTCCACCAACTGAATTGCAGATGTACACCCATTCATGTTCCAAGCAACATAACCCTTACCCCGATGTACAACATGTTTATGCTGTTCAGACACCAGTCGAATACCACCTCCAAGAAGCCCTGCCCAAAATATATTGTTCCCACCTGGATATCTTCAACTGTCCACAAGAAATAGTTGTTTTTCATTTCATTACTTTTCGGTTAAATGTTTAGTTTGTACAGCTGGTCTGAGAGAGACATAATACTGAAGTTCTTTGACCCATGCCAGGGTGGCTTGTCTGAGATGAATTGCCTCTTATTTATTTTTAGCTCATCTTGACAAAGTCAAGCTGAGCTAATCTCATCGCTCTCCATCCGTCGTCCGTCCGTCAACACCATCTTTTGGTCGTCTCCTTCAAAGCCACTGGGCCAATTCAAGTGAGAGTTTGTGTGAGTGATGGTCCCGAAGGGGCATTGCATTTTTGTTCAACTCAGCATGCTCAGTGGGGAAAATGCTCCGAAATATTTTTAAAATTTTCTTCTCATAAACCAGTGTGTACAATGACTTGATATTTGCTATGGAGCTTCCTTTTGAGGTGTAGAATCGAGTTTGTTCAAACAAAGTTCGTGGAGCAATATTTGGTTTTGTAATGGGAGGGGTAAGATTTTTGGCCCCCACCCAAAATGTATATTTCAAGAACCGGTGGGCTAACTTCAACCAAATTTGGCATGTAGTTTAAGTGGGTTCTAAGTAACTGATTGATGCCTAAAAATTTCCACAGCCCTGTGACAACTCCAGGGGCTAAAAACAGAAAAAAATTCAAAAGCCCATATATCCCAAACCAGAAGGAACAGAGAACTGGTATTTGGTATGAAACATCCTTAGGACCGGAAGAAGGGATTTGTTAAAAAAAAACAATGCCACTCGTTCAATCAGGGTGCACTGTAGAGGGTATTGAAAAGATAATGAGTCAGCATTTTTGCTGTAGTTTTATCCAGAGGATTTTTCATTCACAGAACTTTTTGATTGACATGTTCTTAAATTAACAAAAATTCTGTTATGAACAGTTTATCTTGTTACTCCAATCTGTTCCAATCTGTCAATTCTGTGGGACTTTTGTTTGTTTTAGAAAGATTTTTATTTATGTTGAATGAACCATTTCAATGCTGGAAAACATCTGATTCCTGTATGCATGTCTTTAATTTAACCCTCTCAAGACTGCAGTGTGGGTTCCAAAGATGTTTATTGATGCCATGAACAAACAAAAAACCCTTTCAGTACTGTAGATGTATTTTCTTCTGATTCCTTGGAAAAAAATTGATCTGATTCCTGTCTGAATATCTTTAATTTAACCCTCTCATGACTTCAGTGTGTTTTTTTTACAAAGATTTTTTAGCTCATCTTGACAAAATCAAGCTGAGCTAATCTCCATCGTCCGTCAACACCATGTTTTGGTCTTCTCCTCCAAAGCCACTGGGCCAATTCAAGTGAAAGTTTGTGTGAGTGATGGTCCCAAAGGGGCATTGCAGTTTTGTTCAGCTCAACATGCCCAACCCCATAGGAAGGGAGTGGGAGAAAATGCTCCAAAATATTTTTAAAATCTTCTTCTCAAGAACCAGTGTGTAAAATGACTTGATATTTGCTACGGAGCTTCCTTTTGTGGTGTAGAATCAAGTTTGTTCAAACGAAGTTAGTGAAGCAATATTTGCCTTTGTAATGGGAGGGGTAAGATTTTTTGCCCCACCCAAAATTTCTATTTTCTGAACCGATGGTCCGGTATGAACCAAATTTGGTATGTGGTATTACTGGGTCATAAGTACTTGACCCAGTCATAAAAACTCCCGCATCCCAATGGGAACCCTGGGAGCTAAAAATAGAAATATTTTCAAACGCCCATATTTCCCAAACCACACGGAACAGAGAGCTGTTATTTGGTGTGAAGTATCCTTAGGACCAGTAGAATTGAATGGTAAAAAAATGCCATCGGTTATGTTAGGGTGTTCTGTCATGAGCATCGAGAAAATGCTGAGTCAGCATATTTGCAAAAAAAATTTAAAAAGTCTTTTCTCTAGAACCAATCAAAATCTTCTGATATTCGGTATACAGCATTCACAGACGGGTCAGATACAAGTTTGTTGAAATAAAGCTCATTGGTTCATATTTGGGTTCACTACAGAAGCCCGAATTTTTAACATAGGGTAATATAAGTCATATTCTTTATAAATCTTCTTTTTCAGAACCACCACTTAGAATATTTTAATGTTTGGTATACATCATTGTTATGAGGGTCAGATTCAAGATTGTTCAAACCAAGTCCCTAGGTAAATATTTGGGCTTCCTACAGAAGCCCAAATTTCAACTTTGTTCAATATGGGGGATAATTTAAAAAAATCTTCTTCTTCAGATCCACCAGTCAGAATGCTTTCATATTTAATATGCAACATCTCTAGGGAGGTCAGATTCACGTTTGTTCAAATCAAATTCCTGGATATATATTTGGGCTCGCTAAGGTAGCCCAAATTTTTACTTAGTGCAATATGAGGAAATTTCTTTAAAAATCTTCTTCTTCAGATCCACCAGTCGGAATGCTTTCATATTTGGTATACAACATCTCTTGGGGTGGGGGGGGGGGGGGGGGGGTCAGACTCCAGTTTGTTCAATTCGAGTGTCTGGGTTAATATTTGGGCTCCATATGGGAACCTGAAATTTAACTTAGTACAAAATGAGGGAATTTCTTCAAAAAATTTCTTCTTCAGATCCACTAGTCAGACCGCTTTCATATTTGGTATACAACATCTCTAGGGGGGGGGGGGGGGGGGGGGGGGCAGATTCAAGTTTGTTCAAATTGGATCCATAGGTTAATATTTGGCCTCGCTATGGTAGCCCAAATTTTAACTTAGTGCAATATGAAGAAATTTCTTTAAAATTTCTCTTCTTCAGATCCAACAGTCAGAATGCTTTCATATTTGGTACACAACATCTCTAGGGTAGTCAGATTCAACTGTGTTCAAATCGAGAGCCTGCGTTAATATTTGGGCTCCCTATGGGAGCCGGAATTGGCCATTTTGCTGAAGAATTAAAAATTTTGTATTCAGTACCCTCTAAAGGTGTGTAACTAAGATTAATCCACATAAGTTGTATCAAGGGGCTTCATAGAGGAGCTCAACATTTTACTTTATGATCAAATGAAGAAAAGGCATGATGCCCGGATTATTTTTATCACTCCGGAGGTACTCAAGGATTGACAGCGTAGCCTATGGAGATGGCTTGCTTAATGTACTCATTCTTGGACTCTGTTTATATTGTGTTCTGTTCAAGATGAGTACTTCAGGCCCAGCGGAGCCTCTTGTTTTATGTTAGTGTCAAAAGAATCATATTTACCTTGAAATTATACACGTTTTCCACAATCAAGATTTTTATTCTATCACTCTTTCCAATTATTCCATACATGGCGATGTTGTCACATGATCAAAACACCACTGTTCAGAAAACTGCTTGAATAACTCAAAAGAGTGCTGTGGGCCATTATCACTGACCATACGAATTGGAATACCCTGATCTGAAAATATTTGTTTGAGCGCATGAATGACAACTGAACTTGTGATATGTGTAGGGAGTTTTCGCACAATAGCAAATTTGCTGAAGTAGCCTACAACTAGCAAATATTCGTTGTTATGGAAGTGGAATAAGTCGGTACTAAGAATTTCTGGAATAAGTCGGTACTAAGAATTTCCCATGGACCGCTAGGTATTTCATGTGGCATCAGACTTTCCGATTGTTGAGCAGGTTGATACTCTTGACATATCGCACACTGTTTGATAAAGTTTTTAATGTCCTTGTTTATGTTATTCCAAAACACAGTTTGGTTTTCTCGATTCCTTGGTGTTCATAATGTAACTGTTCCAGAATCTTTGGTTGAAATGGTTTGGGAATTATTATCCTCATACCTTTCAGAATGAGAACGTCTTCAACGGATAACTCATCACGATAAGCCCAATATTGTCGAATGTCTGTTGGAACACTATTGATGTTTTCTGGCCACCCAGTCACAATTACACTTAATTGGTTTAGCACGGGGTCTTGTTCAGTCAATGTTCGCAGGTTGTTCAAACAATCTGAGCCAAAACGTACAAGATCTACTGTTATGTCCAAATCAATAGTTGTGTTGCTCGCACTAATAGGGTATCAGCAAGAGTCATTTGTTTGCCTGGCAAATATTCTATTGTGAAATCATAACCCTGTAGATTATGTAATATACGCCATAACCTGGGTGGGGAGTTGATCACTGGTATCTGTACAATCATGATAAGTGGTTTATGATCTGTGTACACCTTGAATGGTCTACCAAAGAAATAAGTGTGGAATCTCTGAACACAAAAAACAACAGCCAAGAGCTCTCGTTCAATGCAAGCATAATGTTGCTCTGTTTCTGACATTGATTTTGAAGCATATGCTATAGGTTTATTGTCCTGAAGCAAAGTTGCACCAAGGCCACGTAAACTAGCGTCGACTTGAGGTAATTGCATGATTTGTGTGTCAAGGTACTGTAAGGTTGAATTGTGTGTAATTGACTGTTTGAGCTTCATCAAAACATGTTTGATGATGGTTTTCCACATAAATGGTACATCTCCCTTGATAAGATTCCGAAGCACAGCTGATCTATTTGACAAATGGTCTATAAAGGGAGAAAGATATGTGATAAAATCTAAAAACTCTTGAAGCTTTTTCTTATTAGTCTGATTTGGCATATTTTGTAGGGCAGTCACTTTTGTAGGGTTAGGATGTACACCTTTGTCTGTGAATATCATACCAAAGAAAGTTATACTGTTCTTTTTAATTTGACATTAAAAACTTAATTGAAGACAAGACCATTTTCAGCTGCAACTGTCATTAAGTTACACAAAATTTTATCATGCTCCTCCTCAGTATTACTGTATATAGCCACACAATCTGTTATGCCGACAGCTTCATCAGCTTGGTTAAAAATTTGGTCCATTTTCAAATGAAATAAATCTTGTGATACACAAAGTCCAAATGTGAGTCGTTGAAAACAGTATCTTCCAAATGGAGACTGAAAAGTTGTAAGTAATTGTGATTGCTCATCTAAATGTACTGAACAGTACCCAGCTTTTGCACCAAGCTTGGAGAAAATGTTAGCACCACGCAAATGATAAGTTAATTCCTCTAGCGTTGGAACTTAGTGATTTGGTCGTTTCAATGCTTGGTTGAGAGGTTGCGGATCAAGACAAGCTCGGAGCGATCCATCTTGCTTGTGAGAGTAAGGAAGACTAGAAACCCAGTCAGTGGGCTTAGTCACTTTACGGATTATATTGTTTGACACCATGTATACTAATTCACGCTGTGTTGAGTCTTTAAGTGTTATTGGCGTTTTTCTTGGGGGTTGATACGTGGCGCTACTGCTGTGTCAGTAACAAGTTTTACTTTTCCAGGAAAACATCTAATCTTGTCAAACTTGTCAGGATGTAGTTGCTTTTAGTCCTCAGCATTTTAAATACTTGGTTTGTCCTTCAATGTATTAGATGCTGATGAGGTGCTGATACTACAATGCATAGTGACAAAAGAAAGTTTTTCTGTAGAAAGTAACCCAATGACGGCGGGACCTTCCTCATCCACAATATGGAATGACAAGTTGTGCCATCGCGAGTTTTTATTCTGGCAAGGTATCTCTACGATGCGACAGGAAGGAACTGTTGACCCATTATAGGCTGTCAATTTTAATTTCTTGGCTTTGTTGACTATTTCACTTTTAGGATAGTCATCAGGAGTTAGGTGTGATGGATAATTCTCCGAAAGGTGAGAAGTGTTAGTGTATTTCCGTGGGCACCAAGATCAACTTTTAGTCGCAAAGTGTGGTCACCAAGCCTGTCATGAAGTCTAATTTTTACATCTGCGAATGCTTCATTTCGATGATGATACTTTAATTTTATCTATGTCTATGTCTTGGTGTGGATCTGTGATGGCGACCTTTTAATGATTTTGAGCCGCTTCTGTTCGAACGAGTTTGATTTTGTTTTGAACTACGACAAAGTTTTTTCCAATGTCCAAGCCGGTGACACAGCTCACACCGGCTGGGCACTGTCTAGGCTTGTGACGTAAACCACAGTTACCACAAGCCTGTCTTGCAGATTCTGTATTCCTGAGTAAATTGACACTGCAAGTTTTGTTAGAGGAACCTGACATTTGTTGTATTTGATCTCGACCTGCCAAAAATGCTTCGAACCGTCGCCCTTCAGACTGTATCCGTTTGCTTTTCCCAGTAAGGTATGTTGAAATGCTTTTATTGGGGTTGCTGTGATTATCAATTCAAGAAAACGTTCTTCAAGTTCAGCATTATCAAAAACCGGTATACATGCTCGTGCAATAAAGTCAACAATTGTTTCATCTGCCTTTTGACGAAATTCCATTAGGGTTAATATGTGGACTCTAAAATTGACATTTGCCTTCAACTGCAAGTCAAAATATTCCCAAATTCGATTGGATTGTTTCTTCTCCTTTTCACTCAAACCTGAAGCATTAAGACGCCTGAGGCCTTCCGTACCAAGACAACGAATAATTTTCTAGGCCGTCTTAGATTCATCTGTTACACCTTCGTCTTCACAGTAATATTCCATGGTTTGTCGAAACAAAGATAATGCTTCCCCTACATTAGGGTTTGACCGATCCATTTCTGGTATTTTAGACATTTTATTTATTTTGGCAAAAGCACAGATAAATGCCAATAATACAAGTGAATTACACAATGGAATTTGTCGATGACGAGAAGATTAGACGAGATATGTGAAGAACTTGGAGTGAGTAATTTTCAGAAAAGGTACGTCGTAGCTTCCGTAGTTTTTGAAGGATACACACATGGACGCCCAATATACAGGGTTTTGATCTCGTTCAGTCATTGTATTGTAATAAAAGATATAATCAGTGTAATTCACATGCCTCTTGGCTGTTAGAACTTTATTCATGTATGGTCTGCCGCGTCTATTAGTTTTTGCAGAACCGGTGTAAAAGGAATGGAAGTCCGTAGGAACGTTAGTCCCTATGGACTATTATTCCGCGGAATTATAGTCCTAGGTCTAACATTTCTAGGAATAGTAGTCCGGCGGACTACTATTCCTAGAAATGTTAGACCTAGGACTATTATTCCGCGGAATAATAGTCCAGAGGGACTAATTTTCCTACGGACTTCCATTCCTGTTACACCGGCCATGGCAAGTAAAGTGTGCCTGTGGCTTGTCTTCTGTTGATCTTGTGTTCTGGTGGCTTCGGTTTCTCCGATTCTGCATAAAACTCGATGGATATCGAGGGATACCCATCAGTAGCTTCTTAAATGACATCACGTCGCCTTGAAGGCACGATCAATTGATCTTTGTTGTTGTTTTGAAACGTACGCATTTGGGGTCCAATTGGGCTGAATATTGTGCAATAAAATGTCTCGTAGCATATAATTAAAAAGAAAATCTACTCTATTTTAGTCAGTATCTGAAATTATCTCATGAAAAATAAAACTTTCAGGTCCACACTCATGAGATAATTCCCGATATTCACTAAAACAGCGTAGATATCCTCCATATGTTCCTACTTCCATTTCACAATTCACAAAAGATGTTTTTCTTTAATTTCCGCTGCGATTTCAGAGATGTGTGTTCGGTAATCGAATTATCACAACTCCTGTCGTGATTCAGCTGAAGAAGCTGTTTTTTCTGACAGCAAACAGGTTCGACAACTCAAAACGAAATCATGAAAAAAGTAGAGATTCAAGGTTTTGAATGATGACGGTGTTGCATCCATCCGAATTTCACAATCCGGGACATCGAATTTTTTCGAATCCTTTCACGGGCGCGTTCATCTGAACTCAGAATGGGGTACAGAAGCGTATTATTCCTTTGCTCGCATATTACCGGTGCATGAGGCCAATCTAAGCCTCGAGAAGAAACGGTCAGTGCGTGCAAACTCGGAAGGGTTGACGGATAGATTGGACCGGGGAATGGACGATGCTTTGGGGGAACCGAACCGTTTTTATTATGTCACTGCATGCCTACACTCTAACTTTTGGATTTGTTCGGAAACAAGTGTAGGTGTGATAGGGGAGGGGACCATGATTCTTTGAGCTTGAGTTTGTCGCACCACAGCTAATCGGGTTAAACGGACACCGGGGGGGGGGGGGGCAGGATATCCTGCCCGAAATATGCTGGTAGAGTTTGGTACTGCGGGGGTCGACCTCGAGCAGCTTGCTGAAAGTGTACCAGCGCTTAGTCTGTTATTAGGACACGGGGGCGGGGGGACACATTGGATGGCTCGAAGCCTAGCCCACTCGGTCGTGCTCTGAGTTAATTGCGCCAATGGTGTAGCCGGGGAACCTTGGGGAGACGTGCCCCCCCCCCCCCGCCCCCCAAAAAAGAATCTCCACGGATCCCCTAAATTCTTGTATTCTACGATCTGCTTAGCACGTCAACTAATGAAATTATAGATGACGTACCACACATATTGAAAATTGGAGTTCTTTAGGACCTCAAAATGTCTCCTAATAGCGCCATTTGTTGTTTTTTTTTAATTTGAAAACTACCCTAACCAGTCACACCAACCTGTGAGGGGTACTACATTCATACCGTTCTCCAACTCAAGCTTTCGAACTTCAGTAAATGTCTGCGACATATAAATGCCTGTAACCAAACCCCCCCCCCCCCCCCGCCCCCGCCCCCTCCCCTCACACACACACACACACACACACACACACACACACACACACACACACACACACACACACATTTCTGTGCCTACTCCCTCTCTAATATAGATACCTTGCTACGCACATGAAGACAACGGACTGGAAGGAATCGGTAGGCATCTGTTTTTCGTTCGTCAGTTCTAGAGAGGATAAAAACATTTCTTTTGTTTAGCGCAGTATTTGTCGGGTTATCTTGTTCATCTTCTATACCGGATATCATTAGATGAAGCAAAATAAAAAATATCTGAGATGCTCTCTGTAATATATTTTATCTCATTTTTACGAAGACCAGTGGCAAAACGGAAACTCTATTATTAAAAAATGTCTAACAACAGAAAAAAAATTGAATGTCAGTTTTCTAGCTACGAGCAAATATACCGGACAGAGCAACAGCACACAAGTCACGAGTGTTCAAAATTGGAATCCGGCGCCGCTTAAAGTTATTAGAAGTATTCGATATTAAATAGCGAAGCTAAGAGAATAGTCGAAAGATCTCTGTTTTCTGATTAAGGCAATTTTTACAGTTTATTAAAGTTGACAGGAGTTAGATGAGATTATGTCAATAACTTTATCCAATCGAGAAATTCATATCCGGTGGGATCTTCTAGACGAGGTTTATTTGTTCTTAGCGATATGTTGGGGACTATCTCTTTAATTCTTGAAGTAATAATACTTCTGCAAAGCAAAAAGCTTTTCCAGAATGTGATGCCCGCTCTTTACACTTTGTCACTGTAAATGGAGGGTGGACTGCCATTTTTTCTTGTCTTTATAGGCCAACTGTAAGAGTGTTTACCCTTTCTTCGGTTAATTCTTTCCCTAACGTAACGACAGAAACAAACAGTGCTGTTTGGCGTACGTGTCCGGCAACGCCAAAGCCATACTATTAATCATGCGAGTTTGGTGGAGCAGAGCAAGTGGAGTGGAACAGGTTAAGAGACAGGCTGGCATAGACCAGTTGATTTTGAATATGTCTCGCAAGTTTAAAGAATGTTGAGGCGCCATGCTTTACCGGATGGATCTGCAACGTGTCCATTGGAAGAGTGACTCGCGATGACGTCTTGAAACTGTTTATTCGTCATCTGACATTCAAGTCATCTTAACTGAACAGTCTCTACTTGTCTTAATTAAAGTTTGTGTGTTTGAGTCTGTTTGAGGTTATGCTGTGTTATTTTCCAATACCCTCTACTTTTTAGGCCCTAATAGTATATTTCAAATCACCATTAATCATATTCTCCGACCTTTTTTCCGAATATAAACTCAGCCCTTAACCCTTTACCTAACGTAACGGCCAAAACCGGCCAGCGTTATTCTCAAAAATCGCCAATTAATTTTCATTATTTTTTTCATTTTTTGTCTCAAAAACATAGGTTATGACCCCTCGTTGGAACGAGCTCGTCGAGCTCGTTCCAACGAGGGGTCATAACCTATGTTTTTGAGACAAAAAATGAAAAAAATTAGTTATTCAAGAATTATTTTTGCAAGTGTCGTCTGCTTTTCAGGTTAGGTAAAGGGTTAATAACTATCCAGTACGATTATTCAATAATATACCGCTGTGGTTGTATTTTTGCGCGAAACTTTAACTCTGATTGAGGGCCGTTGGCTTACATTTTATGTATCAATAGCCATATTTGACGTATCGACAAATATGGCTATTGAGTTTTTGAACCTTTTTTTTAAAAAAAAAACATGCTTTTATTTAAGCGAATTGTAAACAGAAACAATATGAATATGAAGAAAATAACAACATAGGTATATGGTATGGTATATATGAGATGAGATCTAGAAATTTGATATATTGTACCAAAAAAGGAATAAAGTGTGAACGTTTTTGAAAATATGCTAATGAAGCTGATGTAAACAAAAAAAACTTCTACGTTAATGCGGGGGAGGGTCAGATTTTGTCTCGAAAGTATGGTATATCATTTCAGTCATGTTTGCTGAGGGAGGATTTTTTGGCTCTGCGCAAGTACCACTGTTGAAAACTACAGAATCCCAAGAACACTCAAATATAATCCTAGGGGACGTGATCTGAATAAACTTGATTTGGCAAACAGTGTGACTCAGGTATGTCCACCAATTGCACTTCAATTTCCCCAGTTGTATACAAAGTGAAATGTTGCAAATATTGTAATATTTTAGCTCACCTGAGCAAAGTCCTATGAACTGTACCTGCCACTTTTGTTTCTAAAGTGATCATAACTGTGCGATTTCCATCATACTCACTCAAGTGTAGTGTTGTATGAAAACAATTACTGGGGTTTCTCTACAATAGAGTCGATCATCCATGTCACTGACTAGGCTTGCCATGAAACTACATAAGTTTTCTTGGATATCTGGGACAAATTCACTCCATATGTCAACACTGATTGGTTCGGCCTACCATGTTTTTTAAAAAAAAATACTTGTTATCAACATGATCAAGATGGCTGGTGTTTATTTACAAGAGCTTCATTAGCATATTACAGAAATCTTATACACTATTCTATCAGGACA
Source organism: Pictodentalium vernedei (assembly GCA_031216915.1). Lineage (NCBI taxonomy): Eukaryota > Metazoa > Mollusca > Scaphopoda > Dentaliida > Dentaliidae > Pictodentalium > Pictodentalium vernedei. The sequence continues at coordinate 163,264,180 of CM062290.1, read as the reverse complement.
CAATATATAAAAATTCCAAGTCTCAGCTCACATGCATGAGCTGAATAAAAACTAGCAATAAAACGCAATTCCACACGATCATTTTCTCAAAATTGTTTCTCTTAACATTCATCTTGACCCTATGCATAGGGATGTCAAAATAACAGAATTTCGAAAACGAGGTTTTCTCGTGATGCAACTAAGAATTTTACTAATTTGCTCTTGGAAATTTCGATATGATGACATTAGTCTGCAGTTGGTTAATGATTAAAAATAGCAACGTCATTGTGCACTGTATTTCGAGCGAATTCTGTGACAAACAACAGACCGTTTTTAACAACGAAATGTGGTGTTTACAGAATGCGCTATTTGTTTCTATTTCTATTTGAGAATCTTTTGTGGGGTTTGTATCAAGTGATAAATCGAATCTTCAACCCGTTCCCTGTAAATAACAAAAATTACATGCTCGGTAAATTAGATATGGACCTCTCTTAAGGCTCGGTCCAAACTTGGTCCCTGTGAATATTATCGAATCTTGAATTCCGGTCATTATTTTCGGGAGATGCAACAGTTGTAATGCAGGCCAACAGCGAAATAATAAATGCGGTTCGGCTCCCCCAACACTGGCATGCCGTCAATCAGCAATAAATACAAATTGTCATTTCCGAAACAAAATTGTGTTCGATTTTGAAAGCCATTATTAATTCTGGAAATTTAACTCTATTTTAGCACTATACTTAATGATCGCTTGGTGGTCAACTTGTGTGGGAAATTTACACATTAAACACATCTGCGCCTTAAGTGATGCACATAGATTAAATTCGGATCAGTTCTGCAATACGATTCGTTTTCGTATCCGGGACATCGAGTTTTTTCGAATCCTTCCACGGGCGCATTCATCTGCACTCAGAATGGGGGGCGTAGCGTATTATTTTCCTTTGCTTGCTTATTGCTGGTGCATGAGGCCAATCTGAATCTCGAGAAGAAACGTGACGGCAACGGTCAGGGCGTGCAAAATCGAAGGGTTAATGGATAAAATGGACCGGGGAATGGACGGTGCGTTGGAGGAACCGAACCTTTTTTATTATGCCACTGCATGCCCACACACCAACGTTTGCATTTCTCTGGAAATAATTATCCTAATCCGATCATTATTTCCAAGGAGATGCAACAGTTGGAGTGTTTGTCTCCAGCGAAATAACAAATACGGTTTGGTTCCTCCAACATGTCGTTGGAGATACTCTATTTTAGCACCATGATCAATGGAGGTCAGCTTGGAAGGAAATTTATCCTTTGAATACATTTGGCCCTTACACGCTATATAAACCGTGACCTCGACGCAGACTGATTTCTAGTAACAATATCCGGCGATTTCGTTACAAAAGAAAAACAACGACAAACACTGCATATGCAACAAAGCTAAATTCTCCTTTTTAAAAGCATATTAGTTATTGAAATCTATCCTAATTTCCCTGAAAATGATAAAATGTAAGGAAGAAGAAAGACCAGCGGAAAATAAAAAAACACAAACTGTCATAAATATCGATAATGTACACATTTCTTCACCCTTTTTATCCAAAAAACAATGTTAAAAAATAATATGGAAATACATATGCGTGACACAGGTATTTCCACATCATTTATGCAAATGTGGTATTCTGCGTGATACGCCTACTCACCAGAGAGTTCCGCCTTGCGAGATTGGGGTGCTACTCGCTTGTTTATAATCCATGTTCCTGTCTGTGCATAGCGATGACGTCACCGACACGGAATATAAAGTGTCGTTGGACAGTAATTTGGGGGCATTTGCGAATAGCGAATAGCGACAGTAGAAGTAGTTCTCGAAACTGAAAGATGATCGACGAATAATAATACAAGCTACAGCCGGGGACAAGGTCGTTTTGCACGATGGACGGAAATAGACTCTCGGCAGGGATTTATCATTTTGTTAGTACTTAGCAATAAATGTTGCATCGAAAATATTTAATTTTTGTTACTTATTGACTAACGACGAACCCGTGTCTGTTGGGTAACCCGTGGGCGTCATGGTCGTGCGGAATGAATACGCTCGATACAGAGCTGAATGTGGGAGAGTGAACGTTACGTTGGTGACAGAGTTTGGGATAAGAGAATTAGAAGGTTTAATACTACACGCAGAAAAGGTATATGCCGGAAATGACGAAAGAGAGCTACGTGCCGAGGGACATTGAAATAGAGCTGGATGAAGACATAAGAAAAGAGTCCACTTCAACAGAGAACCGCCAGCTTGTGAGACCAGAAGAAGAAAGAGAGAGAGACGGGTTACAGCCATTATCAGAACACTTTGAGAGCGGACAAGCTAAACGTGAGGGACTCTTTGAAAAGAGCCGAAGTAAACTTGAAGTGCTTCCTGCAAGGAGTCGAGATATTTTTGACTCCCCGAAACGAGTCGAGCTGAATATGGAGCTCTTTCAGAGGGGAGCCGACGAGAATCGACTGGGCTCCACCAAAGGAGTTGAATATTGTCATCAGAGCTCCCCGAATAGAACCAACAGCATCTGAGTAATCTCTACGGTAGGAGCAGAAGACAATCATTGTGACCTCGTGAAGTGAGCCGCGACCATATTGAAGAATATGGTGGGAATCAAGAGGAGCAACATATGGGGCTACCAGCGACAAGTCATTACCAGGGAGCTGAGAACAAGAGGCCCCAAGAGAAACTGAATAACAGCTTGACCGAAAAGAGCCAGATGTTGTTTAGTGCGCCAGATAAAAGAGGAAATAGAAGTTTACTAAATGATAGTACAGGATGGAAAGAGTGCTATAGAGATGTGACTGACAGAGTTCAAACAGCTATACCCCGGTGGACGTCGGCAGCAAAGACGACAAACATAGTAGATTATAGGGGAGGATGAAGAGAGAGGATGCACCTACACAGAGCGAGACAGAACAGCCTATAGGGAGGGATCGACCAGGAGGTATTGGAGTAGCCCGCTACGGTTCGAAATTGAAATTGACAGATTCCTCAAGGACAGCAGTAACATTGCTGTACATTCTCGGAGACCAGACAGATATTTGCCAGGAAATACGCAAATTCACCAGAGTAGATGTGATAGCTCAGGGAAGCGCCCAATGATGCGCCTACAAACATACGAAGGAACCACCTCTATAATGGATTACTTGTGCTGAGCTGAACCAGTGGAGCGATATGGAGAAAGGTTTATATTTAGCAGGAAGTCTGAAAGGTGCTGCACACCAGTGCTAAGTTCATCAGATCGCCATAATTATGATAAATTGGTGGAAGTACTTGGAAACAGATTCCCTCCATCCAACCAGACTCAGATGTACAGAGCTGAGCTTAGAACTCACCAAGAAGGCCAAAATGAAACACTGCCGGAATTGGGGCAATCGTTGAAAAGGAAGGTTGCAATGGCCTATCGAACCGCGACACTTGAATTGCAAGATATTTAGCCCAGGATGCTTTTTGCGACGCGTTGCAACAGGATGGGGACATGGTATGGACAATACAGCAGTCGAGACCCGCAAATATAGAGGCAGCAAAACATATTGCTGTAGAAATGGAAGCAATCCGATATTCCGATCCGGTATAGGCGGAACAGAGACAGATTTATCACCGAACTGTAGATAATAAGGCTGATGAAGAAGAATTATCAAAGAAGTTAGACAAATTTGGAGAAATGTTAGAGAAATTACAGACGTATACATTTCAGATGATGACTTTATTCAGAATAACTGAAGAAAAAAAGACATTAAATATAAACGAACGAACAAGAAAATACATGATATGTACGAAACATTTAAATGGGCTGTCTGCATACTGCTAGGAGAAGTCATAGCCAAACTGGCTGTCTTCCTGACTTCCCCTTGAGAGCAAAATAGAGCGTTGGACAAGGGAAGATGAGTCTAAAAATTTGAACAAGTCATGGCATGGGGTGAAATCGAGGAATTATGGACGAAATTATGGGAATCTATCCAAGGTGATGTGCTATTGTTGTGGTGGGCGACGACACAAGGACAAGGAATGTGCTTCTCCCTGGGATAAAGCGAACCCTGTGCAGACAAGGAGAAACTTCAAGAGACGAACAGGGAGGAATTTGCACAAGAAGTGTCGACGAAATGCCGGAATGCTCTGGAGACCAACTGAGTCAGGATTGTACCTTTTGAGGGGGTTAATGGAAAGACAACATACAGTCTGATCGATGCAGGGGCTACTTTGTCAATAGTGTCAAAGGAAGTATATGATTGCCTTGAGAATAGCAAGAAACCCGAAATGACTTTAATGAAGAGAGAGCTAACTGCAGCGAATGGTCAACAATTGACTAGTTATGGCAGAGCAATATTCAAGATTAAGGTGGAAGACCAATACATAGAAGAGGACACAGTTGTGGCGGAGATGAGATCTGCTTGTATTTTGGGGCTAGACTTCCTACAGGACAGAACTGTAGCATTAATAAGAAAGCGATGACTGGGAAGATCCACAAAAAGCAACAGTTGAAGGAAGTGTGGGAGAAGTGGATAGAAGACACATACAAGAGAGAGGCGGGAGACGAAATGGACAACGAAGTGAAAGTTACAGTAGTGAAGGTTGGAGAAGATTGTACAGAAGCAGAAGTCACAGTAGAGCTAGAGACAGAGATTAACCGAGGACGCACAGTCACCCTGAAAACGAAATCTGGCATAAGCAAGGTAGAGACACCCCGGAGATGGATAGGGAAAAGTGCAGTCACCCTGAAAGAGAAATTGAGCGGAAGCAAGGTAGAGGCACCCTGAGCTGGAAAGAGAAAAGTGCCAGAAAGAAGGCAGCCATACCCGTAGTGGGAGTGAAGAAAAGAAGCCATCAAGGAGGGATGTTGAGGAAAATACACGAGAAAAAGACCCAGGGAAGAAAAGCGACAGTAGTTTGTCTGCGGGATCAGGGATGAACGAGAGGACAAGAAAAGAAATGGAGAGTCCAACAGAGCCTAAGAGAATAGGGAAGGATATCGGTGCCCTGATGGAAAGTGAGAAGAGGGAGGAAGGGATACGGATGAGAATATGCAATCTTTGCTCTTGTGCGACAGCTATGACTTCCAACTGGAGGCGGCTCTTAGAAACATCGAAGCACGAGATAAGAGTAAATCGAGTCTGTACAGTTAGATGTGGAGGTAAACTTTGGTCGCCGAATACGTTGCCAAGACATGAATCCGAAGGCGCTTTAGCTCCATCGTGTGCTGAGAGGTTAGATCTTAGATCGGAGCCAGATATCATGATTGCAGAAGATGTGGGAAAAAAAGCCGCGGAAGCGGCAGGGTCATTATTGGCCATGTGCGAAGCGAGGACAGCAGAAAAAGATGTCGCGAAAGGAGAAGTAAGGTTCGAAGAAAACCTTATAAGGCTAGGCGAGTGATAGCTACAGAAGAGAGGGTTGGATTAGATAAGAAGATTCGTCGGGAAGTGATAGAAGAGATAGAGATAGACGAAGATGAATATAAGCGCTTGATAGTCCCTCTTTTCTCTGGGAAGAAGTGATCATGAACTTGTGTTCGGTGGTGAGAAAGATATTAGATCCATTATTAAACTTTTGACACTGAAAGTGAATCAGACTTAGACTCCCTTGAACTCAGATTTATTATGGATTTCCAAATGAGATTCTCGTGTGCGCAACTCTTCCTATATTAATAAGCTGATTTCGATGAAATGTGATCGAACATTTTACTGACACGGCGATTCTTATATATTTCCACTACGCCATAGTGTAGAATGCACAAACACGCACGTACTTGCCTATCAGGGAACGAGCGAATAGGTAGTCAGTGTGAATTTGACTTCTAAACTTCTGATATGGCTCCTGAATCATAAAGGTTGGCTTCTCTGTTGACTCTTAATTTTAAGATACCATTTTTTTCATTGGCCCATGTTTTGTTGAACAGTCTGAGAACCATAGTCATGGTTTCTAGTCAAAGCTTGGCTGCCACCCAATGCAACTGCGACTCGACTAGAAACCATTTTGGAAACTGAATAGTTATTGTGTTCTAACAAAAATGTTTTATCCTACAATCATTTGAACGACTTGAATTATGCCAATGAGGGGTGTAATTAAATGCACGAATGCGTGTCCTGCACGGATGACAGCGTCCAGTTATCAAAAAGTAATATAATTACAGTTAAGAAGTAAATCTGGCTCAAGATTTAAATTGTAGGATCCAAGGCTGGCTATTATTTTTAAACGCTTTGGTCGGTCCTTGCCCTTTGCGGCTGAAGCACCATGCCCATAAATGAACAAGATACCGGAATCACTGATCTGAGAAAGGCCCAATATACCTGCAGGTCTACCTTAAAAGGATGTTATGTATCATACACGGAGGAATTCGGCGTCGAAGATTTTTTATGGTTCTGGCTATAACACATAGCAAATTGGTGCCCTCTATGTCCAACAACATATGTTAAATATAAATGGGAAATCGTATACATGACATAGTTAGTTCCAGGACATTCGAGCAAATTTCGCCGAAATCTGCTTCACAAATTGCTGGACATTTGAAATTGTGTTTCGGACGGGTGCTGTACTGGTGAACTGTGATTCCAGATAAACGGATACTACAGTCGCAGAAACACATTATTTTAGTGAACTGTGATTCATCTATCATTTAACTAACTCTATGACTCCATTATATAGTAGAAAGCAGACCCGAGGGAGCACGTACCTGCGTAATATGCACGTAGATACACACGGATCGATGGGAAGGTGAAAAGCTTTATGCTCCCATCACGTAAATGCCATTGGAGCATGAAGAAGAGACCCCAAGAGACCTTAAGCCCTTAGCCGACAAAGACCCATGTTTTTTTTCGCAAAGGAATTTCAAGAATTTAACAATTCAACACTACTCCCATTATGATGGGTGGGATGGGAGGAGTGTGGGCAGAGTTCGCTTGCTCCCTATAAATGCCCCAAGTGCAGTGCCAAGTAGCTTAATTGTCTACAAAGTTATTTATTATTAATGCTAAGATGTGACGTCAAACAAAGAGTTATTCAAACTAAACTGACAGAAAAAAGAAATGCAAGTTAAGTTTTGGGTAATATAATTTTTTTATCAGTTGACCAAATGTAGTAAACTTTACACATAGCTACCTCAGTGTACTGTCTGAAGAGTCTTTGGTTAAAATTCAGTCAACCATGACCACGTGCGACGCTGCATGCAACAGATTTTTCAACAAAGCGTGCGTCCGGAGCACTCCCACGTGGGCTTGAAAACTATACCAAATCGACGTTTTGAACAGTACACATTGATTGCACGACATTTCATTTCAACTTGATTGAAAAGCAAAATGCCGCGAATGTCCGATGTTGAAATACTTGGGCTATTGCTCTAATTATGCAGGGCCAATCACAACGTCTTGTTGCCCAGCAATTTGAGGTCCATGAGTCAACGATAGCTCGTTTAGTTGGGCGTCTCAGAGACACAGGAAGATCACCTTACCGTCCCCGGAGCGGACGTTCGCGCATTTCGTCGCCACGTCAAGATAGAGGCATACGTCTCTCACACCCCCGTAAGCGATTTCAGACGACGACGGAGACGGCGAGTCAGATTGTGGGCACTCATGGCCGCCGAGTGGGTCTCAGAACAGTTAGGTATCGGTTTCGAGAGTTCAATTTAAGGCCACGACGTCTTTACGTTGGTCCGCAACTTACACCCAGGCGACGTCAACCAAATCGGTTTCACTTGGCCCACTGGAGACGTGTGTTATTCACTGACGAGTCTCGGTTCACGCCTTACAAGTCAGATGGGAGACAACGTTGCTATCGATGTCGAGGTGAACGATATTCTGACGCGTGCATTAAGGAAAACGACAGATTCGGGGGAGGGTCTGTTATGGTGAGGGGGGGGGGGAGACACCTCTCGGGGTCATGCAGGGCAATCTTACAACCGTAAGATATCGGGGTCAGGTCCTCATACCTCACACCCTTCCACTTATTCATGCGCGAAACCTTACGTTACAGCAGGATAATGCGAGGCCGCATGTTGCCAGGGTTTGTCGTGACTTTCTCAATCAAAACAATGTCCCAGTTCGCGCTTGGCCACCCTACAGTTCAGATATGTCCCCGATCGAACATTTGTGGGACGAGCTGGACAGGAGGGTCAGGAAGCGCGTCAACAACACAAAGAACGTCGCTCAGCTCACGCAGGCTCTTCTTCAGGAGTGGAATAACATCCCACAAAGGACCATAAACAACTTGATAGAGTCAATGGTAAGGAGAGTTGGAGTAGTGACTGAAGGCCGGGGTGAGCACACCCGCTATTGATTTTGGTCAGGAAATGGCGTATGTTACCACGTTTGAACGTTTTCCATGCAAACTCCGTCAGTGTTAATTTACAACAAAACCCGTCAAAACTTAATCAATAATAACGAAATAACTTCAATAATTCAAACTATGAAATAATGATAACATATTTGAAATATTTACCACAGAAAAAAATTTGCATTTCTTTTTTCCGCTAGAATAGTTGAATTGTGAGAAAAACGGTTTGGAATGTTGCGCCAGTAACTCGTTTTATAAACGACTCCTGGGGCTTTATTTGAACAACCTTGTAAATTATCCTTACAAATGTTTTTTGTATTAAACATGGAAGCATTCGAGGCAGTGGTTTGTGCAAAAAGATGTTTTTTAATGTTTTCCATTACCAACAGTGTTAAAATCTGAGAAGTCCATGACACCTTCACATACACACCCAGCTGAACGTTTGAAATATATTATTAAATCACCCACACAAAAGGTACCTATCAATCTTGGAAGCATTGGTAGTAGTAGTTTCGGAAACGAAGATTTTAATGGTTCTCTTTACAACTCATAGTCTTAAAATCTCGTGTCCCGTGATAGCCGAGACAATTTGAACTAGTTTGTACATCATCTTTACAAATATGTCACAAATCAAAGAATAATGTATTTGGATCAGTTGTTTGGGAGAAGATGTTTGAACAGTTTCGCCTCCCCGTGGGAACTCCGAGAAGTGGCGCTGTTGAGTTCGGGATGTTGCGACCATTACTCAGTGCTAAAATGTCTTTCGCCATCCAAACAATATCAGAAACATAACACCAGGGGCTCTATTTGAACAAACTTACAAATCACCCCTATAGAGATGTTATATAATAAACACGGAAACATTTGGAGTAGTGGTTTGGAAAATATTTTTATACTTTTATATCAGATTCCTCCCATTCCCGACTGTATTAAAATATGAGGACCCCGTGACACCCCTAAATGTAACCCCTATTGGGTTAATTTGAAACTTGTAAATCGTCCATACAAAGCTGCTATACACATAATGAAAGTGTCAATAACACTGTAGCTTAACTTGACTGTGTGTTGTGTTTGATGAAAAGGATAATGTTCAATGTTTATGAAAGGATTATGAAATACGACAAGAATTGTGATAATTGGGAATATGTTAATTTCTGTTCCCTGTATGCTATGTTTTCAATAAAAATAATTTGAGGTGTAGACTGTACTAAAGAATTGAGGGGTGGGTTAATGTGGCCATCACAGTTAATGTGTGCCAACCAAAGTTACCAAGTTAGAGTGGAATTATTCCAAAACGAGTCATCCTATCAAGTTACAATGAAATCCCTTCATAAATATGAACTGTAGACTGTGCTAAAGGTTTTCGGGCTTCGGTCCTGTGTAGCGATCACGATTGACACATCGCAACCAAAGAGGATGTCTTCATCTAGACATTATACTTGGTCATCCTACAAAGTTACAACGGAATCCCTTCATAAATACGACCTGCAGTCTGTGCTAAAGGTTTTCGGGTTTTGGGCTCGGGCAGCCGTCACGGTTGAACGATCGCGACCAAAAGGGGACGTTCTCATCTAGACATTATTTGGAGTCATCCTACCAAGATACAATGAAATCCCTTCATAAATACGACCTGTAGACTGTGCTAAAGGTTTTCGGGCTTCGGGCCCATGTAGCCGTCGCAGTTGACTGATCGCGACCAAAAGGGGACATTCTCATCTAGATATTATATGGAGTCATCCTACTAAGTTATAATGAAATCCCTCCACAAATACGACCGGTAGACTGTGCTAAAGGTTTTCGGGTGTTAGGCTCGGGCAGCCATCACGGTTGACTGATCGCGACCAAAAGGGGACGTTCTCATCTAGAAATGACCTCAAACCTGCAGATGGAATTTCGTGACGATCGGATAAGAACTACGGGGTGTAGCCTGTGCTAAATGGAAATGTGAGCAGACTTACAGACTTACAGACTCACAGACTAACAGATTTCCGCACGTGTGATGGCAATAGCTTATCGTGACTTTGTCAAGTTAAGCTAACAAGGAAGCATTTGCACCAGGGTATTGGGTGAACATGATTTTTTTTACAGTTTCCTTCATTACCCATAGCGTTAAGCTCTATGATACACCTCAATCGATTCTAGGCCCTCGACCTGAACAAACTTATAAATCGTCCCTTCAAAGGTGATATATGTACAGAACATTAAAACATTGAGGCAGTAGATCGGGAGAAGAGAGTTTTAAAGATTGTGTCTTCATTACCCATTATGTTAAACTTTGAGGGCCTAATGACACTCCTAAATAAACCCATAAGAGTTTGAATTGAACAAACAAAGATGTCAAAAAACAAATACGGCAGCATTTGGTGCAGTGGTCTGGGAGAGGAAGATATTACAAGATTTATTACAATCAAAACACTCGACACATTCAAACGACTAACATTTATCCCCATGTGGTTCGAATCATCTTCAAATCATTATTTCCACAAAAATCCGGTAATATCGGTGTCTGTCAAGTTCTAGCACACTTTCACAAGACTTGGAAAATAACCTCCTCTTTTGGTTCAAAAACAGGAAAATTAATTTAATTTAAATCACTATTGTGACCGAATTAACCACTGTAATTTCAGTAACAATTTTTATATTGGTCTCGCGGAACTAAATATTTAGTTTAGAGTGATCTGCCTTGAAATGTTGCATCATAGTCTAAAATAAGACTCCTAGAAAAAAAACTTATTGCTTGAGAAAACTGTTAAAGCATTTTATTAGGTTTTTACAACAATACTGAATATTTCTCAAGAAAAAAGAGATTTTCTAAGTATTTTCTGGGTCTATAAAATTCAGTTAACTATTTGTGTATTTTTGTTGGGAATTCCCAGAAAAAACTGAGTTCAAGGACGGTACTTCAATTCCTGGTGAATTTTCTCTCTTATTTGTTGCATGACCCTATGTTTTCTGGCCAGAGAAAGTTGTGTGAAGGTCTGTACTTTATGTAGGTATTTAAATATTTAGTTTAAAGTGATGTGATCATATTTTTCCACATAAGTGTTATAATGGTCGCCTATGGGAAAATATATAGTTCTGTGAGACCTATTGCACAATATGCACACTGCAGTTAATCTTTTACACACCTGCATTATCCCAAGGTATGTGTAAGACAATCTGTGTGAAATACTTTTCAGTTTTCGCATCGGATGATGCATAGTACAGTAAACTGTAAAATCGTGGCTCGAGTTTGCATCCAAATACAAGAGGGGAGGGAAGGGGAGCACAAAGATGGTGATGATAATATGTTCCCCAGTTGCGAGGACGGAAGACGGCATTGAAAATCGGGAACCTCCAGCCTACACGTTTTCTACTGCTACCACAATGCTTATAGAAGAACATGCAGGTGACCTATTCAGTTCCTTTTCCTTTTGACCACAGTCATGCGATTCTCTGGAGCTACGTAAACGTAACAAGTATATATACGGACACATGCACCCGGACGCGAAATTTTTCATATTTCCCCGCCAAGCGCATTTCCAACCGGTTATTTGTTTCGAGACAAGCGTAAAAACAAAGTAACAGCAAACCGGAATCACAGGAGGCGAATACTGAGTTTCACAGTACACCAAATCTTCTCTCAACACTATCTCAACACTATCACGAGTAAAACGCCCATACAAAAGAAAACTTCAAGTTTTGCACAAATGGCCCGGGAATAACTGCACCACGTATATGTCATCCATATTTTTTTAACATTTGTTTTTGAATAAAAAGGTTGTCAACTTGCCGGAATTTGATGTTTTAACAGATTTTTATTTTTTTGTAACGAAATCACCGGACACTGTGACTGTAAATCTCTCTGTGTCGAGGACACCGTTTACGTAGTGTGCCTTAGTGAATGCTTTCGTGAATGATCTGAATGAAACTCTCAAGTGGATGACTTTGATGGTCTTCGGAATACGTTTGAAATATCCCGACGAACGTCAACTCTCGAAAAAGTGTAGCCAGAGAATTAAAATAGTGTAAAACTCCCCGAGCACCGAAAGGTCGACGGCTCGATTCTGACCCGGGCCATCTACGCTGTGTCCTTGGGCAAAACATGTAATCCCGATTGCCTACATGGAGGCACGTTGGCGCTGTGTACTATGGTGCACTGCACGTCTATGGTGCACTTACCTTCAACCACTACTAACTCTCCTTTTGCCGGGGTTAGTAAGTTGGAGAGGCCGGCAGTTGCTCGCCGCTACTCGGTGGCTTTCTCCGGATACCCCGGCTTCCTCGAGTGAACCTGCTTATTAAAAGTGTCGTTAACCCCTAATAAGTAAGCAAACTACTCTTTGATATGAGTAAATATGGTTTATAAACATTTCGCATTTTTCATAAAAATCCCAAACCCCAGCTTCAGTCAATCGCGTTGGTCCTGATGTGTTAGAATAATAAAGTAAACACCATAAAAAAGAAGCGCTTGCACTGACCTTTGTTGTGCTTCCAAAGTACACTGCATGAATAATATTTTGAGAATGATATTGTGATGTTGAAATTAAATGGCATCTTTTTAACATAATCAGTAAACACCATCTTTTTGATACTGGAATATACCCGGACGATTGGAAGAAAGCCAATGTAATAACTATTTTCAAGAAAATAGATCCTGCAGATAAAAGTAATTATATGCCAAATTCGCTTTTACCAATATTAGGGAAAATTTGTGAAAAAGTTCTACTCAAATCAGTTTCTGCCTATTTTATTCGGAATAATCTCCTCTATAAATACCAGTCTGTGTTTATTCCTGACCACAGCACTGCGTTTCAACTTTTAGAACTCTGCCATTCGCTGTGTCTGTCACTCGATGATCGATTAGTGACTTGTGCCATATTCTGTGACATTTCAAAGGCGTTTGAGAGGGCAGGGCACAAAGGTCTCTTCCGTAAACTTGAGCATTACGGCATATCAGGCCGCCTGTTGACATGGTTTGAGAGCTATCTAAAAAATCGCAAGCAAAGAGTTTCAGCGAACAACAATTGTTGTGGCCGGAGTTCCCCAAGGATCTGTCCTGGAACCTTTCCTATTTCTTGGTCTACATAAATGATATCGCAGACACCATTGAATTACTTGCAAGATTATTCGCGGACGACACTTGCCTAACCAACGGAAAACGTTCGATGTATGATATAACAAGTCTGCTAAATCACGATCTGGGCAAAATCCATTCTTGGTCACTAAATTGGTTGGTATCCTTCAACCCATCCAAAACAAAGACCTTACTCGTTCCTGGAATTTCCAATACCAATCCCCAGATTTGACCTATGATGACACTCCAATAAGTTTCTCTGATTCACATAAACATCTTGGTTTGACCTAACAAACAAATCTAAAATAGGATTGCCCTGTAGCGGAAATTTGCAGAAAAGTCAACGAGACACTTATTAAAGAAACTAGAACGATTACACCATAATGGCGCCAGAATAGTGTCCGGCCTCACACGTTCGATTCCATCTGAGCGTCTACTCTTAGTACTTGACTGGCCGTCAATCGCCGAGAGACGATACCACCACAAATTATGTATATTTTTCAGAGTAGTAAACAGAGATGTTCCTGAACATCTGGTAGAAATGTTACCGCCTACAGTAAGCGAAGTAACAACTTACCATTTGTGTAATCCTGACAACTTATCAATGTACCAAACAAGGACGGAACGATTCCCTGATACTTTCTTCCCTTCAACCGCCAAAATCTGGAACGAGCTACTGAACAATATCAAAACGGCCTCATCACTTTCGGTATTTAAAAGCAACCTTGGTAAATCACTAATCAACACCCCCCCCCCCCCCAGCCCCCCCCCCCAGCCCCCCCCCCCCCATCCTATTTTTACGTAGGAAATAGGAAATGAAAAGTTCTCCATTGCAGACGGCGAAATTGTTGCAGTGATTTAAACAACGACAAATTCAATAATTACATTTCTCCCACCCCACATTGCAGTTGTGGCCATTCCCAAATAGATGTACACCAAATGTGGATCAACTACTTTATGGCAAACTCGGGTTAACCATAAATCAGAACGAAATTATATTTAGGAAAGTCCAGTCATTTGTCTTATCGTCTGGTCGAGTTGCGTAACTCTAACCCCAACCCTATCCTTTGTCAGCCTGTACTCCAATCCATATACGTGAAAGACAGGGAGTGGGGAGTGTTATTTGATGCAATGCTGGCGGTGAGAGAAAAAAAATACCCTATTGTCGGCAGGTTAGTTTAGATAATGTCAACCTTTCATTAACTTTCACTCAACATTCATTTTGCTGATGGAATAACTTTTCTTTATTTTTATTGATGTATCTATGCCGCAAATTGTAAGATTAGCGTTCGAGGAGAGGAGTCTCGTAAACTGTTATAACGTGTTCTCCAATCTTTTTTTGTAATTAATGGCAAATAAAAAGTGTTTAAACTAAACTAACACCATCGTTATGCCTAGCTGCTCAGATCTGAAAAATGATTTTTGGCTAGCTGTAAAGTATTCTGAACCTAAGCTGCAAGTAACAATTTTCAGATATGATATGATATGATATATTTTATTCAACAATTCACCTTACTCACAAACATCGTAAGGGATATTATTACATCACGTAAACAGTCAAAGAAAAAATATATACAGTATTGGAACATTACATACATGAGATCATATACATTATGAATGTGAGAGGCGCATTGTTTGGAGACGGCATAGCAAGATTAGCTGTCTTCCTGGCATCTCCATGTTTCTATGTTGGATACTATCACCTTGAGCAGACTTATTGCTGCAGGCACAATCCTTGTTTCAACTATCGAGTTGGAGAGTTGGGACCCAAGTTTGTGTCAGGGCAAGTGCAATATTTTCATGTTGGGTCATGGTGGATGAGATATCGGAGTTTAAAAAATTTTGCTACCACAGACAAAAAACCACTATCTGCCAAACACACACATAATCTATGGTTTAATAATCAAGAATTAGGGAGCAATTAGTCTACAATATACCTTTTAGATTGTTTACGGATTTGAACTGCTTGGTCTGCAGTCCGGACACAGTGTGTTAACACATGTTGCAGTAAGGGAGTAGTTTGCAAAAATTTTTTTGATAAGTATACTTTTGAACAGGAGTCTGAGGGTTAATGTTTTGAGGCTGCTGTCTAATTCATTCCAAACTTTAGGGAAGTTATGTTTGGGTAGATTTGCCAAAAACTGTGTTCTGGCCTTAAAGTCTCTAATTTGTCCAACTTGTCTTGTATGCGTGCTAATAGGGGTGTGTATACTAAACATGTTATCTAAGGATTTGGGCAGGTTCTTATTTTGCCAGTCGTACATAAATAATAAGACATTCAGTTTATACATGTCCTGAAATTTCAATATTCCATTCTTTTTAAATAAGGGGAATGTGTGGCTATTGTATTTCTTGATGTTAATCGTACGCAAGGTACGCTTCTGTAGAAGGGCCGATTTTCCAGTCGCGGATGCATTGCCCCAGATTTGAATGCGTATGATAGATGACTGTAGACAAGTGCGTAATATAATGATTTTAGCGCGTCTTTCGGGAGAATGTTTTTTACCTTGTTAATGCAATATATTGCACCAGAAATCTTTGAGCATACATTCGATATGTGGGTTTTAAATTTCAAGTTTTCATCAAGATGTACCCCTAAGAATTTAATCGTTTTTTCTAACATGGTATTTCCAACTACTGGCATTTCGTTGTTGTTAAGATACAGTTTTAACTGACTGGCTTTGAACGTATTATTTTGTGGGTGTAGTAGAATAATCTTAGATTTTTTAACGTTTATCTGTAGGTTATTACAACAACACCAATCAAATACCTTTTCCAGTTTCTCATTTACTTTAGTTTGTAGCAGATGTATATCGTGATCAGACGTATACATCGAGGTGTCATCCGCAAAGGATTGTAGATTTAATGTGGTACAGTTACAAATGTCATTCACATATATGAGGAATAAAATAGGACCAAGTACTGATCCTTGTGGTACTCCACAGCTGATACTTACTTGGTGAGACCGGTACGAGTGATATTGAAGATATTGACTTCTGTTAGACAGGTAGCCACGAAACCAATTGTTACAGGTTACCCGGGGATCCCATAGAATTCCATTTTATTAAGTAGAGTTTCATGGTTGAATGTATCAAAAGCTTTTGAGAGATCAACAAACATGGCCAAGGTAGAATCTTTTGAATGTTTGTCATTGCTTTCTACTACACAGTTAAGAAATTGTATAATCGGGTGAATAGTTTAGTGGGGTTTTTTTCGGGATCCATATTGATATTTATAGAAGACATTAAATTCAGTTAGGAAGCTTGTTAACCTCGTACACACGATACGTTCAAGTAGCTTGAAGAAGACAGGTAAAATACTTATTGGTCTATAATTTTCTAACTCTTGAGCTTTACCTCCCTTAAAGATAGGGACAACCTTAGCTATTTTCAGGTTATCTGGAACAGTTCCATCCATGAATGATTGGTTGAATATATGGCATAAGGGTTGTGCGACTTCAGATATAGTTTCCTTCATAACTTGGCTAGAAATGTTGTTGAGGTCAGCGGTAGTTTTTCTCACAATTTTATTAGTTACAAGGATAATTTCTTGCTCTGTAGTTAGAGCAACAAAGAAGTTATTGGGATAATTTCCTTTTAGAAATTCTGTGAAGTCAGTGTCGGTGTGTGATACACCTTCGCCGACGTTTTTACCAATACTTGCGAAATAAATGTTAAATCTTCATGCTATTAGTTCGGGATCCGTTATCTCTACTCCGGCTGAAATAAGAGTCCGTGGTAAGGATTGTGAATTTTTGGACTTATTTATTATATTACGTAAAATTTGCCAAGTCTTCTTCAAGTCTTGTTGATTTTTTCCGCAAGATATCCTTATAGTACAGTGCCTCTCTTTGTCGTTTAACTTTACTGAAGATCGCATTGACCGCTTTATAATCTTGAATATTTTTTTCTGTGGGAATTTTTAACTTTTTTATGTGAAGGTTGTTTTTTAAGAGATGACTGCAAAACCCCAAATGTCATACAAGGGTTGCGTTTGACAATTTTTTTGTGTTTATTTATAACTCTTTTCAGTGGAAATGCTTCATCAAAGACATGTAGGTAAATATTCATGAAGTGTTCATATGCTGTATGTGGGCAAGGTGTTTGGAAGACCATGTTGAAATTGCAATTTTGTAGCAAATTCTTAAATTTCAGAACGTTTTGTCGACTAAATGATCTTCTAAATGTAGAATTACTTACTTTAGGGATATCTGACTCCTTTCCAACTTCTTCTATATAAAATGTTGCAAAATGATCGGAGACGTCTGTGATAATAATTCCAGCATGGTAGTTCGGCGGAACCTTATTGGAATAAATATCAATTATCGTTGCAGAGTGTTCAGTAATTCTTGTTGGTCGAGTTATGACCGGAAATGTACCCTTCACCGAGCATATTACCGATAAAGAAGTTAGTTTTGCTGTGACTTTCTTTGTTCAATAAGTCAATATTGAAGTCCCCTGTTAGCAGTGCCTTTTTGTGTTCTGCATTTATTTTTATTAATATATCACTAAGGGAAGACGTGAAAACCCTGATGTTTGCCAAAGGTTTCTTGTTCGTTGGTCATCCACGGAAACGCTATTATTCATTGATTAACGCATCGGACTTGAGCTCTCGAAATGTTGACAGTTCGAACCTGACACTCGTAATCTGCATTTTGTCACTGAGCTAGACAGTTCCACCCGTTCGCACAAGTAGGAGCACAATTGGACTAGTGTGCGGGCGATGCAGACTATGGATGCTAAGAACCCCTTGGACGATTCGGACCTTTATTTTGGACAACGGATCATTGACGATTCAAACCTTGGACGATTCGGATCTTAGGAATTGGACGATTCGGACCTTCATATTTGACGATACGGACCTCGATGATTATCTCGACTCTTGATATCACCTATCAACTCATAATTCTGTATTATTATATAGCTTTGTAAAAATTACTTTGTTAAAAGCATGCTATACCACGATAAAGCACAATGTAACGATTTCTGAACAAAACGGACGAACCCGGCAAGGTCCTGATTGATACTGGACAAAACGGACCAGACTTATTGACAGTACGGATCATATTCCAAGACAGAACGGCCCATATTTTGGACAAAAAAGATAAATTTAAATTTAATGATAATACATTTTGTCCTTTTGAAGGAACTTGCTGAAATGGGAAAGTAAAAACTGAAGGCGTATGCAGTTTTCACCCAAGTACGACAGGACAAAAATACTGGACGATCGTCTGCAACAAGCCTAAAAAACGAAGACACGTATCGATCAATGGTACTTACTGTAAATGCCCGAGTCTGGTCTTTTAGTTAGAGAGCCTGGGAGGTTTTAATTGCATCATCGCTTTCGGAATGTTTGATGCTCTCGATATGTTAGTATCGTTACACTATTTAAGGAAACTCGCTTAAGTTGCGCATTCCTATTGTTTAGGAAGGGGGGGGGCGCCCAAAGACAAGTGTATCACTGACGCGCGGTACGCCTTGAACACAGCGTCCCTGTGCCACACGTGGGCAGTTAGGTTTAAGTGTGTTGCCCAACAACACAACGCAGTTTCGCTGATCGAGATCGATCTGTCAGCCTTTCAGTTTGAAGTTAAAACCTCTCATCATTGAGCTACCATGCTGTCAACAAAGGATATTTTCTCACATGGAGCATGGTCTTCACTAACATTGGTGATAGTCAGATTACTTTGTCAATATGTGTGTTGAGCATTAACCTTCCATGTGGGGACAAAAATAGTTTTACATTGATGGGCCTGAAATAGAAAACTATCTTAGTTCCGATTGTCTACACGATTCTTAGTATGCTATCTTCACCATCATCGCAATTATAAAGGAAATTATAAAGGAAACTCCGTCTAGAAAATTCAGTTTGAATCACAAATAATTGTAATACTCGAACGGATGATCAACATCATGTCACATCATGTCTCACACGGGGTATAGGCTAAAGATAGCTCTCGTACCACATATATCTGGACAAACTTCCTGTTAGCCCCACGCCCCTAGGGATGTGGGGATGTGGCTAAAGAGGGTTATGCCCCTTCCGCCCCCAGTCTGGGGCCCCAAACCTGGGTAGTTAGAAATTCCATGGTCACAAATTTGATCCAATCAAGCTCCGCCACATGGCTTGGAAAGCAAAAAGAGTCAAATTTCTGACTAAGGTGCTGATTCCGGTCACTCCATTCTGTGTCTTTCATGAAGTTTCACACTACTATTCCACTACCCGCCACCAAAGTCATGCATCCGTAAATAATGAATTTAATCCAACCTATTAGTGTATTTAGCTGTCATGGTCTCTCTGTTTACAGGCTGTAAAACACTGTCACAAATTGGTCAGAAAATAATTTTGTTTACGCAACTATAAAGGCTTAATTATATCAGGTCAGGTACAAATATGAAATCTGGGAAGAGGTTATGTATTTATCATACGGCAAGCGCTGTGCAGTTGTTTCGCTCTTAGGGCACTGAATTTTGAAAACAATATCTTGGGACGAGAGGCCTAGTCCTATGACGCTCCGGCTGTTCCCCCTCCTCCCACTTCCCGGTAAGAGAGCTGGAAGAAGGGGTAAAAACTGGAGGCCCCTACTTAAGAATAGGGGAGGCCTCCACCCCTCACAGTGGCCTTCCAAATACCATATTTGTTCCCCACCTCCCACACCACCACCCCCAAAAAACTGACTAGGTCACCCCGTATTATACACTACTCAAAGTTTGCTAAGCACCAAATATTTGACACATCATTGTGAAATTTGCTTGTGACATATTTGCGATATTTTCGGTGGATATGATTGAGGAATGCATTTAGATGGACCCCAGTGCTTACATTAGCTCTCTTGACAGGCAGACTTTTCGTGGCCGTCATGGAAAGCATGTCCCCCTTGATTTCCAGGATGTTTTCGTGTACTGTCTACATGTACATGACATGTGTAGGGTATTCAATCTTCATTTTAACACAAACCCTTGTGATTTAATGATTGAATATGGCAAATGCAAATGTAAGAAGACATTTGTCTGAAGCAGAACTGTGGCGGATGTAGGGATGGTGGAGCAAGGGGCTACCCATCGTCAGGTTGGTGAAGCCCTTGGTGTGCATCATACGGTGATCACCAGAGCCTGGGCAAGATTTCAGCAGTATGACACCCCAATAAGACGGCATGGTGGTGGCAGAGACAGGGCAACATCTGCAGCTGAAGACCGGTTTTTGATCATTCAGGCTCGTAGGAACCGCTTTGCCACAGCAACCCAGCTTCGAAGTGACCTTCAGAATGCATCCTGGGTAAATGTTTCGACGCAGACTATCCGGGCAAGGTTTCACGAAGGTGGTCTCCGATCGAGAAGACCCTGTATTCGCATTCCGCTGTCCCAGAACCACCGCCAGGCACGATATGAATGGGTCATGGACCACGTTGGATGGACCAGAAAAGATTGGCGACATGTCCTTTTTACAGATGAGTCAAGGTACTGCCTAGATCACACAGATAGGTGTTCTGGGGTATGGAGAAGACTGGGAGAGCTATTCCACGCAGTAAACATTGCTGAGCATGACCGCTATGGTGGAGGTTCAATCATGGTCTGGCATCAGCTTGGATGGACGTAAAGAGCTCTGTGTCCTTAAAAGTGGTACATTGACTGTCCAACGGTATATTGATGAGTACCTGGATGTCCACGTCAGATTGTATGCAGGTGCATTGGGTGGTAGATTAATTCTGATGGACGATAATGCCCGTCCTCATGTTGCCCATGCTGTCGGTGGGTACCGACAGAGGGAGGGGATTGAGCGTATGGACTGGCCAGTAAGATCCCCTGACCCCAATCCAATGAAATGAGTTGCAGTTTGCAATTTCAGCCCGTCCTGTCCAGCCAAGAAGTGTCCAGGAGCTTGGTGCCATGCTGGTCGAAGAATGGAACAATATCCCACAAAGGACCACCAGGAACCTGACTGGGAGCACGAGAAGGCGTTGTCAAGCTGTAATTAACAGTAATGGGTCTCATACTCGATACTTAAGCCATACCATTTCGCTCCGTCAATTTTTTGGAATATTGAAAAATTTCCTCTTTTACCAAAAATATCCATTTTCCATGGTTATCGTATTCAAAACCTAAAAAATAATGTCAAACACTAATAAAATCTTAATTTCTGTACTTAAATCATTAAAGATATAATTAAATAAGAAGAAAGACACTTTTCATCACAATATTTCAACTAAAACGTAGAACAGGTAGTTGGATGTACTTGGTTTAGCGAACTTTGAGTAGTATATAGAATCCTTGCTCCGCGCCTTACATTAACTGATGCGGCGATGAAAAAATCTAGTTTGAAACTGGCCCAGGTTAAAATACGCGCATTCAATTGACACATGCTCCCTGTGTGTAACCTGTAGGCATATGACTGCATCAAGATTAAACATTTGTAACCTGTAGACATATGACTGCATCAAGATTAAACATTTGTAACCTGTTGACATATGATTGCATCAAGATTAAACATTTGAATCTTTCAATCTTCTAGACAAGAATGTAGAATTTACTCAGAAATTAGTTTTTCCTCAAAGGAATGGACTCGAAATGCTGTCAAAACGGTCGTCACTGGTTGAGTGGTCCTGTCAGTCCACGGTCTCAATTTGTGTTGATACTTCATATATGACTTGAATTCCCTCAGCGGTTTCCAGATTTTGTAGAGTCAGAAATTTCTATCAATTATTCCCTCATACTACTGAGATGCCAGATGATTGTCCTGTGTGAAGAGCTAAAATAGTTTGGGTTGACCCAAGTCACCAGGGTCGGCGGAAGCTCAAAAAAAGTGTGGGGGGACAATTTTTTTTTCTGGGTAACTGCAGGGATGTACACATGCAGACCATAGTCCAAACTTGGACCCAAAGTCCGTAATGTAAATTTTGGTTTGGTACGTCCAAAGCACGTACCAAACCAGAAAATTACATTACGGACTTTGGGTCCAAGTTTGGACTAGTTTTACTATTACTATTCATGTAGTCTGTGCTTATTATGGCTAGTTGCGAACTTGCGATGTGCAATATCTCAGTATATAAAATGGACAGTGACACCGATAGTATTATGTTGCTAATTTTGATAGAACTATATTACTATCTCCCACAGTCAATATGGCCATAGGGGTTGTGTACGTTATGTCAAAATATGTCATGTTAGGGTACCCATAATTGGTGGAAAAGTGGGGAGAGGGAGCACGTGCCCCCTGTGCTCCCAGCCAACCCCCCCCCCCCGGCTCCGCCGCCCCTGCAAGTCACCATTCCATTGTGATAGTGATGCATGTAATTTATAGGTGACTAACTGTTTTTGTTTTGATTTGAACTCAAAGTTTTTATTTTTCAGATATTTATATTTACTTATCAGAATCTATACAAATAATAACACATAACAGCACATAAGTATGAGGTTGTTGGATTGTTATTTGTTAGAGTTGATTGATAATACACATGCATGCATCAAGTTGTATTGAGTATTCTGATTGTCAATATGAGAATTGGATTTGCAGATGTTTATATGGAGTAACTACACGTATAGGCCATACCATTTTGAAGAATTTTGTTTTTAAATTCATTCATTTTGTGTAGAAGTGGAAGTTAGGCCATGCTATAGAAAAGTGCACTTCAAATATATTTTAAAGCTTCATTTGATTAAAAGGCCTTTTTTATTTTTGAGCAGGTGTATTATTGCTTGGCACTTGAGAGTACAGGCGAAATAATGATAGGCATCAGTCATCTGAAAAATAGTTTATCTTCTCAATACTCATTTCATGCAAAATATTCATAATGCGGACTCAGACAAATTGTTTGCTATTTACACATTCTCTTTACATGAACTGCTTCGTCATTTTTATTTTGTTCACAAAACGTGTACCTAACATGGTTTGAAACCCTATATATATTTTGATAAGATTTCGTCCGTCGTTCGTGCGTCAGGTACCAATGATGTATCCTGTTTTGTTTATGGTAAGAATTTAGAAAGGAACTGTTAGAAAATATTCGGGAGATGTCAGAGTAAAATGAGCTCGATGTAATGAGGGGCAAAGGTTGATATGAGAGAAGGGCTGATATTGGGGTGTAGTAAAGATACATAAAGTCAAGTCTTCTTACCCAGAAGTGTCTTACTGGAGGTCCCAATTTTACAAACCCCTTAGCTCCGAATTGTCCAATGCGAGGAGACGAATCGTTAAAATCTGGGGTTGCGAATCGTCCATGGCGAGATCTGAATCGTCCAGAGTCCGAATCGTCCAGCGTTTGAATTCTTTAGGGTTCTTATCGGACCAAGGTCCCGTTGTGCAGTGCACCGAGGCATATGATACAAGAATGGTACACTTGCCTTTACCCGATGTTAATTAAGCCTGTTTGTGCCGATGTGAAAGGAATGGAAGTCCGTAGGAACGTTAGTACCTCTGGACTATTATTCCACGGAATTATAGTCCTAGGGCTAACATTTCTAGGAATAGTAGTCCGCCGGACTACTATTCCTAGAAATGTTAGACCTGGGACTATAATTCCGCGGAATAATAGTCCAGAGGGACTAATTTTCCTACGGACTTCCATTCCTGTTACACCGGGTTAGTAAGTTGAAGATTCCGTCAGACAGTCGCCGTTGTTTGGTGATCTCACCGGTGTACTCCAGCGTCCCTCACCTGGAAAATCTGCCTGACACGACATGAATGACGATAGCTGTGGAAGTGTCGATAAACTCCAATAAACAAACAATCCTTGGATATGGAAATTTATTTTGAGAATGTTGTGAAGTATTGGAAATGTTACTCAAATACCGTTCGACATCCCCCAAAAGAACACATACATGATCAAACACGAGTGAGTAAGAAAAGATATTCCTTTTATTTTTTTAAATGTGCCTTAAAAAATCGTGGTAACATAGAACATACATGTTCTACTTCCATGTGGGCTTATTTAAGTTTGTGCCTTTTCTGTCTTTTTATTTTATTTTTTTTTTGTTTCGGTAAGCATGTTTACCTCGTTCATCTGTTATATATCACGAGAAATTGTTTAGGGGAAAACGACGACACACGACACTATTCCCCAGGATAGAAAATGACTGCTGCTGGGGGAGTATCACAACATAAACTAAGAGTTTTAAAATTGTATGATTTATTTATTTATTTATTGGTGGTTAACGTCACATGTTTCTGCACAATGGCTAATCGTGACCGTGACTTGGAGATAAAGTCTAGTCAAAGTTTAGTCAATCGTTTATAAACGTGTTGCCTATTTTAGACGACCTCCACCACAAGCATTGGTGACTGGGTCCTATTTTACAAGTGAAACAGAGGTTATTTACCACGGAAAACAAGCATTACTTCACTGCACTGGGTTCCTGCGGGGTTCATTAACTAATTAATTAGAATATTGTAATGTGTGATAGCAAGAACTGATGTTCTTTGTTTGTTTCAGTTGTGGCTGAATCATACGAAGTTGAAGAGGTTAATGAGAGTTTCGCGGAAATCGTAGAATCGTTATCATTGGCATACTCGTGTGAGTTCTGTGACCATAAAACTATTTGGAAATCGAATCTAAACGGCATTTAAAGTCTCGCGTTTCAGAAAACCGTGTCGCCATTCGGTGTGCTCCACGAAACAAAAATACCTTTGTGATGTTTGTGGAAAATGCTTTCAATCAAAATATGGCCTTTCTTTTGACAAATCTCCATGGCATTTGCTCAAGTTTCGATTTATAATAAATAATAATTGACTGTCTGTAGGTCACAGTAGTAGCAACAATAGATCTAAATATCTTTTTTGAAAATACAAAACTAGACCTTTTTAGTACTTAGAACTCATCGTGCAAATTCAGTTAGGCACACACATACTCTGCCACAAGGCTGCCTAAGCAAACACTTGTGTAAAACACAGCCCCTACATATTCATCTTCGTTTGACAAAATCAATTGTATTCATCGACTGGAAGTTTTGTGAACATCATGAAACATAATTTAAAGTCAACTTGAACTGGATTCAAGCCAAACCTTTCTTAAAATTACATTTAACAGAATCAAAATGCAATACGTGCGTGTAAATGTTTTGCAACACGTACGGATTTGTTTATGTTTTCGGTACCTTTCAACGAGTTTCATCGCAGTATTGGACACAAACTTTTAGATTTGCGATTTATAAGCCTCCAACAACAAAAATTATGTTATTGTTGAAACTGAGGTAGTACCGTTTTTCCTCCACTACTCTATGCTTTAGCCCTTTTTGGAACGCCTGCGTTGCCTTAGTAATCGCGGCTTCCAGTAGGCTTACACCGACGTTTACTACCTGTGTCAATGGTAATCAACGGTTTTCGTTCACAGTCGTAACCTTTATTGTGCGTTTGAATACCTAACGTGATACAAGATATAATTGCTGGAACAAAAATGTCCGTTACCGGCCCACTATTACCGCTATTCGTGTCAAATGTACACATCGCACGAGTTAACACTTCACACAATAAAGGTGCAAGAACAATCCAACAACATACAGTACAGTGCCCTAGCACTAAAACACTCACTCACGGGAACTGTTTTGGCCATTTGCGGTCCGAGGTGGATTCGGAGTTCAATTGGTTGAATTGCTGCTTGTACGGTGAAACCATGTTAACCGAATGTTTTATACTGAAGATTGAAGATATGGTAAATGGTTTGGTGTTCAAATGTTATAAGCAATTAACAGGATTATTCAATTAAAGAATATCGAATTCTAAAATATAGAATATCCACTGTACTTCTAAAGAGATTTTTTTCATAGAATGTAAGTTATTGTCTGGGTGGAAACCAAACATCGCGAGTATGTCACAATCACACCTTCGTGTTCAAAATAGTAACGAAAAACAAACGTTGTCATAAAATTAATTAAAATTATTCATGTTCATGGTTTCTTTCTGTTTTTTAATAATAGTCATGTTTACAACTCGTGTATATATAGAATATACGCATAGGAGCTTGGTGTACCAAATGTTCACGAGTGGTGAAGTGGAGTTAACCGCGAGCCTTCGGCGCGCGGTTAACACCACTTCACCACGAGTGGTGAACATTTGGTACACCAAGCTACTTTGGGTATATTTTATTTATACCATAACCGTCAGATTATTAAGAGTCGCTATTATTTTTTTTTTCGATTTTACTGAGCAGCAGCCGAACATACGTGCGAATTTGTTTTTGTTTAAATGAGCATCGGTGGGCGGTACTTCCGCTGTCAATTTTATTACCGAAACGAAATAGAAAAAGAAACGGGGACTTTTTCATTTTAATAACATAATAACATACTGTTTCGAGTTATGGATGCTTTATTAACATGAGACAATGCATATTTGTTAATGTTTGGTGTTTTATGTGGTAAACTCATTTAAAAACGTAATAAATAATTGCCTCTTTCATTTCACTCTTCACGAGGCGACGTGCGATAAATTTAGACACGTTTTAACTATTGAAATCCCATTGCTGGCGTGTTCACCACAGTTGGTGTATAAAGCTAACATTTATGTCATAGGCTTTTCATATAAAGTAGAATAGGTAAACATGGTATAAAAATAATTACTCTTATGGTCATTCAGTATAATAAAGAAAAACACTGACCTTTGTGTGGTGTGTTATGGTAGATTATCACCCTCAGAGGGGAAAAAACGACTTCGTTTAGAAACTGCAGTGCAAAACCGGGTGGGGGGCACATGGGTCACATACTCTTCCACCATTTTTCACAAACTTGCCAAGCTATTATATAATGAGTTAAATGAATTGAGAACATAATCTTATGTACAGACAATCTTGTGATATATCATCTGAAAATGTTAACAAGAATAAAGAATTTCTCCTTCAGTAGGATTTGTTTCTTTCTTCTACTTCAACCTGAACCTTCCTCCAACCCGAAAGCTTGTCTTTGGAAATCGAAATAGACCCCCCCCCCACCCCCCCCACCCCCCCCCCCCCCCACACACACACACATACAAACTTCATTTGGCCTACCCGTGGCACTGGGGTAGGTGCATTCACGGGGGTGTACTCTGATTCTTGCTCTTCCCATTCACAAAGAATTCAAATTCAAAAAATCTACCTTTCAGTCGCCATTATGACTTTGCTTGAGTTCGATTTTCATTTAACGGAATTAAGGGACGGGGTAACAAATAATCACATTCTAAAAAAATAAATACAAGGTATGACAGACGTTAAACCATAACTGGCATGAGTGAGGAGTTGGCTCACCACAGTCTTGGAAAAGTTTCGATTTCAATCAAATCCCTGCGTTTTCTATAACTTCACATCATTGCTATCTACCTGTTTCCTAGAGGGGGGGGGGGGGGGTGTAATTAAGACATTAGTTAAAAACCTTTCTGTACAGCACTAAGCCACCTTATAGACAGTGTTCAGTTCTGGAACTTCTCATATTTTAGAAGGCTGATTCTAAAGGCCAAGTCTAATTGGTTAGCGCGTAGAAGTAAGTTCCGGTTTACATCTGGCGGTTGGAAATCAAAATTGAAACGCAGCTTTCCATACAACTAAGGGAACTAAACACACAAATAGGACAGCGATATACTCATAACGCTCTTTCAGATAGCTATCTACGCTTTCATGTAGTATATTACTCTTAGGAACTGTAGGAAGTGCAATGTTAAATAGAGGCTGGTAAAAACTTAAAACTGTAAAGATTTGGCTGAAAGGTAAGTCTTTCTAAGTTAGGGCAAGCTATCACTCTCGACTCACCTCCCGTTTTGCGAGTGTCATACCTTGTGTTTATTTATATAGAATGTATGTACTTTTCATCTTGTTCATAATCACATCCTTAAAGATAAATACCTTTGTGCAAGATCGGTGTTTTTGCAAACACCAAGCCGAAAGCTGCTGTCTTCCTTCGTAAACTAGAGAGGTCTGGGAAGAAAGTTTCGGAACTATTTGTTATATAAAGTTAGATTCACGGTATTTCCAGCTACAGTGAAACCAGGATCAGGGAATTTAAACATGGCAACGTGTGCAATAACCACGCCAACGGAAGTATCAGTAGTGAAAAGTTTCTCTTGTCTTCCAACGAGCATGGCAACTTATATTAAATTAACATCGGGTGCAAGATAGGAAAACTCTACACAAAAACGAATAAACTCTCGTTGAATGAGACTTCGATATGTAGAAACATAATAATAACAAAAAACATGCGATCATCGGGGTTCATACTCTAACTATATTTATTTCAAGTTCGTGCTTTATGAAGGTTTCGCTAGGCGGTTCGTGCCGAAGGAAATGCTCTCCGCATGGGTTCGATCTCACGCTATGCCATTTGCAATATAATTATCCCCGCATTTTAAAAAATGCGGGGATATTGTCATGATCTCCGTCCGTACGTCCGTACGTCCGTACGTCCGGTTTTGTAATTCGAAACGCTCTAACTTTCTACAGTTGTTCGATAGGGTCTGTGCAACCCAAAAATACAACTTTTAAATTTTTGTGCCACCAGGTGGCTTCTGTGGAGCCACTTAAAAAATGCGTTATTTTTTCACTTTTTTGCTGAATAGTCCCAACCTATGTAATTCGGAGTTCTAAAATTACACTAGGGTGTTGCTAAATGATCTGTAGATATGTAGGAAGGTTTCGGATTTTTCGGGTGCCACGTGGCTGTGCCACCGTAGCCACTTTTGTGTTTTTTTAGACCGTTTCCGGCAAAAGGCTCGTAGGATATGTAATTCGAAATGCTAAATCCATGCTCAGATGTTGCAGTAGGGTCTATAGATGCGCACGAAGGTTTCGGATTTTTCGGGTGCCACGTGGCTGGGCCACCGTAGCCACTTTTGTGTTTTCTTGAACCGTTTCCGGCGAAAGGCTCGTAGGGTATGTAATTCGAAATGCTAAAACCATGCTCATATGTTGCAGTAGGGTCTATAGATGCACACGAAGGTTTCAGATTTTTCGGGTGCCACGTGGCTGTGCCACCGTAGCCACTTTCGTGTTTTCTTAGATCGTTTCCGGCGAAAGGCTCGTAGGGAATGTAATTCGAAATGCTAAAACCATGCTCATATCTTGCAGTAGGGACTATAGATGCGCACAAAGGTTTCGGATTTTTCGGGTGCCATGTGGCTGTGCCACCGTAGCCACTTTTGTGTTTTCTTAGACCGTTTCCGGCAAAAGGCTCGTAGGATATGTAATTCGAAACGCTAAATCCATGCTCAGATGTTGCAGTAGGGGCTATAGATGCGCAGGAAGGTTTTGGATTTTTCGGGTGCCATGTGGCTGTGCCGCTGTAGCCACTTTTGTGTTTTCTTGAACCGTTTCCGGCGAAAGGCTCGTAGGGTATGTAATTCGAAATGCTAAAACCATGCTCATATGTTGCAGTAGGGTCTATAGATGCACACAAAGGTTTCGGATTTTTCGGGTGCCACGTGGCTGTGCCACCGTAGCCACTTTCGTGTTTTCTTAGATCCTTTCCGGCGAAAGGCTCGTAGGGAATGTAATTCGAAATGCTCAAACCATGCTCATATGTTGCAGTAGGGACTATAGATGTGCACAAAGGTTTCGGATTTTTCGGGTGCCACGTGGCTGTGCCACCGTTGCCACTTTTGTGTTTTCTTAGACCGTTTCCGACGAAAGGCTCCTAGGGTATGTAATTCGAAACGCTAAAACCATGCTCAAATGTTGCAGTGGGGTCTGTAGATGTGCACGAAGGTTTTGGATTTTTCAGCTGCCACGTGGCTGTGCCACCGTTGCCACTTTTGTGTTTTCTTAGACCGTTTTCGCCGAAAGGCTCCTAGGGTATGTAATTCGAAACGCTAAAACCATGCTCAAATGTTGCAGTGGGGTCTGTAGATGCGCAGAAAGGTTTCGGATTTTTCAGGTGCCATGTGGCTGTGCCACCGTTGCCACTTTTGTGTTTTCTTAGACCGTTTCCGACGAAAGGCTCCTAGGGTATGTAATTCGAAATGCTAAAACCATGCTCAAATGTTGCAGTGGGGTCTGTAGATGCGCACGAAGGTTTCGGATTTTTCAGCTGCCATGTGGCTGCGCCACCATTGCCACTTTCGTGTTTTTTTAGACCGTTTCCGTCGAAAGGCTCCTAGGGTATGTAATTCGAAACACTAAAACCATGCTCAAATGTTGCAGTGGGGTCTGTAGATGCGCACGAAGGTTTCCGATTTTTCAGGTGCAACGTGGCTGTGCCACCATTGCCACTTTTGTGTTTTCTTAGACCGTTTCCGGCGAAAGGCTCCTAGGGTATGTAATTCGAAACGCTAAAACCATGCTCAAATGTTGCAGTGGGGTCTGTAGATGCGCACGAAGGCTTCGGATTTTTCAGCTGCCACGTGGCTGCGCCACCATTGCCACTTTCGTGTTTTCTTAGACCGTTTCTGGCAAAAGGCTCCTAGGGTATGTAATTCGAAACGCTAAAACCATGCTCAAATGTTGCAGTAGGGTCTGTAGATGTGCATGAAGGTTTCGGATTTTTCAGGTGCCACGTGGCTGTGCCACCGTTGCCACTTTTGTGTTTTCTTAGACCGTTTCCGGCGAAAGGCTCCTAGAGTATGTAATTTGAAACACTAAAACCATGCTCAAATGTTGCAGTGGGGTCTGTAGATGCGCACGAAGGTTTCGGATTTTTCAGGTTCCACGTGGCTGTGCCACCGTTGCCACTTTTGTGTTTTCTTAGACCGTTTCCGGCGAAAGGCTCCTAGGGTATGTAATTCGAAACACTAAAACCATGCTCAAATGTTGCAGTGGGGTCTGTAGATGCGCACAAAGGTTTCAGATTTTTCAGCTGCCATGTGACTGCGCCACCATTGTCACTTTCGTGTTTTCTTAGACCGTTTCCGGCGAAAGGCTCCTAGGGTATGTAATTCGAAATGCTAAAAGCACGCTCAGATGTTGCAGTAGGGTCTGTAGATGTGCACGAAGGTTTCCGATTTTTCAGGTGCCATGTGGCTGTGCCACCGTTGCCACTATTGTGTTTTCTTAGACCGTTTCCGGCGAAAGGCTCCTAGGGTATGTAATTCGAAACGCTAAAACCATGCTCAAATGTTGCAGTGGGGTCTGTAGATGCGCACGAAGGTTTCAGATTTTTCAGGTGCCACGTGGCTGTGCCACCGTTGCCACTTTCGTGTTTTCTTAGACCGTTTCCGGCGAAAGGCTCCTAGGATATGTAATTCGAAATGCTAAAACCATGCTCAAATGTTTCAGTGGGGTCTGTAGATGTGCACGAAGGTTTAAGATTTTTCAGCTGCCTAGTGGCTGTGCTGTTGCCACTTTCATGTTTTCTTAGACCGTTTCCGGCGAAAGGCTCCTAGGGTATGTAATTCAAAATCCTAAAACCATGCTCAAATGTTGCAGTGGGGTCTGTAGATGCGCACGAAGGTTTTGGATTTTTGGGGTGCCACGTGGCTGTGCTACCGTTGCCTCTTTCATGTTCTCTTAGACCATTTCCGGCGAAAGGATCCTACAGTATGTATTTCGAAATGGTAAAACCATGCTCAAATGCTGCAGGAGGGTCTGTAGATGTGCACAAAGATTTCGGATTTTTCAGGTGCCACATGGCTGTGCCACCATTGCCACTTTCGTGTTTTCTTAGACCGTTTCCGGCGAAAGGCTCCTTGAGTATGTAATTCGAAACGCTAAAACCATGCTGAGATGTTGCAGTAGAGTCTGTAAATGCGTAGGAAGGTTTTGGATTTTTTGGGTGCTAAGTGGCTGTGTCACCGTTGCCACTTTTGTGTTTTCTTAGACCGTTTCCGGCGAAAGGCTCCTAGGGTATGTAATTCGAAATGCTAAACGCATGCTTAAATGTTGCAGTAAGGTCTGTAGATGCGTACAAAGGTTTCAGATTTTTCAGATGCCACGTGGCGGTGCCACCGTTTTTCTTTCGTGTTTTCTTAGATCATTTCCGGCGAAAAGCTCCCAGAGTATGTAATTTGAAATGCTAAAACTATGCTCAAAAGTTGCAGTAGGGTCTGTAGATGTGCACGAAGGTTTCGGATTTTTGGGGTGCCACCGTTGCCACTTTCATGTTTTCTTAGACCGTTTCCGGCGAAAGGCTCCCAGGGTACATGTATGTAATTCGAAACGCTAAAACCATGCCCAAATGTTGCAGTGGAGTCTGTAGGTGCGCACGAAGCTGTGTCACCTGTGCCACTCAATATGATTTTAGTGTGTCATATAATACATTTCATCTTTGTATCAAGCATTCATACAAAGTCAAGGATGCAAATGCGGGGATACACTATAGTGTGCTTTGCACACAAGTGACACCATCTAGTTTTCTTATTTGGAATTTGAAAAAGAGATGTCCTCGCTTATTTCCATAATGTGTAGTGTATAGGAATAAGTGATGCAATCATCTGCTCCAATATTTATTTCGTTCTTTTAATTTAATAATTGATTCATCCCGAAGTATTTTTGAATTGTTTTTCTCGGGTAACTAAATCAGCGCGATTTACAACATGCACAGTGTTAACTGCAAGAACCAATACCACCCGATGCAAAATCTTGAAGAATCGTGCACATTGAAAAGCTTACTGCAGTACCTCTCGAATTTACCAAGTGAGACAACTGATCTGAATTTTGTAATTTTGGTGTCCACGTTCCGCCTCCTCCTTCACGCTCACACGTACTACTCTCCATCCCACTTGAAAACGACTTGTCGACTACACATTTGACGTTGTTTCTTCTTTCTCAACGGAGCAATGGATTACTCGCGCAATTCAAAAATTTAAACTAGAGGCTCCAAAGTGCCTGTAATCGCACACCAGGAACTACATATAAAAATGTGATTTCCCATAGGCTTTCCATGGTAACAATTGTGGCCATGTTTGCAACATTACATCAACATTACACGAGGATCATTGGTAGAAGGTGTCCCAGTCCTCAATCACGTGAAGTTTCAAAACATTTGACTATGTAGTTTCAGAGGGGAGTATTTTTGCAAAATCCGTCAAACAGAATTAGAGAATATTTCTGGTGGCCAAATTTTCCAACCAACGGGAACAAAAAGAGGATCGTTTGTACAGGGCCTCCTATAGACCATTCCTTCCAAGTTTGGTTCTCGTCGGCTTGGTAGTTCCAGAGAGAAGATGAAAATGTGATTTCCCATAGGGTTTTCTATACTAACTATAAGCCGCAATTGTGGCCATGTTTGCAACACGATCAACAGTAAATGCGGAACATTGGTAGAAGGTGTCCGGGTCATCAACCATGCAAAGTTTCAAAACAGTTGGCTGGCACTGTGGTTTCAGAGGAGAAGATTTTTTCAAACTCCACCAATCAGAGTCAAAAAATGCTTCTGGCATCCATGTTTTCCGATGCACGGTAACAAATGAGTGGCGTTTGTAGATGACCTTCCATAGACAATCCCTGCCAGGTTTGGGTCACATCAGCTCAGTAGTTCTGGAGAAGAAGATGAAAATGTGATTTCCCATAGGGTTTCTATAGTAACTATAAGACATAATTGCAGCCACGTTTGCAATCCGATCATCATTAAATGAGGATGGTTGGTAGAGGGTGCCTCAGTCATCACCCATGCAAAGTTTCAAAATATTTGGCCTTGTGGTTTCAGAGAAGAAGATTTTTCAAAATCCACCAATCAGAATCCAAAATATAAAAGTGTGATTTCCCATAGGATGTCCATGGTAACTATGAGCTGCAATTGTGGCCACGCGTGCAACATTACATCAACATTATATGAGGACCATCGGTAGGTGTCCCAGTCCTCAATCATATGAAGTTTCAAAACATTTGACTTTGTACTTTCAGAGAAGAATTTTCAAAATTGACCAATCAGAATCAAAGAATGCTTCTGGCAGCCGCGTTTTTCATCCAACAGGAATAAAATGAGTAACAGTTGTAGAGAACCTCTCGTAGGCCATTCCTGCCAAGTCTGGTTCACATTGGCTCAGTACTTTCAGAAGAGATGATGAAAATGTGATTTCCTATAGGGTTTCCATAGTAACTATAAGCCACAATTGCAACCCGATAAAGATTAAATGAGGGTCATTGGTAGAGGGGATTCCAGTCATCAGTCACATTAAGTTTCAAAACATTTGGCCTTGTAGTTTCAAAGAAGATTTCTTGAAAATCCACACATTTATGAATTCTGTTTCAACAAAAAAATCAGTAAAAGAAGGTTAAATGTTTTGAAAATTACAATTTTTTTCAGATAGTATTCTCTTTCAAATAGCTTTGGACAGGTAAAGGGTTACAGGAAACACATTTTATTCCAATAAATTTGTCATATCTCAAATGATATCATAATTGACTGGTCAGCTCTACATGATGGGAAAAGAAAATAAACAAAACTTCCATCCTTTCCAAACACCTGTCAGTCATTAATCAGTATTTCTGATAAGTAACTTGAGAGTAATACATGTATTAACATAATTACAGATGCACTTGTTTACACTACAAGTCACAATAAGTTGTAGGATAACCCTCTAAACTAGTATCTTTCTCTTCCTACACTCATAAGACCAGAAGCTGACATCATTTTCTGAAAAGCTCTCACCGATAGTGTCAGTGCAGGAGCAGCAGTTTACTTAGTTTATTGCAGTTATGCTACAACTTATTTTGACTTGTACTCTATACACAATATTTTGTTTTTTTTTCCCAGTTCTCAGTGGAGAGAACTGGAACCAACCCTTACCAGATTTTCATAAAACAAGTATTTCGATGACAGTGCCGATCTTCGTGCAGACAGGAGAGGCATTGGGTTAAGCATTAGAATATAGCCTCTGGCGACCACATATTTCCATTCTCTCATAGACCATTCCTGCGAAGTTTGGTTCACGTCGGCTCAGTAGTTCCAGAGAAGAAGATGAAAATGTGATTTCCCATAAGGGCTCTATAAAAACTATAAGCCGCAATTGCATCCATGTTTGCAACCCAATCAACATTAAATGTGGATCATTGGTAGAGGGTGTCCCAGTCATCAACCATCCAAAACATTTGGCCTTGTCGTTTCAGAGAAGATTTTTCAAAATCCACCAATCAGAATCCAAAAAAGCTCCTGGCAGCCATATTTTTTAACGCAAGGTAACAAAGTGAGTAGCGTTTGTAGAGCACCTGCCATAGACTATCCTTGCCAGGTTTGGTTCACATCAACTTGATAGTTCCAGAGAAGAAGATGAAAATGTGATTTCCCATAGGATTTCGATAGTAAATATAAGCCACAATTGCAACCATGTTTGCAGCCCGATCAACATTAAATGAGGACAGTTGGTAGAGGGTGTATCAGTCGTCAACCATGCACAGTTTCAAAACATTTGGCCCTGGGATTTCAGAGGAGAAGATTTTTGAAACTCCACCAATCAGAAACAAAAAATGCTTCTGGCAGCCATGTTTTTCGATGCACGGTAACAAAAATGGCCAGCATTTGTAGAAGACCTCCAATAGACTATCCCTGTCAGGTTTGGTTCACGTCGGATTAGAAGTTCCAGAGAAGAAGACGAAAATGTGATTTCCCATAGGGTTTCTATAGTGATTATAGGCCGCAATTGCAGCCATGTTTGCAATCCGATCATCATTAAATGAGGATCGTTGATAGAGGGGGTCCCAATCATCATTTATGTGAAGTATCAAAATATTTGGCCATGCAGTTTCAGAGGAGAAGATTTTTGAAAATCCACCAACCAGAATCAAAGAATGCCTCTGGCGGCCATGTTTTTCAACCCATGGCAAACATGAGGATCGTTTATAGAGGACCTCCCATAGACCATTCCTGCCAAGTTTGGTTCACGTCAACTCAGTAGTTCCAGAGAAGAAGATGAAAATGTGATTTCCCATAGCGTTTCTATAGTAACTATAAGCCGCAATTGAAGCCATGTTTGCAACCTGATCAACAATAAATGAGGATCGTTGGTAGAAGGGGTCCTAGTTATCAACCATGCACAGTTTCAAAACATTTGGCCCCGTGGTTTCAGAGGAGATTTTTCTAAATCCACCAATCAGAATCAAAGAATGCCTCTGGCGGCCATGTTTTCAAACTTATGGGATCAAAATGTGGATCGTTTGTAGAGGACTTCCCATAGACTATCCCTGCCAGGTTTGATTCAAGTCAGCTCAGTAGTTCCAGAGAAGATGATGAAAATGTGATTTCTCATAGGGTTTCTATAGTAACTATAATCCGCAATTGCGGCTATGTTTGTGACCCGATCAACACTAAATGAGGTTCGTTGGTAGCGGGGTTTCCCAGTCATCATTTATTTGAAGTTTCAAAACATTTGGCCTGGTAGTTGCAGCGGAGAAGTTTTTTGAAAATCCACCAACCAGAATACAAAAAATGCCTCTGGAAGCCATGTTTTTCATCCGACGGGAACAAAATGAGGATCGTTTATAGAGAACCTCCCATAGACCATTCCTGCCAAGTTTGGTTCACACCGGCTCAGCTGTTACAGAGAAGAAGAAGAAAATGTGAAAAGTTTAAGGACGACGGACGGCGGACGACGACGGACGCCAAGTGATGAGAAAAGCTCACATGGCCTTTTAGGCCAGATGAGCTAAAAACGGAAAAATAAGAAACATATTTCTCGAAGTATAACACTTTATTATATGCTAGCCTGTGAATTATCGCAAATTATCTAAAAGATATTTCTCGATATCCATCGACTCGATGGATATCGTGAAATATTCCGCAGTGGCTTCCTAAATGATGTAGCGCTACGCCGCATAACGTCACCATGAAGGAACGATCAGCTGATATTTGTTATTGTGTTGAAACGAACGCATTTGGGGTCGAATTGGGCTGAATATTGTGCAATAAAATGTCTCGTAGCATATAATAAAAAAGAAAATCTACTCTATTTTAGTCAGTATCTGGAATTATGAGTGTGGATCTGAAAGTTTTATTTTTCATGACCACTTGCGCCAGTGAAAAATAATATTTTCATGTCCACGGGATGAATTTTTTCAGTAACTTCCTAAATAATGTTACACTTCGACGCACGACGTCGCCTTGAACGTTGCCTTGAAGGAACGATCAGCAGCTTTTTGTTATTGTCTTTGAAACTGTCACGTAGCATATAACAAAAAAGAAAATCTACGCTGTTTGGGGAATAAAAGCGCTCGTGAAAAATAAGACTTTCTGGTCGACACTCATAAGATAATTCCAGATATTCTTTAACCCTTTACCCAACGAATCGCCCGCATCCGCCCGCGTAATATGCAAATTCAGCGGTTGAAAAAACATTCTTTTTCAAAAAATTTCAACAAAACTATATCATGTGACCCCTCGTTGGAACGAGCTCGACGAGCTCGTTCCAACGAGGGGTCACATGATATGGTTTTGTTGAAATTTTTTGAAAAATTTAAAAAAATTATATTTAAAATAATAAATTTTGATATCGTCTGCGTTGGGTAAAGGGTTAAAACAGCGTAGATATCCTCTATTTATCTTGACGGTTTGGAAACAATGGTGTTTTTCCATTTCAGTTTCACTTTTTATTTCAGAGAAATTAAGGAAATCGTCTTCCTGCAAGAGTGATTTTTTGTGTCATTTCAACTGATCGTCGAAATCAAAATAAGAAGAGCAAAGATACAGTTCTGTCGGTTCAACTTACACATTTAAAGCCGTTCACCAACAAATAATCCATTCTAATTTTAGTCACACAGCAAAATCCATCAATAGAACGTATGAAGCGAATTAGCAAGTCTCTTCGGCGTGAAAAGAAGAACGATACCAGAAACGTGAAGATCATTTTCATCAAGCCTACCGACAGCTTTCGGTCAGATTTCCAATCACCGTTCAGAATAGAAGTATTGTTCGCCCCGGTATTTCAAACTGGATTGGACATTATCTTTCTTTCTCATTTTTTTGCTAAATGTCTAAAGTGGCGTATTTGGGGCGGACCACAAAGAGAGTATTTTGCTTAGTTTCCCAGTAAAATCCGCAACCACATTACCATCTTAACCTTTATTTTGGCCCCAATAGGCCAGTTTCATCAGCAGGGGCGACGCGAAAATGAGCGACTGGGGAAGGGGGAGGGGTGTACACTGTTGAAGGTATACCTTGACGATGTGCTAGCTGAATTATTAGGGTAGTCGGGAATATAGTTCAAAGACCCGTCACGTCTTTGAAATCTGTCCAAAACAAGTTAAGCCCCCCCCCCCCCCCCCCCCGCCATAATACCCGTGGGTGGGCATACGAGTAGCTCATATTGTGACGTTCTGCATTTCTCTATCGGGTCGGGCATACAACCTTAAAGCAGGTGAATATTTGCTGGCTATTGACCACTTCACTGCCGTGTGCTTATTGAGAAATGAGACAACATCACAGTGAGAGAAATTCGGAAGGTCATGGACAACATGCCACGCCGATTAACCCTTTACCCAACCTAATGGTAAAAACCGGCAAACGCTATTCTAAATGAAAGTGTCAGTGACACTGTAGCTTAACTTGTGTGTTGTGTTTGATGAAAAGGATAATGTTCAATGTTTATGAAAGGATTATGAAATAAGACAAGAATTGTAATAAATGGGAATATGTTCATTTCTGTTCCCTGTATGATATGTTTTTGATAAAAATAATATGAGGTGTACACTGTACTAAAGAGTTGAGGGGTGGGTTAATATGACCTCACAGTTAATGTGTGTAGCCCTCAGAGTTAACGTATATCAACGAAAGTTACCAAGTTACAGTGAAATTATTCCAAAACGAGTCATCCTATCAAGTTACATTGAAATCCCTTCATAAATATGGCCTGTAGACTGTGCTAAAGGTTTTCGGGCTTCGGGACCCTGTAGCCGTCAGTTTCCCAATTGCGTCCAAAGGGGACGTTCTCATCTAGACATTATATGAAGTCAACCTACCAAGTTACAATGAAATCCCTTCATAAATATGACCTGTAGACTGTGCTAATGGTTTTGGGGCTTTGGGCTCGGGGAGCCATCATGGTTGAATGATTGCAACCAAAAGGGGA
Organism: Pictodentalium vernedei; assembly: GCA_031216915.1. Taxonomy (NCBI): domain Eukaryota; kingdom Metazoa; phylum Mollusca; class Scaphopoda; order Dentaliida; family Dentaliidae; genus Pictodentalium; species Pictodentalium vernedei. The sequence continues at coordinate 163,224,989 of CM062290.1, read as the reverse complement.
CATTCTATCTGGGCATCATCTGGAGCGATCCTACGAAGGTACAATGAAATCCCTCATAAATATGACCTGTAGACTGTGCTCAAGGTTTTTGGGCTTCAGGCCCCTGAAGCCGTCACAGTTGACCAATCACGACCAAAAGGGGATGTTGTCATCTAGGCATTATATGGAGTCAAACTATCAGATTACAATGAAATCCTTCCATAAATATGACCTATAGACTATGCTAAAGGTTTTGAGGTTTGGGGCTCGAGCAGTCATCAAGGCTGAATGATCGCGACCAAAAGGGGACGTTCTCATCTAGACATTATTTGGAATCATCCTACCAAGGTACAATGAAATCCCTTCAAAAATGTCACCTGTACGCTGTGCTAAAGGTTTTCGGGCTTCAGGCCCCTGTAGCCGTCACAGTTGCCTAATGGTGTCCAAAAGGGGCTGTTCTCGTCTAGACATTATATGAAGTTTCCCAACCAAGTTACAATGAAATCCCTTCATAAATATAACCTGAAGACTGTGCTAAAGGTTTTCAGGCTTTGGGCTCGGGCAGCCATCATGGTTGAATGATCGCAACCAAAAGGGGACATTCTCATCTGGGCATCATCTGGAGTGATCCTACGAGGTTACAATGAAATCCCTTTATAAATATGACCTGTAGACTGTTCTCAAGATTTTCGGGCTTCGGGCACCTGTAAAGGGGATGTCATCATCTAGGCATTATATGGAGTCAAACTAACAGGTTACAATGAAATCCTTCCATAAATATGACCTTTTGCCTATGCTAAAGATTTTTGGGCTCGGGCACCCATCAAGGCTGAATGATCGCGATCAAAATGGGACGTTCTCATGTAGACATTATTTGGAGTCATCCTACCAAGCTACAATGAAATCCCTTCTTAAATATAACCTGTAGACTGTGCTAAAGGTTTCGGGCTTCGGGCCACTGTAGCCGTCACAGTTGCCCAATCACGTCCAAAAGGGGACTTTCTCATCTAGACATTATATGAAGTCAACTCACCAAGTTACAATGAAATCCCTCAATAAATATGACCTGTAGACTGTGCTAAAGGTTTTCGGGTTTTGGGCTCGGGCAGTCGTCACTGTTGGTAGATCACGCCCAAATGGGGAAATTCTCATCTAAGACATCATAAGGAGTCATCCTACCAAGTTACAGTGGAATCCCTCAATATTAAACATGACCTGCAGACTGTGCTAAATGTTTTTGGGTTTCGGGCTTGGGCAGCCATCACGGTTGACAGATCATGCCCAAAAGGGGACGTTCTCATCTAGGCATTATACAGAGGCATCCTACCAAGTTACAATGAAATCCCTTCATAAATACGACCTGTAGACTGTGGGTTTTCGGGTTTTGGGCTCGGGCAGCCACACCGGTTGACCGATCGCGACCAACAGGAGACGTTCTAGACATGGACCCAAACTTGCATATGAAATTTCGTGACGATCAGACAAGATCTGCGGGGTGTAGCCCGTGCTAAAGGAAAATGTGAATAGACTCCCAGACTCACAGACTAACACACTTCCGCACGCGTGATGGCAATAGCTTATCTTGACTTTGTCAAGTTAAGATAAAAATCTCCAATTAATTTTCATTATTTTTTCATTTTTTGTCTCGGACTCGTTGCGATCTGATTGTAAACACAACCTCGAATCTGATACAAATTACAGGACATGCACATGGTCTTGATAATGTATATGGACCAGGTATTATTAAAAAAAAATATGCTGTACCTGCCTAATATACCAGGTTGGTTGGGAACAATACTACAGTGTACCGGGTATTATTTAAAAAAAAACCTTTGAGTAACTGCCTGATATACCATGTTGCCTGGAAATCATAATACAGTGTACCAGGTATTATTTAAAAAAAACGGTTTACCTGCCTGATATTCCAGGGTGGCTTGGAACAATATTACAGTGTACTAGGTATTATTTTTTTTTTAAAAAAACGGTGTACCTGCCTGATATTCCTGGTTTGTTGAGGATCATTACTACAGTGCACCTGGTAATATTAAAAAAAAAACCCAGGTGCACCAGCCTGATATACCAGGTTGGTTGGGAACAATACTACAGGTATTATTTCAAAATAAGCTGGTGTACCTGCCTGATATATCAGAGTGAAGGGCGACATTACTGCAGTGTTTTATTCAAGATGCCCTGGAGTACCAGCCTGATATACAAGGGTGATTTGGAAACAATACTACTGTGTACCCGGGTTTTTTTCACCAATACCCTAGTGTACCTGCCAGATAGCCTGGTATACCAGGTTTGTTCAGGACAATACAGCGGTGTACCAGGTATTATTTCAAAATACTTTGGTATACCAAGCTTATAGCCTATTTTACCACTTCTTTGAAAGTTTTGTCGCTATTCATTTTTTATAAAGGGTTAAAATAAACTTTAAAAATGTCCTTTGATAGAGAACCTGTTCCCAGCTTGCTCCATTTATACAGGCCAACACGTGGAAAGAAATGGGAAAGAAACTGTCACGGCGTAAAGAAACCTGTATTGGCACCTGTATTGGCAATCTCACAACCGAGGAACCTACAGCTACGTTCGGGAAAATTTAGTGCCAGCTGACACAAAGAATAATACAGAAAATTCGACAGCTAAACCTTTTAGTAAATATTCAAGTGGCAAAAGGGCGCCAGCTTCGAATGTTATTCAAAAGAGAAGATTGACCTGGCGATGTACTGAGTCATTGTCACCTTTCCAGTGTGACAAATTCGCTTGACTGGTCGTTGGCTTGGTTCACATGCCTCTGAATCCTGTTAGAAATGTTTGTACCCTACGCCTGCAGCTGACCGGATGCATGGGGGTGTGCACTACCAAAGACTATGTTGTTTTACTAATAATATATTTTCGATATTAGATGTTGGTACTTTGTTTCTGAAATTTTTTGACATTTCCACAACTCAGAGGAACCGGTAACCGAAGAGCTGGCAAAACGAACAATGTAGTTGAGTTTAAACATATTTTATTAAATCGGATCGGAAGACATGTGCTTAACACTTAGCAATCCCTCCTTTTCGTTTCAAGTAACATTAATATTAATTAGTGCGGCAAACAGTAATAAATATAAAATATTACACACAAACAATGTAGAAGATTACAGAAATATAACAAATAACTAATATTAGAAGTGTGAGAGACACAGATAGTGATAAACGAGAGAAAATAAGAGAGAGAAGGAGAAAGAGTGAGAAAGGGGGAGATGCTTCACAAATGTATGTATGGAACACTACTGAATTTCGTATACTGAACATTCTGCCTAACCTGAGTAACTACTTCAGAGTTCCGGTTCAAAACTTTATATTGCCGTCTACATTCGAACATACCAGTAATAATAATAATAATAATAGTTATTATTATTTTTTATTTATTTATTTATTTATTTTTGGGGGCTTAACAACACTTTCAACAGCCGGGGTCACCTCGTGTCGGTAATAATAATGATAATAATAATAATTTATTTTTTCATTTATTGGTGTTCAAAGTCACATTTTGCACAATGGCTAATCATGACAACAACAAGAAAATGAACTCAAGACCAGGGGTGAGCGTTAATAAACCATGTTGCCCATTTTAGAGAGGGTTTGCACCTCTCAAGCACTGGTGACTGGGTCCTATTTTGCCAGCAAATAATAATAATAATATAGAGAGCAATCAATTTGTTTTGAGCGTTACGGTAAATAATTCATCGAGAGACGGGACGTGAGTAAATCAATAGGGCGTAGCCCGAGTGATTTACGAAATAGTCCCGTCTCGAGATGAATTATTTACGTAACGCTCAAAACAAACTGATTACTCTGTTTTATTACATGACATTTGGAATAAAGAGGTCTTTTACTATAATAATTCAACCCAAACTATTGTCAGATATAATCCAATTTAGTGTAAACACGGAAACATTTCTAAAATTAGCAGGAAGGAAATACGAAATAGTCCTGTCTCGAGGCGAATTATATACCGTAACTTGACGTACGAATGGGTCACTCTCTTTAGTAAATGACATTTTAGACCAAAATGTCTTTCATTAAAAATAATTCTACACAAAATATTCGCAAATGCAACTCTGAAATACTTCTGAAATTAGCGCGTATGAATACATCACTTTCTGTGTCAAATCTTCGATTGGAAATGGCCCAGTTTTATTTTTGTGACTTTCGTTCGATATTTTACTATTTTATGTGGCGTTCCAGTCGCATTTGGGGAATGGCATTCAGCTATAAGATAAAACATTTCTATTTGGATTTTGTCAACTGTGCTAACGAACCTGTTCATAGAGGAAAGAAAGGATTTTTAAAAATATTCAGAAGGAAAATTCATTTTAATTAACTGATGTGGAACTGGAAAACAAAACATCAACAAATCGATGGGGGCGTGGCTTATATACGTCAGTCGTTCCAAAGTTACTATTGAAGTGACATAATTCACTCGTGACATTACCACTTTTTAATCAACATTAAATTCAATGCAAAACGAACTGAGGAATGTAATAAAATAATAATAATAATAATAATAATAATAATAATAATAATAATAATAATAATAATAATAATATACACATATATATATTAGTATATTTATTTATTTATTGGTCTTTAAGGTCACACACTTATGCACAATGGCTAATCATGACCGTGACAGTTTTACGGGTGGAGAAAACCGGAGTACCCGGAGAGAACCACCGAGAAACGACAAGCAGCTGCCAGCTCCCCCCCCCCCCCCCCCCCCCAACATCGTAACTCCGCACTGCAGCACAGGCAGGGTTAGATTGGTTGAAGAAATGCGCAACATCGACGTGTAGTACGCCTTAGTACACGGCGTCATCGTGCTCCCATGTGGACAACCGGGATAAAGTGCCTTGCCCAAGGACACAACGCGGGAGTCCGAATCGATCGCTCAGACGGTCACCCATCCAATGATTAACCGGGCTCGACGTTGCTTAACTTCGGTGAACTGACGACAACCGGTTACCGCAACGCCACCGCGCCCCCGTATATATATTAGTATATACATACATACTATATAATATATACCCGTAATGTATACTAAGACACAGACACACACACACACACACACACACACACACACACACACACACACACACACACACACACACACACACACAACACAACGCAACATACACACACACCAACATAACACCACACAACACAACACAACACCACACAACACAACACAACACAACACAACACACACACACGCACGCACGCACGCACGCACGCACGCACGCACGCACACACGCGCACACACACACACACACATTTATATATATTTCGTTATTCTCAGTCTCAAATTTCTTGAGTTAATAAATATATGTACAGCTCTAAAAATTGTTTCGTTATCAGCAACGGACAGAGAGGGTACACCAAATAATAGTTCATCAACATGTGATATTTCGTATTTATTTCAAAAAAAAGCTCATTTCTAATAACAAGTTTTGGGTTACACTTCATAAAGAAGTGCTCCGAGCCTCGGTGTAATAACCACACGTTGAGTGCGGGGAGTCAGAAATATTATTTTGGTATTTGTGCCCATTTAAATCACTACATTCATTTCTTAGTTGACCGTGAATTATGTTTAGTTTACGTTTTCCTACATGCATGTATAGTATTTAGGGGGTTTGTATAATTGGGGGTTTATTATTTATTTTGAAAATTTGTAGTGTCTGAGCATTTCTAGTTTGCTCATCATGAGGAGATGTTAATACAAGATGGTGGAAAAGATCTTTTCAAGAGTTCCGTACGTACTGCAAATGGTATGAAATTCGAATCATTTCGCAGGTTATGTAACGTAATTTGATTAAAAGTGGATGGCAGTAAATTCGTAAGGTAAGATGGGGCTTACAATGTAATTTGGTACTGAGGGATGCAAGGACATTGTTTAACAACTTGAAACCAGAATTCAAGTCGAATCGCCTGTGGTGTAATAAATCAGGTGCTCTGCAACTGGGAGAATTTGGGGGTGGGAGAGCGTAAGATCTGAGCACTTTCTAGTCAAAGATTGTCTGCCTGGACAGGCAGTCAACAAATGTCTACAAACACCCGAAAGGCCATAAGTGCTGACCAATAGGTAATGTTCAATAAATTCACTATTTTTCCAAGTAGCTAATAAGAGTTAGTGTAAAATATTTAAAACTACGTCCACTGTAACAGCCTCCTAAACACTGCTCCGGTGTGGTCGTAAATGAATTTTCATTTTGTTCCTATCACATGTTAATGGCCACAGGTTATGTTAAGAAGTGTTGTCAATTTGTGTGGAACATGCAGTTTCGTGTTTGAAACATCGTTATAAATGAAGAACGATTGAAGAAAAAAATATCTCAAGCGACAGTTTTAGGGGCTCTTCCATTAAGTGTATTCTTTCAAATGCTTTGAAATTTCAGTTATTGGGTTTTGTTCCATCATTTGAAAAAAATAAAGTTCAGATGTGTTGCAGATTCTTTCATCTTTTTAATGAATTTTCTCGTATGATAAACTCTATGCTAGTGAAAATGAAATTTAGACATTATTTCGGCAGAGGGATAAAAAATAAAGTGTTTATGCCTGTGGGATGGTGGGGGCAGCTATGATCTACATGAAGATGAAACGTTTCCCCTTTGTTCGTTGAGGATAGCGTAAATTTGAGCACATTTTCCTTGTATTGGGGAAATGTTAGCCAACGATTTTCTACTCTGCAATCATCGCAATGTTAACTCTTTCTTGATTCATTTACAGTACCTTAGGTCTCCCGTTCGTCTTGTAACAACGACTTAATTTTAATTTATTGGACAGATAAATTATTTTTAACATCGGTCTTCATAATCAGTAAACATTATCCACTCGAAACTGAGTTAGACAAAATAAAAATAAAATATACAGCAAACATTATTTAACGTATAGACTACTGAACTGATATTTGTGTAAGCCTGACCTGGTCAAACAAATATTCAGCATACCATACCATATAAACCAATTATTTATTTCTCCTTAACAATTCGTCGCCTGAGTGCTAGAATGTCCTATGTCCCATAGGGGACATAGAACATTCTTGCACTCAGGCGACGAATTATAATGGTGTTAGGAGTATCAAAATGAAACATAGATACAAACTTTACATTATGCAGATACAAATTGTAGTGATACAAAATAACGACGCAATTATCCATTTGTAAAAGTTGTTTAAATTTAAAAGTCAAAAGAAAGTACCCAATCCGTCCAATGGCAGGATATCGAGAAGCCCCCATCCCCACCCAGAAATATATCTATCTCTCACCATTCCACCTTGTCCTGAAAACGTTTCCAAGGATATAACGAGTGTGGATAGGGAGGAATGCCAAGACAGAACAGATCTTGCAAATAGATTTTCCACAATATTGCAGACAGATCACCGATTGCTATATAATGGAATATATTATGGCACCAAACCATAGGGCAGAGGGGCGAAAGTGTCGGTGTGCTGTTGGTTGGACTGCGTCGTATCATGACGATACCAGGCTCTAACATTTATTCTTGGAATGCATTCCCAGAATCAGTAACATGACCGATGTTACCAATTTAGCCAAAAACAAGGTATTACTCGTTTTTCCGCGATTGGTGTGTGTATTCGGTGTTATAGGATATAAGAGAGTCAGCGAGAAATGAGATAGATAAACCATGCGTGGATCCGGGCGACGTGTAAGAACGTCATGTTAGAGCGCATCCGATTGGTCGTTACGCAGATGATCAAAATAACGACGTGAATAACATGCGTCGACACAAAACAGTATCACACAGGAAGATAAACAAATCGCCGAAGGTAATATTTCCTTTGAAATCAAAGCTTCATTCACTTAATTGAAGTATGATCAGGATATAAATGAAGAACACAATTCGGGTAGAGTACGGGGACAGGTGCTGCTCGTGAAACACTTGAAAAATTCCAAGGCTGGTCGTTGGTTCCTTTCCCCCGTACACCACCTTGGTTGTGTTCAATCTTATTATTGCACTCTTTCTCCACCTGTCTTACTGATACTTCAAATTCATAAAATTTATTTCAGATTGTTAGGTAATGAAATCATATTTATTTATTTTTTATTTATTGGTGTTTAAGGTCACATGGTCCTGCACAATGGCTATTTGTGACCGCAACATTGAGATAAAGTTAAGTTTAGTCAATCGTTTATATCCATGTTGCTCATTTTAGAGGACTTTCAAACATGCATTTGTGACTGGGTCCTATTTTACCAGTAAAACACAATTTGTTTACCACAGTCAAGTCAGTTTTTCCGTCACGTTGGGTAAAGGGTTAAGCATTTGGAAAATCTCATAACGACTGAGTTACAGCATGAACTGAAATAAGATTCAGGTTCCACAAATGGGGCATGATGAAAATACATATGCTTTTGGAAAGTCTCCAGGAGTCTCAGAAAAAAATGATGCTAATTTACCCTTTGAACCCTAAAGGGCCATTTTCCGGTCCAGAAACGTGATATGTCACCAAGAAGAATGACAGCTCAGTGAATGTGAGGGGTAACCAATCAATATTTCCAAACATGAAGGCTGCACGCAGAGAATTTTGAATGATCTATTCCAACGTAATGGATATGGACTCTTCCAATTGCTGTCATCGTACTGACTTGGAAGACAGCATCAGGGTTCAAAGGGGTAAGAAAAACTGTGATTGATTTTCTGAAAGTATAAAATAAATTCATTGGATATTCCCGTGGATATTTTGATTAATGATGAAAAACTCATTAGTTTAAGAGAAGTTTCTTGTTATATAATATTTCCATTTTTGTACAATGATATACTGGCCGAACAGAAAGCTGAAACGCTTGCAATATATGAAGAAATCTGTCACCTCTTTGTTAAAGATCAAGTAACAAGAGGTCATAATTTTTTAAACTCAAGAAATAGAGCAAAGGGGAAATAAAGGAAAATGCGTTTTGGAGGACAAGATCAATACATGTATTTATTTATCTATTGATGTTTAAGGTCACTTTCAGCTTCTGTAGCTATATTATGACCACACAATCAGTATAAAAGTAATTTTTAGTCAATCGTTTGTTGCAAATGCTGCCCATTGTAGATATTTGACTCCAGTATTGGTTACCGGATCCCATTTTACCAGTAAAATAAAACTTGTCCACCACGGTAAACAAGTATACTGTTTCATTTTTTTGGGTTCCTACTGGAAAAGAGAGGGAATATTTATAATAATTTATTTAATAGAGTTTAATGACACTTATTGACAGCCAGCGTCACCTCGTATCGGACAGTTTTATGGGTGGAGGAAGCCGGAGAACTCGGCGAGAATCACCGAACAGCGCCGAGAAATAAACTGATAAACTACCAACGTACTAACTCCCCACAAGTAGGGTAAGCACTGGTTGAAGACAAGAGTAACATCGATGTGAAGTTCGCCTTAGTACACAGCGCCACCGTGCCCGCATGCGCGTTCGCAATTGTGATTGAGTGCCTTGCCCAAGGACACAAAACAATTACCCCTGGCGGAGATCGAACCGTGGACGATCCCTGGAATGGTCATTTAGCAGCACTAATAAAATCCAAAACAGCATGCTGTTTAAAAAAAAGATAACGTTTGGGTTTGTTTTTTGTTGGTTTTTTTTTGTTTTCTTTTTTCCTCTTTCTTTTTTCCTGTTTGTTTTCTTTCTTATTTTTTCTTCGTCCTTTTTTTTGTTTTGTTTTCTTTTCTTTTCTTTTCTTTTGTTTTCTTTTCTTTTTTGGACAGATCAAGAAGTAAAAATTAATTTTAACCTTTCATTTGACGTAACAACAAAAAAGCCTAGGAGTTTTTACAAAAATCGTCTTTCAAATTCTTTTATTTTTGATCTTAATCTATGTTTTTAAGTCAAAAATAAACATTTTTACTCATTACAATTTGTTTCGATAATTGTCGTATGCTTTTCGTGTCAGGTGTAGCGAGTTAAAGCCGATTATAAAAGCCGCAAAAATTGTATTAAACCATACGCCTATATATAAAGGCGGAGGTCTTGTCCGCATGCTGGGAAGATTTGAAGGTATCCTGTGGTATGATGTCTACAGTTATGTGTTTCTAAACATTTCCGTCCGGTAAACAGAACACCTCGCAAATGGGGAATCAGCCACGGCCAGGCTAGGGCATTTACCACGTTTGTACCTGAAGAGTCAAACTATTCGGCTTATGACCACAGGACTCTGTCGGTGGTTTGTTAGCTCAAATGTACATAGTGACCACGCTGGTCTTACTCAGTGATATATTTTGTAAGATTTGGGGAAAGACTTCCATTGATCCATTCTGTGACTGTGCACTAAATCACTTGGCACAAATTACGGGTGTCCAACCATTAAAATACGGGAGCCGCAGAGGAACCCAATTTTATGGCCAATAATGTTTAAACTATTTGAAAATAATACCTAACGCTCACACGATTATCATGACTGATGCGATTACGCAGTTTGACCGTGGACCCACAGGAGCGTCGCTAGAGGGTCTTGGTTGGTCGAAGGGTGTTTAATAAATCAATTTTCACCCCAACTCAAAACCTTCCCTTATCAGGGTTATGCTTGTCCAACTGCTGAAGAATCCGAATGCCTCTCTCTTTGTATTCGAAATATGTGACCTTTGGGTTCTAGGACTGGAAATCGACTCTTCCTTCATTGCAACAAGGCACCATCTGCAATGCTTGCAGATGGCACCTTGTTGAACTCACAGGATGAAATATTGACTTCAACTACAAAATACCATGGAATCACTCTACCCTAGTACCACAGGACATGAAATTTCCTACTGTTGGTGGTTTAAGGCTTAACATTTCTAACTATTGAAGATTCTCTGCTCGGGGTGGGAGAGATCCCCTCTACCTCCCCCGCCCCAGCCCACCCCATCCATGTCGACATGTCTCAGGACAACAAAGAAACAACAAATCGGTACAATGGTACATTAACCATATAATACAACCCTCTATACAAAACCAACCTTAAAATCCAAAATCTATTTGTATGTTTCACGTAGATAGAATTGTATATAATGATTCGCCTGTGGACCTGGTTAATAATAATATAGCTTAATAATCTATTTACGTGTTTTGTGTAGACGGTATTGTATGCAGTGATTCCATTCAGGGACGCTTGCCTTGAAAACTGTGTATGACGCCAGTGATGCAATTTATCTGCTTCAGATAGAATCAACTATTTTTCATTTAGACTCCCATTTGGACTTGGCATGTCTATGATTTCCCGCTCTGCTGTGAAATGTTAAAAATAAAGGCCTGACCGACACACAGCCATTGTCGCCGTATATGTTGTGAAAAGCAACTAGAGCGATGTCACTTTGTTTAAGATCCCAAGGAATACAACCTTAACCAGGCACTCTTTATCAAAATTTTTCAGACACTGTACTGGATATCTGGGGTCTTCGTTTTATCTCGAGAATCCCACATCAGTATAGTCCCTTCTAGAAGTATTTTAGGAGGGTGAGGTTCGGAGCCTCAGGAAATAATTCTGCATTTTCAGAGCTTAGGAGGAATGGGGTTCAAATATATATAATCATGTCGAATAGAAATAATAAGCAGCATGTATACGGGTTACCCTATTTTTCGGGCGACCTTTTATCGGGAAACCTTCTTCTTTTAGGAGCTAGAGAAAAACAAAGTAATACTGGTAGCTTTTCCAGTGTTGGGTCAAAGGCTGAGAAGAACAACCCAGAATACTACAACCTATTTCATGCAATTCTTTTTTCTGAGGCAATGATGTATTTTTATTGGTGTTCAATGTCACAGTTAGCCTCTATGGCTATATCATGACCGCGCCGTGATGTAATATACTGTTCTGTTGGGATGGGAGGGGGGGGGGGGGGGGGGGCTCCGAGCACTTTCCATCAGTGGTTTACACCACAGCACTCCAACGTGAAACAACACTAGGTTTCATTCTCAAAACGAAGTTGATCATGTTCAGGGAGATTTAACAAAAGAATATCAAGTGCAATGCGATTATTAAGACAATACAACGAGAGTGGAGTACTGGGGACCGGAACCAACGTCTCGAGTTGGAGTTTTTCCTGTATTTCACGAGCACCAAATGCGCGTGTGAAATACAAGAAAAACTCAAACAAGAGTCGCTGATTTCAGTTCCCCGTACTCTACCCTAATTGAGTTCTGTATTTATACCATGATTAAACTTGAATTCGGTGAATGAAGCCGATAATTTTAAAGAAAGATATCACCTTCGGTGGTCTTTTTACTTTCTTGATTAACACTGTTTTGTGTCAAAGCAAAAGAAATTCCATCGTGTCAGAACGTCAATCAGATGTGAAACGACCGTTGCGGTAACCGGTTCTCGCCAAATCACCGAAGTTGAGCAACGTCGAGCCCGGTTAGTCCTTGGATGGGTGACCGTCTGAGCGATCGATTTGGACTCCCGCGTTTTGAATGAATGAATGAATAACTTTATTTGCGAAAAACATTATAGTACTGGTATATGGTCATATAAATTGTACAACATTAAATATATTTTACATTTTATACCGCAGGTTTGAATAATGATGTCATACTAAAAAAAAACTTGTTTTCTTCAGGGGGATGACTCAGCCAACTGGCTGTATTATTGTCACCACCTTAATAAATTAGAAAAAGAAGTGTGAGAGAGAAAAGTAGCAAGAAGTAAGAAGTGAGAAACAAAGTGAGAAAGAGGGGGGGGGGGGGGGCAGAGAGAAGCGTTAGCTGGAGGATGAGGCAACTGAAAAAAATTAGAAAAGTATATATTTTCATTAATTAAAATCATTTCGGAAAAGTTTCTGCTAAACTCAGAATAGGTGGCGCATGAATTATGTCAGTTAAACTGTAATTAGGTTCTTGCACAGTGTACAGTGGATATATTGGGAGATGTGAGGTGTTATCCAGAGCCATTTTAATATAGAAGCTTAAATACTTAAATACGTTGTTGGCAGTATATATTCTGGGTTAAGCCCATAGTTAAAGAAAGAAAACAAGACCTACATTCATAATTGTAAATAATTAAGTGATTCCGACCTTCCGGTATAGCATAGCCCACGGCACCCATTGGAGCATACTCAGGCTGCTCATCCCAATGATGGGTCATGAACTTTCTTTGGAAGACAGCGAGTGAGAGTTACATAAATTGAGAAATACGTAATAGTTACTAACTGAGCTGGAGGCATTCGTGAATTTGAACAACCTGCCAATGTGTGGTGGCTAACAGCACTCTGGCCAGTTGCCCAAATTCAGGAACGCCGACAGCGAGGTCAGCACGTTACTTGCACGCCAATTCACAAAACGCACGGACCCAGGTATGGTACATGTAGGTGAGTACAGGTATTCAAGTGTCGTGGACTTAATTCGGTGGGTCAGTTCTTGTTGTAGAAGTGCGGCCGACTTCTCCACATTCCTGACATGCCCTATTAATGCATCGGACGAACGCTTCATATGAGTCTAGAAACATATTAGTCATCACCTTTTTAAAGGAATTTCTTGGATATCTTTGAACATCTGGGTCAATGTTATTCCCCATTTTTGGAAACGTATGCAGGGGAAGATTTGATGTGAACTGCGTTCGGGGCACAAGTCTTTTTATCAGGCCAGTTTGTCTGGTGAGTCTGTCTGTTTCGGTTGTGTTAATTGTATAGAGCCCATCTAACGACTGTGGTAGTTTGTTATGGGCCCAGTCGTGCATAAATAACAGAATATTTAGCTTGTGCAGATCCGTGGATTTAAGAATTTTATTTTTCTTGAATAACGGCTCGGTGTGAGTGTTGTACTTTTTATTGTTTATTATTCGGATAGCACGTTTTTGTAGGATACTTAGTTTGTTTGCTGCTGGTGCGTGACCCCATACGCATATTGCGTACATCAAATGGCTTTACACTAACGTAAAATAGAGAATTTTTAGCGTATTGTGAGGCAAATGTTTTTTTACCCTATTAATAGCCCAAATAGACTTAGCTATTTTTGAACTCACATTAAAGATGTGGTGCTTGAAATTTAAATTTTCATCTATATCAACACCTAAGAATTTGACTGTTCTGGCTTCGTGATTATTTCCTACTTGTATTATATGTTTATTGTTTATAGTTATGAGATTATCATCTAACTTCCAAGTATCATTTCGGGTGTGTAGTAAGATGCATTTGGATTTGGTGGCATTGAGTGATAGTTTATTCGCTGAGCACCACTCTGAAATTTTTCCTAATTCTGTATTTATTGTTTCTATCAATGCATCCAGGCTATGGTTTGCGTGGATGTCGTAGTATCGTCGGCAAAAGACAAGAGGTTTAAAGTTGTCAATTTACTGATGTCATTCACATATAATAAAAGAAGAAGAGGTCCTAGAATTGAACCTTGCAGAACCCCACATGTTATGTTTTGGGAGGTCGATGTGCAGTCTTTGTACTGGACATACTGCTTTCTTCCAGACAAATAACTTCTAAACCATGAGTTGGTTACTCCTCTTATACCATAGCATTCCAGTTTACTTAAAAGTATAGAGTGATCTATAGTATCATAAGCTTTAAAGAAATCAAGGAAAACTGACAATGTTCGATCCTTGGTAGGTTTGTCTGTATTATTAGGTGTAGTGTGGAAAGTTTTTTTCTGAATCCAAACTGAAACTAATATAGAATGTCATGTTCGGATAAGAAATTGGATAAACGGTTGTACATAATCTTTTCCAGAACTTTGGAGAATGCTGGAAGTAAACTAATGGGCCTGTAATTATTAAAATTCTGGCATCTCCAGTTTTGTGAACAGGAACGACCTTTGCTATCTTCAGTTCGTCAGGTATTATCCCAGACGAGAATGAAAGGTTTATTATATGTGTTAGGGGTTCAGCTATTTCTGTTATAGTTCCTTTGAGCAGTTTTGTGGATATATTAGTATAGTCTCTGCTTGTTTTACTATGGAAAGTTTTAACTGTAAGGATTACTTCCTGTATATTTGTTGGGTAAATGAAAAAGGACGTCGAAAGATTATTATTATTGTTATTACTGTTGTTGGAGTTGTTGTTATTGTTGTTGTTCGTGTTATTATAGTTATTGGTGTTGTTGTTGTGGGTGTCGTTGCTGTTTATCAAATTGTTGTTGTTACTCTTTAGAAAGTCCATGAAGTTTTTGTTTGAAGGAGGTATCTGGTCACTCGTGATTTTGCCGATGCTGGCAAAAAATGAATTGAATTTATTTGCAATTGACATATTATCGGTGAGCTGATTATTACCGTCAATAAAGGATGATGGTGGACAAAGTACACGTTTTGAACTGTTAATAGCACGTTTAATAATACCCCATGTTTTTTTTTATATCATACATGTTCTGTGTTAAAACTGAGTTATAATAGTTGGCCTTACAAGTCCGTTTTAGCTTGTTAAACTCTCGGCAGTAGGTTTTGTAGGTACTGATATTGAAATCTGTTGGCGACCTGACTTTTTTCATGTAGAGTTTGTGTTTCTAAAAGGAGGATTCTAGGAAACCTGCCGTCATCCAAGGTTCTCTCTTATTTTTTTTTTTTTTTTTTTTTTTGCTAGTGTTAATAGTTCGAAGAGGAAAGGCTTCCCCAAATGCGTTTTGGTAAATTTCCTGTGAGTTTGAAAATGCATTAATAGGCGACGTAGCATTCGTTACGCTTGAGAAATCGGAGGCTGCAAGCAATCTTTTAAAATCATTAACATTCACTGTTTTAAAGGACCTTGTGGGATTGGATGACGATAGGGAGTAGATTCTCCTATTTTCATCTACTAAAAAAGTTGCAAAGTGATCACTTACGTCTGTGATTATGATACCTGATCGCAATATTTTTCCAGTAGTATTGCATAAAATGTGATCTATTAGGGTGGCTGAATAATCTGTAACGCTGGTTGGCTTGGTAATAACTGGAAGAAATCCTGCACTGAATAGACTGTTCACGTATTGGTTATTTTTTTGGTGATTGTAAAAGTTAAGTAGATCAAGATTAAAGTCTCCCATCAGCTTGTGTCCTTATGCAAGGCACTTCACCCCGGTTGTCCACACGGGGGCGCGATGACGCCATGCATTACGGTGTACTGCACGTCGATGGTGCGCATGTCTTCAACCAATCTAACCCTGCCTGTGCTGCAGTGCAGAGTTACGATGTTGGGGAGCTGACAGCTGCCCGTCGTTGCTCTGTGGTTCTCTCCAGGCACTCCGGCTTCCTCCACTCGTAAAAATGTCACCGACACGATGTGACCTTGGCTGTTAAAGTGTCGCTAAATCTTAATAAGTAAATAGTTGAAATATTAATCAATGGGGACTATAATTCAAAACTCCAGAGTTCTTGAAATTTATGCGCGGGCTCCCCAACTTCATATTTAATTAGTACGTAACATACTCCAAATTGGACTTGCTGGTACCACAGCCCTCCACAGCCCACTCATGTTCAGGGAGATTTAACAAATGAATATCAAGAAAATTCGATTACAAGTTCTTATTTATCTCAGGTTTGGTGATATGGGCAAATGACAAATTGCCCGCCTATGCCTTCATCGAATGCATTCTTTGGATGTGTGTGTAGTTGGAATATTAATCAATGGTGACTATAGTTCAAAACTCCAGAGTTTTTGAAATTTATACGCGGGCTTCCCAACTTCATATTTAATCAGCATGTGACATACTCCAAATTGGCCATGCTGGTACCACAGCCCTCCATTCATATGACCTACTGTGTGCGTGAAATAAGTACAAGTGTCAAAATCATTGTCTGGTAAGAAGTACATGATTACTAGAAAAAAAGCGAATCGCTCAATATCTGAGACCCCCAAGACACAAAAATATCATGACTGGAAAAATTATTCATCAGATAGTTGCATCTAAGTACTTAATTCTACGAACTGCACCTCAGAAGAAATCAGCGACACACTTGTCTTTTTCAAATTTCTCGGATGCCATAGAATTAAGAAAGGACGCTGGTTTTGTTTACAATGGCATGGCGGGGGTTCGAACACACGTCGAGAGAGTTTCCTTCGACACCAACCGCCTAGCGAAACTATACTGAACCACGCACACCACTCGGCCACCGACAGACCACAGAAGGGAATGCTAGTTAACCAAGTATATACGAGGCCAGTACAGAACACACGGAATACTCAATTATTTAATTATTCATCAGATAGTTGCATCTAAGTACTTAATTCTACGAAATTTGAAAGAGACAAGTGTGTCGCTGATTTCTTCTGAGGTGCAGTTCGTAGAATTAAGTTCTACGAACTGGAATGTAAACAAAACCAGCGTCCTTTCTTAATTCTATGGCATCCGAGAAATTTGAAAAAGACATGTGTGTCGCTGATTTCTGCTGAGGTGCAGTTCGTAGAATTAAGTACTTAGATGCAACTATCTGATGAATAATTAAATAATTGAGTATTCCGTGTGTTCTGTACTGGCCTCGTATATACTTGGTTAACTAGCATTCCCTTTTGGGGTATGTCTGTGTCCGAGTGGTGTGCGTGGTTCAGTATAGTTTCGCTAGGCGGTTGGTGCCGAAGGAAACTCTCTCGGCTTGGGTTCGAACCCCAGCCATGCCAATGGAAAAATTACTGGTGGGTGAGTGTCAAATCACCCTACACCACTTTCACCATTTCAAATTATTTGAGGGGCATTTCTGATCTGCACGACCATTACATCTTTCGGTCAAGATGTCCATCGCCGTGTCTACAAATTTATGATTCTGATTTGAACCACACAAATTCCTCGTTGGTATGGCAGTATCCAGTACCTATGACAAATGGGATATCTTTGGTATTTAGAAAAAAACAGATAAAGCAGGATAAAGCAAAAGAAAAAGATGAACAAGGAAACACAAAACTAATTTCGCAGACGAAACATTAAATATATCAAAGGTTGTGAAAATCTCAGAAGAGAGATAATCAAACAACCGATTTGACGATACCTTTCAGTGTTAGATTAACATCAAACATGTTACACAAATGAAAGAGGTTTAGTTTAACAAATGTGATCAGCGAGCGAAATCGATCATAAATTAACCCATAAGTCTGCACGAATGGGCTCTATTGAGTTATTACATTTATGTTAAATTACAATTTTACATATTTGTCCCCTTTAGAGCATTTGCATGTCACTCGTCGACTGTCTGGGTTAGCTGCAGAGAACGACTTTTTTCCAACCGCTAGAGAACATAGATGAGCTGCTTGGGGGATCCGAGTGAAAGTAAATGAAAGTGTCAATGACACTGTAGCTTAACCTGACTGTGTGGCGTTGTGTTTGATGAGAAGGATAATTTCCATTGTCTATGAAAGGATTATGAAATAAAACAAGAATTGTGATTATTGGGAATATGTTAATTTCTGTTCCCCGCGTGCTTTGTTTTCAATCAAAATAATTTGTGATGTAGACTGTACTAAAGAACTGAGGGGTGGGTTAATTTGGCCCTCGCAGTTAATGTATGTCGCCCTCACAGTCAATGTATGTCAACCAAAGTTACCAAGTTACAGTGAAATTATTCCAAAACGAGCCATCCTGTCAAGTTACAATGAAAACCCTTCATAAATACGGTCTGTAGACTGTGCTAAAGGTTTTCAGACATCGGGCCTGTGTAGCGATCACGGTTGACCGATTGCAACCAAAAGGGAACGTCCTCATCTAGACATCATACATAGTCATCCTACCAAGTTATAATGAAATCCCTCCATTTAAAATATGACTTGTAGATTGTGCTAAAAGTTTTTGGGTTTCGGGCTTGGGCAGACATCATGGTTCACAGAACATGACCAAAAGGGGCATTCTCATCTAGATATTATACAGAGTTATCCTACCAAGTTACCATAAAATCCCTTCATAATTATGACCTGTAGATGGGCTAAAGGTTTTCGGATTTTGGGTTCGGGCTGCCATCGTGGTTGACCGATCGCGACCAAACGAAGATGTCCTCATCTAGACATATACTGAGTCATCCTACCAAGTAACAATGAAATCCATTCAGAAATGCAACCTGTAGTCTGTGCTAAAGGTTTTCGGGTTTTGGGCTCTGGCAGCAATCATGGCTGAATGTTCACAACCAAAAGGGGACGTTCTCATCTAGACATAACCTCAAATCTGCATATGGAATTTCGTGACGATAGGACAAGAACTACGGGGTGTAGCCTGTGCTAAAGGAAAATGTGAACAGACTCACAGACTAATAGATTCACAGACTAACAGACTTCCGCACGCGTGATGGTAATAGCTTATCTTGACTTTGTCAAGTTAGGCTAAAAATGAAAGTGTCAATGACACTGTAGCTTAACTTGTTAAGACATGTACATGTATAGTATGTGACACAGCAATGACAAACATCTAGGTAATGACCTGATAACAAAGGTACATATAAAGTATTGTAACGGTCTGTACATAAATACTGACACAGTGATAACAAAGGCACCCCAAAACACACTCGATCCTGTCCCAAGGTGAAAACAAAGGTACCCAAGAAGTTTCGTGAAGATCAGTTCATAAATGTCAGCTGTATAGAAGTTGTGACAAAAAAACTGATTGGACCTAATTTCGGTACGAAATGGCCACTGGCAGCCATCTTGAAGTTTGGACAGCACCCAGAAACACTTGTTCTCGTCCCAAGGTGATAACAAAGGTACCCAAGAAGTTTCGTGAAGATCGGTTGATAAATACAGCCTCTAGCCCGTATTGACATGTGCACTTACAGTGTATAAGTAGCACTGAATAAATCAAAGTTCATCTAATTTGCATAATTTCTGCACGAGAAAAACACCCGTACTATATGTGATGTATTCCATGTTACTAAACATTCATACAAAAATTTATTCACATGAGAACATTCATACAGAAGTTCTGTACAAAAGACTGATTGTACTAAATTTGGTACAAAAAGGCTGCTGGTGGCCATCTTGAATTCCGGACCACACCCCCAAAACACTCGTTCTCATTCCACGGTAATAACAAAGGTACCCAAGAAGTTTCGTAAAGGTCGGTTCATAAATACGGCCTCTAGCCTGAGCTGTATAGAAGTTGTGTACAAAAACTGATTAGACCTAATTTCGGCACAAACATTTTGGACCGCACCCAGAAACACTCGTTCTCGTTCCAAGGTGATAACAAAGGTACCCAATAAGTTTCGTAAAGATCGGTTCATAAATACGGCCTCTAGCCCGAGCCGTATTGGTATTTGCACTTACAGTGTTGAAAGTAACACCAAATACATCAACGTTAGTCTAATTTGCATAATTTAAGCACGAGAAAAAACCCGTATTATATGTGATGTATCCCATGGTACTAAACATTCATACAAAAAAAATATTCAAATCAGTGCTTTCATATGGAAGTTCTGCGCAAAAATCTGATTGCACCTAATTTTGTACAAAATGGCTGACAACGGCCAACCTGAATTTCGGATCGGACCCAAAAACACTCGTTCTCGTCCCACGGTCATAACAAAGGTACACAAGAAGTTTCGTAAAGATCGGTTCATAAATACGGCCTCTAGCGCGAGCCGTATTGAATTGTTGACGGACAGACGGTCAGACGGACGACTGGCCATGGCATAAGCTCAAATTTGGCTTTGCCAAAGTTGAGCTAATGAGAGTGTAAACTCCATTTTTCCCGACTGTCATGACGCAATATTGGCCATGCTGGGGCCAAATCGGCTACAGACCGCAATTGGTATGAAACCAACTACGTGCATAACATAAGACCAAGTAGCAAATCTAGTCTTGTAAGAAAGGAAATGCTTACAAGCACAGAAGCGGCTGAACCAGGAGGGCACAGAGGACAAGTGCCGCTCCACTTTTTTCCACAGACATGTTGCGTGGTTACACAGTGAGTTGAAATGGGCGCATGAAAACGTGCCAATAAACAGGCATTCCTGTAATGTATTATTTGCAAATCGAAACAACATTTGGCAAAGGAATCCCACCTTTCAGTTCGGTCGCTTCCTGTCCTTTTCGTCCACTTCGACCATCTTCCAACCCAAGGCTAGCCTTCAGGTTGGAAGATGCTTGAAGTAGAAGAAATGGACAGGACATTGATTGGACCTAACTTCGGTACAAAATGGCCACTGGCAGCCATTTTTTCTCCCAATGAGCCGAACCACGGTAACCTTGAAAGTTTGTGCCCGTCCACTTTTATCGAACTTCCGCCGTTTCTGTAAAACCAAGGGCGAATTGAGATCGAAGATTCCAATCCAGAATTGATATCTAAGATTCAAATGTCCAGGTTGGAAAATTATCGGGGGTGAGGGTCACATACCTAAGCCCGAGACTTCTTTTACGTCAAAGGTTCTCTCCTGTCCTACACCGTACCATTCAATTAAAGGTAAGGCAATGGAGCCCTGTAATAGTGTCGCAGCTACTCGGAACAAAAATTGTGACCCTATAACCCTTCAACTGCTTCGTTCCTAAGTTAGTTATAAAATGATTTAAATCAAGTTATTAGTTCTCGGGTACCCATGAGTTAATTTAACCCTTTACCTAAGGTATCATCCGCATCGCCCGCGTACCATACAAATTCAGCAATTGAAAATTCAAAATATTTCAACAAAACCATCTCAAGAGGCACCTCATTGGAACGCGCTCGTAATATTTAAAATATTTAAATTTTGATGTCATCTGCGTTGGGTAAATGCAAGAAAACGTTTAGCGTGTTGGGAGTTAATGACTTTCACTACTTAGTACTCAAGGAAAAAGAGATAAGTCTCCCATGCGGCCCATGTTAACTATCTGAAAGCTTCATCCGTCTTGAAGAAAGTGAGTATGCCTCTGATCGAAACTCCGTTAAAGGCTGGAATAACTTTTCCGTAATTGGTTCCAGTGAATTGTTTATATAGGAGACTAGCTAGTTTCATTAATTCCCTGCATTATTTTCCTTATTGACTTATTGGACAGACTCCTCTCAATGTAAAAGTTCGGAAATTGTTTTCGGAATTATGCACAGACACCTGATTCAATAGGAAACACACTAATGGGAACGAAAAACAACATTCCATTTGAAATGATTTGGACAAATCCAACAGACCTTTATCTTTTCTGGATCAGCGTGGTCTAACCCACTTCCCACATACTATTACTGCTTTCTTGTACACAAAATGAGAGGGACTCCGCGAGATAACACATAAACGCACCCATTCCCACACACCCATACCCTCGTATCTCACAACCAAACTCTCTCACTCAAATGAATGCACGCATACACACATACACACACAATTGCACCCACATAGAACACACACTCCCGCACGCATACATACATACCTGCTTGCAGGGGTTCTGGAGTTCGAGACACTAGACCTTGTTGTGACTTGCCTTTGATTTACTCTTATTCTTGAAATAACAGAAGCAATGAAATGCTTGCCGTCCTACATACAGTTTAAATTCGTGAGTAGTAGGACAGGGTCTAGACGGGCCCCATCTTATGGACCTCGGCTGGTGGACCCCGGAAGTGACGTCATACCGCAATGTATTATGGGTATCACGTGGTTGTCATGGTAACCCATGTGGACGGCCATCTTGTGACGTCATTGTCATGGTGATGTGAGTGCGCATGCGCAGCTCGAGTTGTTAGGGTGATACGTGTTTCCGTCGTCCATTTTGTATGAAAGGGGCCGCCATCTTTGTTTCTATGGAGGCACGTGGTTGCTATGTTACCCAGAGGCTTCTTATAGGATAGGGGTATGTTCGGAGGGTGTGTTCGATTGAATCGGAGTAAATCTAATTACCACAAACAACCCGACAATCTCTCCAAATCACCGAAATTGACTTTATTTCCCCATTTTATTGACTTAGCATGTACTGCTTTCGTACTAAGGTGGTACAAGGGGGTGTGTTCGATTGAACTAGAGTATATCTAATTACCCAAATAAACCTCAACAAGTTGTATTATTTCGAATTCTTTCAGAATTATCTACTTCTATCTATATATGCAACAGTTTTCGTCTACCTGACCATGTTCCTTTGTTTTAGAGTATACTCTAGTAGCGTAGAAGAGCCTATTAGTTGGAACAGCTTTGCTTTTTATTACTGGTCCTCAATAGTCCTCAAAAAGTGGTCCCCTTGGTCCTCAAATACCCGTATGTGCGCATGTGCTGCATGTCTTGTGCGCACATTGTGCACTTGCACACAATGTGCAGACGAAAACTGTTGCATACATAGATAGAAGCAGATAATTCTGAAAGAATTCGAAATAATACAACTTGTTGGGGTTTATTTGGGTAATTGGATATACTCTAGTTCAATCGAACACTCCCCCTTGTACCACCTTAGTAATATAGCACTACGTGCTAAGTCAATAAAATGGGGAAATAAAGTCAATTCTGGTGATTTGGAGAGATTGTCGGGTTGTTTGTGGTCAATTAGATTTACTCCGATTCAATCGAACACACCCTCCGAACATACCCCTATCCTATAAGAAGCCTTTGGGTAACATAGCAACCAGGTGACACCATAGAAACAAAGATGGCGGCCCCAGAACAAAATGGACGACGGAAACACGTAACACCCTAACACGAGCTGCGCATGCGCACTCACATCACCCATCACCATGACAATGACGTCACAACATGGCCGCCTACATGGGTTACCATGACAACCACGTGATACCCATAATACATTGTGGTATGACGTCACTTCCGGGGTCCATAAGATGGGGCGCGTCTAGACCCTGTCCTACTACTTTCGTGTACGTTTCGATAACAGCATATTGAGGAAATCTGCACAATACAGGTTCATGGCCCTCCGGAAGGTCTGTTAATGCAGGTTATGGTACTTGTGCGTGTGTCTTTATGAGGTGTCAAATCCAACACTGGAGTAGTTCGCATGACACTGGATCCTTTTTTAAACTATGTGACTATCTATTTGGGCCCGAACTATGTATGTGGTTTGAAACCAAGATGGCAATTCACATGAATATGAGGCCATTGCTCATCTGGGCATTTTAAGATGTTGTATCACTTGTTCTAATATAGACGTTGAATGTGAAAATATGGACCTTCCCGGTCCAAATAGGTAACAAGCTAAAGTTGTCGCTGGAAAAAGGAGAGTTCACACCATAACATATCCAAAATCTCAGCTGAAATTCGTTTTACGAAAAAAAATTATAGAGTTGTGAAAGCGGGTGGTATTGCCTTCCCATTTTGAGTAAACACTAGTCGGGTTATTGAAACATCCGACTCGCAACAAACCGATAACTAGGTACTAATTTTGGACTCATTCGAAGCAGAAACAATTATAGGACAACATATTCGGAATACACGTAAATCTGCTTTAGAGATTTGTTAATCCAAGATGGCGATCAGTATGGTTGTCACTTCGATGATGCGAATTCAGTAAAACGTAGGAAAATCTGTGTTATCGAAAGCGATTCCGCTTGAAATTCAAGTCTTGCCTCCAATGTTTTGATTTTCAAGTTTCATGTTCGACACGAATTTTCGTTCAATATTACTTCGCGTTTGGGATTCCCCAATTCCATAAACTGTTAATGGTTATTTGGCTAATATAATTCTTGTTGTAATTGTTTTTCAGGAGTTGTGATCCGTTTAAAATACTAATTGTCATATAATAAACAAATTATTACAACAGTCAATTGATCTCTGTTGTTGTATTCCGTCGAGTTGACGAGATGAGATCGGCCAGATCAAACTCGACGACTGTTGTAGTAATCTGTATGACCTGAACTAGAATAATTGAGATTTTTCTTCAGTTTTCGCTTTCTGTCATAAAACATAACACAAAATTCTATCAATCATACCCTGAGTGGTTTCATGTGAATTACAGTTTGTTTGTTTTTTTCGAAACAAATTGCTACCATAATTGTTAACAACAGACCGCGAGCGAGGTGGCTCATTGAACAGAGCATTGGACTGAAAGGTTGAAGGCTCGATCCTGACCAGCGCCATCTGCGTTGTGTCCTTGGCTAAGATACGTAATCCCGATTGCCTACGTGGATGCACGGTGGCGCTGTATACTAAGGCGTACTGACGTCGAGATCTTGCCTTCAGCCCCTAACTTTGTTACGTTGGGGAGTATGACAATTACTCGCCGCTGTTCGGTGGTTATCTCTAGTTACTCCGGCTTCCTCCACCCGCAAGGTTGTCCAACATGATATAGCTTTGGCCATCGAATGTATCTTTAAACGCCAACAAACAAACAAACAAACAAACCGATAGACCCCAAAGGATAAAGAATAGAGAAAAGTTTATTACGGAAATGATTTTTTCATTGGGGTTTAACGACGCTTTCGGCCGCAAGGGTCACTTCGTTTCGGGGAGTTTCACGAGTGGGGGGATTCGGAGTACCCGCAGAGAACCATCGAGCTGCGGCGAGCAACTACCATACTCCCCAACATACTACTCCGCACAAAGAGGGGTAGCATTGGTTGAAGGCAAGTGCACCATCGATGTGCAGTACGCCTTAGAACACAGCGCCACCATGCCCTCATGTGGGCAATCGGGATAACGTGCCTTGCCCATGGACACAACACACCTACCCCTGGCGGGGATCGAATCGTTAACCTTTCGGTCTGAAGTCCAATTCCGTAACAATTGAACAACCTCGCTGTCACGGATATGACAACCCGACACAGAATGGAGGAAAACTTGCAACTGCGCCGGATTAACTTTAGTAGGTTTTCGGGCGTTGTACCTAAGCTCGTCATGATAGGATTGAATTCTGGTCCGTCGAGTCCCCAGGCCCAGTTTTTCGGATTGAGTTCAACACCCCCCCCCCCCCCCCCCCCCCAGACATTTCCAGAGCACAACCTGTAGATGAACTCTCAGGTTGTAAAAATAGGCTGCTACGTGAGGAGTATTGGCACATCAGTACCATCTACTACCGCAACAACGTCCTCGATTCGGATGCTAATTCGAGTACCCAAGCAACTATGAATATATCTGCATTACTGGAACGGTTTTGAACAACATTGCCATCAGCTCTCAACAGCTGACTCAGAGTTTTGATAGACTGATCTTATTCACCCAGTCTAGAGCAAAGCCATTTAATTTCTGCCACCCTCCATCACTTCAACCACATGCATATTGGTACGGGTACGTGCATATACCACACACCTGCGGTGTTTATGATATTTAATAGAAGGATCATGCTCAAAATACTCAAAAACAACACAACTCTTTCCATATCTGTTCGAGACACACGACGCATATTCACTGACAACATATCCGTATGTTATTTTTTTGAGATTTCAGTCTGTGAAGGCTTCCATTGTAGTGTGTACTTAACGCAACCGGATACAACACAGACATTGAGAAATGTGCTCGATACACCACGCGTGGAATCTGGCCTACGCGTACAAATGTCATATAAGAATGCATCTGATTGTTCGTTACGCATCTGAATGGCATTATGACGTGAATGAAATGATTGGACACAAATCAGTGTCAAGCAAGAATGTAAACAGACCATCGAAGCTATTTTCCTCAAGTTAAAAATATCAGTTTCATCTACTTAATTCAAGTTTAATCGTGGTATAAATACAGAACACAACTCGGGTACTTCGGCGCTCGTGAAAAACAGGTAAAACTTCAACTCGGGTATTTGATCAACGTGCAGTACGCCTCAGTACACTGGGCTGCCGTGCTACCACATGGACAGCCGGGATTAAGTGTATTGCCCAAGGACACAACGCAGGTCGAACTGTTGACTTTTCGGTTTAAAGTCCAATGCTCTAACCAATGAGTCACTGTAGACCCTTACAGACCAGTAGACGGTCAACGACAACAGAATTAAACTCGAGGACCCCAACAACTGTGAGTTTTGCTACAGTAATGAGTCGTATTTCCGGACAGTTTCCTCTCTATGGTGCCGAGGGGAAGAGGCAACCCCCCATGATGAGTTTTCTGTTTGCATGCATGTGGTCAAGCTTTAAGAAGAGTTTCGGTGCATGACCATTCGAGGATAATACATATACCTCTAAAGTTCTCATGGTCCTATGTTAAATTGTATTTGAAAAGAAGTCCAAAACAAATTGTGAGAACTTGGTCGAAACTGGTGGTGGTGGGGGTGGGGGTGGTAGAATGTGATACCCCCAATAATTTGACCCTCGTGACATTTTCTTCCACCTTGGAGTTTTAAATATCGATTTGCTCTTGCTCGGATTCGTGTGCTTTCTTACGGGACTGGGATTACTACTTTAACTTATGTCAAACACGCCGTCGGTCATACAAATTGAGGCGGGTGTTTCGCGACACGGGTTGGTGATGTAGTTAGAAAATTGTACCAGTCGAGACATGAGTCAACACAATCGGGACACATCATCTTTACAACTCCCTTTCCTATCCTATTTCACCAGGAAAGCAGAACTTATTTACCACAGAAAAATGCGCTGCTTCACTTCCCGGGTTCCCACGGGAAGTGTGCACCGGAAACTCGTCTGGTAAAGGATTAATAAATGCAGCAGTATCGAGGCGAAGAGATGATGTGTAATTGAAGAAAACAACTCACTTTTTATCAGAATGCCCTATTTCGTAGCTCAATACCAAAGGGTGGGGACGGGAATGCTCACGAACCGAAACTTTTGTGCCACTCGGGTCCAAAATTGCGTGTAGCAGGTGTCTCTGGTTCATGCTATCGCATTTCTCCTAACTTAAAGTTGATTCAGTGCGTGTTCGTCAGTGGCAATCAATGGGGAGGGCCGACAGCCGCTAGTGGCATCTCTTATGGGGGCGATAAGATATGTCAATAATGTTATGAAATTCAGATGCCTATATAAAGCCAGCCATCAAAACATACTTAGCGATATATTTGGGACAGGTCGGGTCCTAAGGTTGGCCCCAAGAGGCAATCTATACTTGTTCGCCACTGGTGTTCGCAAGAGTACTTATCACACATCTTGCACCCTGTGCGCGCATTTTGTGAAATTATTTCACGCCCCACCCCACACATCCGTTAAATATCGTTTCGCGGCCACAATTAATTGCTTATATACAGGTGAAGGTGTGTGTGTGTGGGGGGGGGGGGGGGGGGGGGGGGGGGGCGTTCTTGACCATTTTTAGTTTTTGGGTGTCAAAATGGTAGAAGTTTGGTTTCCAGCCTGGAATGTGGCCATTTGTCTGCTGGAAAACCTTGTGTGCCCATTTGTCTGCTGGAAAACCTTGTTCCGCACCGCCCCCCCCCCCCCCCCCCCCCCAACATTGCAATCTAAAAGGTATCTACGACACTGGGACCGAATTCTTAAAATTTCCAGCACCACTTTTCCATTCGATAACGGGCATATACAAACATGGCATTTTTTCATACTTTGAGAGAACACCTGCATTCAAAAGTGAAATCGACAAGGCATTTGTCTACTGCATCGTCTGTGGATCAGACGACCAGTTTTGCACCACTCAGACGAAACAACTCTTATTTCTGAAGGGATGGCCGATGATGTTAGTCTAAACGACAAACGGAAGGGTTTCTCGGTTTTAAATGTTGAACAAAAACTAACTTAAGAGGTAAAGGTGTCTCCGGTTTCAGAAATGGAGAATTAAAAATATTCATGGTGATCTTTACAGATTGGAGAGGAAAATTTAAAGGGATCCATCTAAAACCAACAACGAAAAAGAAGAACTGGATGAATTTGAAGCTTCTTTGAGGTAATTCTAACTTTAACGAAAAAAAAATTATTTCCCTTTGTTCTTATTTTAAAATACTGAAAATTGTGATGTTTTTGCATGAAAGTTTTAGCAATATTATCAGGTATTCAGACCTGACTTCCAACACTCGTATTCACCCCTACCCCAGTGA
Source organism: Pictodentalium vernedei (assembly GCA_031216915.1). Classification (NCBI taxonomy): domain Eukaryota; kingdom Metazoa; phylum Mollusca; class Scaphopoda; order Dentaliida; family Dentaliidae; genus Pictodentalium; species Pictodentalium vernedei. The sequence goes on along the minus strand of CM062290.1, from coordinate 163,196,277 downwards.
CTTGGCTAGGTCTTATCACGTGGGGGGGGGGGGGGGGGGGGGCTTCCAATTTTCAAACTGCCCCCCCCCCCCCCCTCCACAGCTGCCGGACATTCAACTTTCGAGAAAGCCATTTGCACCCCACCCCCTTTGAGCGACAATCATTGTTTAACCTGTGAATTTTCAACTGCTGAAGAAATACGAAAGCATTTTATTTCACACGATTTTAAGACAATGCAATCTGGCCCAAATATTTTTGTTATTGGTGACAAATCACAATGAAACTTCATTTTTCACCCCAAGACAAAGCCTTAGCCTTATCACCACCATTGGTTGACACTGTACAGATTGGTTCAAAGTGTGTGATAAAAATGGCATGACCTTTTGTTCAATAAGGTTTAAGATCGCATTCAGCACCCATGTCTATAATTTATATCACAGCCACAACACAGATATAAAGTGAAGTTTTGCCTGTCATTTATACATGTAATATTAGAGCACATGCACACCAGTCATGGGTTATGATAGGCATGAAAGAGTTAAGCAAAAACTATTTAGCTGATTTCAGTGGATTGTTGGCCAAAATGCTTAACTTTTATTTTCTTTAACCCTTTACCTAACACAAAGGGAAGGCAACATTTGCAAACAAAATTCTTGAATTACTAAATATTTTCTTTTTTTGTCTCAAAAACTTAGCTTATGACCCCTCATTGGAACAAGCTCAACAAGCTTGTTCCAATGAGAGGTCATACGCTATGTTTTTGAGATAGAAAATGAAAAAATAATACAAACTGAATGGTGATTTTTCTTAATAGCGCAGAACAATTTTGACAGTTACATTGGGTTAAAGGCTTAATTTAAATTTACATGAAAATGGTCTTAAAGACCAACTCCATGTACATTTATAGAAATATCTACTACTAAATTTCAGTAGATGCTTATTGTGCTTGGAAATAATTTTTTTCCAATTTCTTACAGCTAATTTACATGGACATGTACTTGACTCCCATCCCTGTTTTTGAATCCAGCATGTATTAAACAACAGTAAATAAGCACCACTAAATTCCTGGGGTTCCCTTGGGAAAAATACACAATACAATTGTGAAGGCTCTTCAAAAAATGTGGAATTTCCAAATCATACACTGATGCATAAGCACATGTACAATGATTATTGGGGGAGAGCCTATGCCCCCAAAAGCTCAAAATCTAAGGAAAGGATTGGCCAGCATAGCATACCCTTTAACTACTGCCCCCCCCCCCCCCACCACCACCACCACCACCAATTGATTTATAAATACACATTAAATAGTAGAGCTACTGCTGATTGAAATTCATATATCTGATGAAGTGTGGACCCAAAACAGACCTCTGAAACTTTGACAGGGACCTGGAGTTTGAAGGAATTGGCATGTTTTACAAGGAAAGAAAATTGTATGAATTTCAAAATTTGCAAAATTCAAGTTTTTTGCAAAATGTAAGTTTTTTGAATGTTATCTCCCCTTTCGGAGTCAGAAATCAGGTGTGGCATACATATCCAATCCACTAACATTTGGGGCAGTGTGAATACACAAAGACAAAAAATGAAAGTGTCAATGACACTGTAGCTCAACTTGTTAAGACATGTACATGTATAGTTTGTGACACAGCAATGACAAACATCTAGGTTATGACCTGATAACAAAGGTACATATAAAGTATTGTAACAGTCTGTACATAAATACTGACCGTAGCCTGTAACAAATGTATAGGTAAAGTATTGTAAAGGTGGGTGACAGTCAGATGCTAAACTAGAAAAGAAATCTTTGAGTCCCAGAGTGGGTCTAACTGAACCCGAAATTATTTGTTCTCATAGCACAGTCATAACAAAGGCACCCCAAAACACACTTGTTCCTGTCCCAAGGTGAAAACAAAGGTACCCAAGAAGTTTCGTGAAGATCAGTTCACAAATACGAGCTGTATAGAAGTTGTGACAAAAAACTGATTGGACCTAATTTCGGTACAAAATGGCCACTAGCAGCCATCTTGAATTTTGGATCGCACCCAGAAACACTCGTTCTCGTTCCAAGGTGATAACAAAGGTACCCAAGAAGTTTTGTGAAGATCGGTTCATAAATACAGCCTCTAGCCCAAGCCGTATTGACATGTGCACTTACAGTGTATAAGTAGCACTGAATAAATCAAAGTTCATCTAATTTGCATAATTTCTGCACGAGAAAAAAACCCGTACTATATGTGATGTATTCCATGTTACTAAACATTCATACAAAAATTTATTCAAATCAGAACTTTCATACAGAAGTTCTGTACAAAAGACTGATTTCACTAATTTTGGTACAAAATGGTTGCTGGTGGCCATCTTGAATTTCGGACCACACCCAAAAATACTCGTTCTCATCCCACGGTGATAACAAAGGTACCCAAGAAGTTTCGTAAAGATCGGTTGATAAATACGGCCTCTAGCCTGAGCCGTATAGAAGTTGTGTACAAAAAACTGATTAGACCTAATTTCGGTACAAAATGGCCAGTGGCAGCCACCTTGAATTTTGAACCGCACCCAGAAACACTCGTTCTCGTCCCAAGGTGATAACAAAGGTACCCAAGAAGTTTCGTGGAGATCGGTTCATAAATACAGACTCTAGCCCAAGCCGTATTGACATGTGTACTTCCTGTGTGTAAGTAGCACTGAAAAAAGTTCATCTTAATTTGCATAATTTCTGCACGAGAACCCCCCCCCCCCTCCCCCCGCCCCCCCATATTATATGTCATGTATCCCATCGTACTAAACATTCACACAAAAAATTATTCAAATCAGCGCTTTCATATGGAAGTTCTGTGCAAAAATCTGATTGCACCAAATTTTGTACAAAATTGAATTTTGGACTGGACCCCAAAACACTCGTTCTCGTCCCATGGTGATACCAAAGGTACCCAAGGAGTTTTGTAAAGATCGGTTCATAAATACGGCCTCTAGCCCGAGCCGTATTGGCATTTGCACTTACAGTGCTGAAAGTAGCACCAAAAAACATCAAAGTTAGTCTAATTTGCATAATTTACACACGAGAAAAAAAAAACGCATTATATGTGATGTATCCCATGGTACTAAACATTCATACAAAAAATTATTCAAATCAGATCTTTCATATGGAAGTTCTGTACAAAAAACAGATTTCTGCATCGTCGGTACAAAATGGTGGCTGGCAGCCATCTTGAATTTTGGACCGCACCCAAAAACACTTGTTCTCGTCCCACGGTCATAACAAAGGTACCCAAGAAGTTTCGTAAAGTTCAGTTCAGAAATACGGCCTCTAGCCCGAGCCGTATCCAATTGTTGATGTACGGACAGACGGACGACGGTCCATGGCAAAAGCTCAAATTTGGCTTGGCCAAAGTTGAGCTAAAAATGTAAAAAATTAAAGTTTTTGTGGCATCTGCAAGCAAGTTTCACAGTTTCCCAAAATGAGCCCAGGTATGGACACGGAAACTTGGCTTGATTTTACATAAGTGGAAGATGCAAAAACAGTACATGTGTTTTAAATTTTAGAGCCTAAAGGCAACTTTTGGGCTGCTAGTACTCAAAGTAGCTCAAATACGGATGCAGAAATTTGACCAAAATTATCACACAAGACAAGTATGTCCATAGGACACTAAAGTCCTCGCTTTATGTTCTGAGTCAGAAAAGGGGCATAACTCTGCCAAAAATATCAGACCAAGCCCACTATCAATCCCAACCTGTATTATGTGGTTATGAACCTGTGCATAAAATTTGGTTTCATTTTGTTCAGTCAATCTAAAGTTATTGTCTGGCAACCAATATCAACTTCTCTTCTAATCTGCAAAAAAGGCCATAACAGGCCTTGAATTCTAAAAAAAAGAAGGAGGGTTAATTAGCTCTCCTCAAGTTTACACACGCTAAAGTGGCAAAGTGAAGTTTTACAGTTAATGAATTCTAGCAAGTGGGCTTTGGACATTTTATTTTGTGCTTCTAACAAGGTAGTCTGTGTGAGATGGCGACACTGCACCTCCAGGCCTCGGCAAGGCCCAGAGGCATGGGAGGAGTAGTGTGGCTGTTTTACAGAGACCACTAACATATCAGAGATCTGAAATGATGTGGGTTTTAGGAATAGGCTATTATGGTAATCATTATTTTCTAAGGCCAGGAGGGCTGGCACTCTTCTTAATTTTTCTAAGCTGAGCAGTTGGAGAGCGAATAAATCGCTCTCCTGAAAATGCCAGGCCTGCCATAACTCTGTCCAAAAATGTCAGACCAAGCCAACTGTCAATCCAAACCTGTATTATGTTGTTATAAACCTCTGTACAAAATTTTGTTTCATTCTGTTCAGTCAAACGAAAGTTATCGTCCAAAAAAAGCGGAAATCAATATTAAAATGTCTTGTAAGTGGGAAAAGGGCCATAACTCTGCAAAAAAAAAATCGGACCAAGCCCACTCTCATTCTCAACCTGTATTATGTGGTTAAAAACCAATGTACAAAATTATGTTTTGTTCTGTTCAGTCAAACTAAAGTTATTATCTGGAAACCATATTCAGGACAGACGTTCGGATGTATGGATGGATGGATGGATGGATGGACGGAATGACAGACAGGGGTAAGTCCTAATGCCCTTTGCCAAAATTGGAGGGGACATAAAAAATAACAGTTTTGCAATTTTGATCCTGTTGGCAACTTTTGACTCCCCAAAACAGGCAAATATGGATGCAAAAACTTTCACCAAAATTTTCAGTTATCTTTCCTTGGGAAGCCTGAAATCATGCATAGCACACATATCTGATGCAGTAACAAACTACATTACAACCAAACAAATTACCCACAAATTACAACTTATATTTTTGAGCCCAGAGGCATGTTTTGGGATCCCAAACGAGCCCAACGAGGGATGCAGAAACATGTTTTGAGTAAATTTGAATGTATATTGAGTGAAAGATGCTGCTTGCCAAAAATCAAAACTTACCATACATTGGTTATGAAAAAGAAACAAACAACTTTTGCATTTTGGAGCTCAAAGGCAACTTTTGGGCTCCCAAATAAGCTTATATATGGATGCAGAAACTTTACTTGATCAAACTTTAATGTATATCAGTGAAAGATGCTGCTTGCTAAAAATCACTTTCTGTACAATCATTCTGAAGAAGATTTGTCAAGGTTTTTTTTTAATTATTGCTCAAAATGCAGTCAAAATAGCCCCAGATTAATTGAAATTATCCTTTTCAAAATCACAATTTTGGACTACGCCTGCTCTTCCATGTTTATTTTATTTTATACCAGCAGGTGAATACCCGGCGTTGCACGGGAGAAGATGGTTATATCCATATACCCTCAGATATGATTGGCTCAGCTGTTTTTGAAATAGGTAAAGGTCACCAATTTCAAGGTCAAGGTCACCCCACACGGGCACTCCGATAAAGTCAAAGGCTCCCCAATGAAGTCAAAATGATCGATGGGTCAATATACCCGCACATATGAAATTTTAGCCTGATTGGCCCAGCCGTTTTTGAAATAAAAGGTCGAGGTCATCAATTTCAAGGTCAAGGTTACCCTGCATGGGAATGGCACCCATCCCATGTTACTCGCAGGGACGAATTACTCCCGTGTACAAAATCTGAGATCGATCGGTCGAGAAACAGAGGAGTTCACCCGGAACAAAGATAGAGAGAGAGATACAGACATTCGCATTTATATATTTGACTAGCAGGTGAATACCCGGCGTTTGCACGGGAGAAGATGGTTATATCAATATATCCTCAGATATGAACGGCTCAGCTGTTTTTGAAATAGAAGGTCAAGGTCACCAATTTCAAGGTCAAGGTCACCCCGCACGGGCACTCCGATAAAGTCAAAATGATTGATGGGTCAATATACCCGCAAATATGAAATTTTTACCCGATCGGCCCAGCCGTTTTCGAAATAAAAGGTCAAGGACACCAATTTCAAGGTCACCCCATACGGGCAACCCGATAAGGTGAAAATGATCAATGGGTCAACATACCTGCACATTTTAAATTTTAGCTCGATCTGCCAAGCCGTTTTCGAAATAAAAGTTCAAGGTCAACAATTTCAAGGTCAGTTATTAGTGTTTCTAGCGGAGTTGGTGAGGACAGCCCTTCCTAGTAGAAGGTCAGTAGTATGTAATGTTGTTTTGAGCCATCATTTGGGGGACCCTTGTGGGGGACCCCGGAAGTGATGTCATGTCACGTGACCCAGTGCGCCATGTTGTTTTGTCATGGTAACCCGTGTGAGCGGCCATGTTGTGGCATCATCCCCATAGTGATATGTGATGTTAGTGCACATGCGCAGCGCGTGTTGTTAAGGTGATACGTGCTCCCGTTGTCCATTTTGTATACTGGAGGCCGCCATCTTGGTTTCTATGGTAGCACGTTGTTGCTATGTTACCCAATTATTCTGCAATGGGTCGGGGGTATGTTCGGAGGGTATGTTCAATTGAATCGGAGTAAATCTAATCACCACAAACAACCTGAAAATCCCTCCAAATCACCAAAATCCACCCCAAATCACAGAAATTGACTTTATTTGATACGGATTTCCCATTTTATCGGCTTAGCACATAGTGCTATAGTACCGAGGGGTCCCCTGGGGTGTGTTCGATTGAATTGGAGTACGGGCACGGCACCCACCCCATGTTACTCGCAGAGACGCAAGCCAAGAGGTCCTCAGTTCAAATCCCACCTGCGGCAACCGCGTCCTTGGGCAAGACCCTTCACCCCCATTGCCCATGTGGGGGCACAGTGACATCGTGTACTAAGGCGTACTGCACGTCGATAGCGCACTTGTCTTCAGCCAATGCTAACCCTGCTTGTGTGGAGTTTGTATGTTGGGGAGCTGACTGTTGTTTGTCATTGCTTGGTGGTTCTCTCAGGGTGCTCTGGCTTCCTCCACCCGTAAAACTGTCACAGTCATGATTAGACATTGTGCAGAAATATGTGACCTTAAACCCCAATAAATAAATACTTGCAGAGACGAATTACCCACGTGTACAAAATTTGAGATTGAGATTGAGAAACAGAGGAGTTAACCTGGATGGATGGATGGACGGATTCGCATTTATATAATAGATTATGTACATATGCATGCTTGCTTCACTCTGCACTGGCCCTTGCTGTGATACCTTGTTTTTATGGCCGGTACAGATGTTGCTTTGGTTCAATAAATTATTTATTGATAAAAAAAAAGAAAAAAATAGCCCCAGATTACTGGAGATGGCCTTCCTAAATCTGGAATCTCAATATTTTCCAGGCATCAAGTCATATCCCTGTCCCTAAGTGTAGCCTCCCAATTTTGTATTTTCTCATTTTGTGAGTAGCAGTATACCATTCTCAATTTGATCACTGCTGACCCCCTTCCCACAAACACACATACATATTGTAAATCTTTGAATGGAGATACAATGTCCATAATATTATTGATTTTTGGCCTTGTTTGTTAAATTGTGGAAAATCATGCAACTGGAAAGTCACAGGCTCAAGTGAGTTTAAACACACTCACTTGGATCAAGCTGCCTGTAGGAAGTGGGTGAGGGGGTTGGAAGTGGGGCATTATAACACTCTAAATTCGACCTCAGGGCCAATTTGAACAAACTTGTCAAGCATCCTTAAAAAGATGTTACATATCATTCACTGTTTATTTATCTATTTATTTATTGGTGTTTAAAGTCATTTTCAGCATCTTTGGCTATCTCATGACTGCAACATAGTGCGGCCAATCATTGATACCTACTCTTGTGTCCCTAATAAACATACATGTATGTATCCACTCTGGACAGGTATGTTTATTAATTTTCGGGAATTTTACCACCCTGCGTGCACCTTATTTGGGCCTGTATGTTTATTAAAATTGCCCTTCCAACAGGGAGAAGATCTTCAAATTAGTAAATCTTCACTAGATTGTGTGATCGTCTTTTGTTTAGCACAGTGTATTCATTGTTATAATCATGATGCCTGTCAGTTTTCTTTAACCCTTTGAACCCAAAAGACCACTTTTTTGCCAAGGATCGTGATATAACCTGACTTCATTAAGTACATGTAGATAGTGTTGCTCGGTGAATTTGTGGTAGACCAATCAAGATTTTCAATGTGCAGCCTCCAGGCTGCACATTGAAAAAATTGATTGATCTTCTCCCCAAGTAACGAATATAGACTCTTCCATTTGTTGACACTGAACTGGCAGGAAAGATTCCCCCAGGGTTCAAAGGGTTAATAAAACTAACTGCAATACTGGAAAATAAGTTGGCTTTTAGATAAAGTTAACCAGCATTACTCCGCCACCTTCACGGTGGATATCCACTCTGTACTGTTATTTGGATCTGTACTTTTATTTAATTTTGAAAAATGTTCCACCCTGTACTTTTATTCCCACCTTTACTTTTATTTGGAACAAGAGAATGCTGCCCACTTTAGTGGACCTCCAACACAGGCATTGGTTCTGGGCTCTATTCTACCAGTAAAGCAGAACTTGTTTACCACAGGAAAGAAGCCCTGCTCCACTCCCAGGGTTCCCATGGAGAATATCAAACATTACTTTTGTGATCCAAAAAATATTATGGGTGAAATAATAGTACATGGTGGAAAATGTGGTGAAATGAAATAATGATATGTGGTGGAAGAGCAGTACATGGTGGAATATTCTTATCTAATAGTGAGGTTTCAAACTAACTTTAAAACTTTTTAATGTGTATGGATAAATTACCACAAAATTCTCAATTAACTCCAACTTGGTACAGTTATGGAACGAATTTAGTCTAAAATGGTGCATTCTGATGATGGGCTGACAGTCCAATCTGATGAAAATGGAAAACATACATGGTGGGGCCAAATAACACTTATATGGTGTGGAAAAATAAAATAATAATAAAAGTGTGGGTATGATCAGTAATTTGGGATATGTTTTTGTGTTTTCTCCATTACTATTGTGATGCAGTTCAGGAAAAAATTGCATTTGAAATTTTGCTCTGCACTTAGCCTGTGTGGATCCCCCGCAGGGCTACTGTCTATAATTTTTGTTGCCCAAATTACAAGCATGTCATCCACTAATTAATAATGAATGACAAATTTTGTTTAAATCAGCCTATATAGTGTAACAAACTGTGAAATCTGGACATGGGCCAAAATTCTTGCCCTCGCATTACCAGATTAAATATTGCCCCCTCTGAACTTCATTTGAACAAACTTCATTCTATCCCTTGAAGAAAGGTCAAATACCACAATCAGTGCACCTGTCAGATTATCAGAAGATTTTTTAAAAAATTGCAATGTTTTTTACCCCCCATCACCAGGGAGGGTGACACACTGATTTGAATAATGTTGAAATAACTCACTCTGGTCATCACTCACATGAAATTTAATTGGAATTGTGCTTTCAGACAGTTTAGCTATAATAACCCAAGCAACTTGATTTGAATACACTTATAATTTTTGTGACACAATGTTAATTATACTAGTGAATATATCCAGCATTCCTAAGGTTGAAACTTGACATGAGTGACATCATAATGCTACATTGTACATAAAAGTCACTCAGTCCATGTTACTCCTGACAAAAAATTGCCTCTCAGTGCTAAATATTAGCTCTCTGAAGATTAAGGAGTGCATGCCAGCATTGCTCTGGTTGAAGTGTTAACACAACGTCACACATAAAATTTACCCTGCTGATGTTACGTCTGATAAAATGTCAACCCTAAATCAGGCGAAGTATTTCATAACAATATCTTTGAAAATGTAGTTGTGCATCACAGCACTGCTCTGTTTGAAGTATTAATACAATGTTGCACATAACATTTACTCTGCTCATGTTAATCCCAATAAAAAATTACCTCTTGGTGCCAAATTTTAGTTTGATATCTTTAATGAAAGTGTCAATGACACTGCAGCTCAATTTGACCAAGAAGGGACTGAACTAAATAGCAAGTTCCAGTAATGCCAAGTCATTCACTCAAGTTTCTACAGAAAAGACAATCAGAAAAAAGATTGGTTAAGGGATGCAGCCTGTAGAGTGTGCCATTGGAAATGTTGACAAAATATATGTCATATCCAAAATGGCCACTGGTGGCCATGTTTTTCAAGGAAATTCAGAAAAATTTGATAGCTCCCATCTAGATATCACACCAAAGCTACATATGAAATTTGAAAAAGATCGACAGAGAGAGGCGGTCTGAAGGGTGTGCTAATGGAATTGTTGTCAATTTATGTGCCAAACTCAAGATGGCCACCGGTGACCATGCTTTTATACAAAATTTTGAAAATTTTTTATAGCTCCCATCTAGACATCATGTCAAAGCCACATATAATATTTGAAACTGATCAGGTTAAAGATGCAGCCTGTAGGGTATGCTAATGGAATTGTTGACAATTTATATGCTAAATCCAAGATGGCCACTAGTGGCTATGTTTTTCAACAAAACGAGGAAAAAATTGATAGCTCCCAGCCTCCCATCTATACTTTTCCCCAAAGCCATGAATGAAATTTGGAACTGATCAGGTGATAGATGTGGCCTGTTGGGTGTGCTAGAAGAATTGTGGACAAACAGAGGAACATATGGATGGATGGACGTACAGACAGACATATGTATGGATATACGGATGGATGATGGATCACAAACCCATCCCAATAGCTCATACTTATAAGCATTGTCAAATTGAGCTAAAATTGTACGAGTGCATCCTGGCATTGCTCTGGTTGAAGGGTTATATAAAATTCACCCTGTCCATGTTACACCTGATAAAATAAAATGAAAAAGTCAATGACACTGTAGCTTAACTTGACTGGGTGTTCTTTTTGATGAAAAGGATAATGTTCAATGTTTGTGAAAGGATTATGAAATGCGACAAGAATTGTGATAATTGGGAATATATTAATTTCTGTTCCCAGTATGGTAGGTTTTCAATAAAAATAATTTGAGGTGAAGACTGCACTAAAGAATTGAGGTGGGTTAATGTGGCCCTCACAGTTAATGTATGTCAACCAAAGTTACCAAGTTACATTGAAATTATTCCAAAACGAGTCATCCTATCAAGTTACAATGAAATCCCTTCATAAATATGGCCTGTAGACTGTGCTAAAGGTTTTCGAGCTTCAGTCTGTGGTATAGCCATGATGGTTGACCCATCGCAACCAAAAGGGGAAGTCCTCATCTAGACATTACACTGAGTCATCCTAAAAGTTACAATGAAAGCCGTTCTTAAATACTACTTGTAGTCTGTGCTAAAGGTTTTCGGGTTTTGGGCTCGAGCAGCCATCACGGTTGAACACGCAACCAAAAGAGGGCGTTCTCATCTAGATATTATCTGGAGTCATCCTACCAAGTTACAATGAAATCCCTTCATAAATATGACCTGTAGACTGTGCTAAAGGTTTTCGAGCTTCGGGCCCCTGGAGCCATCATAGTTGCCTGATCGCAACCAAATGGGGACATTCTCATCTAGACATTATATGGAGTCATCCTATTAAGTTACAGTGAAATCCTTCACAAATATGACCTGTAGACTGTGCTAAAGGTTTTGGGGTTTTGGGCTCGGAAGCTGTCACGGCTGACAGATCACGACCAAATAGGGAAGTTCTCATCTAGACATCATACAGAGTCATCCTACCAAGTTACAATAAAATCCCTCCATATTAAATATGACCTGTAGACTGCTAAAAGTTTTTGGGTTTCGGGCTTGTGCAGCCGACGCAGTTGACAGATCAATGCCAAAAGGGGACGTTCTCATCTAGACATTATACAGAGTCATCCTACCAAGTTACAATGAAATCACTTTATAAATATGGCCTGTAGACTGTGCTAAAGGTTTTCGGGTTTTGGGCTCGGGCAGCCATCACATTTGACCAATCACAACCAAAAGAGGACGTTCTTATCTAGACATGACCTTCAACAGGCATATGAAATTTTGTAATGATTGGACAAGAACTACGGGGTGTAGCCTGTGCTAAAGAAAAATGTGAACATACTCACAGACAAACAGACTTCCACATGCATGATGGTAATAGCTTATCTTGACTTTGTCAAGTTAAGCTAAAAATTACCCCCTCCCCCCCCCCCCCCCCCCCCCCCCCCAATGCCAGCTTGATATCTTGTAGGATGTCTTGAGTGATCTGAGCACTGCTCTCGAGAAAAAAGAAAATGTGTGTGTTTCCTATCTCCTTACCTACTCCATTTTTAGGGCCAGACCCAAAACCTTTTATTGAAATATTGCAGGTATCGGCTTCTTGAATAATTTTATATCTTCATAACAGTGTCATTTGTTTATATTTGTTTCCCATTCATATATTCAGCATTGTTTTGTGGATGTTGCATTCAGGCTTCCTTGAACACAAATCAGTCCTGGAAAGTGCTAAAAAAACAAAAATTTGCCTACCTATCTACCCTATTTTTTTCTGGCGAGTGCTAACAAGTGACATGAAAATTAACACACCTATACACCTGGAACTTAAGTAAGTACCCTGTTTTTATTCACAGTGGTGTTAATAGAAACTGCCATTACTTTCCTGCTATTTTTCAGATAGCCAAAAGTGATTTTTGCAGAAAGAATGGTCTATTGACAAATGAAAGACAACACAAAGATAAAAATATGCAGTATTTTACTGGCGCTAATTACACATATCTGTCACTAATATTTTTAATGGAAAAATGTTCTCTCAACAAGTATGGTGGTGGAACAGTCCATGATGAAACAATGTCAGTAATTACCGACAGGGGAGCGCGGTGGCTCAGTTGGTAGAGGTGCAGGCTGCAAGCCGAGAGGTCCTCGGTTCGAATCCCACCTGCGGCAACCGCGTTGTGTCCTTGGGCAAGACACTTCATCTCCATTGCCCGCATGGGGGCACGATGACGCCGTGTACTAAAGCGTACTGCACGTCGATGGTGCGCATGTCTTCAACCAATCTAACCCTGCCTGTGCTGCAGTGCGGAGTTACGATGTTGGGGAGCTGGCAGCTGCTCGTCGTTGCTCGGTGGTTCTCTCCGGGTACTCCGGCTTCCTCCACCCGTAAAACTGTCACGGTCATGATTAGCCATTGTGCATAAATATGTGACCTTAAACCCCAATAAATAAATAAATAAATTACCGACAGAAAATGTAACTTGTGATCTCCCGAACACAATAGCAGTGTTTGACATCAGTAGCGAGTGTATTCACCACGTACCTGGATGACAGCCTGAGCCTTCTCCTAATGCTACCAGTGAGCCTTCTGATGTGGTCCAGAAGCAACTGCTGCCAGTCCTCATGTAATGCAGCTTCCAAATCGGCAAAATTCTGTACAGACGGATCCCTTGCTTGCACACAACTTCCAAAAAAGTCCAAGTTCTAAGGGATCCAAATCGTGGCACATTGCAGGCCAAGGTAGTGTTGTAATAACATTGTTCTGAAGGAATGCTCTCACAAAAGGGAATGATGTGGCCTTGCATTGTCGTCCATGATTACAGGGCGAGTAGCCAAAATGAGGCACGACAACCAGATTGAGAATGTCCCGATGTACTGATGACCATTGAGATTCCCATGTACAGTCACCATATCAAGTTTACAACGTGAGAGAGGCATCCCCAGATCATTACTGATCCTCCACCATAAGGAACAGCAAGTCTGATGCTCCTGGCCACGTAAGCAGTATTTCTATGCCTCCACACTCTCATGCGACCATCTGTGATGTGAAGCAGATGGGTTTGGACAGTTCTGTTGCACAAATGCCTGAGGAGAGGTCTTTTGGGGTTGTCCAGGCCTTCGCCGGTCCTTAACATCGTTGGTTTGTTGAAGTTTTTGGGAAGGTCAGCTGATGACAGAATGATTACAGCCAAGTTGCCTTCCAATAGCTTTGAATGACATGCCTATTGCATGCATGCCAACGATTTGCCGTCTTAGTGCCTCTGACAGTCTCCTCCTTTACATGTCAACATTTATTGATAAAAGAAGTGAAAAATTTTCTTGTTTTATATCCAAATATTGCATGTGGATGATAGTGTTTTTGTGACATTCAAGGAAAGCATGCTTCACGTGGACAAGGGGATGTGTTATGGGGTACGCTATCAACCAGAAACATCATGTTTCACCAGATGAAATGTTGTACTGCATGATGTAGCAATCATTAAAACATAAGAGTTACATTTCTGGGGGTACTTAATTAAGTTCCATGTATATTTTTTATTGCCTATTTGAGAGGGAAATGCAACATTGCACACAAAAATCCCTCTGATCATGTTACTCCCGAAAAAAAATTACCCCTAAGTGGTAAAAATCAGTTTGCTTTCTCTGAAAATGTAGGAGAGCATTCCAGCATTGCTCCAGTTGAAGGGTTTGCACATAAAATTCACCTCTGCCTCTGTTACTTCCGATAAAAAATTGAACTCATGTAAGAGTGCATCCTGGCACTTCTCTGATTGAAGGTTTATTGCAACATTGCTTGTAAATTCACCCTGCCCATGTCATTCTAATAGAAAAGTGCATCCCAACATTACTCTGATTGATGGTTAAATGCAACATTGCTCATAAAATTTACTCTGTCCATGTCATCCTAATTAAAAATTGACCTCTGGTACCTAATTCAGCTCGATGAGTTAACAGGACATCATATGCAAAATTCTCTGAAAACTCATGATAAAAATTACACCCAGGTGCCATATTTCATCTCAGTATCTCCGTAAGGCTTTGAATGAAGGGTTAATGTGACTTCCCAAGCATTACTTTAGAAGAAGTGTTAACACAACATCGCACATGAAATTCACACTGCCCACATTAGTCCTGTCTCCTGATAGAAAATGCCTTTAGGTGCCAAATGCTAATTCGATATCTCTGGAAATGTTGGAGTGCATCCTGATGTGGAATGCTCTGGCTGAAAAGTTAACGTGCCAATACATGTAAACTTCAGCTTGCACATATTACTCCTGGTAAAACATTTCTCCTGGAGGCCAATTTCAGCTTGATAACACAGAAAATGTATGAGTGTATCCCTGCACTGCTGCATGTCATTGGTGGGTTAATGTGACATCGGGCACAATTCGGACCCATCCCACTCCTGGTGAAATGACCACTGGGTGCCACATTTTGTCTCAAATGGTGAAGCATAGGAGTCATTTTTATTTATTTGTTGTGTTTAAGGTCACTTTCAGCATCCATGACTATATCATGAAAGCAACATAGGCTTGAAGTTTAGTCAGTCATTTATACTTATGCTGCCTCTGTAGAGGATTCTTACCCCATGCATTGGCTACTGGGTTCTATTTTACCAGTGAAGAGAAGGACATTTCTCAGGGTTAAATTTTCAAGTTTATTCCACTTTACCAAACCATGGTCAGTCAAGTGAGTTTGGGATAACCCCACTGAGACCAATATAAAGGACTACTCAGCTGGTTGGTAACTCTAGACCTGAGCTTTACTGCCTCGGTAACAGATGCCTAAATATGGGGCTTCACAAAAGGACACTATATAATCTAAAACTCACTGAAAATAACTTTCATCTCAGACAGTTTGAGATTTCCTTCTTCGCAAAGTAGAATGAACCTTAACCCTTTAAATATTATTTTCTCAACTTTTCAAAAATTCAAAAAAGTTCAACAAAACCATATCATGTGACCCCTCATTGGAACAAACTCAACAAGCTCGTTCCATTGAGGGGTCACATGATATGGCTTTGTTGAAATATTTTGAAAATTATTCCTTTTTCAACTGTTCCATTTGTAAATTATGCAGGCAAATGCAGTTGATTTGCCAGGTAAAGGGTTAAACATACATTACGGTTTTAGTGTTATAAAAGCTTAGGGAATTGGAATCGTGAGAAATATTTCAGGAAGTTACTTTCCCATTGCAATGGCTCTCCAGTATGCATCAAAATTTAGCTTTCAATTCTTAGTTCAGTACCATTCGACAAATTCATTATTTTTGATTTTTTATTTGAATGTGAGCGTCATTAAAACAATTGTCACAAGTTTGTTTCTTCATTGGGTTTTAAGGTCACTTTCAGCATCTGTAGTAATATCATGCCCATTGTTCTGGACATTTTCTGACTTAATAAAATAAGAAAATCCCCAACAGCACAAGTATAAATTCAAGCTTAACCAGACATTTATAATCATGTTACCAACTGACTTAAGACAGCCTGAACTCCAGGCACTGGCTATTGAGTCAATAAAGCAAAACGTTTCTTCAACAGTAAATACGCATTGCTCCCCATTCCAAGGTCATATGGAGAAATTTATGACATACTCCAATGCAGTTATTAGTATGTGGCTTAAAATTCATGCAAGAATGAGGATCAATTCTCACAAATGATTTTTGCAAGGAAAACAATGAGAATCATCATTGACTCTTGCAATATGATTCATTTGATTCTTGTCATATATTCTGAAAGTGACCTTAAATTCTAATTATCTGGATGGAACCAGAGTTGGAATCAACTGGGGCCTCTCCTCCAGAAGTTCAGCTGTGCAGAAATCAGTGAGATAAAGGTTTGGAAGCAGGTACACTCTCACTGCATTCCCTATCCCTACAGACCAAAAGGCATATTTGTTTGAGATCATAAACTGAAGGATGCCACAAGTATTTTTGATTTTCACAAATAAAAAGTGACATGGCAAACTTAGCTTTTAGTTGGGCCTTTGAGAATAAACATTTCATAAAGTACAACCGGTAATATAAATTTGTTCATGTAGCAAGGGGTGTTTAATGTCACTTTCAGCATCTAAGATTCTATCATGACTGCAACACAAATAATTTTGCCTATTGTTTATATCTATGCTGGCCAGAGAGAACTTTCATTCCAGGTGTTAGTTTATGATGATGTCCTGTTTTATCGGTAAAACATATCTCATTTTCCATACTAAACAGACACTGATACCCTTCCTAAGATTCCCACAGAGATCCAATATAAAGATGAAAATGCACAGTCTAGCAAATGCCCACTCCAGCAATACCATGAATAGCATATCCCTGCCCCAAACATCACATGTGCCAGTGACTATCTGCAGTAATGTAAAACAAGAGTCCCCAGGGAAATTTAAGGTCCAATTCAGCTTCTGTGGGTAGTTACAATAATGCTACAGAGGAATGAAGTCATGTAATTATTTATAACTCTGTTGTTCGTGTCAGATGATCTTTTAGTCTGGATGCCAGAGGAGGTTTCCCAGCAAAAAAAGGTGTGTAAAGCATTTTATTGACGTTTCTACGTTAACTTTTTGTGTCAATTTTGAATCCAATTGATGCCACTCTGTCCAGGGGAGAGGTTGTCCAGTCTGGTCCGGTCCAACCGTAGGTGGTCCGATATTCTTGCCTGAACCAGTTCCAGACTGGTCCAATCATTATAAAATACCTTAAATGAAGTGAAATGTGTTAAAATTTTACTTTTGGTAATACCAAATTAAGATTTTAACACATTTGGTTTATTTAAGATATTTTATAATGAATGAATTGGTAAATACATTTGTGTTCAAGAAAGCATCAAGTTACTGCCATCTGACGGGCAAGCTTGGCAACTCTGGGTATGTTATGTAATACATTGTATACACATTGTGGAAATGCATAGTGTATTTCGAAATATTTTCTCATAGCTATCATTAAAGAGAAGTTGGAGAGCAAATAAACATGCTTTCAACTTGTGACTGTGACTCAGTGTGGAGTCTGTAGTTCACGTTTTCCACTATCCTGCACAATCTATATGTCATATAGCATGTGGAGGATAGAGGAAATGTGAAGCATAGACTAAATGTTATTAGTGCTGAAAGACTTGGAGCATTTGCACTATCTATCTTTAAGTTCTTAACCCAATCATATACTATATATCATATACTACATAGTATATGATTGGGTTAAGAACTTAGAGATAGATAGTACAAATGCTCCAAGTCTTTCAGCACAAAAGTGTTTTTTTCTTGTTCCAGATATAGATTGGTCAATTTCCGACATGGCGGTATGCGTACTGGTATTCGGAATTGGATGTAGTGACTTTAGATATTGCCATCTATAGGCTATATCGCGATTTGCAACCTGTCCTCAGTACATTGAAATGTATATGAGCCTATGAGGGTTAGTTGACAACTTGACATAGTAATTCCTAATTTGCTATCTTGTCTGACATCAGTCATTGTCACTAGCAATACACATACCATTACCCATTGGAATTTCAAAACCACTTATACAACTAACATGTTCTCTACATTTTGTCCTATATCTGTCACATTGGGAATTACCCCAAATACCCAATGTGTCAGATATAGGTCCAAATGTCAAGAACATGGTAATTGTATAAGCAGTTTCGTAATTTCAGACATTGTCATTTCAGAGATCAAAGGCTGATGAGGATATTTCTGTAATACACTTTAGACAGAGGTGGTACTCAGTAGTCACTGTCGTTTGATGTCACTGACAAAAAAATGGGGCGCAGTGGTTCAGTTGGTAGAGGTGCAGGCTGCAAGCTTAGAGGTCCTCGGTTCGAATCTCACCTGCAGCAACCGCGTTGTGTCCTTGGGCAAGACACTTCACCGCCATTGCCCATGTGGGGGCACGGTGACGTTGTGTACTAAGGCGTACTGCACATCGATGGTGCACCTGTCTTCAACCAATGCTAACCCTGCTTGTTGGGGAGCTGATAGTTGCTCGGTGGTTCTCTCCGGGTACTCCGGCTTCCTCCACCACGTAAAACTGTCGCGGTCATGGTTGGCCATTGTGCAGAAATATGTGACCTTAAATACCAATAAATAAATAAATCAAAGAATGTATCTGATGAGCTGTTATGAGATCTCACACCAGATGACTAGACATTTGCGACACTGTGTCTTGAGTGTACTGACTGGTGATTGAAGCTAGACATACATCTATGCATTAAAGTCTGCAAACCGGTCCAGTATCGGAACACCATGTGTTGACTTGTCCAAAGTGGTTCTGCATCCCTACTACTCAGTATTTTTTGTAGTAACATTTGTCTTTATATTTAGGTTATATATATTGATGAGACACCAAATATGCATTTATCCCCAGCTGTTATTATTTTGGTACTTTAGTTGGGTAAAAAGGTGGAAATTTGGTAAATTTTGATGAAAATGACTTAAATTTTTTGATATTAGTATTTGTCATGATTAAAAAACACAGCATTAGGGTGTGTCAATTATTATATGATTGTTTATTGGGTATCGTTAACCATTTATTCCAAATTTGATTGATGTCACACATTGGTGCAATTAAGATATTTAACCCTTTTGTATGTAATCGTATTAAAAAACACCAGAAAAGATAGAAATTAAAGTGAAAATCATATGATGAAGTTTGTGGGGAAAATGTTGCTACACATTTTATTTATATTTTTGTAATTTACCGCAAACACATTTTGTTGTCCGTTTTTTTAGGTGGGATCAAAATATTGTGAAACGTTTATATTCTGGTGGGAATGGAGGACAGTTTTACTGTCCTGACTAGTACATTTTGAAACTCTGTTCCTTGATCAGTCTTTGCAGATCAGACCATGAGGAAACTGATATTATAAAGCACCAGCAGGTCACACATGTTTACAAAATAGCTAGCATCAAACTAGTCTGTGTAATATCAGATGACACAGCCATCTTTGTTATATTGGCTCACTTCATTTGGAAACAGAAGATAAGTATTTCACTTACGATGGAATTAGCAAGTGGTGACAGAAAGGAAATACATCTTAGAAGACCGCCCGAAAACACATCTAGTTGTGGTTCATCAAGTTTCTAGTTGTGACACTGTTGCCCAGTGCTTTGGGGGTAGGGAAGATGACAGCTATTAAATATTTGAGTAGTGTCACTCTGGATGAAATAGGCAAATTGTATGCTGATTTGGATACAGGTGACTGTGCTCATTAGTAGATGCCATGCCTATCCATTGAAAGACATATCATATACCAGATTTAAGGTGTGGTCTAACAAAACCACAAAAGCACAGACAAATGCTCTAAAAATATCCACTCTGCCACCAACAAGTGAAGCATTCTCAGAAAATACAAGATGAGCATATTTTAAATCGATGCTTTGGTATGCTGTTCCATTAAGTAAACTCCCAGAGATTGACCCAACAATTTTCGGGTGGACTCGGGATGACCTGTCCAAGTCACTGCTTCCAATTGGTATTACTGATGGGATAGACCCAGTATGTATGCAGGTGATTTAGGTACTCAAGTGTTTTTGTAGCTCTGGGAAATTCCACAGGTCTAAACAATGCAACTGTGCAGCTGCACAGGTGCACTGTAGTTCTTGTGACATTCTCGGGGCCATTTTTCCCAGAGTGATAACAAGCATATGTTGACCCGGTACAAACTGATGATGAACATGACTCAGGCAGTAATCTAAAATCAGGGTTATAATTGACATATCTCTTGGTGGGTAAAGCCTTGGGCAAACTTTAGATCCATCTTACTTCATGTACACACAAAGCGATGATGCTCCTGAACAAAAATCATTGAAATCTACTTATTTTTGCAAATCTTTGCCATATTTTGTGTTACAAAATAGTTTGTTACAGGATTTGCCAACATTTCTGGCGGGTTAGGGATCAGATTGAGAATAAAAGGTCACATTTATCAGTGAAAAATAAGAGCAAAAAATAATAAAACACATTACACACTCTATTGTGATTTTTCTTGACACATACTAAATCCAAAAGTTTAGTTATTTTT
Source organism: Pictodentalium vernedei (assembly GCA_031216915.1). Lineage (NCBI taxonomy): Eukaryota > Metazoa > Mollusca > Scaphopoda > Dentaliida > Dentaliidae > Pictodentalium > Pictodentalium vernedei. The sequence goes on along the minus strand of CM062290.1, from coordinate 163,175,659 downwards.
TTTTGCCAAAATTCATAAAATGTTCGCCCTTTAACCCCACTAAAGTACTGAAAAACAAATAAAATCAGGTAATAAACATATTGTTGGTATATCAACAACATACATAACCTAAATGTTAAGCAACATTTTATAACAAAGCTGGAAAATTATGACATTGGCTGAATTGGGTGCATCTGAAAAGGATTAAATATCTCAATTTGCCCAAGAGTTACAGTGGACTATTTCTAGTATTTAGATTTTTCCAGGTCCTGTAATTCTAAATCTATTTTCCAGATTCCAGGGTAGGCAGCAAACCCCACTGGTGGTGTCTATTGGGTGAAAAGTTTTATTTTTTTTCCTTTATTGGGATCTTTGAAGATTTGTGGGTGATTTAAAAAAAAACTGAATTGGGGGAGGGGGTGGAGGAGTTGGTTATTTTTATTTATTTTTTTTTTTGAGGGGGGAGGGGGTAGCACAAAATCACTCAAAATACTTCAAGACTCAGCTTTAAAAAAAACATCCAATGGACCCCACCCACCCCATCCATCTCAGACCCTCCTGTGGGCCTTTTTGAAGAATGTGGATCTTACCCATCTGCACACATCTGACAAAATTTGACTGCAAATAATAAATTCTCCATAGGGTTCTAATATGTTCAATTTTAAACCTTCTGGTGATCCCAGAACCATTCGAGCATAATTCCTTGAACAAACTTTAATCTACAAATTTCAGTAGTACCAAATGTATAAAAAGAGTCTGTTTCGTAGATTTGAAGATCTTTGAAGAATATTCCTCATATTGTACTAAGCTAAAATTTGGGTTCCCATAGGAAGGTCAAACAAAACTCAGGGACAAACTTGAATCCCCCCCCCCCCCCTCCACACTGATGCTGTATACCCAATATCAAAACATTCTGAATGAATGGTGTATATGAAGAAAATAATTTTTAAAGAATATTTTTCATATTGCACTGAATTAAAATTCTGTCTCCCAGGAGCCCAAATATGAACTCTGGGACTTGATTTGAACAACCATGAATCTAACCCCCCCCCCCCCCCCCCCTCCAAATTAGCAAGTGCTTACAGAAAGGAAATACATCTTAGAAGACCTCACCCCACTAAGGATGCAGTGTACCAAATATCAAAAGATTCTGAAGAGACGACTTATAAAGAATTTTGAGCATATTGTATCAAGTTGAAATTCGGGCTCCAATAGGGAGCCCAAATATGAACCCAGGGACTTGAATTAATCAAGCTTGAATCTGACCTCTCTAAGTATGTTGAATACCAAACATTTGATTTTTAACGATTTTCTTTTTGTAATAAGTTTAAATTCAGCCCAAATATGAACCCAGGGACTTGATTTGAACAAACTTTAATCTGATTGATTTAAGGATATTGTAAAATTCTAATTTTGGTGGTCCTAGAGAAGATTTTTTAATTTTTGAAAAGAAAGCACATGACTAGTCATTTTGCCCATCACCAACAGTGTTAAAATGGGCATCTGTATATGGTGTCCTATGATAAATCTGATTACATTTGTTTTAGCCATTCAATTCTACTGGTCCAAAGGATGCTTCATACCAAATAACAAATCTCTGTTCCATCCTGTTTGGGAAATATGGACATTTGAATAATTTTTTTTCTATTTTTCGCTGTTTGAGTCCCCATTGGGATGTAGGAAAATTTTTGGGAGGCACAAATCCAGTACTTCTGACCCAATAATACTGCATACCAAACTTGGTTCAAATTGACATCGCTTCTCCAAATCATGACCGTCCCAGAACTGAAAATATTAACCCTTAAATAACCCTTGAATAAATTTTACTGGAAACCTTGAAAGGAAGCTGAATATCAAATATCATGGGGGTACATTGATTTCAACAAAATTGAAATGTCCTACCCCAACAATTACTCACATGAAATATTATTGGAAGAGAGTGGACCTTGATCCATACATAATCTGAAGTCCTAACGAGTTTTGGCTTATTTTGGCATTGTTTCCAAATAATATTATGTGTCATGCTTGAATTATGAGTAGGACCCACTTTCAGGATTTTGGGCTCTGCCCACTTTATTGAGCACTAGAACTGAAAAATCAAGAAAGTATTAGAGGGGTTCCTGAAAGGTGATTTCAAGAATTTTTCTCCCAGAGTGCCCCCACTGACCATGACTCACATTTTGAAGTAACAAAATAATATGCTGCTCCCAAGTTGATATGTGAAACCATGCCAGAAATATCAGCATGACCCACTTCCTGAATTTTTTATTCCACCCACCTTATTGAGCAGTAAAATTCAAAAATAAGATGCATAAAAACATTAGGTCTTGAATGGTGGCTTTCAGAATTTAAAAAAAATACATCTAATGAACTCTAGGCGACCTTGACCCTGCCAATCAGTTTTGACTTATTTGTTGTTGGTCCCAAGGTGATATGTCATCAGTGCATGCACTCAACACAGGCTGAGAACACGAAAAAATGATATATGATAACAAATTTTTCATCAAAACTTTTCAACCCCTTAATAGATAAATATAAGAAGGTATACAACTTTCCTTTTCAAAATAAACCAACCAACCTCTATCTATTCATCTCAAGCACGAACCACTTGATGTATTCCCATATATAAATATACCAGGAAATAAGAACAACCATCAACTCCCTTTCAACAAACTATTTATGAAGTTTGAATACAGTGTGCTCAGGTAAACTAAATAATAAATATATTGCATGGAAACTGTGATCTGCTTAACATAATAGTGGCCACAATTTTTTACCTTTTGGTTCCCAAAACAATCCCAAACAACAACAACCTGTGACAGGCAACAGGTGTGTATCAACCTTTGAGTATTGTACACCCAAGGAAACTGAAATTCCTTTTATATTAAGTGACTTTGCTTTTTAACCTCTCTAACTGACCCTAAAAGCAGCCCAAAATACCGACTCTTCAAACACACTGTACTGTGTATGAAGTTTAAGTGTTGAAATCTGAAGGGAACCAGCTTCTACACAGAGACTGAATACATATTTGTAGTAACAGTGATCTTATCATTTGACCTACTTGAGTAATGGTTTTATATTTACTGCAGATATTAATTTATTGGGGTTTAATGACACTTTCAATACCCAGGATCAACTCATGCCCAACAATTTTACGGGTAGGGAAAGCCGGAGTGAAGCACTGAGCAGCAGCGAGCATCTGTCAATGTACTAATTCCACACAAGCAGGGTTAGAATTGGTTGAAGTCATGTGCACCATTAACATAAAGTAAGCCTTAGTACACCACACTATCATGGCCCCCACATCGGCAATCAGGATTAAGTGCCTTGTCTAAGGACACAACACAGTTACTCTGGTTGGGACAGAACCAAAGACTTTTCAGTTTGAAGTCCAATGCCCTAACCACTGACCCACCATGCTCTCACTACTAGGGGCCTGCAAAGCTTCAAAAATATGATTCAATTCATAATCAGCCTGATGATTTCATTCAGTTCAATACAAGGCATGCAGATTCTGAAAATGTTCTCAAACTCCTACTGCCTCCTCATGAACTCTTCTAGCATCAGGTCCCCTGTACCTACAAGAGACCTGATGATAGAAGAATAGTTCTAGAGGTTTCTGCTTCTGAAACTACTCTTGATTCCATTCTGGAATATTCCACTCTTTTGACTGATTTACATGAGTAACCCAGTCATTGTTGACTGCAATACTTACATTGAGATTGACAATATTAACAGTTGTAAGATGGTGTCATATCTAGAACTTGAAGCACAGTGAGATTTGATATTCAAAATCCTCTTCCTGGTTCGATTCAGAATTTGATTTGACCCCAAATTCTGATTTGCAGGGCCCTAATTAACACAATTTATTTATTTATTTGTGTTCATGGACACTTCAAGAATTTTTCGCTATCGCATGACAGATGAAGTCAGGTTTAGCTAATCATTTATAGCCATGCTGCCCACTTTAGAGGACTTCCACCTCAGGTTGATGTTCTAGGTCCTATTTTAATAGTAAAGCAGAATTTGTTTACCATGTTGAGCAAGTAGTCATCAAACCAGTGGGCAGTGGGTGATAGTATAGCAGTCAGTGCCATCTAAATGCTTCCACAAAATGATGTGCTAGGCACAGGTTGTCACCAACTGATATGGCTTCTCTAGTTTACAATTGTAATCAAGCACAGCTTTGCTAAATCTCAAGGTAGAGTATAGTATGTGAAATTTTGGTCTTCCATAACAAGCCCAACAAATATGAACCTCTGTCTTTGAAAAACCTGAATTTCCCACCTTTAAGAATGCTACATGTAACATTAAATATCGAACATTCCATTTCCTGGGTCTTAAGAAGAAAATTCTTCATTTAGCACCTGGTTAAAATTTGGATTTCTACAAGGAGGTTCGACATCAACCCAATCAAATTTGAATAAACTGGAATTTTCCACACTGAAGAATCCTTCAGAATAATTATCAAGTCATTCTGTCCACCAGGACTCAATGACACTGTAGCTTAACTTGTATGTGTGTAATGTTTGATGAAAAGGATAATGTTCAATGTTTATGAAAGGATTATGAAATAAGACAAGAATTTTGATAATTGGGAAAATGTTAATTTCTGTTCCCTCTATGATATGTTTTCAATAAAAATAAAATGAGGTGTAGACTTTACTAAAGAACTGAGGGGTGGGTTAATGTGGCCCTCACAGTTAATGTATATCAACGTAAGTTACCAATTTTGAGAGAAATTATTCCAAAACGAGTCATCCTATCAAGTTACGGCCTGCAGACTGTGCTAAAGGTTTTGGCGCTTCGGGCCTGTGTAGCCATCACAGTTGACCGATCGCAACCAAAAGGGGACATCCTCATCTAGACATTATACTGAGTCATCCTACCCAGTTACAATGAAATCCCTTCATAAATATGATCTGTAGCCTGTGCTAAAGCTTTTTGGGTTTTGGGCTCGGGTAGCCGTCATGGTTGAATGATCGTGACCAAAGGGGACGTTCTCATCTGGGCATTATCTGGAATCATCTTACCAAGTTACAATGAAATCCCTTCATAAATATGACCTGTAGACTGTTCTAAAGGTTTTTGGGCTTCGGGCCCCTCTAACCATCACAGTTGACCAATCATGACCAAAAGGGGATGTTATCATCTAGACGTTATATGGAATCAACCTACTAAGTTACAATGAAATCCCTCCATAAATACGATCTGTAGAATGTGCTAAGAGTTTTTGGGTTTTGGGCTTGGGCAGCTGTCATGGCTGAATGATTGTGACTATAAGGGGACGTTCTCATCTAGACAATATCTGAAGTCATCCTACCAAGTTACAATGAAATTCCTTCATAAATATGACCTATAGACTGTGCTAAAGGTTTTCAGGCTTCTGGCCCCTGTTGCCGTCACAGCTGACCAATCATGACCATAAGGGGAGGTTCTCATCAAGAAATCATCAATATCTGGAGTCATCCTACCAAGTTACAATGAAATCCCTTCATAAATATGACCTATAGACTGTGCTAAAGGCTTTCAGGCCCCTATAGCTGTCACAGTTGACCAATCGTGACCAAAAGGGGACGTTCTCATTAGACAATATATGGAGTCAAGTTACAATGAAATCCCTCTATAAATTTGACCTGTAGACTGTCCTAAAGGTTTTTGGGTTTTGGGCTCGGGCAGTCATCATGAATGACAGATCGTGACCAAATGGGGAAGTTCTCATCTAGATATTATGCAGAGTCATCCTACCAAGTTACAATGAAATCCCTCCATATTAAATATGACCTGCAGACTGTGCTAAAAGTATTTGGGTTTTGGGCATGGGCAGCCATCACGGTTGACAGATCAAGACCGAAAGGGGACGTTCTCATCTAGATATTATACAGAGGCATCCTACCAAGTTACAATGAAATCCCTTCATAAAAACGACCTGTAGACTGTGCAAAAGGTTTTCAGGTTTTGGGCTCGGGCAGCCATCATGGTTGACCGATCGCTACCAAAAGGGGACATTCTCATCTAGACTTGACCCCAAACCTGCATATGAAATTTCGGGATGATCAGATAAGAACTATGGGGTGTAGCCTGTGCTAAAGAAAAATGTGAACAGACTCAAGACTAACAGACTTCCGCATGTGTGATGGCAATAGCTTATCTTGAATTAGCCAAATAGGAAGCCCAAAACCTCACCTGAATACACTTGGATTTCCTACTCCTGAGATTTCTTCAGTCTGTTTAAAAGTATCAAAAGACTTTTTCCCCAAGGTCAAGAAAACATTTAAGAAAGAAGTAAATTTTTCGCTCATAGCAAGCAATATCATATGCTGTCCACTGTATCTTGAGAAGAGTTTTAAAGCTATTTATATCATATTGGACAAAGTTAAAATTTGGGATGCAATAGCTTGCCCAAAAATATACTCAGGTTTTTTATTTGAACAATCTTGATTTTTGTGTATCGATGCATACTTCTACCAAAAAGACTTTGTGTATTGGTTCTTGAGAAAAAAAAAATTAAAACCAATTTCCACACATACCACCAAACTAAAACTGGGCTTCCATAGTAATTCAAAATATGAAACACCAGATAGTCCTTTGGCCAATGGATCTTAAAAATATTTTTGACAATGGAAGAAGAAAGAGCTATATCACAATATGTAAACTGATTTGACATAACTGATAACTAATTGAAATATTTTTTGTATTTATTAAACAAAAATTTCTTACAAATTTTCAACTATCAATGTACTTAATTCCATCTGGGAACTCGAGGAAGTGGAGAATGCTTGACTTCTCTTGAAAACTGCTGGGCATGCCAAAGTTTCTAATAGTGAAATCCAAGATGGCCAAAGGAGGCAGTATCTTTACAGGAGCAAATTTCTATAGCTCACATGGGACTGTTACCCCCAAACATGCAAAACTAGAGCTGGCTGCCAGGGGTAATCTCCCCCCCCCCCCCCCAACAAAAAACCCAAAACACAGTAATGCAGCAAAATCGCCAATATCCAAAGATATAGAGAAGAAACCATTTCAAAGCAAGGCCACTCTGACCTTGACATTTGGCACAAAGACTCCAAAACATATAGGGTTCTTCCTCTCAAAATATCCAGCCCACATGTCAAGTCTTGTCTGGATTGGCCTGGCAGAACTGTAATTAGAGAGAAGAAAGCAGAAAAATTTTCAATAAAGAGGTCACTCTGACCTTGACCTTTTCCACTATAATACCAAAAAGAAATAGAGATCTTCCCCTCATCATACCTATCCCACATGTAAAGTTTGGTTTCGTTCAGCTTAGTGAAACTTCAATTCAAGAGTGGAAACCAGGATGATTTTTAAGTTAAAGGTCAACATGCCCTTGGTCTTTTGTACAATGAACCCAAATTAGGGTTCTTCATCTATCAAATCTAACACACATGTGTAGTTGGGTTTTGATCGAACCAGTAGAACTTTAAATGAAGAGCCGAAACCAGGAAATATTAAGTGAAAGGTCACTGTAATCTTGACTGTTGGCACAATGACCCCAAATTTAAATAGCGTTCTTCCTCTCATCATAACCAACCCACATTTCAATTTGGTTTCTATCAGCCAAGTGAAATTTTAAACAGAGAGCAAAAAACCCAACTCATGGAAAATGTTCAAGTTCAAATTGACTCATGTCACCAAAATAAATAGGATTCTTCCTCTTATCATACCCAATGCACAAGTCAAATTTGGTTTTGATCAGCCAAACAGAACTTCAGTTAGAGAGTGGAAACTCCATTCAGAGGGGCAGACAGTGCAATGGTTACTCCCCTCCCCCGCCCCCCCAATTTTTTGTACTCAATGCCAACTAGGTGACCCCAGTGATTTTGACCCATATTTTGAGACCCCAAGAATTTTGTCTTATTTGGTGTGGTCCAAACTCGATATGTCATAACATGCCTGAGATCTAAGTGTGACCAAACTGCCTACTTGGCCTCACTTTCGGTGCAACAGCTATTTTCTCAGTGGAGTTGTGGCTTTACTCACAGGTAACTAATAAGTGTTCCTCAATAAAGAAATATATGAGATAGGCAGTTTCCAAAGAAATCGAAGCTGGCATCAAGATCTACCATTTTAAACAAAGAAACTCACATGCAGACTAACTTTTCTAACCTCCCCAGCAAATCATTCAACATGGGGAATATAAAAACTATTTCATTTTCTGCTGCCATTCAATAATGAAAGTGTCAATGACACTGTAGCTCAGCTTTACAAACTTGAACTTGGTAAGTTATAAGTGAAATAGCAAAATTGAAGATCACTGGTACCAATGTCATTTGGTGAAATTTAAACATAACAGCATTGTGTGTGCACAATGTCAGAGTAACCCATGCATTTTTAAATGTAAGCTGTAAGGCTGGCTAAAGGAAGAATGTTGATACACAAATGCAGTAAGTTCAGAGGTTATTGTAAATGGCAACTTTTTGCCCTTTAGGCCATGCCAAAGAAGAATGTTGATGCACAAATGCAATAAATTCAAAGATTGTTGCTAACAGCAACAGTTTTTGATGAAAATGAAAAGAAAATCAATAGCTCCTACCTTTGTCACCCTGCATATGCATACAAAGTTTCAAAACAACCTGATAATGAATGTGCCCTCTGAGGCATGCCAAAGGAAGATGATAACGCACTAAGTTTGAAGGTCATTGCTTGTGGCAAAGTTTTTAGTTTTTTTTTTTATGGAAATTCATAAATATACCCTGCAGGAAGTACAAAAGGGAAAGTTGCTGCACAATTGCAGTAAGGTTAAAGGCTCGTGATAACGACAATAATTTTTTATGGAAATGAAAAACATCCATAGCTCACATTTAGAGGTCCCCCCGAACACACATACCAAGTTTCAAAGTGATCCGATCATAAATGTGCCCTGAATGGTGTGTCAAAGGGAAATATTGAGGTCTGACTAAACTAAGTTCAAAGGTCAGCGGCAACATTTTTCTACAGAAATGGAAGAAAATCGACAGCTCCCATATAGATGTCACCCTACACAAGCACACCAAGTTTCCAAGCGATCCAATCATAAATGTGCCCTGCAGAGTGTGTCAAGGGGAAATATTGATGCTTAACTGCACTAAGTTTTCACTAAGTTCATCAAAGGTCATTGCCAAAGGCAACTATTTTTGATGGAAATGGAAGAAAATCAATAGCTCCCATATAGAGGTCACCTCAAACAAGCACACCAAGTTTCCAAGTGTGTCAAAGGCAAATATTGATGCATAACTGCACTAAGTTCATCAAAGGGCATTGCCAATGGCAACATTGTTTGACAAAGAAGAAAATCAATAGTTCCTATCTAGAGGTCACCCCAAACAAGCATACGAAGTTTCAATGCAATCCGAACTTAAATGTTCCCTGAAGGATGTGCCAAATGAAAATATTAAGGTCTAACTAAACTAAGTTCAAAGGTCATTACCAGCTGCAACACTTTTTGATGAAAATAGAAGAAAGAGGATAGCTCCCATCTCTAGGTCACCCCAAACAGGCACCCTAGGTTTCAAAGCAATCCGATCATAAATGTGCACTGCAGGGAGTGCCAAAGGGAAATATTGATGCATAACTGCACTAGGTTCATCGAAGGCTATTGTCAGCGGTAAAATTTTTTGATGGAAATCAAAGAAAATCAATAGCACCAATCTGGAGGTAACCCCAAACAAGAATGCCAGGTTTCAAAGCAATCTGATCATAAATGTGCCCTGCCGAGCATGCCAACGGAATAAATTGATGCCCGACTTAACTAAGTTCAAAGGTCAATGAAGAAAATCAATAGCTCCCCTCTGGTGGTCACCCCAAACAAGCATACCAGGTTTCAATGCATTCCAATCATAAATGTTCCCTGTAGGGTGTGCCAAAGGGAAATATTGGGGTATGACTAAACTAAGTTCAAAGGTCGTTGCCAGCTGCAATATTTTTTGCTTGGAATAGAAGAAAATCGAAAGCTCAAATCTAGAGGCCACCCCAAACAAGCACACCAAGTGTCAAAGTGATCCAGTCAAAAATGTGCACACAGGGTGTGCCAAAGGGAAATATTGATGCATAACTGAACTAAGTTCATCGAAGGTCATTGTCAGCGGCAACATTTTTCGACAGAAATTGAAGAAAATCGATAGCTCCCAACTAAAGGGCCACTCCAAACAAGCATGCCAGGTTTCAAAGCAATCTGATCATAAATGTGCTGCAGGGTGTGCCAAAGTGAAATATTGAGGTCTCACTTCACTAAACACTAAGAACGTTGCCAGCAGCAGCATTTTTTGATGGAAAGGGCAGAAAATTGATAGCTCCCATCTAGAGGTCACCCCAAACAAGCATACCAAGTTTCAAAGTGATCCAGTCAAAAATGTGCACTGCAGGGTGTGCCAAAGGGACATACTGATGCACAGCTGCACTAAGTTCCTCGAAGGTCTTGGCCAGCGGCTACATTTTTTTATGGAAATCGAAGAAAATCGATAGCTCCCATCTAGAGGTAACCCCAAACAAGCGTTCCAAGTTTCAAACCGATCTGATCATCAATGTGCCCTGTAGGGCATGCCAAAGGAATATATTGATGCCTGACTGAAGTAAGTTCAAAGGTTGTTTCCAGCAGCAACATTTTTTGAGGGAAATGGATGAAAATTGATAGCTCCCATGTAGAGGTCACTCCAAACAAGCATGCCTGGTTTCAAAGCAATCTGATCATAAGTGTGTCTTGTAGGGTGTGCCAACGGGAAATATTGAGGTCTGACTAAACCAAGTTCTAAGAATGCTGCCAGCGTCAACATTTTTTGACGGAAATAGAAAAAAATCAATAGCTTCCATCTAGAGGTCACCCCAAACAAGCATACCAGGTTTCAAAGCAATATGATGATAAATGTGCCCTGTAGGGTGTGCCCAAGGGAAATATTGTGGTCTGAAGTTCTAAGAATGTTGCCAGTGGCAACAGTTTTTGAAGTAAATGGAAGAAAATCGATATCTCCCATGTAGAGGTCACCCCAAACAAACATACCCAGTTTCAAAGCGATTTGATCATAAATGCGACCTGTGGGGTGTGCCAAAGGAAATTGTGTCCGTACGCCCGCCCATATGTACGTACATATGTACATATGTACGTATGCCGACAGATGAGACGTGATGGAAATAGCTCAGCTTGACTTTGTGAAGTTGAGCTAAAAGTCATTCCTGAGGACAAAAACAATAAACATGAAGCAACAAACAGGACTTTTTATGGCACCCTCATGTCCCCCCAATGAGGGAAGGGGAAGTAAGTCTGAAACTAATCATGACAACACCGATCACCATACCATTCTGTAGTACAATGGTGTGAACATTCAGTACAATCCAATAACAGTGACACTCCTGAGTACAAAACATATTGGATGGACATATTTTTTTTTTCTCCTCCACCGCAATTCTTTTTTATTTTTTTTTTGGGGGGGGGGGTATATCTGTTGCACAGTCTGTCTGTCTGTCTGTAGACAGACTTGGTTTCTGCTCTCTGATTCAAGTTTTGCTTGGCTGATCAAAAACTAAACTTGACATGTGGGTTCAGTGAGATGAGAGGAAGAATCCTATTTATTTTGGGATCATTTTGCCAAAGGTCAAGGTCACAGTAACCTTAAACTATTTTCAGGGAATATCCATAGGCAGTGGTGGTTTCTGCTCTCTCAAGTTCTGTCTGCTAGTCAATTGAAACCAATTTAACATGTTGATGGGGTATTATGAGAGGAAGAAGCCTATTTGTTTTGGAGTTGAGTTGTGTCGAAGTTATGGTGGTCACAGTGACCTTGAACATGAAAACTATCCATGTCTGCAGATGGAGTTGGTTTCCACTGTCCAATTAAAGTTTCAATCCAACAACAGTGACACTGCTGGAGTACAAAACATGTTGGAGAGACATATTTTTATCCTCCCATACCCCAATTGTTTTTTTTTAATTTTTTTTTTTTTTTTTTGGGGGGGGGGGGGGGGGGGGTACAGAATATACCTGTGGTGCAGTCCATCTGTCTGTAGAGAGAGTTGGTTTCCGCTCTGTAATTCAAGTTTCCTTGGCTGATCAAACCCAAACTGGACATGTGAGTTGGGTATCGTGAGAGGAATAAACTTATTTGTTTTGGGTCATGGTCACAGGGACCTTTAACTTACAAATTTTACTGATTTTCTGCCCTCTTATTACAGTTCCGCTAGGCTGATTAACCAAACTTCATATGTGGTTTGGGTATGATGAAAGAAAGAGCCCTATATATTTTTATCTCATTGTGCAGATCTAGGTCCAGTGACCAAAAGTTGAAATTGTGTTCTGGGGGTGATTAGCCACCTTCAGCAGCAACTTCTAGTTAATAATCGCCTTCATGAAAAAAAAAACAGGTCAAAATAACTATACATTCTAGTTGGCGATTTTGTTTTTGCCATAGGATCAAGGTAGATGCATGCTGAAGGTTATTTCAATCAAAGCACTGGTGGTGGAGCTAGAGCAGCAAATATGTTTGATGGACATAATTTGTTATGGGTGAAGGTGAACATATATGTAGGTCTTTACTATATACCCCACTCAGGAGGGCTATAATAAGCTGCTTACAGTATTCAGTGTTGATCGTCCCAGTCTGCATTAACATGGGTAAATATACGAGTTTTACTTTGGCATTCTTAATGTATTGAAAAGATTAGTCGACTTGCCGTTTCCTACGCTGATACAGCCCAACATTGAGGCTGTATTTCTGCATCGAGTAGTTGGAAAAGTAGTCTTGTTTTATCGAATCATTACAACTGATCAAAACAAAAATCTGGTACAAGGCCTGCTGAGGAAGAGTTAAAACTGTGTTGTGTTGGCTGCTTTGAACTTGCTGACAGTGGTTGCACTGCACGTGCCTTAATCCTATTAATGGAATAGTTATATGAACTTTTCTCCATACAATAAAATTTCTATTAAAGAGAGATTCCCATGCCATTTATTCCAAAGGAGGTGGTTAATTGTTCATCAGGATTGCTCCCCACATCTGCAACCAATTGTACCTTGAATTGAATCATTAATTTTATACACAAGTGTCTAATGAATTGGATATTTTAACAACTTGCCACCAAATTGTAATCCAAATATATCCCATCTTGCCTTTGTATGTCACCCACGAACTGGCATCAGGAAAGTGTGCAAAGGGAGAAAAATATTCAGCTGCAGAGGTATTGCTATGCAAATCTTGGTGGCAGAAAGTGGGGTGCCAACTTGTCAACTTCGACTTAACTTTTAGGTGTCGACTAATCAACTCCAGAATCTCAGACTCATTTCAACACTATTTCTAATACCTAAAAACAGGGAGAAGTGTTTCGATAAAAAATGGTTGCCAAAAAAAGGGAGGTAACCCTTTTTTTGGTTGGCATTATTTTTTTTATCCATGCCTGTTCCTGTGAATGTTTTTACCCCACAACTTAGCATCTCCTTAAAAATCATTATCATTAATCTTATTGCATTTTCATGGTCATAATTATAGGAGTGTGTAGTGGGTGTGACACCTTTCCCCCCAGCCCTCAGTAGTTATCCAGTTGGGCCATTTTCATCAGGATTGGAGTCTCAAGATATCAATTCTCTCTTGTTAGTAATGAAGTACTTTCTTAACCCTTTACCCAACGTAACGGCCAAAACAGGCCAGCGCTATTCACAAAAATCGGCAATTAATTTTTATTATTTTTTTACTTTTGGTCTCAAAAACATAGGTTATGCCCCTCTTTGGAATGAGCTCGTTGAGCTCGTTCCAATGAGGGGTCATAACCTATGTTTTTAAAACCAAAAATGAAAAAAATTAGTTATTCAAGAATTTTGTTTGCAAATGTCGTCTGCTTTTTGTGTTAGGTAAAGGGTTAAGACTAGATCTGATACTTATACTTGTTCGTTGAGCTCGTTCCAATGAGGGTCATAACCTATGTTCTTGAGACCAAAAATGAAAAAAATTTGTTATTCAAGAATTTTGTTTGCAAGTGTCGTCTACTTTTTGTGTTAGGTAAAGGGTTAAAATACTAGATCTGATACTTAGACTTGTGTCAAATACACAATTGGTTATACAAAAGGAGGTCCCTAGTATCCAAATTGGCCTTCATTGGGCCCAGCATGACCAATTTTGCGAACTGGTGCAATACACGTTAATTGAAATTATTGAATAAGAAGTTGTGTCACGACTACTACAAGGATAGTTTATTTATTCACTTCTAAATTTCAAAGAATTCTTGAATTTTTAACTATAAACCTGACTGACTGACTAATATTCCAACTCTATCATTTAGGCATGCTTTGATAATGTAGTTGAAAAATTTTTAGGACTTGAACCATCACAGTCTGAACAAATCAGGTTTGCACCCCCAATCGGTCATCTTTGCTATGCATTTTGATCATTTAATAGACTATTCAACACAGATATATCCCACACAGTATCCAGATTTTATTCAACCAGTTTCATTATATTTGTTCAGGGATAAGAATGCAGCCTGCATATTTTTTCACACTTTACCTTGTCACCAAAATATATTTTTATAGTATTTAAAATCATCTGTACAGATGTTAACACCTGGTGGACTATTACATTTGAGTTTCAGAAACATTGTTCCGATGGTTTAGGGTGGGTTTGGGTAGGTAGCCAAAATAACTGAACAAATTTAAATACACCTAACTTACTGTCACTGGGAGGGGGGAAAACATTATTACCTATGCACTGCCCTCTCCCCACACAATCAGCCTTGTGCAGGTCTAAAAAATTCAAACTACTTTACCTTAAACACCTGCTCACTATTTTTATGCTCCCTGAATTTATATTTTTTTTTTTTTTTTTTTTGGGGGGGGTGGGGGTGGGAGGGATCATTTATAGTAGCCACTTTGTCCAGCCATCCAGTCAGACATTCAGTACCTTCAGCGGTAGCAGGTGTGGCCTAACACAAAAGATTTCCATTGTCTAAGTATCGGGTATTGTTTCCTTAAGTGGTTATCCCTTTGCCCTCAAGTGCTAGGGGGTTGAGTTTGTAACAAAAGAAACAACACTTTAGGGTCAATCATCAGGGTGTCTGTCTGTTCAGCTGTTCTAACTTTGTCCAGTTCATAAAACGTTTTCCAATGGACTGATCTTGTTCATTCTTCACAAAGTTTGCTTATGACTCAAGGGAGTGTCATGACCTTGAACCATGGTCATACCACAAGACCAGGGTCACAGACTGCCAGTTGTTTACATCTCCTTTCTAACTTGTCTGGCTCATGAAAAATTATTCAATGGCCTAATTTTGTTCTTACTTCACACAATGATTACTTGTGACCCAATGGGAGCTAGCATGAGAGGTGGTGCCCCCCTCTCATTGGACGAGGCACACTGCCTTCCTCGGGGAATAAGTTTGAAATTCAAGAACAAAAAAAAAATGCAAGTTCCTTGTCGCTGTCCATTTGGGTCAATAATTTTTAAGTTGTGAAAGGCATCAATAATTATGCCACATTACCACCAAATAGAATATGAATAAATTATGAAATATATCACATGTAAATTTGCTATAACACACCCCCTCATACTGTTTATTCCAACAACATGAATGTCGAAATTGGTCATCCCAACAAGACGAATCCCAACAAAACAAATTTAATTAAAATGACTGCATAGCCCATTTATTTTGAGGTTCTGGCAAAAAATGTATACGAGAAGGGTATTTTGAAGTGGAATTTTATTTTTCAAGAAAAAAACCTGCTTACGATAATATAAACCAGATAGAAAAACCCAATAAATTAACAATACAGTAACAAAACATAAAGGAGTTTACATCTTGTACCATATTATATAATAATTTAACCCTTTTTATGTGTACCCATACTATGTATGGTACACTTAATGCCGGCATCCGGGGTGACCATCCGTCGTTCATCCATCCTTTGTCCGTCCGTCTGTCTGTCCGTCCATCTGTCTGTCCATCCGGCGTCCATATCCATTTCTTTGGCATTCGATAACTTGAAAAATATTGCTTGGATTGTCAAGTTACTTTATATTCGTGTTCAGGTTACTGATGTGCTGAGCTGTATAGTTTTTGGTGTAAATCGGATTATTTGATCCTGAGATATTAACCCTTTATCCTTCACATTGAAAATTCCTCCAATCTCTTTGGCATTCGATAACTTGAAAAACATTGCTTGGATTGTCTAGTTACTTTATATTTGTGTTCAGGTTACTGATTTGCCGAGCTGTATAGTTTTTGGTGTCAATCTGATGATTTGATCCCGAGATATTAACCCTTTATCCTTCAGATTGAAAATTCCTCCAATCCCTTTGGCATTCGATAACTTGAAAAATATTGCTTGAATTGTCAAGTTACTTTATATTTGTGTTCAAGTTACTGATGTGCTGAGCTGTAAAGTTTTTTGTGTAAATCTGTTATTTTGATCCTGAGATATTAACCCTTTATCCTTCAAACTGAAAATTTCTCCAATCCCTTTGGCATTCGATAACTTGAAAAATATTGCTTGGATTGTCTAGTTACTTTATATTTGTGTTCAGGTTACTGATATGCTGAGCTGTGTAGTTTTTGGTGTAAATCGGATAATTTGATCCTGAGATATTAACCCTTTATCCTTCAAATTGAAAATTTCTCCAATCCCTTTGGCATTCGATAACTTGAAAAATATTGCTTGGATTGTCAATTTACTTCATATTTGTGTTCAGGTTACTGATGTGCCGAGCTGTATAGTTTTTGGTGTAAATCGGATAATTTGATCCTGAGATATTAACCCTTTATCCTTCAGATTGAAAATTCCTCCAATCCCTTTGGCATTCGATAACTTGAAAAATATTGCTTGGATTGTCTAGTTACTTTATATTTGTGTTCATGTTACTGATGTGCTGAGCTGTAAAGTTTTTTGTGTAAATCTGTTATTTTGATCCTGAGATATTAACCCTTTATCTTTCAAATTGAAAATTTCTTCAATCCCTTTGGCATTCAATAACTTGAAAAATATTGCTTGGATTGTCAATTTACTTCATATTTGTGTTCAGGTTACTGATGTGCCGAGCTGTATAGTTTTTGGTGTAAATCTGTTATTTTGATCCTGAGATATTAACCCTTTATCCTTCAAATTGAAAATTTCTCCAATCCCTTTGGCATTCGATAACTTGAAAAATATTGCTTGGATTGTCAATTTACTTCATATTTGTGTTCAGGTTACTGATGTGCCGAGCTGTATAGTTTTTGGTGTAAATCGGATAATTTGATCCTGAGATATTAACCCTTTATCCTTCAAATTGAAAATTCCTCCAATCCCTTTGGCATTCGATAACTTGAAAAATATTGCTTGGATTGTCTAGTTACTTTATATTTGTGTTCATGTTACTGATGTGCCGAGCTGTATAGTTTTTAGTGTAAATCTGATGATTTGATCCCGAGATATTAACCCTTTATCCTTCAAATTGAAAATTCCTCCAATCCCTTTGGCATTCGATAACTTGAAAAATATTACTTGGATTGTCAAGTTACTTTATATTTCTGTTCAAGTTACTGATGTGCCGAGCTGTATAGTTTTTGGTGTAAATTTGTTATTTTGATCCTGAGATATTAACCCTTTATCCTTCAAATTGAAAATTCCTCCAATCCCTTTGGCATTCGATAACTTGAAAAATATTGCTTGGATTGTCAAGTTAC
Source organism: Pictodentalium vernedei (assembly GCA_031216915.1). Lineage (NCBI taxonomy): Eukaryota > Metazoa > Mollusca > Scaphopoda > Dentaliida > Dentaliidae > Pictodentalium > Pictodentalium vernedei. Next base: position 163,158,049 of record CM062290.1, on the reverse strand, counting down.
TTTACATTTGTGTTCAGGTTGCTGATGTGCCGAGCTGTATAGTTTTTGGTGTAAATCTGATTATTTAATCCTGAGATATTAACCATTTATCCCTATAATTGAAAATTCCTTCAATCCCTTTGGCATTCGATAACTTGAAAAATATTGCTTGGATTGTCAGGTTACTTTATATTTGTGTTCAGGTTACTGATGTACCGAGCTGTATAGTTTTTGGTGTAAATCTGTTATTTTAATCCTGAGATATTAACCCTTTATCCTTCAAATTGAAAATTCCTCTAATCCCTTTGGCATTTGATAACTTGAAAAATATTGCTTGGATTGTCAAGTTACTTTATAATTGTGTTCAGGTTACTGATGTGCTGAGCTGTATAGTTTTTGGTGTTAATCTGATAATTTGATCCGGAGATATTAACCCTTTATCCTTCAAATTGAAAATTCCTCCAATCCCTTTGGCATGGGATAACTCAAAAAATATCAATCCGATTGTCATGTTACTTTATATATTTATTCAGGTTACTGATGTGCTGTGCTGTATAGTTTTTTATGTAAATCTGATAATTTGATCCGGAGATATTAACTCTTTATCCATCAAATTAGACACTCCTCCAATCCATTTCTATATGTACCCATACCTTGTATGGTGTACATAATGTCGGCATCCGTGGTGGCCCTCCGTCATACAGCTTTCTACTAGTTGCGCGTATGGGTACACATCTGACGATTTCATCGGCCTATTTTTTTATCGGTGTGCATGTTATTTATGCTTTATAAAATTGTGAGGACAATAGGTTGTGGTAAGGTTCGGTTTTGAACTGCGAATTATCCTCTCAATTTTATAAAGCGTAAATTACGTGGGGATGGAAATTATGACAAGGAATATACAAGAAATCTATTAAAATATTAAAATATTTTACCAGAAATGTTTTAACTTTTGGGGCCAGTATCAGAATTTATATAAAAATCTCTTGTTTCGAGAATGCTTTTTTTTTTTAAGTATTGACAAAGTAAGACTTAAGGATATAACAATTGAACTCACTATGGAAATAAACTCTTGCTCATATCAGACAGTGAATGTGGGCGATCAAGAGATGAGAAATAAAAATATTAATAATAACTATTCAGCAAGTACTGAAACATGTGAAACAACCACCCCAAAAGAGCATAATTATACACTTTATAAATCTCTTCACGAATTTTCTCTATAGTTAATGAAAAAAGAAGTTTTCGTCCTGTCGGGATTTTCAGACATTCGTCTTGTTGGGATGACACCCTTCATACATCTTACAAGTAAAAATATCTAGATATTAAAATTTCTTGCCCGATGTTTACAATATGGGTTAACATGGGGGAGGGGATCCAATTTTTGTTTTTTTTGGTGGGGGAGATATGTGCCCCCCCTCCCGACTATGCCACTGATTCATACCCATGATCACCATAACAAACCACTAGAAATAGCATAGTAGGCAAATGCAAGCACTACAGTGGAAATAAAGGCAATATTCCCATGCTGTTGGGGCTTCTTAATTTTTTAACATGTTTCCTTTTTATGATGTTTATTTGTTGTGCAACAACCTCTTCCTTTAAACCCACTTCACTGTATACCCACCTTCATGTACATCCACCTATAGTGTATTTCAAACTGACAAAAAGTGCCAAGTATGCAGCAATTGAAAATGCCTTAAGACATGCCTGGATGGCTTCACAAAAAGTTTGCTAACATTTTACAGAATGAGGCTTGTGGGCAAGGGTGGTACTAAAGGAGATGGTCGACTCTCATAAAACAGGCTTTAGTTTTATCCCACTTCCCTACCTCAAATAAATGAAAGTGTCAATGACACTGTAGCTCAACTTGTGTAAGACATGTACATGTATAGTATGTGACACAGCAATGACACACATCTAGGTAATAACATGATAATAAAGGTACATATAAAGTATTGAAACAGTCTGTACATAAATACTGATCGAAGCATGAAACAAATGTATAGGTAAAGTATTGTAAAGGTGGGCGACAGTCAGTTGCTAAACTAGAAAATAAATCTTCATGGGGTTAATGTTACAATGGGGATCCTTGTATGGCGCACCATAAGCCAAATGTTAGCAATTGTTGTGGCCTGTTTGATTCAAACCCTTCTAAGGCTGACTCATACTTATTAATAAATATTTGTCCAGTCCTTCTTAAAATATCTAAATTTTATAGTAAATTTCCTTTCTTATTACACCTACCACAATTGTTTACTACAGGCTTGCACTACAGTGGAAGTCCCTAACTCGGATAATATACTCTCTATTTTTGTCTTTCCCAAGCAATTTGGGAAAGAAAAGTGGTGCAAAAGCACCAAGAAAAAATAAGCCAAAATTGGGTCGAGAGCAACCAGCACAGACCCAGTATGGGACGCTCTCTCCCATTGCCAGTGCGCATATACGTCGCTAAAGACTCATTCTTTTTGAATCTGCCAACATTAGAGTTATGTGATCAGCGGGGAGGAAGGATTCTTTACCCGTAAAAGAAGACGGGAGGGCCTCCATGTAAACAATTGTGGTAGGTATAATAAGAAAGGAAATTTACTATAAAATTTAGATTTTTTATCAACCTACTCACAATTGTTTACTACAGGCTCAATAGACAATAGGCTGGAGGGAATCGCATAACCAACCCACACATAACCCCAGTGCACTGGAACCGTGAAGCAGAAGGAAGATGTCCCGAGGCTTATCAACCATAACGTCGCAATCATTGGTAAAAGACAATGAAAGGAGACATATGGGCCTGTGTGACACACAGACAGAAAAGGGCAGTAACAGCGCAAGGCTGAAACTGACCTGCAAGAAGCCTAATGGCTAGGGCAGACAACAGCTTGAGCAGAAGAAAGAGGACCCAAGGCAAAAAGGTCCTCCGACTGCTCCTGCAACTGGCGCAGATAGAAGGTGGAGAAAGTAGAGGCATTTCTCCAGTAGGCTGCCTGCATAACATCCGACAACTTCACGGAGTTAGAATAAGCGTAAGAGGTGGACAATGCACGCACCTCGTGGGCAGAAATACGATTGGTAATACAATTGCCAGCAGCCAAACGACCGTAAGCCGTACGAATAGCAAGACAAATCCATCGAGAAATGGATTGAGGAGAGATCTTCTGTCGACTAGGAATAAGAGACAGAGAAATACGTTTCCTGCCTTTCCGTATGAAACATGTCTGATTGAGATAAATGCGAATAGCACAGACCGGACAGAGCAAAGGGCGATTACCCTCCACAGAAGGAAGAGCCCTGATACAGATAGGAGGAGGAGTAGTATCTGGTAACTGATTCTTAGCCAGAAAAGAGCAATCACTGTTGGGAGAGCTCCTAAAAAAGGCCGGGTCAACCAAGAGGGCGTGAAGCTCACTAACCCGTCTGGCAGAAGCAAACGCCATCAGAAACGCCGTCTTATATGTGAGAAAATGCATATCCACCTGGGATAAAGGTTCGAACGGTGCCCCCTCCCCAAGCAAAGCAGCACCCACGAAAGATTCCATCCTGGGGTAAGCTGCAAAGTCCGAGGCCTTTTCAAAGAAAAGTGCCGAACAAGCTTGGAGAGGTAAGGATTAGTGCCGATACGATGCTTCCCCACATAAGAAAAAGTCTCTGAAAGCATGGACCTGTAACCCTTGGTGGTAACAGGCTGGAGACCCGGAGAATCAAACAGATATACCAGAAACTCCGCAATCTGTGAAATCGAAGGATTGGCATAATCAACAGAGTGATCAGCACACCATCGACAGAAGACCTTCCATTTAGCTGCATAAGCTAAACCAGTGGAGTGCCTCCTTGAAGAAGAAATGCACTCCACTGCTCGTCTCGAAAAACCTCTACAGAGGAGACAGGACCTGACAAAAGATATGCGTGAAGGCACAATGAAGTCGGGTCGACATGAAACTTCCTCGGGTGACCTTGACAAAGAAGGTTGCGACGTAGCGGGAGACGTGCCGGAACCGCTGCCATCAGAGAGCGGGGCTGATTGATCCACACCTGCTGAGGCGACAGGGGAGCGATCAGAATGATTCGACAACTGCAGGTTCGAATTTTGGCTAGAACCTGAGGCAGAATCGGAACCGGCGGGAAGGCATAGCCGACTAGACCGTTCCAATCGAGTGACAGAGCGTCCACGGCAAAAGCCAGAGGATCTGGACACGGGGACACGAAAGTGTCCACCTGATGGTTCCAACAAGTCGCAAAGAGATCGATGTGGGGACGTCCCCAGAGATCGCAAAGCGACTGGAACACCGCCCTGTGGAGCATCCACTCGGTGGAAATAACCCTGCCCTGTCGGGACAGGGAGTCGGCTAGGACGTTCAGACGACCGGGAATGTGACGAACAACCACCCCGGCGTGGACATCCTGAGCGAGCAGTAGAAGATCCCGAGCCAATTTGTACATCGGAACCGAGTGCGTGCCGCCCTGGTTCCAAATGTAAGCAACCACTGTCGAATTGTTGGACAGCAGAAGGACCTGGCGATTCGAAAGGTGAGGGATCCACTGCCTGAAACTCAGAAGAAGAGCAAGAAGCTCCTTCTGGTTGATGTGTAGAGCTGCTTGATCCTGGTCCCATATCCCGTGGAGGGAAAGACCCAGAGGATCCAACGTCGCACCCCTTCCGAGATCACTGGCATCTGCCGTCAGAACGCGATCGGATGTGGGTAAGTTCAATGGAACACCCTGCATATTCGACTGAACATCTGTCCAGGGTAGAAGGTGAGGATAAAGAGATTCCGGAAACTGAAGCACCAGATCCAGAGAATCTACATTCGGTCTCCAACGACTGAGCAGAAAGTGTTGGAGAGGTCTGACACGCAGCCGACCTAGAGGAATGAAATCCGTCACCGAACTGCAGAGACCGATCAGCCGGAGAAAACTCCGAGCTGTCGCGGATGTGGACTGGGACAGAGTCAGAGCAAAAGCTGAGAGAATCACAGCCTTGGCCTGGGGAACCGCTACCAAATTGAATTGGGTTTGGAAAGCCATCCCCAGATGACAAAACGACTGAGAAGGGACCAGGTCCGACTTCTCCTCATTGACTCTGAAGCCTAGCGACATGAGCAAGCTCAACAGAGTGGAGACATCCGACTCCAGTAAGGCAGCATTGGAATGCCTCTGGAGGATATCGTCCAGATATGCCGAAGTAGTCACCCTGGACTGTGTGCGATGGAATGCTATCACATGCGACATCGGTCTGGTGAAGGCCCAAGGAGCCAGGTTGAGGTGAAAGGCATGGCATTGAACTGGTAAACTCGCCCCAGAAAAGCCCGATGCATCGGAACATGAAAGTAAGCATCTTGCAGGTCGATGCTGGCAGCGAAATCTCCCTGGTGAATTGAATGGCGGACCGACCTGAAAGTCTCCATGCTGAACTTGGGAGCAATGATAGACTGGTTCAGGATACTCAGATCGATAACCGGTTGGAGTCGGCCGTCCTTCTTCGGCACCAAGAACAGGCGGGAATAGAAACCAACTGACTGAATGTTCTTGATGACCTCGATCGCCCCCTTTGCCAGGAGACTGCCAATCTCCATGGACAAAAGTTCCCGATGTAAAACGTCTGAAGGAACTGTGGTTGGAAGAGGCACCCTGGACAGAGTGGGGTGCCTTCGGAAGGACATTCGCAGCCCAGACCAAACAACATCTAACAGATCGGATGTGATGGTGGCCCAATGGTCTGCAAACTCTGCTATCCTTCCTCCAACCTGGGACGAGTTCAGGTGAGGACCTTCATTTCGAGCCCCGACGAGGCCCGCGAGAGGAGAAACCACCTCCTCTACTAAATGAAGAATCCTGAGACTTCCCTCGATTCTGCTGATCCTAACCCTTACCCCTTGAGTAAGAAGTAGAAGCGGCGGCAGAAGGACCAGCCTTTTGCTTCGCAGAGGAAGCAGAAGGGTACTTGTTAGGCTTGGAACGGCCCCTGCCTCCCCTAAAAGGCTGATCAAGCTGTCAAAACAGCAGCTGATCTTTGGAATGACGTAGGACGTCATCCCGGACCGTCGACACGGAACCATGGAAAAGTTGCGGACCTGCCAAAGAAGCAGATCGAAGAGCAGCGCGCTGCTCACCGGGAAGGCATCGTACTGTGTCCAGCACAGCGTCCCTTCGAACTAATTCCGGATTAGCCGTGTTACAAGCATGCATGTGAGTAAGAAGCATGAGCGCCTTGGACAGCACACGCAAAGGAGCCTGTACCTCGTCAAACTTATCTGGAGGCAGATAAGCAGCTAAAGCTGAGACGACGTGATCTGAGAGAGAAAGCATGCCAAGCATCTCTCTAGATAAGCCCAACGTGGACTCCAGAGTCGTCATTGGAATGAAGGCAGACTTGGGCTTGGAAAGCCCAAGGGAAGTGGAGTCCTGATCCAGAACCGTCAAAGTCTGGCAGACTGACGGATTGGCGGAATCGTAGGAATGATAACGCACAGGAGGCAAAAAGGTGTCAACCCTGGCGAAGAACGGAGCCTTCATAGCCTTGGAACTCAGCTTGGAGTTCAATGCTGAAAATGCTTCAACCACCTGTACTGCCTGGCACGGTCGAAGGCGCCCAGAAGCAGGTTGCTCCACAGGCTGTAGGCGCGCGACCGATGATCACAGCCTGGCTGACACTGTCGGCTGGTTAGCTGGTTTGAGATCAGGCAGAAACCCAAACACAAAGTCAAGAGCTGCCCCCAAGTCCGAAGACTGCTGGCCCTCGACATCAAGCATGTCAGACTCCTCCCCAGAGTCGGAAGACACATAGCCCATCATGGGCAAACCAGCCGATGCCTCCCATGGTGTCGGGACACCAGGGGGATCAGAAACCGGCCTGTTTCCAATCCCGGGAGGCGGCGCCATAGGAGGCGCCTGGAAACCACTCGCTGCCTCGCTGGAAGCAACAGGAAGGCTCTTTGACAGAACCTGAGTGAGTAAGGAGAGGGCCTCCCTAAGCTCACTGCCCAAACTGGCCAGTTCGACAGGGGAGCGAACCGGCAAAGTGGCTTCACCTCTGACCCTCTTAACCAGCGAAGGGTCACGATCCTCCAAAACACCCGATGAGGGATGACGGGCGGCAGCCGAAACATCTGAAGGCAGACGTGTATAGGGGTACGAGGCACCCCGAGGATCAATATAGCAAGAACTCATGAGAGTCACCGCGGACCTCTTCACCAGAACACTCAATGGCTCCCGCAGTATCCACTACAGGAAAAGACTGCACAACCCCCACGGAGGAGGAATAACTCTCACCAGACATGGTCGGCTCGGGAGCCCCCGAACGACCGCATTCTCCTTTCCCGCAGGAGGTATGGCCACGAGAACGAACGACACGGTTAACTGACGCCTAGAAAGTGGATGACCAAGATCCACAGAGACCACATGGCTGCTCGGCCGAACACCCATTACATGAGGAGCAAGAAGCATGTGAATCGTCCACATGCTTTGGCAGCAGACATTGCCCACAAGGAATTGTCCTGGGCATGATAGAGGTGAGAGGAGCAAGGAAGGTGAAATCAGAGAACAGAAGAACACCCCCAAGGAAGAGAGAAAGGTGACAGAAATTTAGACCCCAGACAGTCGACCGGGAACCACACAACAGGATGACTACTCTCAAAGGAGAGAAGAAAAACAGCAGAAGTGGTACCCCGCTGACACCCAACTCTAACACAATTAGAAAAAATAGCAATTTAAGCATTGACAATAATTATGAAAAATAATTTAAGTCCGAACTGCATGGCACACGAAATTCGCACGCGACTCGAGAAAGAACATATAAAATACATTATGGAAAATAATATGTAAGAGAATATAATAATAAACGGTTCCGGAGAATACAAAAGATACACTATGAAGCAGGAAACATCAATCAACGAGTTGGATGAACACTGATAAGCGTGCAGAACATCTCTTCACATGGCGGACGACAAAAAGAATGAGTCTTTAGCGACGTATATGCACACTGGCAACGGAAGTCGTGGAGTTGTACTTGGGAGAGAGCGCCCGTACTGGGTCTGCGCCGGTTGCTCTCAACCCAGTTTTGGCTTATTTTTTCTTGGTGCTTTTGCACCACTTTTCTTTCCCAAATTGCTTGGGAAAGACAAAAGACAAAAATAGAGAGTATATTATCCGAGTTAGGGACTTCCACTGTAGTGCAAGCCTGTAGTAAACAATTGTGAGTAGGTTGATAAGAAATAGGTATTTGAATTTTTTATCTTTAACTCACAGGGTTCCCATGGGTGAGGAGGTTTTATTTTTCTCATTGTAAGTAGAAAATCAGGTTGTGCTAATAATGTTTACCCTCACCAAACAATAACAAATATTAACACAGGAACTTGGCTTCAACACATTTGAATATACACATCCTAGGGATGCTCAATTCAAGAAACATTATTTTGTCTGGTGTTTTTGGAAAAGATTTTTAATTATCTCCCTTTTTGAGTCCCAGAGTGGGTTAAAAAATCTTCTTTACAGGTTTTGTACAAAAAATGTAATACACAGAATTCCCATAAATCTGACTGCCAACAGGCATTTTTGATTTTTGGCCGAGCCCCAAAGCACTCATTACCATCCCATGATGATAACAAACGTAGTCCTAGAAGTTCTGTATAAAAAACTGATTGCACCTAATTTCAGTATAAAATGGCCATCGGCAGACATCTTGAATTTTGGACTGCACCCCAAAACACTTGTTCCTGTCCCAAGGTGATAACAAAGGTACCCAAGAAGTATCGTGAAGATCGGTTCATAAATACAGCCTCTAGCCCAAGCCATATTGACATGTGCACTGTGTATTAGTAGCACTGAATAAATCAAAGTTCATCTTATTTGCATAATTTCTGCATGAGAAAAAAGCCTGTATTATATGTGATGTGATCCATGTTACTAAACATTCATTCAAAAATTTATTCAAATCAGAACCTTCTTATAGAAGTTCTGTACAAAAAACTGATTGTACCTAATTTTGGTACAAAATGGCTGCCGGCAGCCATCTTGAATTTTAGACCGCACCCAAAAACACTTGTTCTCATCTCAAGGTGATAACAAAGGTACCCAAGAAGTTTCGTGAAGATTGGTTCATAAATACAGCCTCTTGCCCAAGCCATATTGACATGTGCACTTACTGTGTATAAGTAGCACTGAATAAATCAAAGTTCATCTAATTTGCATAATTTCTGCACGAGAAAAAACCCTGTATTATATGTGATGTATTCCATGTTACTAAACATTCATTCAAAAATTTATTCAAATCAGAACCTTCATATAGAAGTTCTGTACAAAAAACTGATTGTACCTAATTACGGTACAAAATGGCCGCTGGCAGCCATCTTTTATTTTGGACCACACCCAAAAACACTTCTTCTCGTCCCAAGGTGATAACAAAGCTACCCAAGAAGTTTTGTAAAAATCGGTTCATAAATAGAGCCTTCTAGCCCAAGCCGTATTGACATGTGTACTTACTGTGTATAAGTAGCACTGAATAAATCAAAGTCCTTCTAATTTGCATAATTTCTGCACGAGAAAAAAACCTGTATTATATGTGATGTATTCCATGTTAGTAAACATTCATACAAAAATTTATTCAAATCAGAACTTTCATACAGAAGTTCTGTCCAAAAAACTGATTACACTAATTTTGGTACAAAATGCCATCTTGAATTTTGGATCGCAACCAAAAACACTCATTCTCGTCCCACGGTGATAACAAAGGCACCCAAAAAGTTTCGTAAACATCGCTTCAGAAATACGGCCTCCAGCCCGAGCTGTATAGAAGTTGTGTACAAAAAACTGATTGTACCTAATTTCGGTACAAAATGGCCACTGGCAGCCATATTGAATTTTGGACCGCACCCAGAAACACTCGTTCTCATCCCAAGGTAGATAACAAAGGTACCCAAGAAGTTTCGTGAAGATCGGTTCATAAATACAGCCCCCAGCCAGAGCCCTATTCACATGTGTACTTACTGTGTGTAAGTAGCACTGAATAAATCAACGTTCATCTAATTTGCCGAATTTCTGCACCAGAAAAAAACCCGTATTATATGCGACGTATTCCATGCTACTAAACATTCATACAAAAATTTATTCAAATCAGAACTTTCATACAGAAGTTCTGTACAGAAAATTGATTGGACTAATTTTGGTACAAAATGCATGCTGGTGGCCATCTTGAATTTTGGACCGCGCCCCAAAACACTTGTTCTCGTCCCACGATGATAAAAAAGGTACCCAAGAAGTTTCGTAAAGATCGGTACATATATATGGCCTCTAGCCCGAGCCGTATTGAATTGTTGACGGCGGTATAAAATGGCTGCTGGTGGCCATCTTGAATTTTGGACCGCACCCAAAAACACTCGTTCTCGTCCCACGGTGATAACAAAGGTACCCAAGAAGTTTCGTAAAGATTGGTTCCTATATACGGCCTCTAGCCCGAGCTGTATTGAATTGTTGATGGATGGACAGACAGACAGACTGACAGATGCACAGAGGGACGACAGCCATGGCTTAAACTCAAATTTGACTTACCTCAAAGTTGAGCTAAAAATCAATAGCTCACGTCAAGAGGTCAACCCGATCACACATACGAAGTTTCAAAGTGATCCGATCATAAATGTTCCCCAAAGGGTGTGCCAAAGGGAAATATTGATGCCTGACTAAACTAAGCTCAAAGGTTGTTGCCAGTGGCAACATTTTTTTACAGAGATGGAAGAAAATTGATAACTCCCATATAGATATCACCCAACACAAGCACACTAAGTTTCCAAGCAATCCATTCATAAATATGCCCTGCAGAGTGTGTCAAGGGGAAATATTGATGCATAACTGCACTAATCAGAGGTTGTTGCCAATGGCAACTATTTTTGATGGAAATGAAAGAAGATCGATAGCTCCCATCTAGAGGTCACCCTAAACAAGCACACTAAGTTTCAAAACGATATGGTCAAAAATGTGCACTGCAGGCTGCGCCAAAGGGAAATATTGATGCATAACTGCATGAAGTTCATCGAAGGTCAATGCCAGCGGCAACATTTTTTGATGGAAATCGAAGAAAATCAATAGCTCCCATCTAGAGGTAACACCAAAAAAGCATACAAAGTTTCAAACCGATCTGATCATAAATGTGCCCTGTAGGGCATGCCAAAGGAATATATTGATGCCTGACTAAACTAAGTTCAAAGGTTTTGATGCATAACTGCACTAAGTTCATCAAAGGTCGTCAACATTTTTTGATGGAAATGGCAGAAAATCATTAACTTTCATCTAGAGGTCACTCCAAACAAGCATGCCAGATTTAAAAGCAATCCGATCATAAATGTGCCCTGTAGGGTGTGCCAAAGGGAAATATTGAGGTTTGACTAAATTAAGTTCTAAGAACGTTGCCAGCAGCAACATTTTTGGACGAAAATGGAAGAAAATCGATAGCTCCCATCTAGAGGTCACCCCAAACAAGCACACCAAGTTTCAAAGTGATCCGATAATAAATGTGCCCTGCAGGGTGTGCCAAAGGGAAATTTTGATGCATAACTGCACTAAGTTCATCAACTGTCGTTGCCAGCGGCAACATTTCTTAGCTGATGTTGAAGGTAATCGAAAGCTCCCATCTAGAGGCAACCCCAAACAAACATACCAAATTTCAAACCGATCTGATCAAAAATGTGCCCTGTATGGCATGCCAAAGGAATGTATTGATGCCTGACTAAACTAAGTTCAATGGTCATTGCCAGTGGCAACATTTTTCAACGGAAATGGAAGAAAATCGATAGTTCCCATCTAGAGGTCACCCCAAACAAGCATGCCAGGTTTCAAAGTAATCTGCTCATAAATGTGCCTGTAGGGTGTGCCAAAGGGAAATATTGAAGTCTGACTGAACAAAGTTCTAAGAACGTTGTCCATGGCAACATTTTTTGACGGAAATTGAAGAAAATCGACAGCTCTTATCTAGATGTCCCCCAAAACAAGCATACCAAGTTTCAAAGTGATCTGATCAGAAATGCTACCTGTGAGATGTGCCAAAGGAAATTGTGTATGTACCATACGTACGTACGCCCGGACGTACATATGGTATGTACATACGCCGACGGACGAGAAGTGATGGCAATAGCTCAGCTTGACTTTGATGTCAATGATGAATGTCGTCCAGGTAGGCCGACGTTACCGCAGACAAATGAGATCGCTAGATTCAGTCCGAAGCACATAGCTCGGAACTGATAAATGACTCCTAGGACAGCGAAGAGAAGATACTTTGTGAACGCCGGATATGCCATGATGTGAAAGTACACATACTTGAGATGTATGCTCGCAGCATAACCATTCACTCGAACGCTCGCTCTGACCGATCAGATGGTCTCCATATAAATTTTGGAGCCACGATCAGCTTGTTTATCAAGCTCAGATCTATAACTGAATGAAACGAGCCGTCTGGTTTTGGAACCAGGAACAGGTGACTGTAGAAACCTGGAAATTCCTGGTTTTCTATGACCTGTATCGCGTTCTTCTCCAGAAGAGATTGGACTTCTGATAGAAGCGAATCTCTCTTCTGAAGGTTTGACGGAAGCTGAGTCCAATGTGGAGTTCGAGTTAACAGAGTTTTTTCGTAGAAGGACTGTTTTAGACCTTCGGAAATAACCACCTAAACCCATGGTTCGTCCGTAATTGACAACCAAATGGATAAGAATCTCGACAGCCTTCCGCCCACTGGAACGCAATAGAGGTTTAGACCATCACCTCCTGGACCTGCGAGGCTTGCAGGAGGAGAAACTATGTCCTTCGCGACCCACACCTCGCCCAGTCGACCCGTGGGCATCTGACCGGTTGTCTCGGCCAGCATACGACCCCTACCTGAGTCGCTACTCTGACGGTCTCTGGAGTAAGACATAAAGGCTTTCTTAGATCCGCTATAGGAACTTCCCTTGGACATACTCACCCCAGAAGTGCCTGCCTTAATCCCCTCTGCTGAGTCCGACTTTCACGAAGCGGATTTAAAAGGCAGAGAGTCCGAAGCTTTCCTAGTAATCTGCTGATAAATTATAGAAAGCTTACCGTCGAAGAGAAGCTCTCCGGAGACCGGAGCGACTCGAAGAGAGTTTTTCACCTTACTATCCACTCTTGTGGATGCATCCAGGGCAGCATCACGTCTAAGTAACTCCAGATTTGCCACTGAAAGGGTGGAGTTATACGTGGAATATGCTATGGCCCTCGAAAGAACTCTCAAGGAAGTTTGAACATCCTGGAATTCTTTTCCTTCGAGACGTAGTGATAACGCTCTGGTAAGGTGATCTGCATAAGATAATGCGTCTAAACTGATTCTGTTAGACGAGATTGTCGTCTCCAGCGTACTGGAATGAAACGCCAGCAATGACAACTTCAAGTCTTCTGCCTGGTTGTCTAAACGCAGAGGAACTCTCGGCACGCCCTGTCCTGCCGTTTCAATTCTATTTCTATAATAGATGAAAGGCAGCTGTAGAGCATGAGACGATAAGAAACCGGATTTGCCAGTCTTAGAGGCTAGCTTGAATATAGCATCAATAAGAAGATCAAATGTCCGCGCGACATTTCTGGACTGGGTCGGAAACTCAGGCACAATGTCCCTATTCCAGCCAAAAAAATCTGTGTCCAGTGATGCTATCAGTCTCTTATCAGGTAACGCAGCACTTGGGTCCGGAGGAACAACTTCTGGAAGGTGTTGCCAGATGAAATCTATGGCCACCTTATGTTGTTCAGAAAGAAAAAATTCCAGCTCGCTGATTCCCTTTCACCATCCGACTGGACCACATGAGAATCTTGGTTATCCCTTACTGACTCTACAGGGGAGCGAACCGACCCAGCTTCCTCAGACAGTTCCTGTTCAGAAAAGTTTCTGATGGCGCTGGGATGCTGCGATGAGTTGAGCCATCTGTGATAGCAAGTCCGTCACGGAGGCCTGAGGAGCCGCGGTCTTACATAATTAAGCCGCTGGAAGCTCCTGGGACGCTAATTCCTGCATACTTCTTATGCGAATGTCCTGACTGGAAAGACCTCATGTCCTTGGCTAGCGGATGGCGTGACCTGGTTGATGTGGAATCCCTGGTCGGCGAAGCAGGCTGGATATCTGCGGTCACGTAGCGAAGGTGCGGTCGTGTGTGCTGACGTGTGGAAGAGGAAGCCATTAGACTAGCCGTGCCAGACTCTATGCAATGGAGCATCCCGAACAGGAGGAGTGGACGTATGCTCCAACTGACAAACGTGCGTACAACGACAACTGGGCCCAGATGTTGTAAGAGAGAGGGGGCCTCTCGCTTGCAGTCCGGGTAGACCTGGACGAGCTAGCTACCGGACTGACTGGCTTCCTTTGTTCTATCCTCCGATCCGTCGTCGCCGGGTGTGCGTGATCCGAGATTATAGTGCTCACAATACCCCTTCTCCTCTCCTGGACCGCAAAGGATGAACCCGGCGACACATCCATTTCGTGAATGATTGCTTCACCGGGGGAGCTAGTGGGCAACAAGTGACCGTCGATCCTACTAGGGACCTCTTAGGCACTTGCCGCGTTTCGTTGAGCACTTTGCCGCTAACTCTTATTGCAAAGCACACTTTTGAAGACATCATGGAAATATCACCCTGTTCTTGTTCCTCTGAAAAAACTAGAATGACCCTGTGGCGAGAGGACCGGAATGGACCTCTCACCACTAACAATATACCGTGACACACGTCTCCAACGTTTGTCATCCGAATTGGCACACACTGAGCAAGAATTAGTGCGAGTACACTGACTACAGCAAATACAATGAACATGAGAATCAGAGGGAGACTTCCTCGATTACAATCAAAAAACATTCTTTCATTCTGAAAAAATATTAAACAGTCATCGTACTCGCACTAACCCTTGAAAACAAAGATACATAATAATAATATAATCCATTACAAAAATTTCGAAAAATAATTCAAAAGAAAAATTTTCTCGAAAAATTTTCAAGATGAGCCAAGTTCCCAATGGGAACGATGAGCCCAAATGGATCCCAAAAAAGCTTAACTGTGGACAAAATTTTTTAAAATGTATCTAAAAATTAATGCTACACTTACGGACAATATTAATGTATCCGGATATGAACAGAACTAAATAGAAAACAAGTAATCACTGTCAGAAGTAACCATTGTCAACGTAAACAAGAGTGAATAAAAACCGGAAACAAGACTCCAGGCACTGAAAATATGGCCTGAAATCAGTAACCAATTTTAAACACTATCCGATGTAAAACAGAAGCTTCCATAGAAGAAACTGCAGTACATCGGATGGTAGATGCATGACCAAATGCCTAACCACCCATAGGGTGAGGACGTAACCATGGGGAAAAACAGAATAAACATTCTGTTACCAAGCTAAAAACTCCCAAGAAATTTCAGTAAAAAAATTACAAAAATTATGCCAAAATCATGGGAGAATAGCAAGGGGGGTATAAAGGAAAGGGAGAGAGGAAACACTGAACAAACCGTGGAAATTTCATAACAAGAATGTAAACATCAGGACTATGCCCCGAAATTAGGGAACATGAAATAATTTTGCATAAAAATTATAAGTTACAGCCCTGAACACATCCTTCCACCGATTCTTCCTCTCATCCTCTTATTTCATCCTTAGATCCACCATTTCTTTCATGATTTTCTGTCTGGCATCATTTTAACTGAGATTTATAAGCACAAATATCAGTGAAATGTTACGGATTTCAGAGCCAAACAAAGAATGAGGATTGGTGCCAAATTCGGTACTTCCTTGACACTGCGCATGTGCAGTGGATAAAGGTATGGAGGACCACATAGGACATTGAATTTTTGGATTTTGATGCAAATTTTGGGGATTGGGGAGCAAAATTTGTGTTTGGCCCTAGAATTTTAAGAGTTAGCACCAGCTAAGTCTGGGTCATTGGTACAGTATAAAAATATAGAAATTTTGGGAGGGGCAAAAATTCTTGCCCCTCCCATAATGACGGCAAATATAGCCCCACAAACTTCTCTTGAACAAATCTGAGTCTACACCTCACAAGGAAGCTGCACACCAAATATCAAGTCTCTGCTACTGCTGGTTCATGAGAAGAAGGTTTTTTAAGATTTAAGCACACTTTTTAGGCGTGGCCCTACCAAGAGGCAAGGCAAGTTGATTTGAACAAAATCAAACTGTGATGTCATAACAAACTATTATCTCAAATATCAATTAAATTGGTTCAGTGGTTTGGGAGGAGAAGACGCAAACACCATGTTCACGGACAACGGATGGTGGATGGTGAGTGATCACTATAGCTCTCCTGACTGAAAGTCAGGTGAGCTAAAACGACTGAGCACACCCAGTGTAAATTGGACATCCTTCAATACTAGAGATGGTATACAGTAAATATCAATCCGTATTGGTATTGAGTCAATACCGATTTAACATACCAAGAAATCTCAAACTATCAAAATTTTGGTACTGAAAAATATTTCTGACATTTGCTAAAATTTAAAAGGACAAACAACAGAACATTACGCAAAATTCTTGACAAGAAGAGCCCTCAGACTGTGTATTTCTAACAGCAGTCACCACCGGTTATTTGATGTAACAAATGAAAGTGTCAGTGACACTGTAGCTCATCTTGATAAACTTGAACTTGGTAAGTTATTAGTGAAATGGAAAAATTGAAGATCATTGGTACCAATGTTATTTGGTGAAACTTCAACATAACAGCATTGTGTGTGCCAAACGGCAGAGCAATCCATGCATTTTTAAATGTAAACTGTAAGGCTGGCTAAAGGAAGAATGTTGATACACAAATGCAGTAAGTTCAGATATTATTGTAAATGGTAACTTTTTTCACAGAAATGAATGCTAATCAATAGCTCTTATCTGGAGGTCTTGCCTAATGAGCACATCAAGTTCAAAAATTATCCTACAATAAATGTGCCCTGTAGGCCACGTCAAAGAAGAATGTTGATGCACAAATGCAATAAATTCAACGATTGTTGATAACAGCAACAGTTTTTGATGGAAATGAGAAGAAAATCGATAGCTCCTATCTTTGTCACCCTGAATAAGCACACAAAGTTTCAAAACAACTGGATAATGAATGCGCCCTCTGAGGCATTCCAAAGGAAAATGTTAATGCAGAATGCACTAAGTTTGAAGTTCATGCTTGTGGCAATGTTTTTTTTATGGAAATTCATAAATATACACTGCACAGATTACAAAAGGCATAAGTTGCTGCTCAAATGCTGGTGATAACAACAATACATTTTTCTGGAAATGAAAAAAAATCAATAGCTCACAGCAAGAGGCCACCCCAAACACACATACCAAGTTTCAAAGTGATCCAAACATAAATGTGCCTGGAAAGGTGTACCAAAGGGAAATATTGAGGTCTGACTAAACTAAGTTCAGAGGTCATTGCCAGCAGCAACATTTTTCGACACAAATGGAAGAAAATCGACAGTGCCCATATAGATGTCACCCCAAACAAGCACACCAATTTTCCAAGTGATCCAATCATAAATAAAAGGGAAATATTGATGCTTAAATGCACTATGTTTTCACTAAGTTCATCAAAGGTCATTGCCAATGGCAACTACTTTTGATGGAAATGGAAGAAAATCAATGTCTCCCATCTAGAGGTCATCCTAAACAAGCACAACAAGTTTCAATGCGATTCAATCATAAATGTGCCCAGCAAGGTGTGTCAAAGGGAAATATTGATGCATAACTGCACTAAGTTCATCAAAGGTTGTTGCCAATGGCAACAGTTTTGATGGACAAGGAATAAAATCAAAAGCTCCTATCTAGAGGTCACCCCAAAGAGGCGTCCCAAGTTTCAAAGCGATCTGATCATAAATGTACCCTGTACAGTGTGCCAAAGGGAAATATTATGGTCTGACAAAACTAAGTTTAAAGGTCATTGCCAACGGTAACATTTTTTGCTGGAATTCCAAGAAAATCGATAGGACCTACCTGGAGGTAACCCCAAACAAGCATATCAGGTTTCAATGCAATCCAATCATAAATGTTCCCTGTAGGGTGTGCCAAATGGAAATGTTGAGGTCTGACTAAACTAAGTTCAAAGGTCATTGCCAGCTGCAACATTTTTTGACAGAAATGACGAAATTTGATAGCTCCCATCTAGAGGTTACCCCAAACAAGCACACCAAGTTTCAAAAGTGATCTGATCATTAACGTGCCCTGCAGGGTGTGCCAAAAGGAAAGTTTGATGCATAACTAAGTTCACCGAAGACTGTTGCTAGCGCCAACATTTTTTGACACAAATGGAAGAAAATCAATAGCTCCCTTTCGAGGTAACCCCAAACAAGCATACCAAGTTTCAAAGTGATCCAATCATAAATGAGGTCTGACTATATTAAGTTCAAAGGTCGTTGCCAACTGCAACATTTTTTGACGGAAAAAGAAGAAAATTGATAGCTCCCATCTAGAAGTCTCCGTAAACAAGCACACCAAGTTTCAAAGCGATCCAGTCAAAAGTGTGCACTGCAGGGTGTGCCAAAGCTTCAAAGTAATCCAATCATAAATGAGGTCTGACTACATTAAGTTCAAAGGTCGTTGCCAGCTGCAACATTTTTTGACGGAAAAAGAAGAAAATTGATAGCTCCCATCTAGAAGTCTCCGTAAACAAGCACACCAAGTTTCAAAGTGATCCGGTCAAAAGTGTGCACTGCAGGGTGTGCCAAAGGGAAATACTGATGCATAACTGCACTAAGTTCATCAAAGGTCGTTGCCAGCGGCAACAGTTTTTGACAGAAATCACAGAAAATGAAAAACATAGTAATTTATTTATTTTTTATACTTACCAATGACCCAGACTTAGCTGGTGCTAACCCCAAAATATCTAGGGCCAAACACAAATTTGGCCCCCACCAATCCCCAAAATGTGCATGCAAAACAGAAAATTAGAAGTCCTAACTGGCCCTCCATACATTTCACCCTCTGCGCATGAGCAGACGCCAAGAAGTCACCGAATCTGGCACCAATAAAATCATTCTTTGTAGAAAAAGATTATAATAATTCAGCGGGGAGGTACGAGTGCCCAGTACTGCCCACTCATGGGAGGGCCATTCCCATCTGGGTCATTGGTAAGTATCAAAAATATATAAATTACTATAAATTTTTTCAGATTTTTATACTGTAACCAATGACCCAGACTTAGCTGAATTGTAAAAAGGCGGAGGGCCTAGAACTTCTGAAATATTAGATCAACATAGATCAAATCCTTCAATCCATGATGAAGAAATTAGAATTTACATGAATGTCTCTTAATGCCACAATAGAAGAGACATAACCTAATATGGATCCCAATTATGTAAATCCTAAATCTAAGCATAAAATCATGTTAATTAGGATGTAACAAATAAACAATTTAGAGACTAGTCTGGACTAGGCCCTAAAAATTATTATGGCATACTGAGAATGAGAGAAAATTTCCCATAAACCTACGCCACACAATAATACTGCAGCTGATCACCGAACATAGTATGGACAAGACAGCTTCCTCAATAGTTACATACCCCATAAGGCAGAGAAGTGGACAAAATGATCCCCCCCCCCCTTTTTTTTTAACATAATTTCAAAAGAAAGAGGGGAGAGCTCTGGAATCAATAAGCAGAACCCAGAAACGATATAAATAAATATCGATCAGGCACCCAACAAATTAATTCATGAATAATAAATGGTGCTTAACGCCACTTCACAAGCCAAGGCTATAGCGATGATTTTGGTAAATAACATTATCCGCTATAAAATATGCACTGCAGACGCCGTATACATGGTACAACGAAATCAGTGAGAAATCAATTATAACATATATACTCTCCCAAAAAAGAAAGTGTGCATGCTAAAAAATAACACTGAAAAAAGATATATATCATTTTCATTCATGGAAATTTTATTCAATCACAGATGAATCAATTTGTGATCAACACGAGAAATTTCATTATGCTACGACGAATACTCTTGGTGACATGGAGAGTCAAAGACACTAAGGGTCAAACACAAAAGTCACACACTCAATATCTGGTATGACCTCCGTCTGCATCGACTACTGCTGTGCATCTACACCTCATGGAAGCGAACAAGTTAGCATAGAAGTGCTGTGGGATGTTGTTCCATATTCTGATAAGCTGTCTTTGGAGTTCCACAAGCATTGACGGTGCATGGGGAAGCCGGCGTAGCTGACGTTTCATCTCGTTCCATACGTGCTCCATGGGTGAGATATCGGGCGAATCTGCGGGCCAGGGAAGAACATCCACTTGTTGTTGTTGCAGATACTGTTGAACAACACGATCTGCGTGGGGTCGAGCGTTGTCCTGCTGTAGAATGACGCCGGGGCCATGACGTAACGTCAAAATCGGATGAATTGCAGGTCTTCGAGGATGTAAGCTGTAATCTCTCAGCCGGTTGGTTATTGTTTGAGGTATCCGTCTCAGGTTAGGGATGTTCCTGGCTGTCGTCCTTGCCGTTTGTTGCCAGTTCCGGAGATGGACGACACGGATATACCGATCTTGTGCAGGGGTGGTAACTCGGGGTCTCCCGGAGCGGGGTCGGTCTCGAACGTCATCATGTTGTGCATGTCGATGGACTAGCCTGTCTACAGTGTTACGGTGGCAGTTCAAATGCTGGGCAACCTCTCTGTGTGTTCTGCCAGCTCTAATCATACACAGGGCAAGGAGACGTTGATTCATTGTCAATCTTGGCATGCTAATGTGGAGTCGTTTTAACAGCAGCGCAAGTTTGAATGTGAACGATAGGAAGGCCTTACTTTAGTGTTTAAATACCCAAAGATTCACACTGCTGCATGAATTTTCAGACTCTCCACATGCAAAACATGCCATTTCACAAACGTGCAGCACGTCATTTAACGTTAATGCAATTTTAACGGGGAAAGCTGTTTTTGTGTTCAATATAACTTATTCATGAACAGGTTAACACTCTTTACACCTACGAAATTATTTTTTTGGAATTTGATCAATTTCTGCAATGCACACTTTCTTTTTTGGGTGTGTTTATAAATAAAAGCGGGATAAGATGAACAATCGCTGCAGAGAAAACACGCTTCAAGATCATTCACAGGAGGCCTCTGTAATATTAAATCCGGTAAAAAACACTCTCCAATGTGTACTATTTGGTATCTACAACTATAAACACGTGAGAATATGTGATTTGAGAACCGACAAAATAGAAACCAGGATCTAGAAATGGAGGTAGGTATGATAAACCGGCTCAAAAATCAGAAAATAAATACCGGAAACAAATGCAACAGAACAGCATATATGCGTATGAAGGTGCCATCCAACACGACCCAGACGCAAAGTATGTATGTATTAAAAAATATATATGTGACAGCGTGAGTGTGTGTGTGGGGGAGGGAATTCAAATATATGTTGAAACCTCCTCACCCACATTACTAATCAATGCTAGAGCAGACAGCAATAAAATAGTGATCATAAAGCTCTCTTTCACGTCTGAATACTCTGTAATGCCACTGAGAGTGGAGAATGACATGAAGAATAAAACTTTGCTTAAAGAAGAAAACTGTCTAATGGGGGAGCTTCTTGCGAATGCTCGATAGCAGACGACCCCATAACCTCAATGAAATCAATAGAAACAAATGAATAAAAGGATACACGTATCCTATCATTCATTCCCATGAAAATTCCCATGAGCCCAAAACTTAACTATCCTGAAGAGATCTCACATAAGATCATATAATAGCCAAAACAGTTAGAATAAGCGCAAGATATAGCCAGCGCTTACTTATGCGCTGAAATCTTAAGGAACTCTCCACATCTTCCCCTGTTGTTTTTAAAAGTATGTGAACCATCAAAAATGATTAAAAATACAGAGGAAAAAGATAAGAAACCGAATTACTTTTTCCGCCGGAAGATAAATATGGTGTCATCTACAGAATCGAAGATCTGTGACACCCTTGTAGACTTAACCGGAAAGAGATCTTATTACCCTGCTCTTTACCCGGATGAAGTCAGCGTCGAACTACGCTAGCGGTTTCGCATAATTGTTCGCAGCATTTTGAATCACTGGAACAAGATCAAGGAAATGATAATGTATGATATCTATATCATCCAAGAGTTGTTCCGGAAGGAAAAGTTATCCTATCCATCATATGTTCAAATCAGTTAGAATCACAGTCACCAGCATCTAAACAGGCAGGTGACTGGACCAAATAAGCACTATGCAACAGCTCAAGATTTGAGATCGACGTTGAGTGCTTCTGCCTTAGCAGGAATACTGTGATTAGCTGTGCAACTGCGACAGCAAGTCCGTTACAGAGGCCTGAGGAGCCGCTGTTATGAATAGCCTCTTTGCTGGCTGCTCCTAGGACAGGGAGTCCAATATAGTTATTACTACGAACGACCCAATGAATGAAGCCTCATCTCCTTGGCTACTAGATGGTGTGAATTCTTACTAAAGATGGACCTTTGACGATGAAGACAGGAAAACCTGAGTCACTTAGCCAAGATGCAATCGGGAGTGCTTGTTCCTCTTCTTTTCTCTTTACCGGACAATAGCTATGTATGTAAGCACAGACTGACGCAAGTTCCTACCAACAACACCCGGCTCCAGATGTTGTTGAAAGAGAGATCGGGGCTCCCTCTTGCTCGTGCATACCTCAGAACTTGCCGTCTTCTTCCTTCCATCAACACCAGGTGAGCATGGATTCGATCAACAGTGCTCGCTACACCCTAATCTCTCTCGACCACCACAGACATACCTGGCATCACATCACCCATATACGAGTGAGATCTGCCGGTTGAGCTAGCTGTTTTTAGACAAGGGACGTAAGCCTCCGTGAAACCTAGCCCTTGTCTTTTTAAAATCATTGAGCACTCTCCCTCTAGCTCTAATTACAATGCATATGCGACACATCTGGAGTCACGGTCCAAGTATCCAATCTTAACCATTTCACCGGCGACAGGGAACTGACTCTACTCATCGGGTTTTATAGCCCTGTGCAATATAAAGATCACTTTATGTAGAGGAAACCATAAGACTAGCTGGCCTCGGACCTTATCGGTTTCCTCCTTCCGTCGTCACTGCGTAAGCATAATTGCTTACCATATCGTTCGCTCCACCCTATATGATCTCTCTTTTTCTAGCCTGGATCGTCTACACCCGACGTCATAGTTCTCAGGGACCCGAGTAACTACTTCACCATTCAAGCTAACTAGCGACAACGGACCTACGCGGTCGTGCTTTTCGAACATAGAGGAAGCTATAAGACTGGCCGCCATGGCAGTCTATGGAAGGAGCGTCCCAGGGCAAGTACTAAAGCTGGCAGGAAACTATTTTCTGACTACCCACTACTTGCCTTCTGACGTAACACATCACTCAAAAATATCCTAACTCGAGCTAAAGTAGCCCCACTTAAACAGCTAAGTGGCCTACAAGTACAGAACCCCTTCACACCATGTAATACCCCCCTTTGCCAAGTTTGCCTGCATCTCCCCAAACACTTATGGTTTAAAAGTACGGCAACTAATAAACGGCATAGAGGGCCATTCAAATAGAATTCCTACATGAGAAATTGCATCTACTTAATCACCTGACATAAATGCAGAAAACAATATGGTGGTGAGACGAAAAGACATTTCGAAATTAGAATCAAAGAACACATTGCTGATATCTGCCACAAAAGAGATACTCCAGTTGCAATACACTTCAATGACGAAGGCCATTCCTTGAGGGACTTAACATACAGAATTATCCAAGTCCTCAGATCAGACCCCGAGAATCCCGCCTCCACTCCACAAAGACACAAATGCGAAATACACTGGATATATACATTACGTACGCTCACACCAATCGGCCTGAACAGAAAGGATTTTTAAAATAGTATTCTCATTTAGAACTCTTCCTCTACTTTCTAATCACCACGCCACTTGCCCGCAATGGAACTTACGTTGTACACAGAACCAACATCACAATTAGGACGACGTAACAATAGCCTAACCCAGGGGTAGGCTTACTACGTTTTAACAGACAAATAAAATATCGCATATGTGCCAAGTGCTCGTCGGCTTTTACAGCCAAATCTGGCTTAAGCCGGCATATCAGGATAATACACCGCAAGAAGGGGTTTTTCAAATGTGACCTGTGTTTTAAATCATTCCAAAGGAAAGAACACCACATACGGCATTTAGCCAATAGGACTCACAAAAACAAAGCTTGTGCAAAATATTCAGACAAGGCCACCAACATCAAATTGGCCATGATGGACTGTATATTTGACATCGGCGGTATACTAACACCACTCAGTGCTGACAACACACCAGTTAAACGGAACATTTTTCCAGAACTGTCGGACCCTAGGAGGATATCCCAGGTGCTGACGTGCAAACTGGGGACAAGTGAACAATCGCATTGTTAGATCTCCCCCCATCTCAACATCAAATATAGACAGTCTTCGATTGGCAATATGTGATCTCATTGACGGCATAGGTGATGTGGTGTCACCATTGAATGATCCTTCCCCACAACAATGTGGAGAAAATCTCAGTGCAGAAGGGGGCACCATACAGCCAGCCATAAATTTGGACATTGGATTTCTACACCCTCTCATTTTCAGTCACCAAGGGAATACTCTGCCTAACATAGGTGTCACCGAAATTGTCGGACTTTACAATACCCCCAAAGTACTTGAATATGCAGCATACGAACTCTATCGTTATGCTGACTCGTTCCCACACTCAATAAAATAACAAACTCATCTATTGTGACATTTTATTCTTTTATTTTTTAATTTTTCCATGAACTGTTTACGGACACTAGTCCGCCTTCATCTGTAAGATCTTGTTTTCCATCTTGAAACTGTGAACCATCCTACTTTACTGTGCTGTACCTGAAAAATGACGCAAACATCAAAATCGATTGTATACCTATTAACGGCAATTATTTTTCTACTCTCCCCTCCCTCCCTCTGCCCCACCCCCCCTTCATATTTACATGGAAAAATTCCCACTCCAACTATTTAGCATTGACCACAACGTCATCGATCCCATTTACTCACTGAAAAGTAGAAGTTTTTGATTATCTCCCCTGCTACTGTCGAATTGACATAGATTTCTACCACGAACAGTGAGTTACCTCCCCTGCTACTGGAGTTTTCACATCGAGTCAGATACCCCCTTCTGCCTCCATCTGGATGACTGAGGTTACCCCCCTTTTACCCCCTTCGCCAAGGGTATATAAGGCACCGCGTTGCACAGCACAGCACAAAGCCTCTGACAAGTACAATTTTGTACGAAACCGGTCAGGCAATACTTATACCACAGAAAACTAAATGGGTATAATTAGTACCAGTAGATCCCCCTGCACCTTGTGTGGATTTATTTACATACCTCAGAACTTGACCGCCAAGTTCCTACCAACAACCTCTGATCGCAGATGTTGTTATAAGAGAGAGGGACCTCCCTCTTGCTTGCGATCACGAAGACCTGGATGAGCATACCTCAGAACTTGTCTACTTCCTCCTTCCCGTGCTTACTCCTTCCCGATGTCGCAGGGTGAGCATGTTTGTATGTTTATAGTGCTCGCTACACCCTTATTCCTATTCTCGAACGCAACGGATATACCCGGCATCATGTCCCTCACATACGAGTTAGATCTGCCGGTCAAGCTAGCTGGCGACAAGGTCATCAATCCTACTAAGGATCTAGGCCTTGTCTAATACCTGAGCACTTTTGCCGCTAGCTCTTGATTGATTTGAGATGACAGCACACTCCTTGATGGCATCATGAAGCCACATCATGTTCCTGTTTCTCTGTAAATAGAAACTAAAAAACTATAGTGACCTTTTGATGAGAGGACCACCAAGTCCCCTCACATCGATAGGACCAATAGTGTCCACTCGCCTAACACAAACCATGACACCCGTCATTCAGATTATCAAATCTGATACATGGAGTAGAATTAGTGGCAGTACATCAAGTACACTCATTACAACGACCAAGTAAATAAAGGAAATGTTTCCTATATTTGCCATAATATTAGATAAAAATAATTACCTAAAACTAATATATGTCATTGTACCACCACCAAATCTACATATAAAATAAGATAACATTAAATATAATCAATGAAATAAATATATCCAAAAGAAAAACTCTTTCAAAAATAAAATAAAAATTTTTGAAAAAATTTTCCTAATATAAGAGCCCAAGTTCCCAAAGGGAACGATGAGCCCCAAAAAGCCTAAGTGTGGACAAAATTATAAAAACTGTGTAATATTAACTACCACACTATCAGAATATTTAATGTTACTTACAACTGTTGTTCCTAAATAAAAATAGGAAACTACCTAAAGATGTAAACAAAACACCGGAATCAAGACCCCAGGCAACACGGCCCGAAGTCAGTAACAGAAACAAGACTATCCGATGTAAAGCAAGATCTTCTTCCAAAGAAAAAACTATACATTGGATGTAAGATGCATGACCAAAATGCCCGAACACCCTAAGGATGAGGACGTAACCCTGGGGATGTACAGAATAATATTCTGCATAAAACGTTAAACTCCCAATAAATTTTATAAAAAATCTTTATTAAAACAAGCCAAAAAGCTTGGGAGCTTAACTGGGGGGATCAAGGGAAGTCAGAGAAGGAATACTAAATAAACAGTGGATAGAACATAATCATTCAGTGATAACGTCAGGCTCATGTCCCGAAATTAGGGAACTTGAACTAATTTTACTAAATAATAAAAAATTACAGCCCTGAATGTATCAAACCACCGTTTCTTCCTTCCTTCATCCAGTTCTGTCCTTGGATCCACCAATTTAACCATTGATTTGTGTCTGGCATCATTAGGCTTTTCCCTCTGGAAAAGACTATTGTTTTTCTACGGATTATTATTTTTGGGGGGGTTTTTTGGTTTTTTTTTTTTTTTTTTTTTTTTCCACACATTTTGTCCGTACGATTCAGAAGCCATTTTCGAACCGATTTTCACGAAATTTTGCACACGCATAGAGGGGCAGAAAATCTAAAAATGTACCCAAGCGGAATTTTCGATTTAACCCTTATTTCCTCAGAATTGGCAAAAAACTGCCAAAATTGGGGTTTATCGACACTTTCTCGAAACACGTCTTGTAGATTTTTTTTATACATTCGTCGTTGCTAGACCTGTCTGTGACACGCCCTTTGATACCAACGACATATCAGGCGATGCATATGGTAACCCTCCACAGGCTGCCAAACATCGAAAGTTTGATGAAATAGGCCGGTTTCAGGCCCCCACCGCACCCAAACAATACACGAGAGATAAATATAACTTTCTTTACAGGGAGTGGAATTCACCGAGGATCATTTTTGTCAGTAATAAGGGTGTTCAAAAAACCAAGCGTTAACCCGTTTTGGGTTGGTTAAACAGCAATACCCCCATAAAGCTAAAAAATTTGTATTTTCCGTGGATTTCTCTAAACGAGTCTTGTAGATTTTCAAGAAAAATTTGTCACTCCCAGGCCTTGGTGTGACAATAGAAGTTACATGGACAAAATACTGCGGTGAGCATTTGTTAACCCTCCACGGGCTGCTAAAAGTCAAAATTGTGATAAAATGGGCTGTTTTTGGACGCCAAAAGCACCCAATGGGTATGCCTCAAAGAAACGTGCCTTCTTTTATCGAGCGCACAATCTATACGCAAACATTTTTGTAAGTAGTAAGGGTATTCAAAAGTCGAAGTCTTAACCCATTTTGGACAGGCTAAAGAGAGAGACCCCTTAAAATCTTAAAATTCCCATTTTTTGTGGATTTCTCTAAAAACATCCTGTAGGTTTTCAAGAAAAATTGACTACTCGCAGGTCTTTGTGTGATATTACAAGTTGCATGGACAAAATATTCCGGTGAGCGTTTATTAACCCTCTAGAGGCTGCCAAGCATCGTAATTTTGTTGAAATGGGCTGTTTTCAGGCACGCACATCACCCAACGTGTACCTGAGAAATAAACATAATCTCCTTTGTTGGAAGTGGAATTCACCAAAGACCATTTTTGTAAGTAATAAGGGTATTCAAAAAACCAAGCGTTAACCCATTTTGTGGTTGTTAATAGTGATACCCATCAAAGGCTTAAAAATTTATGTTTTCCCTGGATTTCATTACAAACATCTGGTAGGGTTTTCAAGAGAAAATGGCCATTGATAGGTCATGGTGTCACATTACCAGTTGATTGGATAAATTATTCCGGTAAGCATTTGTTAACCCTCCATGGGCTGCTAAATGTCAAAATTTTGAAAAAATAGTCTGTTTTTGAACAACAACAACATCAAATGGGAATACAACAGAGAAACGTAACTTCTTTTACCGGGCGCAAAACTGACAGGGAAACATTTTTGTAAGTAGTAAATGTATTCAAAAATCGAGGTCTTAACCCATTTTTAACTGGTTAAGGAGATATACCCCTTAAAAGCTTAAAATTCCAGTTTTCTGTGGATTTCTCAAAAAAAAAAAAATTCAAGAGCAATTAACCATTCACAGGTCTTCGAGTGACATTACAAGTTGCATGAACAAAATGTTTCGGTAACCATTTGTTAACCCCCCAGAGGCTGCCAAGCATTGACATTTGGAGAAAATGGGCTGTTCTTGGGCAACCATAACACCAAATGTGTACCTACGAGATAAACATAACCTCCTTCATTGGAAGTGGAATTCACCGTCGATCATTTTTGTAAGTAATGAAGATATTCACAAAACCAAGCACTAACCCTTGGCGCCAGATTCGGTGACTTCCTGGCGTCTGCGCATGCGCGGAGGGTGAAATGTATGGAGGGCCAGTGAGGACTTCTAATTTTCGGTTTTGTATGCAAATTTTGGGGATTGGGGGGCAAAATTTGTGTTTGGCCCTAGATATTTTTGGGTTAGCACCAGCTGAGTCTGGGTCATTGGTTACAGTATAAAAATATCAATAGCTCCCATCTACAGGTTATCCCAAACAAGCATACCAGGTTTCAAAGCAATCTGATGATAAATGTGCCCTGTAGGGTGTGCCGAAGGGAAATATTGAGGTCAGGACTAAACTAAGTTCAATGAACATTGGCAGCAGCAACTTTTATCGATGGAAACAGAGGAAAATCAATAGCTCCCATCTAGAGGTGACCCCAAACAAGTATACCAAGTTTCAATGTGATCCGGTCAAAAATGTGCCAAAGGGAAATAATGATGCATATCTGCACTAAGTTCATTGAAGGTCATTGCCAGCGGCAACATTTTATGACAGAAATTGAAGAAAATCGATAGCTCCCATCTAGAGATAACCTCAAACAAGCATACCAAGCTTCAAACCGATCTGATCACAAATGTGCCCTGTAGGGTGTGCCAAAGGAATATATTGATGCCTGACTAAACAAAGTTCAGTGGTCATTGACACTGGCAACATTGACGGAAATGGAAAATAAAACTGATAGCTCCAATCTAGAGGTCATCCCAAACAAGCATACCAGGTTTCAAAGCAATCTGATCATAAACGTGCCCTATAGGATGTGCCAAAGGGAAATACTGAGGTCTGACTAAACTAAGTTCAAAGAATGTTGCCAAAGGCAACATTTTTCAATGGAAATAAAAGAAAATCGAAAGATCCCATCTAGAGGTCACTACAAACAAGCATACCAAGTTTCAAAGGGATCTGCTCATAAATGCGACCTGTGTGGTGTGCCAAAGGAAATTGTGGATGTATGTACGTATGCCGACGGACCAGAAGTGACGGCAATAGCTCAGCTTGACTTTGCCAAGTTGAGCTAAAAAGCTGAGAGAAAATTCCCAGGGGGCATTTTCTTTCTGCTTTTAGTCGAGTTGTGACGAAGTCAAACTCAACTTATAGTTTGATGAATGGTGGGCGGGCGATAATTTGATAATGGTTCTACAAAAGTTCATGAATCTTCATAGGTAGATTGGCCTTGGTGAGAGGAAGAACCCTATTTATTTTGGACTCGCTAGGTCAATGGTCAAGGTCACAGTGACCTTGGACATACTAAATCATAAACAATTGGTTTTCGGATGATAACATGACTGGTTGAACCCACATTCATGAAACTTCATATGTAGGTTGGCCCTGGTGAGAGGAAGAACCCTATTTATTTTGGACTTGCTAGGTAAAAGGTCAAGGTCACAGTGACCCTGAACATAGTAATCAAAACAATTGGTTTCTGGAAGATAACTTGATAATGGTTTGACCCACATTCATGAAACTTCACAGGTAGGTTGGCCTTGGTGAGGAGAAGAACCCTATCTATACTGGATGCACTAGGTCAAAGGTCAAGGTCACAGCGACCCTAAACATAGTAAATCATAAACAATTGGTTTCCCGATGATAAGTTGATAATGATTAAACCCACTTTTGTGCTGTCACAACTCGACATTGGCTTGGTGATCCTATCGGCATTTTTTGTTACATCAAATGACCAATGATGATTGTCCGTCTTACTTCCAAAATTTTTACAATTCGGTGACTTTGTCTGCTGTAAAACGGGGATCGGCAGCTGGGCAGTATATCAAAAATAAGATTCCATATTGGTATTGGCGAGAGTACATGTATGTTGTTGATATTGAATACCATACCAATGCCGAGGTAAATCATTATAAAAAAACCAGTACCGAAACCAAACTTGAAATTCCAATAGTGCCCACCTCTATTCATTACCAATCATCAAATTAGCATAGGTGTGTTTTCTTAAATCACTTGTAGTCAGTCCATGAAGCAATACATGTAGTTTACCGGAACTTACTTTGAAGAGAAATTGTTCTTAAAAGCAAACTTTGATAAACTGTGCCTTTTTCATAATCCTTATCAAATGAAAGAATAAAAAAGTTCTATTAATGGTTTTCATTTTGTAAAGAAAGTAAGTATACTACACCATGTTTACTGCACTTGATTTTTATACTGAATTGTATTATTTATGCAGTTTCATTTAATTGTGTTATTTCAGCCTCCATGCGTATATGTTTTAACTTGAATACCAAGTCCATTCCTTTCCGCAACTGTGTGTTGTGAATAAACAACAGTTAAAATAATTCAGAGAGTAGTCTTTTATTTCAGGTTATAGTCAACATTGGGGAAATAAAATGAAAAAATAGGCCGATGAAACCGTCAGATGTGTACCCATATGCGCACCTAGTAGAAAGCTGTATGACGGAGGGCCCCTCCGGATGCCTAACATTACGTACACCATACATGGTATGGGTACATATAGAAATGAATTGGAGGAGTGCCTAATTTGATGGATGAAGGGTTAATTTCTCCAGATCAAATTATTAAATTTACATAAAAAACTATACAGCACAGCACATCAGTAACCTGAATACATATATAAAGTAACCTGATAATCGGATTAATATTTTTTGAGTTATCGCGTGCTGAAGAAATGGATTGGAGGAGTTCTTAATTTGGAGGATAAAGGGTTAATATCACAGGATCAAATTATCAGATTTACACCAAAAACTGTACAGCTCGGCACATCAGTAACCTGAACACATATATG
The DNA here is from genome assembly GCA_031216915.1 of Pictodentalium vernedei. Taxonomy (NCBI): domain Eukaryota; kingdom Metazoa; phylum Mollusca; class Scaphopoda; order Dentaliida; family Dentaliidae; genus Pictodentalium; species Pictodentalium vernedei. Next base: position 163,126,573 of record CM062290.1, on the reverse strand, counting down.
AAGTAACATGACAATCGGACTGATATTTTTTGAGTTATCTCATGCCAAAGGGATTGGAGGAATATTCAATTTGAAGAATAAAGGATTAATATCTCAGGATCAAATTATCAGATTTACACCAAAAACTATACAGCTCGGCACATCAGTAACCTGAACACAAATATAAAGTAACTTGACAAGCCAATCAATATTTTTCAAGTTATCGAATGCCAAAGAGATTGGAGGAATTTTCAATTTGAAGGATAAAGGGTTAATATCTCAGGATGAAATTATCAGAGTTACACCAAAAACTATACAGCTTGGCACATCAGTAACCTGAACACAAATATAAAGTAACTTGACAATGCAAGCAATATTTTTCAATTTATCGAATGCCAAAGAAATGGATATGGCCACCAGATGGACAGACGGATGGACAGACAGACAAACAGACAAAGGATGCCCCCCCCCCCTGGCTGTCGGCATTATGTGTACCATACATAGTATGGGTACACATAAAAATGCACATGCATTTCATAACCTTAAGAAAAGTCATACTGCTACATTTTTCACACTTCTAAAGTGGAAACCACAAGGGTTATTTTCACACAACTCTTGCATTTTCCACAAAGTAATGTTGTTAGGTAGAGGCACCATACTTCTATGGATGTGGACAATATATCATGATCCAAGGTCATTTAATTCGTTGACCAGTTTGGATGGAGTTGTTTACCCTTTACCCTACACAGATAGAAGACAACACTTGCAAAAAAAGATTTGATTGACAACTTTTCATTTTTTGTCTCAGAAACATAGTTATGTCCCTTCAATGGAATGGACTCAACAATCTCTTTTCAATGCGAGGTTATAAGCTGTGTTTCTGAGGCAAAAATTGAAAAAATAAGAAAGTTTTAATGGATATTTGTTGGAATAGCACTGGCTGCTTATGGCCATTTATGTTAGGTAATGGGTTAAATTCCTTTAAATAAAATCACATCCATGACAACTAAAATTCACATCCATGACAAAAAAGTTACTTTAGAGCGCTAAAATCAATATCAAAGCAATTAGAAACCTTCATGTGCTTGTAAAGTTCCTGAATCCAGGACTGCATGATTTAGCTCAGGAAAGTTTCAGAACAGGTCTGCTCATGTCACTCATTGTTTTACTTTAAATACTAAGAAGAAAGGTTAGAGATTAACATTTTACCAAACATAATAGAAACAAGAGGCCCCGTGGCCTGAAGCGTTTACCTTGAACAGAACACGATATAAACAGAGGCCAAGAATGAATCTACATTAAGCAATCAATCTCCAAAGGATCCACTGTCAATCCTTGAGCCCCTCAGGAGTGACTAAAATAGTCCAAGCATCATGCCTTTTCTACGGTTAATCATAATGTAAAAGTGGAGCTCCCCTATGGAGCCCCCTGATACAATCTATGTGGACTAATCTTAGTTACACACCTCTAGAGGGTACTTGATAAAACAAATTCTACTTCTTCAGCTATATGGCTCCTTATAAAATTAACTTGGAATTATGTTTCTATTTTGAGCACACAGTGAGTCCAATGATAGCTTTCATATATTTCAAGTATGTTTCCCACTTATGCTCCATATCAAATTTTGTTAAAATCAGACTAAGAGTTCTGAATAGTGAACTAGAGATGTTATATATCAAATATGTGAAAGGATTCTGACTGGTGGAGCTGAGAGAGATTTTTAAAGAAATTTCCTCATATTGCACCAAGTTAAAATTTGGCCTAGCATGGGGATCCCAAATATTAACCCAAAGACCCAAAGAGAACAAACTTGAATCTGACCTCCCTAGAGAGATGCTGTATACCAAATTTGAAAGGATTCTGACTGATGAATCTGAAGAAGATTTTTGAAGAAATTTCCTCATATTTCACTGAGTTAAAATTAGGGAGACCAAATATTAATCCAGACACTCGATTTGTACAAATTTGAATCTGACCCCTTAGAGATATTGTATACCAAATATGAAAGCATTCTGACTGGTGGATCTGAGGGAGAGCCCAAATATGAACCCAGTGACTCGATTTGAACAAACTTGAATCTGCCCTGTACGCCCCCCCCCCGCCCCCCCCCCCCCCCCCCCCACCACATAGATGATGGATACCAAATATGAAAGCATTCTTACTGGTGGTTCTGAAGAAGATTTTTTATCCCATTTTAACAACCATATATTTGACTGACAATCCCCCCCCCCCCCTCCATAGATGATGCTGTATACCAAATATCCAAAGATTCTAATCACTGGTTCTGGAGAAAACATTTCTTTTCAATTTTTGTAAATATAAATATGCTGACTCAGCATTTTTTTATGCCCCCCACCCCCTTACAGAACACACTGACATAACCGATGGCAATTTTTTTTACCATTCCATTCTACTGGTCCTAAAGATGCTTCATACCAAACAACAGTTCTCTGTTCCGTGTAGTTCGGGAAATATGGGCGGTTGAAAATATTTCTATTTTTAGCTCCTGGGGTTCACATGAACATTTTTTTGCATCAGTGAAGTACTAATAACCCAATAATACACCAAACCAAATTTGGTTCAATTGGATCATCGGTTCAGAAAACAGAAATTTTGGGCAGGGCCAAAAATCTTGCCCCTCCCATTACAAAGGTAAATATTGCTCCACGAACTTTGTTTGAACGGAGGAGAGGGAGGTCACATGACCAGTAGAAGTCATGTAGTTTTTTTGCTCACCAAATATCTCTTTTTTCTAAAGTTGTTTAATTCTACATTACACAAAAGTCGCAATGTTGGTGTGCGAAGGACTATAGAAGGAGTATAGAAGAAGTTTGAACAGAAAAACATTGTTGCTGAGCCTTCTTTTTGGATTTTCGTTATTCTCAGCCATCACATGATTTTTATATTCAGAGATTGAATAAGGAGCCATGTAATTTACACTGGAAACATGACCTTGTCGGATTTACCAGCTCAGTTTCAGTTGTTGAATGGAAGGAGACCAACCATAAAGGTGTGAAAAATTAACGATGTTCACCTAGTGATCAAGTGACTTGAACACTGCAATTCGAAAAAATACCTGTCTGTTGATCTGGATGACTAGGACAATTAATTTGCTTTTGCTCATTTGTTTTTTTCTGAATATCGGAGATTCAAAAGCCTTGTATTCTCACCATAACATGAGTAATAGTGGCGATTCGACTAAACCCAAACGGAAAGTCAGAGCCGATTCTAGTGATATAGACGCAAGCATTGACAATAGAGACCTCGCTCCCAGTGAGTCCAACTCCCAGGGCAGTTTTTTAGTGAAAACAGTTTGTGCTCAAAACAAACAGGATAGCTTATCGAAAAAGACATCAAAGCCACCAACAAAGAAAGCTAAATCAAACCTGATCTCTGCTCAGCCGCAAAATACTCTACGAAAACTAAAAATGGAAAAAGAAATAAGCAAAATTAACAGAAAACTTCAGAACGTTTTAACAAATGAAAAATTTGATGCCTCATTGGCAGACTTTCAGAAATCTATCTTGGAATATGTATCAAGTGCCATTGAAAAGTTCAAAATAGAGACAGTTGCAAAATTATCAACTGAGATAAGTTCATTAAGAGAAGAAAATGACAGCCTGAGATTTCAAGTGAACGAGTTAAGCGATGAACTAAAAAACGAAAAAAAGGCCCAGGCCTGTGCAAAGGCCGAGATAGAAGCGACTCGCAAACGAGTGGATGAACTAGAACAGTATATCAGAAAGTGTAGTGTGAGAATATATGGAGTGCTAGATGGAGAAAAGAACGAAACAGTCGAAGAATGCGTAGTTAAAGTGCACAACATCCTGAAAGGAAAGCTCGAACTTCAGATCAATAATACAGATATCAGTATCGCACATAGACTTGGAAAGTTCTCGGCTGACAAATCGAGGCCTGTCATCGTTAAATTTATTTCACGGAGACATAAAATAGACACGATTCGTAAGCGAAGAATGCTGAAAGGAACCAAAATAGTGATCAAAGAGGACCTGACCAAAAAAAAAACAAAGTTTACTTTCAAAAACAGTGCAGTGTGAGGCAGTGGAGACTGCGTGGTCCACTGATGGAAACATTATCGCCAAGTTGAAGAGAACAGGTAGGATAGTGAAAATATTCAAGGAAGAAGAGTTAAATAGACTTGAAAACTGAACTGTATATTACAATATGTAAAGTAAGTGTATTAAATCCATCCATCCATGGGTGGATGCTTGGGTTTGGTGGTTGGGCGGCGGTAAATGGGCTGTGGGATGTTGCAGGGGGTGACAAATACTCACACTCAGTTGATCTCACATTTCCTTTTTAAGACCTCCAGGTTTCAGTCCACAGCTTCCAAGTAAACGACAGTTACCAGCCACCTGTCTGTTAACATATCCATACACCAAGCCCCTCAGTCGAACCTACCACCCGTCCCTAAATGTAATTTTTGTCATTTGATCCTCTGCCCAACTTCTTAACGGCAAATGCAAAAAAACTGCCAGCACTATTTTTAAAAATCTCTCTAAAAAGTTATTTATTTTTTTTCTTACTTCATGGTCATAGCCTGTGACCTCAATGGAATGACCCTTTCCAGCGATGGGTCATAGGCTGTGGTTTGGGGGAAGAGAATTGAGTGTTTTAGTCTCTTTTTTAGAGCAAGCGAGCCGTGTTTCTTCAAATAGTTGGGTTAGGTAATTGTTAATCATGCCACGTTTGTGTGGTGAACTTTGTGTTTGAAACACATCATAAATATTTATTCAGTTAATCTCATCCAATGTATCTACACACCGAGTAGTGGTGACTGGGGGGGGGGGGGGGGCAGACTGGGACTGGGGTCATGGGGATAGTGTTTCAGAATCTGAAAAATATTTCTTTTTGTATTTTGAGGATAGCAAGTAGACTGTCAAAACACTCTCTGTTCAGTTTGTCAACATCAAAAAGTAGATAACTGATCGATTGCTTGATTAGTTGATTAGACACCACAGTTACGTTCTGGGGAAGGAGGTGGGTATTGGGGTCGATGGGGATTGTGGTGCAGACTCTGAAAATTTTATTTTTTTTTTTTCGTTTTTTAATATTCTGAAGATAACAAGTAAACTGTCAAAACACTATTCGTACAGTTTGTCTCTTCGAGACATCAAACAGTTATTTGAGATAACTCTTTTTCGCAGAATCTGAAAAATATTTCTTACAATACTCTAAAGATTGCAAGTAGATGGTTAAAACACTACTCGTTCAGTTTGTCTCTTCGAGACATCAAAACGCTATTTGAGAAAACTTTTTTTTTCTCTTTAGTCGTTAATATATCTGTCTATTTCTATAAATTAACTGACCACCGTCTGTACATGTATTTGTTTTTTTTAGTCTCAGTCCTGGATTAATAACCAATTGATTGCTTGTTTGCTTGATTTTCGGACTAGTTAAATAATTAGTTAATTCATTCATTCATTCATTCATTCATTCATTCATTCATTCATTCATTCATTCATTCATTCATTCAAACAGTTACATTCTGGTGGGGGGGGGTGTATTGGGAGTCAATGGGGATAGTGTTTCAGAATCTGAAAAATATTTCTTTTTATATTTTGAAGAAAGCATGTGGACTGTCAAAATACTATCCGTACGGTTTGTCTCCTAAAGACATCAAAACGTTATTTGAGATAACTCTTCTCTTTTTCTTTTTTTTTTTCTGTCGTTAATATATTTTTAAATACATTAAATGACCACCATCTGTATATGTTTTTTTAGTTTCAGTCCTGGGTTAATGTTAACTAATTGATTGATTGACTGGTTGATTAATTAACTAATGCAATAATTAATTCGTTCATTCATTCATTCATTCTTTCAAAGGGCACTACAGTTACATTCGGGGGAGGGAGGTGTGGTATTGGGGTAAATGGGGATAGTGTTTCAGAATCAGAAAACTTTTTCTTATTATATTTTGAATATAGCATGTAGACTGTCAAAACACTATTCATTCAGTTTGTCTCTCCGTGACATCAAACAGTTATTTGACAGTAGCTGAAAGGTACAGGATGACGATGAGTAGTAAGGCCTATGGTTTCACAAAACACCCATTTACCGCTATATCTCATTGTTTGTCGCCTTGCTGGTAGTTTTTCTCAACCACATACCCATGAGGGTCTTTAACTCTTAGAAACCGAGAGGCAGCTTTTCCAGCCCAAGAACATGTCACTTTATAACTTGAAAGAGTAGGATGCCTGAAAAATTAATGTGATGGGTGGACCAACTGATGTTTTCAGCATGCAGTCTTATCGCTGCTTGTTTGGAAAATATTAATTGGTTTACCCCCACCCCCCCCCCCCCCCCCCCCCCCCACCTTTCAAAAAAAAAAAAAATGGACGCTTCTATTTGCTGCCATTGAACTGACATGGAAAATACTACCAGTGTTCAAAGGGATAAGATTACTTCATTTATTTAATTATTCGCATACATGCATACGTGCATGAACCTCTGTTCTCACACAGGGCTTCTGCAGAATACTTTCTTTGTATGCATTTTAAAGATCCAAACCCCAATAAGATAAAAAATAATCAGGTAATCCATGCACTGATTTGAACTGACCAATCGATGGATTGATTGAAGGAATGCTTGCGTAAATTTATGGTCGATTAGATTTTGTTCGTTCATTCATTCATTCATTCATTCATTCATTCATTCATTCATTCATTCATTCATTCATTCATTCATTCATTCATGTTCTTGTTCCATAAAATGATGCCGCCTTGGCAAATTGAATGCGTGACAATAGCTATTTTAGCTCTTTGACCCTTAAATATCAAGGGTCATGTGGACGATTAATTGTCAGGCCTTTGATTTCACCAAGCACTCATTTGCTGCTATATAAAAGTGATTGCCGCTTTCTTAGCAGTTTCTCTCAACCACTTACCTGTGAGGGTCTTTGGCCCTTTGAAAAAGAGAGGCCTTCTTTCCAGCCGACGAACATGTTACATTATAACCTGAATATATTGGTTAGTCTACCCCCAAAGAATAAATATGGACTTTAATAACTGCTGCCATTGACCTGGGATGGAAGATACCACCAGTGTTCGAAGGAATAAGACAACCTCATCTACATATTCACATACGTAATATGTGTATTGACCGCTGTCCTCTCTTTCGCAAAATACACCGTTTTGTGTTCGCTTTCAAGTTCAAAACCCTGATAAGATTAGAAATAATTGAGTAATCCATGTATTGATGGCTTGAACTGATTAATCGATGAGCTGACTGAGGGAATGCCTGAGTGATCTTATGGTCGATTGGATTCATTCATTCATTCATTTTCTCGAACAAATGACGCCGCTCTGGCAAATTTGAATATGTGTCCACAGCTGGAAGGAGCTCTCTTATCCTAGAATATCAAAGTATATGATAGACGATCACTTGTCGGACCTATGATTTCACTAAGCACTCACATTGCAACTATATAAGATTGTGTGCTGCTTTCCTAGCAGTTTCCCTCAAACACATATCCGTGAGGGGGTTTAACCCAGAATCGTGACCAGTCAGTTTTTTCAACGTGCAGCAACGTGCAACGAGGTTGCACTTTGAAAATATTGTCTGGACTAGCCCCAATCGAATTCATCCATTCGTTCGTTCGCTCATTCGCCCATTCGGCCATTTATTCATCGCTTCGTTTATTTGTTCGTTCGTTAGCTTGTATTGCCAGGTCACTCATCCCTTCTTTTCACTCACTATACATTGTACTCTTTTTCATAATCTGTCACGCTTGCCAGTCCACATCCGTTTCCGAGAATGCATGCTTTATTACAAATGTAAACCAGGAGCCAATACAATGGAGGTTTTGAGGTGTATTTTCTGAAATTGTCTTTCCGATCTATTAATATAACTGGCTGGAATGAATCATTGGCTTTTTAGAAGATGTGGCAATTTGCCAACCGTCACATTGCCAGGTCTTTGGGAGTGCTAATGATTCTTTTTAGCCCGTTTAGTATCATACCTAAATCAAAACCAAATGAAAGTGTCAATGACACTGTAGCTCAACTTGTCAAGACAAAGACATGTACATGTATAGTATGTGACACAGCAATGACAAACATCTAGGTAATGACCTGATAACAAAGGTACATATAAAGTATTGTAACGGTCTGTACATAAATACTGACCATTGCCTGTAACAAATGTATAGGTGAAGTATTGTAAAGGTGGGCTACAGTCAGATGATAAACTGAAAAGAAATCTTGGAGTCCCAGAGTGGGTCTGACTCAACCCCAAAATATTTGTTCTCATAGCACAGTGATAACAAAGGCACCCCAAAACACACTCGTTCCTGTCCCAAGGTGAAAACAAAGGTACCCAAGAAGTTTTGTGAAGATCAGTTCATAAATACGAGCTGTATCGAACTTGTGACAAAAAACTGATTGGACCAAATTTTGGTACAAAATTGCCACTGGCAGCCATCTTGAATTTTGGACCGAACCCAGAAACACTCATTCTCGTCCCAAGGTGATAACAAAGGTACCCAAGAAGTTTTGTGAAGATCGGTTCATAAATACAGCCTCTACCCTGAGCCGTATTGACATGTGTGCTTACATTGTGTAAGTAGCACTGAATAAATCAAAGTTCATCTAATTTGCATAATTTCTGCACGAAAAAAAAAACACCTTACAATATGTGATGTATTCCATGTTACTAAACATTCATACAAAAATTTATTCAAATCAAAACTTTCATACAGAAGTTCTGTACAAAAGACTGATTGCACTAATTTTGGTACAAAATGGCTGCTGGTGGCCATCTTGAATTTCGGACCACACCCAAAAACACTCGCTCTCATCCCACGGTGATAACAAAGGTACCCAAGAAGTTTCGTAAAGATTGGTTCATAAATATGGCCTCTAGTCTGAGCCGTATAGAAGTTGTGTACAAAAAACTGATTAGACCTAATTTCGGTACAAAATGGCCACTGGCAGCCATCTTGAATTTTAGACCGCACCCAGAAACACTCGTTCTCGTCCCAAGGTGATAACAAAGGTACCCAAGACATTTCGTGAAGATCAGTTCATAAATACAGACTCTAGCCCGAGCCGTATTGACATGTGTACTTACTGTGTGTAAGTCGCAATGAAAAAATCAAAGTTCATCTAATTTGCATAATTTCTGCACGAGAAAAAAATCCGTATTATATGTGATGTATCCCATGGTACTAAACATTCACACAAAAAATTATTCAAATCAGCACTTTCGTATGGATGTTCTGTGCAAAAATCTGATTGCACCTAATTTTGTACAAAATGGCTGCCATCGGCCATCTTGAATTTCGGACCGGACTCAAAAACACTCGTTCTCGTCCCACGGTGATACCAAAGGTGCCCAAGAAGTTTCGTAAAGATCGGTTCATAAATACGGCCTCTAGCCCGAGCCGTATTGGCATTTGCACTTACAGTGCTGAAAGTAACACCAAAAAACATCAAAATTAGTCTAATTTGCACAATTTATGCACGAGAAAAAAAACCCATATTATATGTGATGTATCCCATGGTACTAAACATTCATACAAAAAATTATTCAAATCAGAGCTTTCATATGGAAGTGCATCGTCGGTACAAAATGGCAGCTGGCGGCCATCTTGAATTTCGGACCGCACCCAAAAACACTCGTTCTTGTCCCACGGTCATAACAAAGGTACCCAAGAAGTTTCGTAAAGATCGGTTCATAAATACGGCCTCTAGCCCGAGCCGTATCCAATTGTTGACGTACGGACAGACGGACGACGGGCCATGACAAAAGCTCAAATTTGGCTTCGCCAAAGTTGAGCTAAAAATGCAGTTCTGTGAGGTGCAATTATGGAGGTTGTGTGGTGTTGGCACCTGTTTATTTCGACTACTTCTTAGAAGCAAATTAATGCTGGTTATTCATTAAAGAAATTAGGGAGTTTTCGAGCTGGTGAATCCGATACCCGGAAAACATGTTATTGTTACCAAAAAACCCAAACCTTCTCAGATATGTACATTTATTCTGCTATTGTTTTCAGTTAAATTTTTGTTTCAGTACAACATGTGCCGATGGGTGTTATGGCGAGATTAGTCTTCTGAAATTTCAACATGGCTAAAATTACAGTTGGCAGTGTGAACTGTCGAGGTCTCTCCTCTGATCCTATCAAACGGCGAAACATCTTCGAACGTTGCAGAAATAAATTTGATATCACTCTCCTTGTTGACACTCATTCTTGTCCCGAGTGGGGATATGAAACGGTCTTTTGCTCTACTCAAGCTCAAGTAGAGGAACAGCAATTCTGTTAAAAAATTTGTTTGGATATTCAATAAACAAGTCGATTGTAGACACCAGAGGTAATTATATTGTACTCGATATAACTATACAAGAACAAAGATTAACAATATCGGTTGTATATGGACCAAATGATGACAACCCGGGCTTCTATGAAAACGTATTCTCTAAAATAGAAGAAATGGGGAACTCCTCAGTTTTAATAGGAGGAGACTGGAATGTTCCCCAGAACTATGACATGGATACAATAAACTATAAGCACAGAAATAATGTCAAAGCAAATGAGAAAACATTACAGTGTATGCAAAAATTAGATTTACATGATGTATGGAGGATAGAAAATCCCGAATCTAGACGCTATACCTGGAGGGGCCCTGGAAGCAAAATGGCTAGACTGGACTACTTTCTTATGTCAAGTGATTTGCACATATTTTTCCAAATGACAGACATCCAAATTCGATATAAATCTGACCATAACCCTATAAGTATCGGCCTATCCTTCTTTAACCAGCCCCGGGGCAGAGGTTTTTGGAAGTTCAATAACAGCCTTCTTAATGACCAAGAATACATAAATGTAGTAAAACGGACTATAGCAGAAACAATTGACCAGTACAGTACAACAGCTGTCACTACCAGTAATGCTACTATCACAGCCGAAAATAATAATAATAATAATAATAATAGACTAACAATCGATGATCAGCTGTTCTGGGAGACTTTGAAACTCATGATAAGAGGGAAAACTATCTCTTATTCTGCAAACTTAAAACGATTGTCCAACAAATGGGAATCTGAAATTGAATAGACACTAAGAATCTTGAACGAGAATCTCGACAAGGGCGACTTATCTGTTACCGAAGAAATCGATTCTCTGGAAACAGAACTAAAGTCAATCAGAGACAAGAAGGTACAGGGGATAATTCTTCAATCCAAAGCTAAATGGAAAGTGGAGGGGGAGAAAGCTACAAACTACTTCTGTAATCTGGAAAAAAGACATTATACTGAAAAAATGATTCCCAAAATAATAAAATCTGATGGTACAGAAACAAGTGACTTGCAGGAAATAATATCTGAACAGAAAACCTTTTACCAAAACCTGTATGCCTCAAAAATTACATCTGCTCACAAACTTAAACAAGTCGAAAACACATTCTTTAATGTTGAAAACCCATTTCTAAACTTCTTAGAAGAAGATGAAAAAAATTCCCTTGAAGGCCCGCTCACTAAGGCAGAATGCTCAAGCTCCCTAAAACAAATGACTAATAACAAATCTCCAGGCTCAGATGGCTTTACAACCGAATTTTACAAATTCTTCTGGAGTGACATAAGTATGTATTTAATCAACTCCTTGAACTTTGGTTATTCTGCAAAAGAACTTTCAACCACCCAACGAACTGGTATCATAACATGTATACCGAAACAAAACAAACCGAAAATGTTTTTGAAAAACTGGAGACCAATATCCCTTATAAACGTAGATTTTAAGATCGGTTCTGCTGCTATAACCAATCGCATCAAAACGGTCCTACAACATTTAATATCTGAAACACAATTTGGCTTTGTAACAGGGAGATATATTGGAGAATCAACCCGATTAATCTTTGACCTACTTGAAAAATGTGAGGAACAAAATATTCCAGGAATTTTAACATTACTGGATTTCGAGAAAGCTTTTGATTCCTTGGAGTGGTCCTTTATTTTGAAAACCTTACGTTTTTTAAACTTTGGTCCTTCGATCATCAGATGGGTTCAAACATTTTATAACAATATTCACAGTTATATTCTAAATAACTGGCATTGTTCTGAAAAAGTAATGTTGGGGCGAGGTGTGAGGCAGGGAGATCTACTTTCCCCTTACTTGTTTATACTCTGTGCGGAAATCCTGAGCGCAGCACTAAAATATAACCTGGACATAAATGGTATTAAAATAAACAACTCCGAATATTTGATTAGCCAATATGCGGACGACTCCACCCTCTTTCTGAGCGACGACGGACACTCATTAGACATAGCTCTTGAAATAGTGAACTCGTTTTAAAAAATTTCTGGATTAAAGGTAAACTTTGATAAAACCGAGGTGATATGGATTGGGGCAAAATGGGGTTGTGGTGACGAAACCCCTACACAACAAAATGTTAAATGGAATCACAACAACGCCTTTAAAATTTTTGGAATCGAATATAATTTGTTTAGCGAGAATTACACTGTTAATAACTACCTTAATCAGATGGGAAAAATTGAAAAACTTCTTAGTGACTGGTCATTCAGAAATCTGACACTTATTGGCAAAACGGTAGTCATTAAAACCCTTGCTCTCCCAATGCTAATACACTGCTTGACAGTTCTCCCAGATCCACCTGAAAATATTATATGCAGACTACAGACTCTATTCTACAAGTTCCTTTGGTCGGGCAAAAACGAAAAAGTGAAATGCCGTACATTAATCAATCTGATAGAATATGGAGGACTTAAATTCCCGGATATAAAAACGTACATCTACTCTCTAAAAGTTAGCTGGATAAAAAGGCTTTTAGACCCAGGCACACTGGCACCCTGGAAAACTTTGGTTTTAGACGATTTTGAAGATCAAGGTGCCTACAAAATTTGGTATTTACACAAGGAAGGACTTCTAAAGGTTGGAGAAAAATTAAATACCTTTTGGAAGAATGTAGTACACATATGGTCCATACTAGATACAAATGCTACCTCAGCCCCTGAAGATATTCTGTGTGAACCATTATTTTATAATGTAAAAATACAAATCAATTACCGACCCTATTTCCTTAAAAAATGGTGTAGAAAGGATATCTTTTTTATCAACGATCTCTTAAGTGAGCAAGGAGGCTTTTTAAGCTTCCCTCTTTTTTCAAGGAAATACAACCTCGAGACGCCCTTCACAATTTACCAAGGAGTGATTAATGCAATACCAAAGTCGTGGAAAGAAGCAATAAAAGAGACACGTAGAATCCCAACCACAAGAAAGGAATACGCTGAATTATTGAATATGTCGAAGAAAACATGCCAAACTTTCTACCCCATCTTTTTAAAGTTAGCTGCTTCGAGACCTTATGAATCCCAGAAAAAGTGGGAAGAGTCCTTGGGTATCGACCTCCAACCGACAGACTGGGAGTCGATATACAACAATACTTTTACTATTGGTGATGACCCCTACCTTGAAAGCCTCCAATACAAAATATTGCACAGATCGATTTATACCAACACCAAACTGCTTAAAAGTAAACTGTCTCAAACGGAACTATGTACCTTCTGCAGCAATACAAAAGAAACCCTTTTGCACCTGTTTTTCGAATGCAGTCATTCCAAGACGATACTCGTGAACCTTCAAGATAAATTGCGAACTAATTGTGCTCTCTCCTTCCCTCTTACTCCACAATATGTGCTTCTAGGTTTCCCAAACTAGGAAGTACCGTCAGCAGCCGCTAATCTGTGTGTACTAATTTTCAAAAAATTTATTCATTCTTGCAAGGTGAGGGGGTGTACACCTGTCTTCAAAAGCTTCCTAGAGCAGATAAAGGTATACCGTACGTTAGAATTAATGTCCATTCATAAATATTCGTCAAAACAGGCAAAGTGCATTCAAGAGAGATGTATGCAACTACAAGACCTCTTGGTATAGCTTCCTGTAAATGAGACGGGGGAGGGGGGGGGAGCCTAGTCGAACCCATGGTTCTTATTAATATCCCCTCTTAGGTCAAATCCTTCCCCTATATTTTTAAGACCTTTTGGTCACGACAGTACACACTGTTCATCACCCTCTTTTCAGACACTTGTATTATCTCCTCAAAACACCCAGAACTCATCAGAGAAACCTGAAATTGTGTATTATTTTATGTACATTTATTCATATATATATTATATTGTTTGTCAAAAAGAAAAACTTTGTAAAAAATGATTTTTGTACATATCTGCTGAAATTAAAAATTATTAAAAAAAACAAAAAACAAAAACTTTGTTTGAACAAACTTCATTCAACACCTCAAAAGGAAGCTCCATACCAAATATCAAGTCATTGTATGCACTGGTTCATGAGAAGATGTTAAGAAAATTTTTTGATCATTTCCCCACTCCCCTCCCTATGGGGTTGGGCATATTGAGTTGAAGAAAAATGCAATGCCCCTTCAGGACCATCACTCATACAAACTTTTGCTTGAATTGGCCTGGTGGTTTTGGAGGAGAGAGAAGTCTAAAACATAGTGTTGACGGATGACAGATGCCAGACAACAGATGGAGAGTGATTAGATGCGCTCAGCTTAATTACGTCAAGATGAACTAAAAATGGCCAGTTCTTTTCACAAAAATTGCCATTCTAATTTTATGGGTTTTTTTTTAATTTTGCTAATAAACATAGCTCATGAGTCATCACTGGAATGAGCTCATTCCAATGATTAGTCATAAGCCACTTTTTGAGGCCAACTAAACCTCCCTATGGGGATGGGCATATTGAGTTGAAGAAAAATGCATTGCTCCTTCAGGACCATCACCCATACAAACTTTCACTTGAATTGGCCTGGTGGTTTTGGAGAAGTCTAAAACATAGTGTTGATGGACGACGGATGTCAGATGACAAATGGAGAGTGATCAGATAAGCTCAGCTTGAGTACGTCAAGGTGAACTAAAAATGACCAGTTCTATTCACAAAAATTGCCATTCTAATTTTATGATTTTTTTTTTAATTTTACTAATAATACTTTTTAATTTTAGTTCATGAAATCTTTTTGTGGAAGTGAGGTGGTGCAGTGGTTATGGTATTGATCTTCAAACCAAAAGTTCCACAGTTCAATCCCCACCAAGGTAACTCTGATGTGAAAGGCAAGGCACTTAATCCTGTTTACCCACGTGGAGGCACAGTGGCACTGTGTATTAAGGCATACTACAGGTCAATGGTGCACTTGTCTTCGAACAATGCTAACCCTACTTGTGTGAATTAGTACGTTGGGGAGTCTGGCAGTTGCTCGCCATTGCACAGTTGTTATCCCCAGGTACTCTGGCTTCTTCCACCCATGAACTGTCCAACACGAGGTGAACCTGGCTGTTGAAAGTGTCGTTAAATCCCAATAAAGAAATAAATCTTTGTGAAAGTGTTTCTATTTGTGTTGGGTGAAGAGTTGACTTAATCCTTTACCCTGGTTTATATTCTTTTTAGTTTTTACTCAACATGAATAGCAGCAGATGGCACTTGTGGAAACAATTTTTTAACTCAGAACATAGATTATGACCCTTCACTGGAATGAGCTTGTCCCAATGGGGGATTGTAGGCTGTTTTTTTTATTCTTCTTCAAAATAAAATTCATCTGTTTTTCAATGGAAGATCTCTTTGTTGCTGACGTATGTTCTTTTTTGGCAAGTCAAATCAACATATGAAAATATTGTTTCTCTAATAGTTCTCATCCAGTGAGTTTAATATATCTTGGCCTCTGGAGATGATAGTTTCTTTCAATTCTCTTCTCTTGGTAGTTTTGAAGCTATCCAAAATATATGGCAGGAAGAACATGAAATTACCATCAGGTGGCAACATGTCCATCATAAGATCTGGGGAGAGAAATTCTGAAACAGCTTTCAATACACCTGTGAAATAAAATTTTATACTTTACAGCAAATTATTTGAGATGGAGATCAACCATTTTGTCACAAAAAAATATTCAAATGATGGGAAGGTTCAATGCTCTATAGGTTTGTTCATTTTTTCATTATCTCAGGGATTCTTCTGCACGCTTTGGGAAAGGGTCTTGGGCCCATGCCATTGGGACAATTTGTGTCATGGGACTCCAGTTGGGGTTTTCGAGGGAAAGAAACAAAGACAAGACATTTTACATTTGAATTGAACAGAGAACTTAAAAACCAATACTTAACTAAGCAACTGCATGTTTACTACAAGTAATTCTTAGGACAAAGAGTCACATGGAATCATGTTCACCCCACTCTCTATGATCTCTATTAAACTACATACTACTAAAGAAGAACTGTCCATTTGCATTTGAATTCTGACACTTTCTGAGCTATGTTATGTAGGCAATTTAAATTCTAATACACAGTAGGTGTCCTGAACTGGCTGGTCATAAGGCCTCAGAAAATCAATGGTTTTCTGAGACCTTATGACCACCTAGTTCAGGACACCAATTGTACATTCAATTTTTCTTTGAATGGGGACTGAGATTGGGAAATTTGGGGTTGGGAACTGGGAAAAATCATTCCCAAATGCCATTGGTAAAGGTCTGCTATTTGCTTGTCCCCTGTAGACACCCAAATGAATCCCTGTATCTTTTTTTAATAAAAAAAAATTCCAATCAAATGCACACTTTTGACTACATTCTTGGGCACTGCAAACAAGAAAGAATGATTTAGGCCACACAAAGTAGTGCATCTGTTTCTCCAGTCATTTTGTTTAAATGCAAGCAGGTGGGTGTTGTTTATTTTTTTGTTTATTTTTTTAATCAAAACAACCATGTGTGAGGGCTCAGAAACAGATTACACTTTGTATTTTGTTTGGCACTGAGTACTCATTTCTTCAGTTTTTAGGAAGCATGCTATTGCTGAAGGTCCGTAAAACTTAGCATTTTCGCTTTGTCAATTCTGATTCTGTAGTTTACTGGTCAAATTTGTACTGAATGGATGAACAGCAAAACCCTGTTATTTAAATAGCAGCTTGTCAACTAAAAAATATTCAATTATCAAGAATTTTGTTCCTTTTCTTCATTCTGGTTACAAATTGAGGATGTGTTTTATTACCTCATTTTTTACAGAACTCTTGGGAACTCTAACACACAGGATATAACAGAATAAATGCTTATACTGGAGCACTGAGGCTGAAAAGGTTCACAGAATTATGGGCTTGTCAAAATTATTATTGACCAATAATATTCATTCAATTAACAGGGTTTTTCTCAATAACTGATATGTAATTAACAGGTCAAAGGTCAAGTTTATACTAAAAATATGGAAAATGGTTTAGTGTTGTAAACATATATGCAATTAACAAGATTATTCCATGAAGCAATATCCATTTAATTGGCATGGACTGTATTTTCCAAGAGCCAGTATTGGTTAAAGATGTAAAAGTTTGTGAAGAACGATGTTGAAAACGCATAGACTTGTTTATCTATACTACAATTTATGAAAAGTGTGTTTGAACCTTCACTGCTCATAAGCCATCAACCAAATCACTAACAATGTTGGCATGTGTACTCAACTCAGACCAGAGAGCTTCCATATGGGAAGGCCAAACAGGTGGAACGCGGTGAAAATTTTATTTGTTGATCAAGAAATCTCATTATCTCCCTTGATTTGCAATGGCCCTTCTTTCCAATTCCACATCTTGGAATGATTACTACACGTATATCATTTAGCTGAGTGTAAAAATGTTATGTTTCCAAAAAAACAATCAATAATACAACCAGACTTTATGATTCTGGAGAATCATGGCTTTTCCCAATGAGATTCCATGATTTTTCATGACCCCACAGTGTCTGATGAATTGTTATTAACTGTCTCAGTGAAGTTCCTTCATTGATGTTATGAGTAGTCTCAAATGACACAGTTTGATAAAAAAATTGTTCAGGTAAAAACCATCATTAACAGTGGAGTGGGTTAATGTCAATATCGTCATCCAACAAGTCAATGACTGACAAAAGGAGTTGTTTGTTTGACACATACCCACTGAGTGCTGTGTAAATTTAAAAATGGTCCATTTTATCTCAAATGTATCCAAAATATTGATGTCTGGCAGCTTGTAGGGGGTTAACAAGTGCTAACAGGAATATTTATTCATGCAACTTGTAATGTCACACCAAGAACTGTGAATGGCCATTTTTCTTTAAAATCTACAAGATGTTTCAAGAGAAATCCAGGGACAACATGAATTTTAAGCTTTTGATGGGTATCATTGTTTATCCAGCCCAAAACGGGTTAAGTGTTGTTATTTGAATACTCTTATTACTTCCCAAAATAATTCTCAGTGAATTCTACTTCCACTTAGTTTGTTCTCTCCTCCGAATTTCGGGTGCTGTGGGTACGAAAACACAGCCCATTTTATCAACATTTTGATGTTTGAGAACCTTCATAGTGTTAACAAATGCTTACAGGAATATTTTGTACATGCAACTTGTAATGTTACACTAAGATCTCAGAATGGCCATTTTTTCTTGAAAATCTATGAGATGTTTTTAGTGAAATCCTCAGATAACATGAATTTTTAACCTTTTGAGGGGTATCTTTCTGTAATCAGCCCCAAACAGGTTAATGCTTGGTTTTGTGAATACCAGCATTACATACAAAAGTTAAAAAATTTATAGTAATTTATATATTTTTTATACTTACCAATGACCCAGACTTAGCTGGTGCTAACTCCAACAAAACCAGGGCCAAACACAAATTTTGCCCCCCAATCCCCAAAATTTGCATCCAAAACAAAAAGAAATCATGTCCTAAAGGACCTCCATAGTACGCCTCTACTGCGCATGCGCAGTGACGCAGTCGTCCCGAAATGGGCGCCAATTATCATTCTTACTGGCAGTGCCAGGTCAGCGCTATGTACTCAGCGGGGAGGCAAGAGTTCCCAACTCCAGGGAGGGCCATCCCCGTCTGGGTCATTGGTAAGTATAAAAAATATATAAATTACTATAAATTTTTTAACATTTTTATACTGTACCAATGACCCAGACTTAGCTGAATAGTAAACAGGCTGGAGGGCCTAGGACATAGAGGAAAATCCAATAAGCTCAACTATATAGTAAAGAGGTAACCCCTTAAGGAGAAAAGGAGTATTAGGCTTTACATGTATCTTTCTTATTTAATATTAAATTAGAAAGATACACTACCCTTAATAATTGAGCACAATAACATTCATGTTCTCTATTAACATCCAGTATAACCCTTATACTAATTATTTTTAAAGCAAGCCAATAAATAAAGTAGTCCAGAGAATTGAGACTCTTTATAATCATTTAAAAGTGTCCGAGTATTGTATATTAAAGCCCGTTTGACACTTGACATATACAAATGCTTCACACCGAGCTACACTTTAAAAATAAGACATGAATGAAATTAAACATTAATATTACACTTTAAAACCATCCCGGAAGCGACTCAGAAATACTGACTTGGAGGAGGCATTCCCTTGCTTTTCACTATAAAGCAGGTGACCTAAGGGAACACCCGCCCCCCCCCCCCCCCCCCCCCCCCCCCCCTTCCACTTGCCCTGGGTCAAATAGCCCAGAGCGAAGAGGGCAGCCGGACGGAGTCACTGCCGGAATCAGAAAGCCTGCATAACTATAGTTGCAACTGTTTAGTGGACGACATTCTGAGCAACAGATAACGGACCTAAACAATGCAGGTCTCCAGAAATGGACTCAATATTTCTGAGATAAAAATTGGTAAATGTGGATGGCTGAGACCAATAAGCAGCCTTCATTAAATCTGTAATAGCAACACTATTAGCATAAGCCCAGGAAGTAGAAAGAGCTCTTACTTCATGAGCAGAAATCTTAAGCACAGACTGCTGAGAAGAAGATAAATCTTCATAAGCAGTACGGATAGTTAACTGAATCCATCTAGCAATAGAATGGACTGAAATGTCCTTTCTATTAGGCATCAAAGACAGAAAGAAACGTTTCCGTCCCTTTCTGATGAACTGAGATCTCTGTTTATAGATACGTAGTGCTCTAACAGCACAGAGTAAAGGCCTACGCCCGTCTGAAGACGGAAGAGCCTTAATAACAATAGGTTCCGGATATTTATTAGGAGCCTGATTCTTAGCTAAAAAACCCACATTAGTAGTGAAGGTGATAGTGTTCCCAACACTACGATAATGAGAATCATCCACCGATAGTGCATGAAGCTCACTGACTCTTCTGGCAGAAGAGAAAGCTAAGAGAAAAGCTGTCTTATAAGATAAGAATTTGAAATCTACTGTCCCAAGAGGTTCAAATGGCTTTTCCTTCAATTTAAGGAGAACCCAAGCTAAATTCCACTTAGGAATTAATCTAAGAGTTCTGGGTCTATTTATCGAAAAGTTTCTAACCAATTTCGATAAAGAGACATTAGATCCAATTTGTAAACTATCATGATGTGCATAGGTATCAGATATCATAGATCTATAACCCTTTATAGTAACAGGCTGCAGTTTGATTTCGTCAAACAAGTATACTAGAAAGTTTGCAATGTCTGGTATAGAGGGATCAAATATATCTACAGAATGATCCCTACACCAACGACGAAAAACCTTCCACTTAGCCGCATAGTTTAGCGAAGAGGAGGTCCTCCTACAGTTAGAAATCGCGTCCACTGCTCGTCCTGTAAAGTGCTTGCCATGCAAGAAGGACCGCACAACGGAAAAACGTGAAGGTTGAGACCTTGCGGGTTGTGATGGAGTTGGCGCGATTTCCCCTGCGAAAGAAGATCCTCTCGTGGAGGAAGCTTCCGCGGTAGGTCCCACAACAGACACCTGAGTAGATTTATCCACGGTCTCTGTGGCGACAGAGATGCTACCAACAGAATCTTGCATTGAGATTGTTTTATCTTTAGCAATACTTGTTGAATTAACGGCGCTGGAGGATACACATATCCTATCATTCCGTCCCAAGGGATCGACAGAGTGTCTACTGCAAATGCTCTTGGATCCGGACACGGGGACACATACATCTGCAACTGATTGTTGAGATGTGTCGCAAATAAGTCTATCATTGGCCGTTCCCATTGGTAGCAAATCTGATTGAATACTTGTTTGTTGAGAGTCCACTCCGACGGCAACAAGCGACCCTTTCGTGAAAGGGAGTCTGCTAGCACATTCAGACGACCCGGTATGTGACGGACCGAAAGAAGAACGTGATGTTCTAACGCAAACAGAAGGATTCTTTCCGTTAGATTGAACAACGGAACTGAATGAGTGCCTCCCTGATTCCGTATATACGCCACTACTGTCGTATTGTCGGATAGGATTTGGACATGAGCATCGTGAATAATGTCCATCCAGTGACGTAACGCAAGCCAAATTGACATCATTTCCTTGATGTTTATGTGCTTGCACAGGAATTGCGGATCCCAAAGACCCTGGCATCTAGAATCCGTTGGGATTAATGATGCACCCCAACCTGTTTGACTGGCATCCGTCATAATGGTAAAACTCGGATCCGGCAACTGCAGCGGAACTCCTTGAGTTAACCACTGAATGTTTGCCCAAGTCTGAATCTCTTGTTTCACTTGATCTGACAAGAGAACGTCTACATCGAGCGAATGAATTTTCACACTCCAATTCTGAGTCAGGAAAATTTGAAGAGGACGTGTGCGTAGCCGCCCCATCGGAATGAGATCCGCGGCGGCTCCGCACAGACCTATCAGTCTCATAAATTCTCTCGCCGTGACTTTGTCTGCGTGCAGACAATAGCGAGCGTAACAACTGACTAATTTCGCTCTGGTTAACGGCAGACGAACGAGATTGTTGTGCATCTCGAAGCTCATTCCCAGATGAGTGAATGACTTGGACGGCACCAGATCTGACTTCTCCTCGTTTACTATGAAACCGAGACGTCGGAGCAATAGAAGAAGATTCTGAACATCGTTCTGAAGCGTTAACTCGTTGCCGTACCTCTGAAGAATGTCGTCCAGGTAGGCCGACGTTACCGCAGACGAATGAGCTCGGAAGTAGATCATTACCGAGTTCATTACCCGAGTGAAAGCCCAGGGTGCTAGATTCAATCCGAAGCACATGGCCCGGAACTGATACACCACTCCTAGGACTGCAAAGCGTAGATACTTTCGGAATGTCGGATGTACCATGACGTGAAAGTACGCATCTTTGAGATCTATGCTCGTTGCATAATCGTTCAACCGAATACTCGCTCTGACCGATCGAATCGTCTCCATATAAAACTTCGGAGCGACGATCAGCTTCTTTATCCAGCTCAAATCTATGACTGGACGGAACGAGCCGTCTGGTTTCGGAACCAGAAACAGATGGCTGTAGAATCCCAGAGATTCCTGGTTTTCTACGACCTCTACCGCGTTCTTCATTAAAAGAGACTGCACCTCTGATAACAGAGCGTCTCTTTTCTGTGGATTTGACGGAAGATGAGTCCACTTTGGACTTCGAGTTAATGGAGGCTTTCGTCTGAAGGATATCTTTAGACCTTCCGAAGTCACTCCTCTCACCCAAGGGTCGTCCGTAATCGACGCCCACTCTTGTGAAAAACTCGACAACCTTCCGCCAACCGGAATGCGATAGAGGTTTAAGCCATCACCTCCTGGACCTGCGAGGCCTGCGGTAGGAGAAACCACGTCTTCCACGACCCGCACCTCGCCTCGTCGACCTCGGGGCGTCCGACCGATTGTCCCGGCCTGAAGGACGTCCCGAACGAGAGTCGCTATCCTGATGGTCTCTCGAATAAGACCAAGAGGACGCACCGGAACCTCTATAGGAACCTCTCTTGGGCGCATTAGACCCAGAAGTGCCTGTCTTATTCGTGTCTGCTGTATCCGACTTTTTAGGAGCGGATCTGAACAACAGAGAATCATTAGCTTTCTTTTTAATTTTATCATAAATAGCGGAAAGCTTGCCGTCAAAGAGAAGTTCTCCTGAGACCGAAGCGACTCTAAGAGAGTTCTTCACCTTAGAATCCACTAGTGTGGATGTAGCTAGGGCTGCGTCACGTCTAACCAACTCCAGATTTGCCACTGAAAGGGCGGAGTTACACGTGGAATAAGCTACTGCCCTTGAAAGAAGTCTTAAAGAGGATTGTATATCCTGAAACTCTTCCCCTTCAAGGCGCAGTGATAACGCCTTAGTAAGGTGATCTGCGTAAGATAAGGCATCTAAATTGGCTCTGTTAGACGCAATAGCTGTTTCCAACACCGCGGTTGGAATAGAAGCTGACGACGGTAATGATAGCTCTAAGTCTTCCGCCTCGTCGTCCATACGCAGAGGAACTCTCGGTATACCCTGTCCTGCCGTGTCGAATTATTCCTTGCATTAATGAAAGGCAGGTTAAGAGTATTAGCGGACAAGAAACCTGCTTTCCCCGTCCTGGAAGCAAGTTTAAATATAGCGTCGTTCAATAATTCAAATGTTCTTGCAACATTATTGGACTGCGACGGAAACTCGGGAGCGATGTCCCTGAACCGCTCAAAAAAATCAGAGTCCAATGACGCTATAATTCGCTTGTCCGGAAGCGCAGCAGTCTGGCCCGACGGAACAACTTGAGGGAGAAAGTGCCGGATGAAGTCCACGGCAGCTTTATGTTGTTCCGAAAGGGATAGCTCCAAATCATCCGTATCCCTTTCACCATCCGGTCGGACCTCCCGATGTTCCCGGTCGTCCGCCCCCGATGCTTCGGCGGAGCGTACCGACCCAGCGCCGTCGGATAATTCTCGATCCGACACCGTTTCTGTCGGCTGCTGGGATGCTGCGATAAGCTGTGCTATCTGCACAAGAATGTCCGACGTCGAGACCTGCGGAGGCGCAGTCTTTCGCTGCTTCGCCGAGGGCAGCTCCGCATCAGATGGCTCCCGCATACTTTTCCTATGCGAACGTCCGGAGTCCATCGGTCTCGAATCCCTGGCTGCCGGATGGTGTGACCTGGTCGCCGAAGAATCCTTCATCGGCGAAGCTGGTAAAATATCGGAGGTCACGCAGCCAAGGTGCGGTCGTGTGCGCTGACGAGAAGAGGAAGCCTTAACAGTCTCTGCGGACTGCTTATACAACGGAGCGTCCCGAGCGACGGACGTATGCTCCGCTAAAGACACATTTTGTACCACAACATCTGGTCCCAGATGTTGTTGTACGAGAGAGGGACCTCTCTCGCTCGCGGCCCGGCTGGACCTGGACGAGCTAGGAACCGGACTAAAAGGCTTCCTCCGTTCTCGTTTACTATCCGCCGTCACTGGGTGTGCATCTATTATGTTTATAGTGCTCGCATCACCCAAAATTTCCTCTTGGACCGCATCGGACGAACCCGGCTGCCGAACCATTCGGTGAATGGACGCTACACCGGGCGAGCTAGCGGACGACATTTGTCTAATCTCCATGAGCACTTTGCCGCTAGCTCGGAATTCATTTGTGACGACGGACGCACACTTGAAGAAGATAACATGGAAACATCACCCTGTTCTGGTTCCTCTGAAATAGAAACTGAGAGAGTAGAGTGACCTTGTGGAGAAAGAGCCGGCATCGCTCTTTCTCCAGAAACAACATATCGTGACACACGTTTCCAATGTTTCTCATCCCAATGTTCACATATAGGACAGGGATTAATGCGAGAACACTGACTACAATTAATACAATGATCATGAAAGTCAGAGGAAGATTTCTTCCTATTACAATTTGAACAATGTCCCTTCATTGTGAAAGAACAACAATAAGTCCTAGTTACTCGCAAAAACCCCTGACACAAAGATACATAATAACATGATCCATTAATAAATGAAAAAACAATTGCAAAACAAAATAATTTTGAAAAAATATTTTTTCAGAGAAGCCCAAGTTGCTGAAAAGTAACGTTGAGCCCCGATGGATCCGATGGCAAAGTGTGGTCAAAAATTTTAAATTTATATAAAATAATTAATGAGACACTTTCGGATAATATAAATGTATCTTATAATGAGATAAACTACCACAAAGGCAAACAGCCCCCCTCAAAAAAGGCTGTTGTCAATGAAAACAAACAGTGTAAACACACTAGAAAACATGACTCCAGGCACTGAAAAAACTGGCCCGGAATCAGTCATCAATTACACTCTATCTGATGCAAAACAGAGACTCCCAGGGGAGAATCTGTAGAACATCAGATGGAAGATGCAGAACACAAACGTTATACACCCATGGGTGAAAACGTAACTATGGGGAAAATAACAGAAAACATTCTGTAACCAAGCAACTCTCCCAGGAAATTTTAGAAATGAAACTTCTCAAAAATATGCCAAAAGCATGGGAGAATTGCCAGGGGGGACTTTAGAAGGATAGGGGAGAGGAAACACTGAATAAGCAGTGCAACAATTAGCAAGAATGACAACAAGAGGCCCATGCCTTGAAAATAGGCAACTTAACATAATTTCATCAAAAAATTTTAAGTACAGCCCTGATTATTTTTTTGACACTTCTTTTTCCTCTCCTCCTTCTATCCTCCTTAGAATCACATTTTCTCCAAAAATTACGTGTCTGGCATCCTTTAAACTGAGATTTACAAGCACAAAGATCAGTGAGATGTTGACTGATGAAGGGCCAAACAGAGAATGATAATTGGCGCCAATTTCGGGATGACTGCGTCACTGCGCATGCGCAGTAGAGGCGTACTATGGAGGTCCTTTAGGACATGATTTCTTTTTGTTTTGGATGCAAATTTTGGGGATTGGGGGGCAAAATTTGTGTTTGGCCCTGGTTTTGTTGGAGTTAGCACCAGCTAAGTCTGGGTCATTGGTACAGTATAAAAATATGATCATCGGTGAATTCCATTTCCAATGAAGGGGGTTATGTTTATCTCGCAGGTACACATTTGGTGTTATAGTTGCCCACGAACAGCCCATTTTCTCCAAATGTCTATGCTCGGCAGCCTCTGGAGGGTTAACAAATGCTTACCGAAATATTTTGTCCCTGCAACTTGAACTGTCACTCCAAGACCTGCGAAAGGTCATTTTTTTTTTAAATTTTGTTTTGAGAAATCCACAAAAAACTGGAATTTTAAGCTTTTAAGGGGTATATCTCTTTAACTAGTCAAAAATGGGTTAAGATCTCAATTTTTGAATACACTTACTACTTACAAAAACGTTTCCCTGTCAGTTTTGCGTCCGGTAAAAGAAGTTATGCATCTCTGTTGCATTCCCATTTGATGCTGTTGGTGTCCAAAAACAGACTATTTTTTCAAAATTTTCACATTTAGCAGTCCATGGAGGGTTAACAAATGCTTCCCGGAATAATTTATCCTATCAACTGGTAATGTGACACCAAGACCTATCAGTGGCCATTTTCTCTTTAAAACTCTACCAGATGTTTGTAAAGAAATCCAGGGAAAACATAAATTTTTAAGCTTTTGATGGGTATCACTATTTACAACCACAAAAGGGGTTAACGCTTGGGTTTTTTGAATACTCTTGTTACTTACAAAAATGGCCCTCGATGAATTCCACTTCCAACAAAGGAGATTATGTTTATTTCTCAGGTACACATTGGGTGCTGTGCGTGTCTGAAAAGAGCCCATTTCAACAAAATTACGATTCTTGGCAGCCTCTAGAGGGTTAATAAACACTCACCGGAATATTTTGTCCATGCAACTTGTAATATCACACAAGGACCTGCGAGTAGTCATTTTTTCTTGAAAACCTACAGGATGTTTTTAGAGAAATCCATAGAAAATGGGAATTTTAAGATTTTAAGGGGTCTCTCTCTTTAGCCTGACCAAAATGGGTTAAGACTTCGACTTTTGAATACCCTTACTACTTACAAAATTTTTGCGTATAGATTGTGCGCTTGATAAAGGAGGGCACTTTTCTTTGTGGCGTACCCATTGGGTGCTGTTGGCGTCCAAAAACAGCCCATTTTATTACAATTTTGACATTTAGCAGTCCGTGGAGGGTTAACAAATGCTCACCGCAGTATTTTGTCCATGCAACTTCTATTGTCACCCCAAGTCCTGGGAGTGACAAATTTTTCTTGAAAATCTACAAGACTCGTTTAGAGAAATCCACGAAAAACATGAATTTTTGAGCTTTATGGGGGTATTGCTGTTTAACCAGCCCAAAACGGGTTAACGCTTGGT
Source organism: Pictodentalium vernedei (assembly GCA_031216915.1). Classification (NCBI taxonomy): domain Eukaryota; kingdom Metazoa; phylum Mollusca; class Scaphopoda; order Dentaliida; family Dentaliidae; genus Pictodentalium; species Pictodentalium vernedei. The sequence goes on along the minus strand of CM062290.1, from coordinate 163,099,568 downwards.
TTTTTGAACACCCTTATTACTTACAAAAATAATCCTCAGTGAATTCCACTTCCAATAAAGGAAGTTATGTTTACCTCTCGGGTATCGTTTGGGTGCTGTGGGGGTCTGAAACCGGTCCATTTCATCAAAATTTTGATGTTTGGCAGCCTGTGGAGGGTTACCATATGCATCGCCTAATATGTAGTGTGTATCAAAGGTCGTGTCATAGGCAGGTCTAGCAATGATGAATGTTTAAAAAAAATCTACAGGACGTGTTTCGAGAAAGTGCCGATAAACCCCAATTTTGGCAGTTTTTTGCCAATTCTGGTGAAATAAGGGTTAAATCGAAAATTCTGCTTTGGTACATTTTTTTATTTTTTGCCCCTCTATGCGTGTGCCAAATTGTGTGAAAATCGGTTCGAAAATGGCTTCTGAATCGTACAGACAAAAATGTGCGGAAAAAAAAAAAATAATAATAATAATCCGTAGAAAAACAATAGTCTTTTCCAGAGGGAAAAGCCTAAAAAAATCAGCTTCATTTGTAAATGAATTTTTAAACAGACTTATTCTAGTATCAATCATTTCAGTGAGGTTGTTGACTGAGAAATGCAAACTGGATGCACTTAAAGACTTTCAACAGTTGAAGTACATCTTGGACAAATTGCTTGGGAGAACATTTTTCTTATTCCTAATCTGTGATAATGGATATAACTCACCAGACACAGTTTTCAAGAAACTTTGAATGTTTAGTTTTAAAATATCTGAGTACAGAGTGCTTGGAGAGAATGGTTGGAAAAGTCCAAGCTAAGGGAGGTATCTCTAACAAAACAAATCTTCCACTTCAAAATGAAGTTATCTTGATTGAGAGCGCATGTGCTATCCAGATCAGTTTGATTTCACCATTTGATTTCCTAATTTCGATTTTAAGGCACTCTATTTTATCACAAACAAATGCTCTTCCATACTTTTTTCCTAGTAGCAAGGCAGCAGCAAACTAGGAGACTTGAAAAAGGTATATCAACTGAGCACTTTAGTAAGCCCAAAAATGCATATAGAACCAAATAGCCCAAATGAACACAAAATGCCCAAATGTTAAACAGTGGATGCAAATGTCTGTTCCACCTTCATACCACAGGTCATTTTGGAGTTTGACTTGTCATTAGCACTGGGTAGCAATGTACACCCGACATGCGAGGAGCTAAAGTTATTTATTTATTTATTGGTGTTTAAGGTCACATATTTCTGCACAATAGCTAATCATGACCAAAACAGTTTTACGGGTGGAGGAAACTGGAGTACCCGTAGACAACCACTGAGCAACAGCGAGCAACTGTCAGCTCCCCAACATACTAACTCCACACAAGCAGGGTTAGCATCGGTTGAAAACAAGTGCATCATCGACGTGCAGTATGCCTTAGTACACAAGGTCACCGTGCCCCCATGTGGTCAATGGGGGTGAAGTGTCTTGCCCAAGGACACAATGCAGTTGCCGCAGGTGGGATTCGAACCAAGGACCTCTTGGCTTCCAGCCTGCACCACTACCAACTGAGCCACAGTGCCCCGGGGAGTTCTAGTGGCGAAATTCTAATTTTTAGTCCACCCTGCTCAATATTTCAACATTTTTGTCAGTTTTCTTCACTAAATGTATCAAAAAATTACCTCTATCAATTGCCAAGAAAAAACGCCACTCGAATCTGCAATAATCCATGATATATTCAATAGAAATTTAGAGTATACCACAAAAAACACTAATTTCTCCCCCCTACGCACCATATTTCGTGGTAGCCAACTTCATAATCATATCCGTTTTAAATAGTATGAATTCAAACTCAATTATAGGCTTAAATAGGAAGAAATAGTCACACAAATGTTCACCAAAAATGAAATCAGTGTGTGTTTTTGTGTTTCGGAGAAATCTGAGATTTGAGAAAAAAGGTGCTGTAGAGTGGTTGCTGTTAGCTGTACTGGTGGTTGCCGAGCTCAGATTAAATCAGTGTATGCTTGGTTGCTTCATTATTTCGACACAATCAGTACTATGGTACAATATATATAAATGCATCAAGTTTATCAAAATATTCTCCTCTCTACAAATAAACAAAAAATAAAGGACCATTTTTGAGAGGACAGTGAACAAACCGATGCCATATGCCATTAGCTGTATATGTACTTCCCGAAATACACGATACTGTATACTGCATGCTCTATGACAAACATTTCCGGCCAGTGATGAACATTTGGTGGAAAAATAATAATGTTGCTACAGAATTGTAAGACAGTTCTCTCTGCCTTTCAGAGCTATAGATTATAACAAAAATGGTCATTTTGGACATATCTTGAGCACCCAGAAATAGACAAAAAGCATTAAGGTACCATCAATATATTAGCATACCCATCTATATGATGTGATGTGATAGTTTTTTATTTTTTAATTATCTTTAGATAAAAGCATTGGTCTTCTTGGGGATCAGAATGCTCATTTGTATTTCTGAGTACCTTTATGCACAAAAAGGGTTATGCAAACCATTTTATATGAGCTATATGTTGCTTGCAAAATGCAGATCATTTGATATTACTTGTGTACTTTACCCAATGTCTTGTGGTAATATTGTACGAAGAAATGATTGCATTATAAGCACATTAATTTGTCTTCTGATGTTTCGGTAGAAAATTATACTTCACACATTTTGCTAAGGATCACCCCATATTCATCGACATAATTTGTACATGAAAGAAAAATGTGTACATTAGTTTGTTTGTATATTAATAGCGGTGCAATGATAATTTTAACAGCCTGGGTCATACCAAGTTGTACAAATTTACAGGTAGAGGAGGCCTGAGCACCCATAGGGAAGCACTGTGCAATGGTGAGTAACTGTCACACGCTCCAATTTATCAACCTTGCACAAGCAGGGTTAGCATTGGTTGAAGGCATGTGAACCATGGGTATACAACACAACGACCACAGATGTACAACTTGTCAACATCACACTGCCGGCAAACCCAATGAACAAATAAACAAACTTAAAACTACACACCTTTGATTTTTTATGTATCAATATGTAGCTGAGTAGGAGTGATCCTTAGCAAAATGTGAATAGTATACATGAATAACCTCTGTAAGTCTATTTGTCCATATGTGGTGCATCCCATCTCTAAGTACATACATGGGGCATGGTGGTGTCGCGGGTAACCAGTTCTCATCAGATCACCAAAGTTAAGCAACGTCAAGCCCGGTTCGTGCTTGGATGGGTGACCCTCTGAGTGATCGATTTGGACTCCCATGTTGTGTCCTTGGGCAAGGCACTTAACCCCGACTGTCCACATGGGGGCATGATGAGGCCGTGTACTAAGGCATACTGCACGTCGATGGTGTGCCTGTCTTCAATCAATCTAACCATGCCTGTGTTGCAGTGCATATTTACGATGTTGAGGAGCTGGCAGCTGCTCGACGTTGCACAGGTGTTCTCTCTGTGTACTTCGGCTTTCTCCACCTGCAAATCTGTCACCGACACGATATGACCTTGGCTGTTAATGTGTTGTTAAACCATAATATATAAATAAGTATCTACATGCTGCCAGGTTGATGCATGTTCATTTTGTTTGGAAAAATAATAACACTGCTTCCGACACTCAAAAAGCCTGGATGTACAAACCATGGACATTTGGTCAAAAATATACTTGATACTATCATTATTAATAACAATAGTATTTAATATATTTTAAACCAGAGATATCATAATATATGAATCAGCCATATGTAGGTGTTTAGCCGGCTCTCTTGTTAAGGGACACTCTGTTACTAGCATTTTAATGAAATATAACTGCAATATTTCCACTTTAAAGGACGTTCTATATATAGTATATTAACATGATATAACTGTATTGCCAACAACAGCATTTATTATTGACACATTCTTTGTCTGTATCTGTATGGTTATGTCATAAGAAACCTTGCTGGGCTAAAACATGAAGGAACAGAGAGCGGGTCCATCTCAATGGTCTGCTTGGGCAGATTTGAAGCCTTCACTTGTGCTAGCTGCTGCAGCCTTTTTGTCCAGGTGATTCCTATCTGGTGCTATACACACAAGGGATGAATGTTTGTATTGGACTGTTTTACAAGCTGAGGCAGTTACAGATCTACTATTGTTTCTTACTGAAGATGACGTGATATTGGTGACTATACAATTGTCAATTTTTGTTAGTCCGGATCTGCCACTTTTGGGTGTGGAACTTGATAATTTATCTGGAGGCACTGCTGGTATGTGTCCCTGATTCACTATTGAATCTATCTTAAAACTATTTTGGAGGGAACTGGCAGCCATTTTTGCCGGCCGTCCATCCGTCCGTCCATTGTCAGCATTTTGTTTGTCAGGACCATAATTTCTTAACCACTGAATATTTGTTAACAAAACTTTGTAACTGTATGTATTGTCATTAGACAGTGTGCCATCAGTCTTAATGAGGCCACTATCCTCAAGGTGAAGGTCACAGGCACAAAAAATAATACACTGACAGAAAAAAGAAATGCAAGTTCAGTTTTGGTAATATTATTTTTTTATCCGTATACCAAATGTAGTAAAATTTGACACATGGCTACCTTAGTATACTGTCTAAAGAGTGTTTGGTTGAAATTCAGTCAAAAATGACCACGTGTGATGCTGCATGCTTTCAACAGATTTTTCGACAAAGCATGCATCCAGGGTACTCCCACAAGCTATGAGCTTGAAAACTATAGCAAATCAATGTTTTGAACAGTACACATCGATTACACAACATTTCATTTCAAATGGATTGAAAAACAAAATGCCACAAATGTCCGAAGTTGATAGGGGTAGGACTATTGCTCTAATTATACAGGGCCAATCGCAAGGTCTCAACGCCCAGTAATTTTGGGTCCATGAGTCAATGATAGCTCATTTAGGTGGGCATCTCACAGCAACAGGAAGATTAGCTGATCATCCCAGGAGTGGACGTGGAGGCATATGTGCCTCACACCTCTGTAACCAATTTCAGATGGCAATGGAGACAGCGAGTTAGGTTGTAGGCACTCATGGTCGCAGAGTGTTTCTAAGAACAGTTAGGAAATGGTTGTGAGAGTTCAATTTAAGGCCATGATGTCGGTCCACAACTTACACACAGGAGACGTCAACGTCGGTTACAATGGCTGCGGGCACATGCACCAAATCGGTTTCACTTGTCCCACAGCAGACAAGTGTTATTCACTGATGAGTTTCAGGTCACACATTACAGGTCAGATAGCCAATGTTGCTATCGACGTCGATGTGAGTGATATTTTTACGTGTGAGTTAAGAAAAACGACAGATTTGGGGGTGGGTCTGTTATGGTTTGGTGAGGGGGGGGGGGGTGGTTCTCATGGCATGAAAACACCTCTCGTGGTCATCCAGGGCAATCTAATAGCCATAAGATATCGGGATCAGGTCCTCATGCCTCAGGTCCTTCCACTTATTCATGCACGTAACCTTACATTGCAGCAAGATAATACGAGGCTGCACGTTGCTAGGGTTTGGCGTGACTTCCTCAACCAAAACAATGTCCAATGTTCTTGATTGGCCACCCTACAGTCCAGATTTGTCCCTGATTGAGTATTTGTGGGAGGAACTGGACAGGAGGGCGAGGAAATGCATCAACGTCCCACTTGGTACAATTATTGCTCATGACTCAAAGGTGTGTTGTGACCTTGATTCTGGGGGCATATATCATCAAGATTAAAGTCACAGACAGCAAACTTAAGGTCACAAGTCGTAACACGTGGATTCTTGTCATGTATTTAGCTTACCTTAAAAGCAGTAACCCTGGATTGGAGTTGTCTAGGCCAAAAGGCCTCTTGTTAATGTATTTCCATGGTTATGCATGGTGTAAAAGTATGAATATCTGAATAATCATGGATATTCACAATCTCTTCAGTGGGAGCCAACCCATGGATATTTGTTGAAATGCCCACATTCATGCTTTATGAATAATAATGAATATTCATGCTTCATGAATAACCAAGAATATTCATGTTTTATGAATATTCATGAATACTGGCAATTTTATAATCATGAATATTCATGGTTATTTCATGTTTTTAAAGTATGAATATTCATGATAATGGACCATGGTTATTCACGAATAAACCACGATAACCCGGAATAGTTCATGGTCAGGAAATTGGGGTAGGTATAATTCATAAGTCAATTTAAGAGTCACTAACTGGCTACAAGGGACTGACGTAAACGACACATATGTTAATCAATTTCGTCATTCTTTACAAAAAATGCTTTACTCACTCAATAACTTTCTGGAATGATTTTGCAAAATAATACCCCAAATATCGCGTAATACCACATGAATCGGCAAAACCAATTAGCAACCAGCAGTACACTGAGCTCGCAACCAACAGTAGACCAAATGCAGATGGGGCGGCAACCAGCAGTATAGCAAAGTTGTAAATTTATTGGAATATATGCACCACTCAAACACACCACTTACCTGGTGTGCTGAATAGGAATGCATGCACCCAAATTGTGTAAACATGGCCCATACAACTCTGCATTTTTGTCATTTTTCATATTTCATTTTACTTTGGCACAAAAATGTGGAGAGGAAATTTGTGTTCCATCGGCTTTTTGCAAAACATCTGACATGATCAAAGACATTTCAGTATTGAAATACTTACAATATTTACCATGGAATTGATGCCAATATCGTAGATTACTTGATCACATCGCTTTGAAGTAGGTAAATGTCAAAATATTTGGCAGGTTGGACACAAAATTGCAATTTCTCCACTTGAGCTCCTAGCATGAGCAGTGTAAAATGCAAACCAGTGATTAGGGTGACATTTTATCGAGATATATCACAGAAAGAGAAAAATTTTCAATATGACACAAACTACTTGATGGCCTGTTGATAGGGAAATCTCTCAGTATCCCAGTCCATCTCTGAGTCAGGGCATCCTGATAGTGGTTTTCTGTAATGTTTTAATATTTATTTATTTATTGTGGTTTAACAACACTTTTGACAGCCAGGGTCACGACATGTCAGACAGTTTTACGGGTGGAGAAAGCTGAAGTACCTGGATAGAACCAGCATGCAGTGGCAAACAACTGTCAGACTCTTCAACATACTAACTCCACACGAGTGGTGTTAGCATTGGTTGAAGACAAGTGCACCATCTATGTGCAGTACACCTTAGTACACAGCGCCACCATGCCCATGTAATGTTTTTATTATAAAGACTGACTGACAATTACAAAAAACAATACTTAGCAACAAATCCTACAAGAGTTTACAACAAATGAGGAAAATATTTTCAGGCCAAGTCAAGCGATTTACTTTCGAGTACACATGATAACAATGGTTGACATTCAATTCCCTAACAAAAAACACACTCCAAAAATTCCTTTTTTAATAAAATTTTTTATTGTGTTGAATGCAAAACTCAAGTGAAAATATACTACTCAAAGTTTGCTAAGCACCAAGTATATCCAACTACCTGTTTTACGTTTTAGTTGAAATATTGTAATGAAAAGTGTATATATTTTTTATTTAATTATATCTCTAATGATTTATGTACAGAAATTAAGATTTTATTTGTGTTTGACATTATCTTTTAGCTTTTTGAATACGATAAACATGGAAAGTTAAAAAAATTTATAGTAATTTATATATTTTTTATACTTACCAATGACCCAGACTCAGCTGGTGCTAACTCTAAAATATTTAGGGCCAAACGCAAATTTTACCCCCCAATCCCCCAAATTTGCATCTAAAACCAAAAATTACGGTTGTCCTATATGGTCCTCCATACTTTTACTCCACTGCGCATGTGCAGTGTCAAGGAGGTCTCGAAATTGCCACCAAAAATCATTCTTACAACCAGTGCCTGGTAGCGTTATGTACTCAGCAGGGAGGTATGAGTTCCCAACTCATGGGAGGGCCATCCCTGTCTGGGTCATTGGTAAGTATAAAAAATGTATAAATTACTATAATTTTTTTAACATTTTTATACTGTACCAATGACCCAGACTTAGCTGAATAGTAAAAAGGTTGGAGGGCCTAGGACATAAGGAAAATCCAATAGACTCAATTACCTATAACAGACCTATCCCCTCAAGGAGAAAAGGAGAGAAAGGCTTTACATGTATCTTTCTTATTTGTATCAAAAAAGAAAGACACAACACCATTCTGTAATTGAGCACAATAATGATCAATGATCTCTATAAACATATAGTATAACCCTTTATACTAATATTTTTTAAAGGAAAGCCAATAAATACTGGAGTCCAGAGAAATGAGACTCTATATACTCATTTAAAAGTGTTCGAGGATTGTATATTAACGCCCAATTAATCACGTGATAGATACAAATGCTTCACACCAATCAACACTTAAAAAATATTACACAGATGAGTAAACATAGGCTTTACCATTTAAAATCATCTTGGAACCGACTCGGAATTACTGACTCCAAGGGAGGTATTCCCTTGCTTTACACTATAAAGCAGGTGACCTAAGGGAACATCTGCCCACCCCCCCCCCCCCCCCCCCCCCAACCTTCCCCTTGCCGTGGATCAAATACTCCACAGCAAAGAGGGCAGCAAGACAAGAGTCACTGCCGGAAACGAAAGCCTATACACATATAGTTGCCACTGTTTAGTAGACGACATTCTGAGTAAAAAAAAAAAATAACGGACCTGAACAATGTAGATCTGCAGAAAAGGACTCAATATTCTCAGATACAAAATCATGAAAATGGAGGGCTAAGACCAATATGCAGCCCTCATTAGATTTGTATTAGCAACATTATTAGCTTAAGTCCATGATGTAGAAGAACTCTTACTTCATGAGCTTAAGACTAAAGCACAGACAGCTGAATGAAGATATAATCATAAGCAGAACTGATAGTAGATTGAATCCATCTGACCATAGAATGGACCGAAATGTGGAGGAAGCTTCCACAGCATGTGCCACAACAGATGCCTGAGAAAATTAATCCACAGTCTTTGGGGAGCTAGAGAAGCTACCAACAGAATTTGCATTGAAATAATTACACTTGAGCAATATCTGCTGAATCAATGGCGCTGGAAGATACGTATATCTTATTATTCAGTCTCACAAGATCGATAGAGCATTTACTGCAAACGCTCGAAAATCCAAAACATTGTGACACATACGTCTGCAACTGATCGTTGAGATACGTCGTGAATAAGTCGATCATTGGGCACTCTCCTTGGTAGCAATCTGATTGAATACTCATTTGTTTAAAGTCCATTCTGGCGGCAACAAACGCCCCCTCCATGAAGGGAGTCTGCTAATACGTTCAGACGACCCGGAATAAGATGGACCGATAGGAGAACTTGATGTTCTAGTACCAACCGAAAGATTCATTCCATTAACATGAATAACAGGATGGAATGAGTGCCTCCATAATTCCGAAAATACGCTAATACCATCGAGTTGTCGGACAGAATTAGCATATGAGCATTCTGAATAACATTCATCCAATAACGTAGTGCAAGCCAAAATGACATCATTCTTGATGTTTGTGTGCTTGATAAGGAACTACGGAATCAAAAGACCCTGGCACTTCAAATCCATTGGGCTCAATGAAACGACCCAACCTGTTTGACTGGCATCCATCAAAACTGTAAAACTCAGATCCGGCAATTGAAGTGGAACTACCTGAGTTAAGCACTGAAAACTTGCCCAAGTCTGAATCTCTTATTCACTTGATTTGACAAGAAGATGTCCGTATCGAGCGAAAGAATCTTCACCCTCCAATTCTGAATTAAAAGAAATTTGTAGAGGACAAATGTGTAACCACCCCATCAGAATAAAATCGCGGCAGTTCCACACAAACCTATCAGTCTCATGAGATCTCTCGCTGAGACCTTGTCTGAGCGAAGACAATAGCGAGCATAACAACTTGATTAATTTCGCTCTGATTAAGGGCAGACGAACGAGAATGTAATGTGTCTCGAAGCTCATCCCCCACTGGGTAAATGACTTGGATGAAACCAGATCCGACTTCTCCTCGTTTACTAATGAAAGCGAGACGTCGGATCAATAGAAGCAGAATCTGCACATCGTTCTGAAGCGTTAACTCATTGCCATACCTCTGAAGAAGGTCGTCCAGGTAGGCCGACGTTACCGCAGACGAATGAGCTTGGAAATGAGTCATTACCGAGTTCGTTATTCGAGTGAAAGCCCAGGGGCTAGATTCAGACCGAAACACATTGCTCGGTGCTGATACACAATTCCTATGATAAAGAAGCAAGGATACTTTCTGAACGCCTGATGTACCATGACGTGAAAGTATGCAACTAGAAATCTATGCATGTAGCATAGTTGTACACCCAAATACTCGCTCTGACCGATCGGATGGACTCCATATAGAAACTTGGGGCCACGATCAGCTTGTTATCCAGCTCAGATTATGAGAGGACGGAACGAGCCATCTGGTTTTGGAACCAGAAAGGATGGTTGTAGAAACCTGGAAATTCCTAGATTTCTACGATCTCTATCGCGTTCGCGTTCCTACCAAAAGAGACTGGACTTCTAATGGAAGTGAGCCTCTTTGCTGTGGACTTGACGGAAACTGAGTCCATCTTGGACTTCGAGTTAACGTAAGTTAAGTTTGAAGGACAATATAGTCCTACCAAAATCACCCTACGAACCCAAGGGACGTCGGTAATCTACTCCCATATGATTGAGAAACTCGACAGTCTTCCACTCACTGGTACACGATAGAGGATAAGACCAATACCTCCTGATCCTGTGAGGCTAGCAGAAGGAGAAACCATGTCTTCCATGGCATGCACCTCGCCCCGTCGACTTAGGGGCATTTGACCAGATGTCTCGGTCAGAATTACGGCCCCTACCTGAGTCGCTACCCTGACGGTCTCTGGAGTAAGACCTAGAGGATGCATAGGAACCTCTATAGGAATTTCCCTTGGACATATTCGCCCCAGAAGCAGATTTGAATAGCAGAGAGATTAAAGCTTTCTTAGTTATTTGATAATAGATTGCGGAAAGCTTGCCGTCGAAGAGAAACTCTCCGGAGACTGGAGCGACTCTGAGAGAGTTTTTCACCTTACTATCCACACGTGTGGATGTAACCCGGGCCGCGTCACATCTAACCAACTCCATATTGCCACTAAAGGGCGGAGTCTACGTGAGGCCCTTGAAAGAATTTATAAGGAGGATATACATCCTGGAATTCTTTTCCTTTGAAATGTAATGATACCGCTCTGGTAAGGTGATCTGCGTACGATAATGAATCTGAGCTAGCCATATTAGACGATATTGACGTTTCCAACATCATGGTTGGAATTGACATAGACGACAGTATAGACAACTCTAGGACTTAGGCTTGGTCGTCTAGATGCAGAGGAACTCTCGGAATGCCCTGTCCTGCCGTTTCGAATTATTCCATGAACTGATGAAAGGCAGATGTAGAGCACTTGCTGATATGAAACCGGACTTGCCCTATTGGTAGCAAGTTTATATATAGCGTCATATAATAGTTCAAATATCTCTGAGACATTTCGGGACTGTGACGGAAACTGAAGGACAATGTCCCTGAACCGATTAAGAAATCTGTGTCCAGTGGCGCTATTAGTCTCTTATTCGGCAACGCGGCATTTTGGTCTGAAGGAACAACGTCAGAAAAATAAAGCCGGATGAACTCCAAGGCAATTATGTTGTTCCGAAAGGGAAAATTCAACTATTCTGTATCCCTTTTGCCATCCAGTCGGACCACTTGTAATTCTTGGTTGTCCATGTCTGCACCTGCAGTGGAACGTACCAACCCAGCTTCTACGGATAATTCCTGATCCGACAGAGTTTCTGTCGGTTGCTGGGATGCTGCGATAATTTGTGCTAACTGCAATAGCACGTCCGTAACGGAGGCCTGTGGAGCTGCGGTCTTACAATATACAGCCGCTGGAAGCTCCTAAGATGCTGACTCCTGCATACTTTTTAATGCGAACGTCTGGAGTATGAAGGCCTCGTATCCTTGGCTACCGGATGGCGAGACCTGGTCGCCGTGAATTCCTGGTCAGCGAGATTGGCTGGATATCACTGGTCACGTAGCCAAGGTGCAGTCGTGTGTACTGCCGTGAGGATGAGGAAGCCAATGAAGCAGTCTCTCCGGACTGTCTATATAATGGAGAGTCCGGAGCGGAAGACGTATGCCCCGATTGAGGAACATTCTGTACCACAACATCTGTACCCAGATGTTGTACGAGAGAGGGACCTCTCTCGCTCGCACCCCGTGCGGAGCTGGACGAGCTAGGAACCAGACTAATAGGCTTCCTCCATACCATCCTCGTATCCGTTGTCACTGGGTGTGCACATTGTATTTATAGTTCTCGCATCACCCAAATCTCCTCCTGGACCACAACGTTGAATGGTCGCTACACCGGGCGAGCTAGCGGACGCCAAAGCCGTCGACCCTACTTGGGACCTCTTAGGCAATTGACATATCTGCATGACCACTCTTGCCGCCTAGCTCTTCATTTGACTGTAACGACGGAAGCATACTTTCGAAGACATCATGGAAACATTACTCTGTTCTTGATCGTCAAAGAGACCTGTGGAGCCGCGGTCTTATGTAAATAGCCGCTGGAAATGCCAGGGACATTCATTCCTGCATTTATATAATATGCTAACGTCCCAACTGGAAAGGCCTTGTGTCCTTGGCGAGCGGATGGAGGGACCTGGTTGATGTGGAATCCCTGGTCGGCGAAGCAGGAACTCCCAGGACGTTCCTTCCTGCCTAATATCATATATGAACATCCTCCAGAAATCTGTGGTCACAAAGCCAAGGTGTGGTCATGTGTGTTGACGTGAGGATGAGGAAGCCAATAGAACAGCTGCGTCGGACTGTCTATGCGACGGAGCGTCCTGAGCAGGAGGAGTGGACGTATGCTCCGACTATCAAACGAACATACAACAACAACGCGGCACAGATGTTGATGTTAGAGAGAGGGGGCCTCTCTCGCTCGCGGTCCGCATGGACCTGGACGAGCTAGGAACCGGACAACAGGCTTCCTCCGTACTATCCTCTGTTCTGTCGTCACTGGGTGTGCATATGGTATGTTTATAGTGCTCGCAACACCCAAAATTCCTTCCTGGACCGTAACGGACGAATCCGGGTTCTGACCCATTCGGTGAATGGACACGACACCGGGCGAGCTAGCTGACATAGACGTTAACGCCGTCAACCCTACTTGGGGCCTCTTAGGCAATTGCCGTATATCCATGAGAACTTTAGCCGCTAGCTCTTCATTTCATTGTGATGACGGAAGCACACTCTTGGACGACATCACGGAAACATCACCCTGTTCTTGTTCCTCTGAAAAAGAGAGTGAAAAACTAGAGTGACCCTGCAGAGAGAGGACCGACATGGTCCTCTCCCCGCTAACAACCTACTGTGACACACGCCTCCAACGTTTGTCGTCCCAATTGATACACATTGAAAAAGGATTAGTGCGAGTACATTGACTACAATTAATACAGAAATCATAAGAATCAGAGGAAGATTTCCTCCCATACAATTGGACAATAATTTTTCAAAGTGAAAAAAGTAAACAGTCATAGTACTCGCACTAAACTTTGAAAACAAAGATACATAATAAAATAATCCATTATAACATTGCGAAAAAATTATTCAAAAAGAAAACAAGAGGCCCCAGGGGGCCTGAGGGCGCTCACCTGACATGGTAGCCTAAATAGCAACCCAGAGAACTGATTTCCACAAGTTGCATCTGCTCCTCCTAAGAAAAGCTGAAACCAAATATCCAAATATTCTGACCAGTGGATCTAAAAAAAGATTTTTAAAGAATATTCCTCATACTGAACTAAGTCATAATTCGGGCTCCCACAGGAAGCCCATATATGAACCCATGGACTTGGCTTTAACAAACCTGAATCTCACACCCCTAAGGATTCTGCACACCAAATATCAAAACATTCCGACTGCTGGATCTGAAGAAGAAGATTTTTAAAGAAAATTCCTCATTTTGAACCAAGTTACAATTCGAGCTCCCACAATCAGCCCAAATATGGACCTAGGGACATGGCTTGAACAAACTTGAATCTTACCCCCCTAAGGATGCTGCATAAAAAATATCAAAAGCATTCATCTGTTGGATCTGAAGATTTTTAAATAAAATTCCTCATTTTGAACTAAGTTGTCATTCAGGCTCCCATAGTGAGCCTAAATATTAACCAAGGGACTTGGCTTGAACAAACTTGAATCTCAGCCCCCTAAGGTTGCTCCATGCCAAATATCAAAACATTCCAACTGCTGAATCTGAAGAAGAAGATTTTTAAAGAAAAATTCCTCATATTGACTAAGTTATAATTTGGGCTCCCACAGGGAGCCCAAATATGGACCCATGGACTTGGCTTTAACACACTTGAATCCCCCCTCCCCCCCCCCCCCCCCCCCCCCCCCCCAAGGATGCTACTCACCACATATCAAACCATTCTGACTGCTGGATCTGAAGAAGATTTTTTAAGAAAATTCCTCATTTTGAACAAAGTTACAATTCAAGCTCCCACATTGAGCCCAAATATGGACCTAGGGACATGGCTTGAACAAACTTGAATCTCACCCCTCTAAGGATGCTGCATACCAAATATCACAAGATTCTGCCTGCTGGATCTTGAGAAGAAGATTTTCAAAGAAATTTGCCTGAAATGCACTAAGTTCGAATTTGGGCTTCTAAAGTGAGCCCAAATATGAATCCAGGTGGCCGATTTGAACAAACTGGAATCAGATCCACCCCACAATGTTGCATACCAAATATCAAAAGATTCTGCCTGCAGGATCTGGAAAAGAAGATTTTTGAAGAAATTTGCCTGAAATGCACTAAGTTCAAATTCGAGCTTCTATAGTGAGCACAAATATGAATCTAGGGAGCCGATTTGAACAAAATAGAATCAGATCCACCCCACAATGTTGCATACCAAATATCAAAAGATTCTGTCTGCTGGATCTGGAGAAGAAGATTTTTTAAGAAATTTGCCTGAAATGCACTAAGTTCAAATTTTGGCTCCTATACTGAGCCCAAATATAAACCCAAGGGGCCAATTTGAACAAACTTGAATCAGATCCACCCCACAATGTTGCATACCCAATATCAAAAGATTCTGCCTGCTGGATCTTGAGAAGAAGATTTTCAAAGCAATTTGCCTGAAATGCACTAAGTTCAAATTTGGGCTCCTATACAGAGCCCAAATATAAACCCAAGGGGCCGATTTGAACAAACTTGAATCAGATCCACCCCACAATGTTGCATACCAAATATCAAAAGATTCTGCCTGCTGGATCTGGAAAAGAAGATTTTCAAAGAAATTTGCCTGAAATGCAGTAAGTTCAAATTTTGGGCTCCTATACTGAGCCCAAATATAAACCCAGGGGGCCGATTTGAACAAACTTGAATCAGATCCACCCCACAATGTTGCATACCAAATATCAAAAGATTCTGGCTGCTGGATCTGGAGAAGAAGATTTTTTAAGAAATTTGCCTGAAATGCACTAAGTTCGAAATCGGGCTCCTATACTGAGCCCAAATATGAACCCAGGGGGCCGGTTTGAACAAACCTGAATCAGATCCACCCTCCAATGTTGCATACCAAATATCAAAAGATTCTGCCTGCTGGATCTGGAGAAGAAGATTTTTTAATGTTTTTCCCATTGCCTACAGTGTTAAAAAGTGCTGACTCTTCAATTTGCCAAAAAGTTGACAGAGCGAACTGGTATGGGTTCAATATCGAGTATGAGACCCATTACTGTTAATTACAGCTTGACAACACCTTCTCATGCTCCCAATCAGGTTCCTGGTGGTCCTTTGTGGGATGTTGTTCCATTCTTGGACCAGCATGGCACCAAGCTCCTGGACACTTCTTGGCAGGACTGGACGGGCTGAAATTGCAAACTGCAACTCATTCCAGACATGTTTGATTGGATTGAGGTCAGGGGATCTTGCTGGCCAGTCCATACGCTCATTCCCCTCCCTCTGTCGGTACTCCCCGACGGCATGGGCAACATGCGGATGGGCATTATCGTCCATCAGAATGAATCTACCACCCACTGCACCTGCATACAATCTGACGTGGACATCCAGGATCTCATCAATATACCGCTGTGCAGTCAATGTACCATGTTCAAGAACACAGAGCTCTGTACATCCATCCTTGCTGATGCCGCCCCAGAGCATGATTGACCCACCATCATAGCGGTCATGCTCAGCAATGTTGGATGCATGGAATCACTCTCCTGGTCTTCTCCATACCCTAGAATGCCTATCTGTGTGGACTGGGCAGTACCTTGACTCATCTGTAAAAAGGACAGGTCACCAATCTTCTCTGGTCCATCCAACATGGCCCATGGCCCATTCATATCATTCCTGGCGGTGGTTCGTGCAACCTTGCCTGGATAGTCTGCATTGAAACATTTACCCCGGATGCATTCTGAAAGTCACTGCGAAGCTGGGTTGTTGTGGCAAAGCGGTTCCTACGGGCCTGAATGATCAAAAACCGGTCTTCCGCTGCAGATGTTGCCCTGTCTCTGCCACCACCATGCTGTCTTACTGGTATGCCATACTGCTGAAATCTTGCCCAGGCTCTGGTGGTCACCGTATGGTGCACACCAAGGGCTTCATCAACCTGACGATGGGTAGCCCCTTGCTCCCTCATCCCTATAGCCCGCCACATTTCTGTTTCAGACAAATGTCTTCTTACATTTGCATTTGCCATATTCAGTCATTAAATCACAAGGGTTTGTGTTGAAATGAAGATTGAATACCCTACACATGCCATGTACATGTAGACAGTACACAAAAACATCATGAAAATCAAGGGGTACATGCTTTCCATGACTGTCACGAAAAGTCTGCCTGTCAAGAGAGCTAATGTAAACACTGGGGACCATTTCAATACATTCCTCAATCATATCCATCAAAAATATCGCAAATATGTCACAAGCAAATTTCACAATGATGTGTCAAATATTTGGTGCTTAGCAAACTTTGAGTAGTATATTATCATAATTGTCAAACTTTAAAATTTACCCTAATCAATGGTCTGAAGTGATCAGTATTTTTGAATGGAGGAAACAATGAAAAACTGAAATGCAGCAATGTTGGAAAAGGCGAGGGAGATAAGTGTGGGAGACAAAAACACACTGTTATTAAAATGAACATAAATATTACCTATTAGAGCATCTCTGAATGTTTTTTCTCCATCAGATGGCTTCTTAGTTAACATTCTCAACTGGGCCACTAGAGTGTTGATAATGTATCTCCACTGAAACCATAAAAAGTTAAAAAATTTATAGTAATTTAGATATTTTTTATACTTACCAATGACCCAGACATAGCTGGTGCTAACTCTTAAAATATAGGGCCAAACACAAATTTTGCCCCCCAATCCCCAAAATTTGCATCTAAAACCAAAGAAAACATGTCCTGAATGGCCCTCCACACTTCACCTCTACTGCGCATGCGCAGTGTCAAGGACGTTCCGAAATTGGCGCCATTAATCATTCTTATAACCAGTGCCTGGTAAGCGCTATGTACTCAGCGGGGAGGTAAGAGTTCCCAACTCCTGAGAGGGCCATCCCCGTCTGGGTCATTGGTAAGTATAAAAAATATATAAATTACTATAAATTTTTTAACATTTTTATACTGTACCAATGACCCAGACATAGCTGAATAGTAAAAAGGCTGGAGGGCCAAGGACATAGAGCAAGATGGAATACGCTCAATTATATAAAATAGAGTCATCCCCTCTAGGGAAAAAGAAATATTAGACCTTACATGTATCTTTCTTATTTATGATAAATTAGAAAGATACAACACCTTCCAAAATTGAGCATCATACATCCATGTACTCTATTAATATCTAGTATAATCCTTATACTAATAATTTTTAAAGTAAGCCAATAAATAAAGTAAGTCTAGAGAATAGAGACTCTTTATACTCCTTAAAAGTGTCTGAGGATTGTATAATAATGTCCGTTGACACGTGCTATATTCAAAAGCTATACTTTAAAAACTAAGACCTGAATGAATTTTTAAAACATAAACTTCTCACTAAACAACCATCCCAATAACAGCTCAGAATTAGTAACTCTGGAGGAGGTATCCCCTTGTTTTCATAGTAAAACAGGTGACCCAAGGGAACATCCTCCCCCCCCCCCCCTTTTCTTGCCCTGGGTCAAATAGCCCAGAGCGAAGAGGGCAGCAGAACGGAGTCACTGCCGAAACAGACAGCCTACCTAGCTATAGTAGCAACTGTTAAGTGAATGACATTCTGAGCAGTAGATAATAGACCTAACAATAGAGGCCTCCAGAAATGGACTCGATATTTCTGAGATAAAAATTCATGAATGTGGATGGCTGAGCGCAATGAGCAGCCTTCAAAAATCTATAATAGCGACACTATTAATGTAAGCCCAAGATGTAGAAGAAGTCTTACTTCATGAGCCGAAATCTCAAACACAACTGCTGAGTCAATGATATGCCATAAGCAGTATCGATAGTTAATTGAATCCATTAGCGATAGAATGGAGCGTAACGTCCTTCCATTAGGCATCAAAGACAGAAGAAGCTTACACTCGTAGGAATAAACAGATATCTGTTTATAAATACATAAACTCTAACCGGACAGAGTAAAGGCCTATGCCCGTACGAAGATGGAAGGACCTTAATAACAATAGGAGCCTGACTCTTATGCAAAAATCCAACCTAAATAGTAAAGGAAGTAGTGATTCCGAAACTACGAAAGTGAGAATCATCCACCGATAGTGCATGAAACTCACTGACTCTTCAGTAAAAGAGAAGCCAACAGAATTACTGTCTAAAAGGTCAGAATTTGAAAACTACTGTTTCCAGAGGCTCAAATGATTACTTAGCTAAATAAGAACCGAAGTTAAATTCCGTATAGAAATTTAATCTAATGATTCTAAGTCTATTTATCGAAAAGTTACTAACTGACTTAGATAAAGAGACATAAGACTCAATTGTAAACTATCATAGAGTGCATAGGTATGAGGTAACATAAACCTATAACCTTAATAATAACAGGCTGCAGTAGATCTTGTCAAACAAGTATACTAAAAAGTTGCAATGACTAGTATGGAGGGATCAACAATATCAACATAGTGATCCCTACACCAACGACAGAAGAGCCTCCACTTTAGCCGCATAGTATGGCGAAGAAGAGGTTCTCCTATAGTAAGAAATCGTGTCCAAAGCTCGTCCAGTACAATGCTTACAATGCAATAAGGACCACACAACGGAATACGTGAAGGTTGAGACCTTGCGGGTTGTGATAAAGATGACACGATTTTACCCAGCGAAAAAAGATCCTCTCATGGAGGAAGATTTCGCGTTAAGTCCCACAGTAGACATCAGAGTAAATTTACCCACGGTCTCTGTGAAGACAGAGATGCTATCAACAGAAATGAATTGCGGTTGTTTATCTTAGCAATACTTGCTGAAACAACACCGCAGGAGGATACGCATATCCTATCATTCCGTCCTATTAGATCAATAGAGCGTTAACAACATAAGCTCAGAGATCCGGACATGTAAACACATACGTCTGCAATTGATTAGCAAGTTGTGTCGTAAATAAATTATCATTGGGCGCTCCCATTGAAAGCAAATCTGATTGAATACTTGTTTGTTGAGAGTCCATTCTGACGGCAACAAGCGACCCATAAGTGAAAGGGAGTCCGGTAATACAATCAGACGACCCGGAATATGACGGACCGAAGCGGAACTTGGTGTACTATAACAAACAGAAGGATTCTTTCCATTAAATTGAATAACGGAAACGAATGAGTGCCTCCCTGGTTCTGGAGATACGCCACTACTGTCGAATTAACGGACAGGATTTGGACATGCGTTTCTGAATAATGTTCATCCAATGACATAAAGCAAGCCTAAAAAAACATTATTCCGTGGAAGATAAGTGCTTGCTTAGAGACTGCGGAACCCAAAGACCCTGGCACTTCAAATCCGTTGGGATCAATATAATATCCCAACCTGTTTGACTGGCAACTGTCATAATTATAAAACTCGGATCCGGCAACTGCAGTGGCACTCTCTGAGTCAACCACCGAATGTTTGCCCCAGTCTGAATCCCTTGCTACACTAGATAGACAAGAGAACGTGTAAAACGAGCAATTCATGGATTGCTGAAAAGTTGCCGTCGAAGAGAAGCTTCTCCGAGAACGAAGCGACTCTGAGAGAGTTCTTCAACTTACTATCCACGCGCGTGGATGTAGCTAGGGCTGCGTCACGTCTAACGAACTCCAAGCAGCCACTGAAGGGCGGAGTTATACGTGAACAAACTACTGCCCTCAAAAGAAATCACATTGAGGATCATATCTCGGAATTCTTTCTCTTGAAGACGTAATGATAACGCCTCAGTAAGGTGGATTATGTATGATAAAGCGTCTAAGTTAAGTCTAATAGACATCATTGTCGTTTCCAACATTGTGGTTGGAAAAGACACAGACGGCGAAAAAGATTATTTCCAGTCTTTAACCACGCCGTCTAGACGCATATGAACTCTCGGTATGCCCTGTTCTGCCAAAATAAATTATTCGTATAAATGATTCGTATAAATGATAAAAGGCAGAAATGAGCATTGCGGACAAGAAACTAAACTATCATGCTTGGTAGCAGGCTTATATATATATAGCATCGACTGTGTCGGTAAGTCAGGGACCATGTCCCTGAACCGATCCAAAATTCTGTGTCCAATGACGCTATAAGTCTCTTATCCAACATCGCAGCAATGTAGTCCGAAATAACAATCACTGGAAGATAATGCCGGAAGATATGTATGGCAGCTTCCGATGCTACGAAAGGGAAAACTCGAAATCTTTCGAATCCCTTTCGCCATCCTGTCGGACCCTATAAAGCGTTCGGCTCGTCCGTACCTGATGCAACCGCGGACCGCACCGACCCAGCGCCGTCGGATAATTCCTGATTCGACCGAGAAACTGTCGATTGCTGGGATGCTGCGAAAAAACTGTGCTAACTCGGATAGCACGTCCGTCACTGAGGCCTGTGGAGAAGTGGTCCTACGATGCATTGCCGCTGGAAGCTCCGTGATCGTTACCCCGTGCATACTACTATTATGCGAGCGAACGGAGTGTATAGGCCTCGTGTCCCTTGGCTACCGGATGGCGTGACCTGTTCGCCATGGAATCACTGAATAACGAAACTGATCGGATACTCGAGGTCACGTAGCCAATGTGCGGTCGTGTGCACTGCTGTGAGGATGAGGAAGCATTATCAACAGTCTCTCGGACTGTCAATATAATGGAGCGTCCCGAGCGACGGACATATGCTCCGAATGTAAAATATCTGAACCACAACATGCGGTCCCCTATGTTGTTGGACGAGAGAGGGACCTCTCTCGCTCACAGCCCGGACAGACCTAAACAAGCCAGGAACCGGACTAACAGGCTTCCTCCGATCTGTCCTCAATCCGCCGTCACTGGGTGAGTACTAAAGTAATTATAGTGCTCGCATCACCCAAATCTCCTTCCTAGACCGCAACGGACGAACCCGGCAGCCGAACCATTCGATGAATGTACACTACACCGGGTGAGCTAGCGAATGTCACTCCGTCGATCCTACAAGGGACCTCTTAGGCGATAGACATATTCCATGAGCACTTATTGCCGCTAGCTCTTCATTAACTATGACGACAGAGGCACGCTTTTGAAAGACATCTCCGTAACTTTGCGAACAAGAAACCAGAAATGCTTGGTAACAGCAAGCATATAATAATAAATATATAGCGTCGTTCAATAATTCGAAAGTTTGTGTGACATTATTGGACTATGTCGGAACTGAGGGACGATGTCCCTGAACCGAACCAAAAATTTCTAAGTCCACCGACGCTATCAGTTTCTTATCCGGCATCGCAGCATTCTGGTCCGACGAAAGAACCTGTAGAAGATCAAGTCAGATGACATACACAACAGCATATGTTGTTCCGAAAAGGAAAGCTCGAAATCCTCCGAATCCCTTTCGGTATCCCGTCGGACCGGATGAAATTTTCGGACGTCCGTACCCGCTTCCGCGGAGCGTCCTGACCCAGCATCGTCGGATAAAACATTATACGACAGATTCAGTTGTTGCTGGGATGCTGCGATAAGCTGTGCTATTTAGGATAGCACGTCCGTCCCCGAGGCCTGTGCAGTAGCGGTCTTACGATGCATTGCCACCGGAAGCTCCGTGTACGTTGACTCCCGCACACTTTCCTATGCGAACGTCCGGAGTCTGCAGGCCTCGTGTCCCTGGCTACCGGATGGTGTGACCTGGTCGCCGATGATTCTCTGACTGGCGAAGCTGACTGGATATCCGAGGTCACGTAGCCAAGAGCGGTCGTGTGCGCTACCATGAGAATGAGGAAGCCTTATTGACAGTCTCTCCGGACTGACTATATGTCGGAGCGTCCCGAGCGGCGGACGTATGCTCCGAATGCGAAACATTTTGTACCACAACATCTGGGGCCAGATGTTGTTGTACGAGAGAGGGGCCTCTCTCGCTCGCCGTCCGGAAGGACCAGAACGAGCTATGAACCGGACTAAAAGGCTTCCTCCATTCTCCCTCTAATCCGCCGTCACTGGGTGTGCATTTGGTTGATTTATAGTGCTCGCATCACCCCAAAACTCCTTCTAGACCGCAACGGACGAACCCGGCTGCCGAACCATTCGATGAATGGATGCTACACCGGGCGAGCTAGTGGACGTCAAAGGCCGTCGAACCTACTAGGGTCCTCTTAGGCAATTGGCGTATTTACATGAGCACTTTTCCGCTAGCCCTTCATTAATTGTGACGACGGAGGCACACTGTTGGAAGACATCACGGATACATCACCCTAATCTTGATCGTCTGAAATAGAAATTGATAAAGTAGAGTGACCCTGCGGGGAAAGGACCGGAATGTCCAATTCCCCACTAACATACCGTGACATATGCTTCCCATGTTGTCATTGAAATCATCAGATACAGAACAGGAGTTAATGCGAGTACACTGACTACATATAGAATGATAATAAAAGTCAGAGGAAGACTTCCTCTTATTACAATTGATCAAAATCCTTTCAATGTGAAAAGAAAACAAAGTCCTGGTACTCGCACCAACCCCTGACAATCAAAATACATAATAATAATATGATCCATTAACATAGAAAAAATAATTGAAATCAAAATATTTTGAAAAAATATTTTTTCAGAACAGCCCAAGTTTCTGAAAAGTAACGTTGAGCCCCAATGGATCCCAAGCCTAAGTGTGGACAAAAAATTTAAAAATATTTTAAACAATTTATGCAACACTTACGAACAATAATAATGTATCTAGTTATGATTAAATTAACATCAAGATATTATTTTCAAGAAATCCCCCCCTCACACAGAGGGCTGTTGTAAATGTAAACAATGAGTGTAAAAACACTAAAATAAGACTCCAGGCATCCAGGCCCAAAATCAGTTACCAAAAATACACTATCTGATGCAAAACAGAGACTTCCAGGGAAGAAACTGCAGAACATCAGATGGTAGATGCAGAACACAACGCCTAATCACCCATAGGTGAAGACGTAAACATGGGGAAAAGAACAGAATTCATTCTGTTATTCAGCTAAAACTCCCAAGAAATTTTAGTAATAATAATTACAGAAACTATGCCAAAAGCATGGGAGGATAGCCAGAGGGGACTTAAAGTAAAGGGAGAGAGGAAAACACTGAAAAATCAGTGTAACTAAATAACAAGAATGACAACAAAATGGCTGCTGCCTCGAAAATAGGTAACTTAACATAATTTCATTAAAAAATTTTAAGTTACAGCCCTGATAATATTCTGTCACACATTTTTCCTCTCCTCCTTCTATATCCTCCTTAGAATCACCATTTCACTAATATTTATGTGTCTGGCATCATTTAAACTGAGATTTACAAGCACAAAGATCAGTCAGATGTTAACTGATGAAGGGCCAAACTAAGAATAATTAATGGCGCCAATTTCGGAACGTCCTTGACACTGCGCATGTGCAGTAGAGGTGAAGTGTGGAGGGCCATTCAGGACATGTTTTCTTTGGTTTTAGATGCAAATTTTGGGGATTGGGGGGCAAAATTTGTGTTTGGCCCTATATTTTAAGAGTTAGCACCAGCTATGTCTGGGTCATTGGTACAGTATAAAAATTTATAAATTCATAGTAATTTGTATATTTTTCATACTTACCTATGACCCAGACTTAGCTAGTGCTAACACCAAAATATCAAAGGCCAAACACAAATTTTGCCCCCCAATCCCCAAAATTTGCATGCAAAACCGAAAATTAGAAGTCCTATCTGGTCCTCCATACATTTACTCTCTGCGCATGTGCAGATGCCAGGAAGTGACTGGAATTGGCACCAACCTCATTCTTTGTAAAAGAGAGTATTACATAATAATTCAGTGGGGAGGTATGAGTGCCCACGCATGGGATGGCCATCCCCATCTGGGCCATAGGTAAGTATGAAAAATATACAAATTACTATGAATTTATAATATTTTTTCACTGTACCTATGGCCCAGACTTAGCTGAATCGTAAAAAGGTGGAAGGCCTAGGACTTCCGAAATAGTTCCAATCCTGCAATCCATGATGAAAGGAAATTAGAATAATTAGGAATTACATGTATGTTTCACTATACAGTAATAGAGGAGACATATTCTAAATAAGGAGCTCAATTAAGTAATTCCTTATTGTAAGCAAGAAGACAATGCTTCTTAGGATGTAACAAGTTCCTAATTTTTAAGGCTAGTCCGGACTAAGCCCCAAAAATTAGGATGGCGTATCTGAGAATGAGTGAAAATGCCCCACAACCATATGCCATACAATAGCACTTCAGCTGTATGCAGGATATAATTACGGATAAAACAGCTTCCTTCATAGTTACGTACCCTTTAAGCCAGAGAAGAGGTAAAAATTACCCCCCACGCCACCTTTCTTTTGAAGGAATCGTCAAAAGAAACAGGAGAGAGCTCTGGAATCAATAAAAGCGGTACCAAAAAATAATATAAATATTCATCGAACAGGCACTCAGATATTAATTCATGATTAATAAACAGTGCTTAACGCCACTTCAGAAGTGAAGGCTATAGCGACAATCCTAGTAATTAATATTGCCTGCTATATAATGTACACCGCAGATGGTGTACACAGATACGTCGAAAACCGGTGATATAAAATATAACATACACATGTCCAATCGAGCCACACTGAATGATCCCTGAAGAGAAAACACACTTCCTAGGTAATCCTCAGGCAGCCTCTGTACAATAAATTCCAGTAACAACACTCTCCAACGTGTACTATCCTATATCTATGATCGTAAAAACACGTGCTAATTGAGTACTGACATAATAGAAACCTGGTTCTAGAAATGTAAGTAGGTATGATTAACAGGCTCCGATACGGACCGTCCCTGAAATAGATTATGATTTCAAGGTCCACAAAATACAATAAAGCGTTAGCCTAATAATATAATGCGCGAGAGCATTTATATTTAGCATGTAATCATCTGAATACCAGTTAACTGTTTATGCAGCCTGCAAGGTACTCAAGAGTAGCAATTTAATTGTGATGATTTATAAATAAGCGCTCCTATATAACAAATCAACAAATAACAGGACACTAATCCAACTAAAAAGCGGATGTGCCCATGAGGTCGCCATAGAACATGACCCAAATGCATATTATGTATGTATTAAATTATATGAGGCTTGCAGGAAGAAAACTACATCTTGCCCGGTATTTGTCTCTAAACACATAGGCAGTGTGTGTGAGTGTGTGTGTGGGGGGGGGGGGGGGGGGGAATTCGAAGTCATATCGAAATCTCCTCACCTGCATTATTTAATCATTCCCGTGTCAGTTAAAAATATAGGAACTGCGATAGTTCCCTCACATCTAATCGACTCCATTATGCCCCTATGGGCGGAGAAGAACGTGAAGAATAAAACTTCCCCTGAAAGAAGACCCTCTCATGGAGGAAGTTTCTGGGGAGCATCCCATAACAGACACTTGAGAATACTGACCCAAGGTTTCTGTGATAACAGAGGTGCTACGAGTAGGATTCATAACGAGATTATTTAATCTTAAATGTAATCTACTGAATCAAATGAATTGGAGGATATGTGTATCCTATTATTCATCCCCATGAATTCTGCAGAGCGTCTACTGTATGCGCTCAATGATCTGGGCATGGTGACACAAATGACGGTAACTAATTGTTCCAGTGCGTTGCAAACTGAACTATAATGGGGTGATCCGAATGGTAGCAAAACTGTCCAAATAATCGCATGTTGAGCATCCAATACAAATGAAACAGGCGACCTTTCCGAGGAGCGAGTCTGCTAGTACGTTCAGATGACCCAGTATATGACAGATAGAGAGATGAACATGAAAATTCTTCTCCGTTAATTATCATAACGGTAAAAAATGGGTGCCGCCCTGGTTCCTGATTATGCTACCACCATCGAGTTGTCCAACAATATCTGAACAAGCGTGTCTGCATTGATGTAGCGCTAACAATATTGACATCATTCTTTGATGTTTATGTGTTTCTTCAGGAACCCAGAGTCCCAAGACTCCTGCATTTCGAGTCTGTCGGACTCAGGGTCGTGCCCCAAACTATTGACTCATACCTGTCATATCGTGAAAGCCGGATCTGGCCATTGCAGCGGAACTCTGAGTTAACCACTGAATATCTGCCCCAATACGGACCTTTTGTTTACTAGATCCATTAAAACAATACTCATCCTGAGCAAATGCGTTTTCACACTCCAGTTCTGAGTAAAGAATAACTGTAGGGGATGTGTGCATAAGCAACCCATCCAAACAAGATGCATAGCCTCTCCGCACAACCCCATCAGTCACATAAAATTTCTCACTGTTAATGTGTCTGACAGTAGACAAAAGCGAGCATAACAACTGACTAATTTCGTTCTGGATAATGGCAGATGAACTAGATTGTTGTGAGACATTACCGAGTTCATTATTCGAGTGACAGCCCAGGGCACTATCTTCAGACCGAAGCACATCACTCGGAACTGAAATACTATCCCTTGGATGACGAACCATAGGTACTTTCTGATTGCCGGATATACCAGGACATGAAAAAATGGATCCTTAGATCTATGCTTGTAGCATAGTCGACCACTCGAACGCTCGCTTTTACCGACTAAATGATAACCATAAATAAACTTTTAGAGCATTGATAAACTTGGTATCCAGCTCCAGTCTATTATCGGTCGGAATGAGCTCTATGGCTTCGGTACGAGTAACCGGTGACTCTAGAATCCTAGAGAATCTTGATTCTCGACGACCTCTATTGGTTCATTGTCAAGAGAACCTTTACCTCCGATGGGAAGAGACTCTCATGGAAGGATTTGATGGAAGCATTGTCCATCACAGACATTAAGTTAGCTGTGGTTCTCTTGGAAAGATAGCCATAGGCTGTCCGAGGCCACACTTCTCACCTACTGGTCTTCCGCAATAGTTATCCACTTTGATGCGAATCTTGATAACTATCCGCCAACTGCTAAGCAATAGAGGTCCAAACCCTCACCTGTAGTACCTGCGAGGCCTACGGAAGGAGAAACTACATCTCCTTTGTGAAGAGCCTCGAGCCAATGGCTTAGGGGCGTCTGACCGGTAGCCTCGATCAGACCTAAGCTCCCTATCTGAGTCGCTGTATTGACGATCCCTAGAGTAATTATAGGAGGGTTACCTATATCCTTGCGAGGAGTCCTTTTTAGATGACTTTCTGTCTAGGACGTCCTCCCTTACTCCTTTCTGCTTTTGCAGGTCGATTAGACGCTGACTTAGGGAGCAGAGTATTGATGCTTTCTTTGTAGCTTGGTCATAAACCAATGAAAGCTTATCGTCAAAAACTTAGTGTCCGGAAACCAGAACAACCCAAAGAGAGTTTTTCACCTTGTCATCTATTAAGGATGACGAGGCAAGGGCTCCTTCACGTCGATTAACTCCAAATTAACAACTGTTAAGACAGAGTTATACGTGATAAATATAATAGCACTGGAAAGGACTCTGGAAAGGACTCTAAATGAAGTACGAATGTCCTCAAATTCCTTTCCGTAGAGAAATGCGTCATTAAAAGTTGATCTGCGTAAGACAGTGAGTCTAAATTCGCTCTGAATGAAGAAATGCCGTCTCAATTGTGTCCGAGCAAAAAGTGAATGACGAAGGTAAGGCCATAACTAGGTCCTTAGCCTGCTCATTCAAATGCAGAGGAACTCTCAATACATCTTCCCCGTTTTCCATTAAACGGTAAAATTACAGAAGATGATGACAAGAAACCGCCTTAATTCTTTCCACTGGAAAGTTGAATATGCCATTGTCTAAAAGGCCAAAGGCCTGCAACACCTGTCTATACTTAACCGGAAAAGACATTTCCTTCTCTTTTTCCGGATGAAGTCAGCATCCGACAGCGCTAGCGGTATCTTGCAAGTAGTCGCAGCATTCTGATTCGCTGGAACAAATTCAGGGTAGTGTTGATGGATTAAATCCATCGCAACCATGGGTTGTTCCAAAAGGGATGGGTAATCCCCCTCCATATCCCTTTCATCATTCGTCTGAATCAGTTGAAAATCACAGTCAGCGGCATCTGAATGTGCAGATGACTGGACCGACCCAGAACCGTCCGACAGCTCAGGTTCTGAGACTGCCGTCGGCTGCTTCTGCACTTGCTGGGATGCTGTGATGAGCTGCGCAATCTGCGACAGCAAATCCTTTACCGAGGCCTGAGGAGCAGCGTTTTTTTATTCTGGCCGCCGGCTGCTCCCGGGACAGTGTGTCCGAGATGGCTCTTTTCTCTGGACGTCTCGATATATGAGGCCTTGTCTCTTAGCTACTGAATAGTGCTACTTTCGAGCGGTCACAGCATTCTGATTCTCAGGAACGAACTCAGGGAAGTATTGATGCATTAGATCCATCGCCACCCTGTGTTGTTCCGAAAGGGAAGGGTAATTCTCCTCCAAATCCATTTCACCATCTGACTGAATCAGATTATACTCACGGTCATCGGCAGCTGAACGTGCAGATGACTGGACTGACCCAGCACCATCCGACAGCTTAGGTTCTGAGACTGCCTGCTGCTTCTGCACTTGCTGGGACGCTGCAGTGAGGTGTGCAATCTGTGACAGCAAGTCCATTACGGAGGCCAGAGGATCAGCGCTCTTCTGTTGCTTGGCCACCAGTGGCTCATGGGACAGTGTGTCCGAGATGGCTCTTTTCTGCAGAGGTCCCGATGAATGAGGCCTTGGCTACTGTGTGGTGTGATTTCTCTGATGAAGAGTGGACCTTTTCGGCGATGCAGGCTGGATATCAGAAGTCACGTAGTCAAGGTGCAGTCGTGTGTACTTGGTAGACACTGAAGAAGCTGTAACTATAGCCGACCCCGGCTGTGAACTGAACGAAGCGTCCTGGATGGGAGGCATGGATGTATGCTCTGACTGACGCAAGTTCCGAACCACAACATCTGGCTCCAGATGTTGTTATGAAAGAGAGAGGGGGCTCTCTCGCTCGCTGTCCTTCAGACCTCGTCGAGCTTCCTGCTGAACTTGCCGGCTTCTTCCTCTCCGTCGTCGCAGGGTGAGCCTGTTATTATTTTATAGTGCTCGCTCTACCCTTTCTACTCTCCTTGACTGGAACGGACACACCGGGCGTCACAGTATCCTAGGACAGTGTAACCGGTCGAGCTAGCTGATGACAGGGAGCTGAAGCCATGCTGTGCTTTATTGCCCTGTCTAATATTCATGAGCACTTTAGCTTCTAGCTCTAATTGACTAAATGTGACGACAGAAGCACACTCTCTGACGGCGTCATGTAAACATCACCATGTTCTTGTTCCTCTGTAAATAGAAACTAAAAAACTAGAGCGACTTTTTGGCGAGAGGACCGGCGGCGGCCTCTCACCACGAGAGGACCAGCAGTGGCCACTCGCTAACAACGGACTGTGACACCCGTCTCCAACGTTTGTCATCCCCTGCAACACATGTTGAGCAAGAATTAGTGGGAGTACATCGACTACAAGCAAGGCAGCCAACATGTAAATCAGAGGAAAGACTTCCTCGCCTTGCTTATTGGGCAATATGCTTTCATAATTAAGCAAACTAAGTCGATCGTACTCCCACCAACCCCTCATTAAATATTATAAAAAGATACATAACAAAAAACATTCAAAATATAAATCTAAAATTAATTTACACAAAAAAAATTTTAGAAAAATTTTGCCAAAAGCCCAAGTTCCCAAAGGGAACGAAGTGCCCAAATGTATCCTGATAGATCCCAAGTGAGGAAAAAAAATATTTTCCTATCCAAAAATTAAATGCTACACTACCGGAATATTTAATGTATCTTACAACAGACCTACCATATATATAAATAGAAAACTACGTATATAAAAAGAGCGTTGTTAATGTAAATAACGTCAGAATGAAAACCAGAAACGAGACCCTAGGAAACACGGCCCGAAGTCAGTAACAGATTTTTGAACTAGCTGATGTAAGGCAAGCTTCATCAGAAGAAAAAACGATACATAGAATGTAGGATGCATGACCAAAATGCCTAAACACCCCAAGGGTGAGGACGTAACCCTGGGGATATACAGAATAAACATTCTGTGTAAAACTCCCAAGAAATTTTATAAAAAAAAAATTTCAATAAAACAAGTCAAAAAGCTTGAGAGTTTAACTGGGGAGGGGGGGGGATCAAGGGAGGGTAGGGAAGAAATACTTAACAAACAGTGGAAAAATCATTATCAACAATGATGACGTCAGGCCCATATCCCGAATGAAATTGGGGAACATGAACTAATTTTTATAAATATTACAAAATTACAGCTCTGAACGTTTCAAATCACCGTTTCTTCCTTCCTTCATCCAGTTGTGTCCTGGTATCCACCAAATTAACCATTGATTTGTGTCTGGCATCATTATAAACTGAGATTTAAAAGCACAGAAGTCAATTTTTTGTTATCTGACAGAGGGCCAAACAAAGAATGAGGTTGGCACTAATTCCGGTCACTTCCTGGCACCTGCGCATGCACAGAGAGTAAATGTATAGAGGACCAGATAAGACTTCTAATTTTTGGTTTTGCATGCAAATATGGGGGATTGGGGGGCAAAATTTGTGTTTGGCCCTCGATATTTTGGAGTTAGCACCAGCTAAGTCTGGGCCATAGGTATAGTGAAAAAATCTCAATTGTTGATAGAGTAAGGGGAAAAACATGAATTCTGCTAATGATAAACATCCATGTCATTTCTAAAACTATATACATGTGTACAATAAATGTATGTTGAACGAAGTTGTTGTTGTTGTTGTTGTTCAAAGTTAGAAGTAAAAATAATCATTGAGAGTACTGAGATTACTAATTATGGGGTATCATACTTCACTGTGGATGTAAAATCAACTTCACCTGTGCAGTGAGACAATCCATATATAGCATCCTGGAGAAGAGAGGTGCACAGTTGTTACTACAAATGTCATTCTAAAAAGACTGCTCACACCTTGAGCATAAGTAGATGTGTTCATAAAAGTTTTAAATTGTATTTTCCATTATTGTTGAACATTTTGCCTCTCATAAGCATAAAGGTGCAAACGTCAATGCTGAAGTATAGTAACTGACACATTTCATGCTTTCCAGGGTCAATATATTAGATTAAAAAAAATAAAAAACAGAATCATTTGTAAAGAGTTTGATGGAGGACAAAAATACTGTCACACAAAATACAGCCAGCTGTATTCATACTCCAGACTACTTTGTAAATGTTGTTGCTACAGACAGTACTATCTAATAGTGTGAATGCTGGGCTAGAGTTGAAAACAATATCATATTTACCTTTTCTGCATCACTGTGGAAGACAGATTTCCCAAAGTCAGCAGCCAGCAATGGGTATTCCTCTATGAACAATTCCACAGCCTTTACCCAGTCCTGCTTCAAGAGGCACAATAACAGCAAGGAGGATTTTCCTTTTATATTGTCCAGTTGATATAACTGTTGTAAAACTGCAACTACATCTTCTGGTTTAACATAAGAGGAGCACAGCATTGACTGAAAAAGAATAAAGTAAATCAATTCCTGAAGTAAAGATCAACTCTGCATTTCCTTATTTTACAAACTGTTGCTTTGTTTATTGTTTTTTACTGGGTCTTAACTGGTAATGTGCTGGGAGCTCATTTTAGGGCTTTATTCTGAAGTGCCAGTACCGCAATTTAAAAGCCTTGTATTCTGTGGATGTGCTTCATATTAGCTTGGTAGTTATATTATATATATGCCCTGTTACCGCCTATTGGCACTCTCCTATAAATTGTAATGAGGCAAAAATGCACAGAGAAATTTTATGGACCAAAAATAATTTAGCACACTACCAGTTAACAACACTCTTTCAGCAGCCAGGGTTATATGTGTCTGTCAGTTTTATGAGAGAATACCCGGAGAGAACACCAAGCAATGGCAAGCAAACGTCATACTATTCAACTTGCTAACCCATTATAAACAGGGTTAGCATCAGTTAAAGGCAAATGTGCTGCCTTCAAGGCATGCACCTTAGTACTCAGAACCACCAAGCTCCCACTTGGGCAATTCGGATAAAGTATCTTGCTGGGGAATCAATGAAGGTTTTTACAGATCAGGCTTGAACCACTGACCTCTCAATCTAAAGTCCACTGCACTAATCAATGAGCCTGAATTAACACTGAGCTCTCAATCTCATGTCCAACGCACTAACCATGAGCTAGAATTGAAAGGTTCATATTATCAGAACTATCGATTGGAAAAATATATCCTCAATTTTCTACCTAATAAAAGTGGTAAAGTTCAGATCAATGCTACATATAACAAGGGGGCCCAAAGGCACTCGACATAATAATGATTTTGGAAGCTTTTGCTTTACCCCTTTTATCTCTTTGAATCCCAGAGAGACATGCAAGCAATCTCTATCTTAACTGGTTGAAGGTAAGATGTCACTATCACAGATCTACTTGAAAGTGCTGAAAACAACTCTAGTGGCTTTACACTGTATGAACTGAAGCCTGTTGCCTTCTTAGCAGCAGAAAAAAATGTTGACATAAAATTTTGTTACAATTTATAAAAGTGAGACAACAAGCACTCTCTGATAAATTGTAACAAAACAATTATTTATGTGCAGAATCTTGCAAAAACTAAGGCTCCTCTTGCTAGTGACATGACATCTTTGGACGAAAATACTCATTAAATAAACCATTAGTGAGAAGTGTAGCTGAAGTTGATTTCACCATAAAAATACCCTACTTCATAAAATTGCTAAACTGTCTATGTCAATCAAGAGCAGTATCTTAACACTTTCCACAATGCACAGGATATCAAAATTTATCACTTTAAATATTGTTTTTCAACATTTTAAAAACAATTTGAACAATACCATATCATGTGCCCCTTCACTGGAACAAGCATGTACC
Source organism: Pictodentalium vernedei (assembly GCA_031216915.1). Classification (NCBI taxonomy): domain Eukaryota; kingdom Metazoa; phylum Mollusca; class Scaphopoda; order Dentaliida; family Dentaliidae; genus Pictodentalium; species Pictodentalium vernedei. Next base: position 163,066,042 of record CM062290.1, on the reverse strand, counting down.
AATGAGGGGCACATATGGTTTAGTTCAAATTTGTTGAAAAATATATATGTTTAGATTGTTAGCCCAACATGACGAAGTCAAGTAAGCTATGGCCGTCACTTCTCATCCGTTGACGTACGTATGTGCATCGGTACATATGTATGTACACAATTTCCTTTGGCACACCGCGCAGGTCGCATTTATGATCGGATCGCTTTGAAACTTGATGTGCTTGTTTGGGGTGACCTCTAGATGGGAGGTTCTGATTTTCTTCGATTTCTATCAAAAAATGTTGCCACTGGTAATGACCTTTCAACTTAGTTTATTTAGTAAGGCACCAATGTTTCCTTTTGGAACACCCTACAGGGCATGTTTATGAATGGATAGCTTTGAACCTGGTATGCTTGTTTGGGATGACAACTAGAAGGGTGCTATCAATTTTCTTCCATTTCCATCAAAAAACGTTGCTATTGGCAATGACCTTCAAATTAGTTTAGTCACACATCAATATATTCCTTTGGCACACCCAACAGGGCACATTTATGACTGGATCGCTTTGAAACTGGGCATGCTTGTTTGGGGTGACCTCTAGATGGAAGCAATCAATTTTCTTCCACTTCCGTCAAAAATAGTTGCCATTGGCAACGACCTTTGATGAACTTAGTACAGTTATGCATCAATATTTCCTTTTGGCACACCCTACAGGGAACATTTATGATTGGATTGCTTTGAAGCCTGGTATGCTTGTTTGGAGTGACCTCCAGATGGGAGCTATCGATTTTCTTCCATTTCCGTCAAAAAAATGATAAATTTATAGTAATTTGTATATTTTTATACTTACCAATGGCCCAGACTAGATGGTACTTAACTCAAAGTTATTAAGGGCCAAACACAAATTTTGAACCCCCAATCTCCAAAATTTGCTTGCAAAACAGAAAATTAAAAGTCCTATCTGGCCCTCCATACATTTACTCTCCGCGCATGTGCAGACGTCAGGAAGTGACCAGAATTGGCGCCAACATTATTCTTTGTGGAACAGAGTACTTCTTAAAAGTTCAGCGGGGAGGTATGAGTGCCCACTCATGGAAGGGCCATCTCCATCTGGGCCATTGGTAAGTATAAAAATATACAAATTACTATAAATTTCTAATATTTTTACACTGTAAACCAATGGCCCAGACTAGCTGAATCGTAAAAAGGTGAAGGGCCTAGGACTTCAGAATTAGTAGATCAACATAGTTCCTATCCTGAAATGCAAGGTAAAAGGAAATTAAAATTATTAGGAATTACATGTATGTCTCTCTATACAGTAATAGAGAAGACATATAATACAAAAGGAGCCCAGTTCAAGTAATTCGGTATATTTAGCATGAAGACTATGCTAATTGGATGTAACACGTTACCAATTTTTAAGGTTAGCCCAGACTAAGCCTCAAAAATTAGCATGGCGTATTTGAGAATGAGAGAATATCCCCCACAAACATACGCCATATACAATAAAACTCCAGCTGTATGCAGGATATAATTATGGACAAAACAGCTTCCCTCATAGTTACATTCCTATCAAGCCGGAGGAGAGGTAAAAAATCCCCCCCCCCACCTTTTCTTTTGAAGGAATCTTCAAAAAGAAAGAGGGGAGCACTCTGGAATCAGTAAAAGCGGTATCAAAAAAACAATATAACTATTCGTCGAACAGGCACTCAGGTATTAATTTATTATTAATAAATGGTGCTTAACGTCACTTCAGAAGTTAAGGCTTTAGCAACGATCCGGTAATTAATACTGCCCGCTATATAACGTGCACTGGAGACAGCATATGCAGATAGGGCGAAAACTGGTGATATAATATATAACATACACATGTCCAATCGAACTACAATGAACGATCTCTGGAGAGTAAACACACTTCCGAGGTAACCCACAGGCGACCCCATTCAGGAGTACAATAAATTCCAGTAACAACACTCCCCGATGTGTACTATCCGATATCTAAGACACTATAAACGTATGACATATGTAGATCGCCACCGAAAATAATTCATAATTTCTAAGGTCCATAACATACAATAAAGCTTCAGCCTAATAATTATTATGCATGTGGGCATTAAAATCCTGCATGTAATCATCTGAATACCAGTTAACTGGTTATGCAGCCAGACCCTCTGAGGTACTCAAAGACTAGCTATTTATTTATGATGAAATATGCGCTCGTATATGACATATAGATGAATAATCCCAGAAAAACAACCAACTAAAAAGTGGATGTGCCCATGAGGTTGCCATAGAACACGACCCAGCCGCCAATCGAGAAGTGAAGAAATGCATGTATGTATTTAAACTCATACAAGGCCTGTGGAAAGTCATATTGAACCCTCCCCACCCGCATTACTTAATCATTCTTGTGTTAGTCATAAAATAATATAGGAACCGTAATGGTTCCCTCATGTCTAATCGACTCCATTGTACCACTATGGGCGGAGAAGGACGTGAAGAACAAAAACTTCCCCTGATATAGAAGGTCCTCTTGTGGAGGAAGCTTCCAAGGAACGTGCCATAACAGACACTTGAGAAGACTGATCCAAGGTTTCTGTGACGACAGAGGATCTACTAGTAGGATTCACAACGAGACTGTTTGATCTTAAACATAATCTACTGAATCAACTGAATTGGAGGATACATGTATCCTATCATTCATACCCATGTGATTGGCAGAGCGTCTACTGCATACCCTCAATGGTCTGGGCATGGCGACATAAACGACGGTAACTGGTTGTTCCGGTGTGTTGCAAACAAATCTATCATGGGGCGATCCCTCTGGTAGCAAATCTGCCCAAATACTCGCTTGTTGAGTGTCCACTCTAATTGCAACAGGTGACCTTCCAAGAGAGTGAGTCTGCTAGTACGTCCAGACAACCCAGTATATGACGGATAGAAAGATGAACATGATGATTCACGACGCATAGGAAAATCTTCTCCGTTAGTTGGCATAATGGAAATGAATAGGTGCCGCCTTGGTTCCCGATGTACACTACTACTGTCAAGTTGTCGGACCAAATTGAACATGGACGTCCGTTATTATGTGAATCCAATGTTGTAGCGCTAGCTATATTGACATCATCTTGTTGATGTTTATGTGTTTCTCCTGGAACCGAGGGTCTCAAAGACCCTGACACTTCAAGACTGCAGGACTTAGGGTCGAGCCCCAACCCGTCTGACTCACACCAGTCATAATCGTGAAAGCCGGATCCAGCAGTTGCTGCGTAACTCCCCGAGTTAACCACTGAATATCTGCCTAAATCTGAACCCTTGTTTTACTAGGTCCGTTAAAACAATACTGGTTCAACCGAAAGCATCGTCACACTGCAGTTCTGAGTAAAGAATATCTGGAGGGGATGTGCATGCAGACGGCCCACCAGAATGTGATCCACAGCCGCTGCAACAATCGCATGAATTCCCTCACTATTAATGCGTTTGAGTGTAGTCAAAAGCGAGCATAACAACTGACCAATTCCACTCTGGGTAATGGCAGACAAACAAGATTGTTGTGAGTCTCAAAGCTCATTCCCAAGTGAATAGATGAGTTGTAGGGAGCTAGATTCGACTTTTTCTCGTTTACGGTGAAACCGAGATGTTGAAGTAATAGAAGCAGACTCTGAACATCGTTCTGAAGAATAATTTTGTTGTCGTAACCCTGTAGAAGGTCGTCCAAGTAAGCCGACGTTACTGCAGACGAATGAGCTCATAAGTAAGACATTACCGAGTCCGATCCATTATTCGAGTGAAATGCCCTGGGGGCCAGATTCAGACCAAAGATTATTGTTCTGAACGGAATACACCTTCCCTTGTATGGCGAACCGCAGGTACTTTTAGAATGCTGGATGTACCAGGACATGAAAGTTCGCATCCTTAGATCTATGCTTACGGTATAGTCGATCACTTGAATGCTCACTTATACCGACTGAATGATTTCCATAAATAAACTTTTGGAGCCATGATAAGCTTGTTATTCAGCTCAAGTCTATTACCAGTCGGAACGAGCAGCGGCGGTAGCACACATGGATGGGTGTCAGAATATCATCACCATGTTCATGTTCCACTGAAATAGAAACTGACAGAATGAATTAAAATGTGGTAAGAGGCTCTGATCCTCAGAACCTCACCGCCAACAACGTACCACGACACCCAACTCCAACATCATTCATCTCAGTGCAACAGAAGAATGACAAGAGTCCACAGGAGTGTATCAACTAAAGTCGATATCAGTCCTCCAAAGTCCACAACAATATATATATACAACTAAGATACATGAATAATAGCAATCATAATTAAATTCAAAATATTTTTTGTAAACAAAAAAAAATTTCGAAAAAACGCCCAAGTTCCCAAAGGGAAACATTAAGTGCCGAAGGGCATCCCGATAGAGCCTAAGTGTGGACAAAATCCAAAATTTTTTAGCTACACTACCGGAATAACAATCCATGTATCCTACAGTATACTACAGTAATAGAATATAAAAAACTACCTATATATGAGAACGCTGATAATGTAAACAACGTCAATGTAAACAAGACATCAGGCACACAAAAAGGCCCAACGTCAGAACCAACTGAAATGCTATCAGATGCAAAGCTAAATCTTCATACGAAGAAAAAACGATACATCAGATAGAAAATGCAAGACCAAACGGTCTAACACCTTCTAGGGTGAGGACGTAACCCTGGGGAAGAAACAGAATAATATTCTGTAATAAATGTTAAACTCCCAAGAAATTTAATAAAAAATTTCAATAAAAAAATAGCCAAAAGCTTAAGAGTTTAACAGGAAGGGTTCATGGAAGGATAGGGAAGGAATACTTAACAAACAGTGGAATAATCATTTTAAAAATGATGACGTCGGACATATGTCCCGAAATTGGGAAACATAAAATAATTTTATAAATATTATAAAGTTACAGCCCTAAACGTCCAAAACCACCGTTGAACACTTCCTTCATCCAATAACAGCCTTGTACCCACCAATTCTTGCATTGATTTGTGTCTGGCATCCTCAAAAAAGGTGATTTTAAAGCACAGATGTCATTTCATTGTTGATGACTTTTAGGGCCAAACAAAGAATGATGTTGACGTCAATTCCGGTCACTTCCTGACCTCTGCACATGCGCAGAGAGTAAATGTATGGAGGGCCAGATAGGACTTTTAATTTTCAGTTTTGCAAGCAAATTTTGGGGGGTTCAAAACTTGTGGTTGGCCCTTAATAACTTTGAGTTAAGCACCAGTGTAAAAATAAGTTGTGTTAGCAACAACCTTTTAACTTAGTTTAGTCAGGCTTTGTCGTGCTCTTATGAGCAAACAGAGCTAGCTGCTAAGGTGCTCATGAATTTTAAACAGGGAATAAGGCCTCCAGTTAGTGCTCTTAATCCTCTGCAGGCAGCAAGCTCGACCGGTGAAGTGGTTCCCCAGTTAGTGGGAGCCGGGACACTGGAGAGGTCTGTTGCGGTCGAGGACAGTGTAGACATGGGTTGAGCGAGCACCCCAAAAACAAAAGTGCACCCAATGATGACATCAAGGGGGAAGAAGCCTGCAAGTTTCTCAACAGGATGCTCTGTGAGATCTGGGGTCAGATCTTGAGTTGAAGAACACTCTCCATCCCGTCTGCAGTCGAGGTTGACTGTTTCCATCTTGAAAAACTTTAGTGCGTCGGGGTGTTCATCCATGCTTGCAGTTCTGGACACTCCTTCCACACTGCAGCCGGGGTTGGCTGCTGTTATGGCTTCTTCCTCTTCTTCCACAGCAAAGAACATAAGACCGCAGACTAGCTGTCCAACTTCAGATGTTCCAGCTGTTCCTCGGAGACGGTCCCAGTCTTCACCACCGAAGTCTGATCAACCCGCAGCTAGTGGTGCGACGCTTATACATACAGGACATGCATTCAAAATTTTATTTGGCCCTGGATATTAATGAGTTTGCATCAGCTAAGTCTGGGCCATTGGTTCTAGTATAAAAATATGTTGCCGTTGGCGACGACCTTTGAACTTAGTTTAGTCAGGTCTCAATATATTCCTTTGGCATGCTCTTCAGGGCACATTTATCATTGGATCGCTTTGAAGCTTGGTATGCTTGTTGGGGGTGACCTCTAGATGGGAGCTATCTATTTTCTTTCATTTCCGTCAAAAATAGTTGCCGTTGGCAACAACCTTATATGAACTTAGTCCGTTTTGCATCAATATTTCCCTTTGGAATACCCTGCAGAGCACATTTATGATCAGATCGCTTTGAAACTTGGTATGCTTGTTTGGGGTGAACTCTACATGGGAGCTATCGATTTTCGTCCATTTCCATAAAAAACTGTTGCTGTTGGCAATGGCCTTTGATGAACTTAGTCCAGTCATGCATCAATATTTCCCTTTGGAACACCCTACAGGGCACATTTATGATCGGACAGCTTTGAAACCTGGTATGCTTGTTTGGGTTGACCTCTAGATGGGAGCTATCAATTTTCTTCCATTTCCATTAAAAAACATTGCTGTTGGCAATGACCTTCAAAATTAGTTTTGTCACGCATCAATATATTCCTTTGTCACACCCCCACATGGCACATTTATGATTGGACCGCATTGATACCTACTATGCTTGTTTGATGTGACCTCTAGATGGGAGCTGGGGGCACGGAGGCATTGTGGTAACCGGTTCTCGTCAGATAACCGAAGTTAAGCAACATCGTGCCCGGTTAGTCCTCGGATGAGTGATCGTCTGAGCGATAGATTCGGACTCCTGCATTGTGTTCTTGGGCAAGGCACTTAACCCCGATTGTGCACATGGGGGGCACGATGACGCCGTGTACTAAGGCGTACTGCACGTCGATGGTGCACATGTCTTCAACCAATCTAACCCTGCCTGTGCTGCAGTGCGGAGTTACGATGTTGGGGAGCTGGCAGCTGCTCGTCGTTGCTCGGTGGTTCTCTCCGGCTTCCTCCACCCGTAAAACTGTCACGGTCATGATTAGCCATTGTGCATAAGTATGTGACCTTAAACACCAATAAATAAATAGATGGGAGCTTTCAATTTTCGTCCATTTCTGTCTAAAAATGTTGCCATTGGCTATGACCTTTGAACTTAGTGGAGTCAGGCATCAATATATTCTTTTGACATGCCCATACAGGGCACATTTATGATCAGATTGCTTTGAGGCTTGGTATGCTTGTTGGGGGTGACCTCTAGATGGAAGCTATTGATTTTCTTCCATTTCCGTCAAAAATAGTTGCTGTTGGCAACAATCTTATATGACTTAGTGCAGTTATGTATCAATGTTTCCCTTTGGCACACCCTGCAGGGCACATTTATGATCAGATCACTTTGAAACTTGGTATGCATGTTTGAGGTGACCTCTACATGAGAGCTATCGGTTTTTGTCCATTTCCATCAAAAATTGTTGCCGTTGGCAATGACCTTTGATAAACTTAGTGCAGTTATGCATCAATATTTCTGTTTGGCACACCCTGCAGTGCGCATTTATGATTGAATCGCTTTGAAACCTGATATGCTTGTTTGGGATGACCTCTAGATTGTAGCTATCATTATTCTCCCATTTCCGTCCAAAAACTTTGCCACTGGCAATGACCTTCAAAATTAGTTTAGTCACACATCAATATATTCTTTTACCAAACCCTTCAGGGCACATTTATGATTGGATTGCTTTGAAACTTGGTAAGCTTGTTTTGGTAACCTCTAGATAGGAGCTATCGATTTCCTTCCATTTCAGTCAAAACAAGTTGCTGTTGGCAACAACCTTTGATAAACTTACCACAGTTATGCATCAATATTTCCCCTTGGCACACCCTACAGGGCACATTTATGATTGGATTGCTTTGAAGCCTGTGATGCTTGTTTGAGGAGACCTCTAGATTGGAGCTCTCGGTTTTCTTCCATTTCCATCAAACAAAAGTTGCATTGGCAACGACCTTTATGATTGGATTGCTTTGAAGCCTGTGATGCTTGTTTGAGGAGACCTCTAGATTGCAGCTCTCGATTTTCTTCCATTTCCATCAAACAAAAGTTGCATTGGCAATGACCTTTCAACTTAGTTTAGTCAGGCATCAATATATTCCTTTGGCACACCCTACAGGGCACATTTATGATCGAATCGCTTTGTCACCTAGTATGCTTGTTTGGGGTGACCTTTTGATGGGAACTATCGATTTTATTCCATTTCTGATAAAAAACATTGCCGTTAGCAACAACCTTTGAACTTAGTTTAGTCAGGCATCAATATATTCCTTTGGTATGCCCTGCAGGGCACATTTATGATCGGATCACTTTGAATCCTGGTATGCTTGTTTGTGGTGACCTCAAAATGGAAGCTATCGATTTTCTTCCATTGTTGCCAAAAATCATAGCTGTTAGGAACTACCTTCAGACTTAGGGCATTTGTGCATCAGCATTTTTCCTTGGCATGCTCAACAAGGTACATTCATGAATGGATTGCATTGAAAACTGGTATGCCTTTTTGGGTTGACCTTCAGATGGGAGCTCTTTCATGTATTGTATTGGTGTTTAAGGTCACATACTTTTGCACAATGGCCAATCATGACCACAACATGAGTATCAACTCAAGACCAGGGGTGAGTGTTAATAAGCCATGTTGCCCATTTTAGAGAGGGTTTGCACCTCCCAAGCCTTGGTAACTGGGTCCAATTTTACCAGTAAAACAGAGCCTGTTTACCGCAGTGAACAGGCATTGGTTCACTTCCCGGGGTTCCCGTGGGGAAGGAGCTCTTTCATTCCCATCAGAAAAGTTGCCAATTTGACAATTACGTGGTGGGATGTGGCTAATTCATTAGGTAAAGGATTAAAAGAAAATTGAAGAATTCTGTCACCTATAGACATGTTGCATATCAGCAGTCTGGTGGCAATAATTCTGAAATGTTTCACTACAATAAATTGAAAATTGTGAGAGGCATTGATATCACCACACATCTATCTTTTTTCCCCAAAATAACACAATTTTTATGCCCCGACAGGAGGCATCTTAAATCTGGGTTGTCCATCTGTCTGTCCAACTTTGTCCGTCTGGAAGCATAACTCTATTATGATTTGGTGGATTGCCACGAAACTTTACACAAGGGTAAAGAGCAATGGAAGATCTTTTGCATAACAACATCATGCTCGAGTGACAAAGTTCAAGGTCACAGACTGATTTGTCTGTCCATCCAGGGCCATAATTCTATAATGCTTGGCTGACAAAGTTGTAGTCTGCCTACAAACTTTCATCATTTACAATCCTTGTGTGCAGGGCTTCCCTGTTTAAAAGGTTAATCTATATCAGTTAACCCTTTAACCAAGGAAGTTTAAAAAAACAAAACAAACTAAATTCCACTCATGGGGGAAAAATTTTATCTCTATTTTCTAATAAAACCATTCAGATATCGTTGTCAAAAGAACTTGCACATTACAGTACAAGTTGAAATAAGTTGTAACATAACTGCAATAAACTACGCATACTGCTGCTTGTGCACTGATAAGACCAGAATCTGACTTTCATTTTCTGGAAAGTTCTCTGTGAGGGCTTTCCAGAAAATGATGTTAGTTTCGAGTCTTATCAGTGTAGGGGGAGAAAGATACATAGTTTATAATGGTTATAATACAACTTTATTTTGACTTGTACTGAATGCCTATTCAAGTGAAATCTATATGTGTATGGCTCTGTTGAGAAGGTTCCAACATACTAATGGCAGTATTGACCATATGGAAATAAGCTTTTGGGTGCTATGTTCAATTGTATTTTATTAAATTTGAAACCTTATGGACTGTAGTGAGCACCAAATTCAACACAAAACTTTTCATTCCTGTATTATAGGCCATTTTGCCACAGTTCGGGGCATCCGTGGCTGGGCGGTCACTACTAGTCTTGTTAAAATATATAAAGAGAAATAACTCTTGGAGAATTTTTTCCAGCATGCTGCTTACTTGTGCCCCACGATAAAATGGCCAAAAAGCATATCTTAAAGTTTCAAACTTGTAACTACGAGAGTTTAGGAGAATTTAGTCTGGATGGTTGCAGAGATGCATTGATAGACTGAGGTAATTTCTATAGCCCACCAACATTTTGTCAGGATAATGAGAATTTCTTACAATTCTAAATCAGTAATGTGCTTTCAGTTCTGAAGTATGTTTAAGCTGAATTCATAATGTTGTTCAAGTATGATTATTGTAGTGGAATGGTGGTTGGCAGGAGTGTATGCTGAAGATTTCAGAGGAATCACAATCACTTGTGTTTTATCTAATAACAATACCTGAAGTTTTATAAGATCTTCATTGCACAAGCCACAGGCACATAATTTCTTCTCTTCTTCTCGATCAGAGATTGTTACCAATGATACAGATGGCAAAGATAATCTTCGCTGATTACGTGGACTAGATCGTATAATATATTTACATGGTTGGCGAATGGAGCTTGCACCCAAAAATGGTGGGAGAGAATCAAGCCAGCTATATCTAGGTGCAAACAGTCCTTTCTTTTTGGGCTAAAAATACAAAAATAAAGGTACATGTAGCTGTAAGCAATCGATGAAATCATTTGATTAATTTGTAAATTTAACTTAACCTCATTTATATCACAAGTACTGGTGATCAAGTTCAACTTATATATTATGAAGTGACAACTTGCTAATAGAATAACCATTTTGTTGGGGTAAATTATTCAATTTGAGGTGTATGGAAAGAGAAACAATGTGGAAAATGACAAATGAATGAATGGGAAAAAGACTTACAGATTGCAGTTTATGATACACTGTTTGTAAATTTACATCCTAAACTACATATGAAATATCGTGAGACCTCCAGAAAATTATTTTATAATTAAAATATTGAAAAATCTCACTTTTGAAAAACATTCCTATCATTCATATCCTGGCGGATCATTAAATCAACAATATTCCTTCTTACTGTACTTGTGTCAGAATGTTACAGAATTTTTTTTATTTCAGCCTACATTCCACTGCTTTAAAACTAATGTATCACAGGGCAACACATGTATGACACAAGTGTGCTGGGCAAGGGTGGGTGGGGGGGGGGGGGGGGGAGGGTGGAGTGGGGGGGGGGGGGGGTGAACTGAACAAAGTTTAATTGGAAAGTAACAAGGTAGTTTCAATCTTTTATTAACCCTTTGTCTAATGAATCAGCCACATCTGCCCATGAAATATATAAATTGAGTAGCCAAAAAAAAAAAAAATGCTCCATAAAGTTTAACAAAACCATGTCATGTGGCACTGTATTTGAAAGAGACCATGAAGCTCATTCCAATGAGGGGTCAAATGATATGGCTGTTGAATTTTTTTTTTTAAATAAATAAATAAATTTTGATAATGTGTTCATTGGGCAAAGGGTAAATGATTATAACTGCAGTAAATTACATCAAAGCTATCCAGTACTGGTGACAATTTCTCAGGTTCTTCAACAACAGGATCTCTGTCACCAATGACATTGACCTTTTCACTACAAACAAGCTATTAATTGAAAATAGAATATGTTTTTATTTTGGAAGTCACTTTAAAAAAATTTCCACAATCCAGTACAAGTATTTTCATTAGATTCTTGAATCCAACACCTATATAACATGTAACCAGCTAATCCTTTGCATTTTTACAACTTTTGACAGTGTATATTTTCATGTAGCATGTGATATGAAAGAAACCATTTTTTTATAACCATAAATTGTGAATGCACAGGGTTAGTCACACTTTCTGGTTAGAAAAAAATTAATTATTAACTGAGTAAATTAATCCTGTGCACTATACAGTCTTACTGTAAATATCATCTACATCAACTCTTTACCCAACGTAACGGTCAAAACCATCCGGTAATATTCTAAAAATGAAAGTGTCATTGAAACTGTAGCTTAATTTGTGTGTTGCGTTTGATGAAAAGGATAATGTTCAATGTTTATGAAAAGATTATGAAATAAGACAAGAATTGTGATAATTGGGAATGTGTTCATTTCTGTTCCCTGTATGCTATGTTTTTGATAAAAATAATATGAGGTGCACACTGTACTAAAGAGCTGAGGGGTGGGTTAATATGACCTCACAGTTAATGTATGTGGCCCTCACAGTTAACGTATATCAACGAAAGTTACCAAGTTACAGTGAAATTATTCCAAAATGAGTCATCCTATCAAGTTACATTGAAATCCCTTCATAAATAAGGCTTGTAGACTGTGCTAAAGGTTTTCAGGCTTTGGGCCCCTGTAGCCGTCAGTTTCCCAATTGCGTCCAAAGGGGACGTTCTCATCTAGACATTATATGAAGTCAACCTACCAAGTTACAATGAAATCCCTTCATACATATGACCTGTAGACTGTGCTAAAGGTTTTTGAGCTTTGGGCTCAGACAGCCATCATGGTTGAATGACCAAAAGGGGACATTCTCATCTGGGCATCATCTGGAGTGATCCAACGAACTTACAATGAAATCCCTTCATAAATATGACCTGTAGACTGTGCTCAATGTTTTTGGGCTTAAGGCCCCTGAAGCCGTCACAGTTGACCAATTATGACCAAAAGGGGATGTCATCATCGAGGCATTATATGGAGTCAAACTTATGGGTTACAATGAAGTCCTTCCATAAATATGACCAATAGACTATGCTAAAGGTTTTGGGGTTTTGGGCTCGGGCACACATCAAGGCTGAATGATCAAGACCAAAAGGGGATGTTCTCATCTAGACATTATTTGGAGTCATCCTATCAAGGTACAATGAAATCCCTTCATAAATATCACCTGCAGACTGTGCTAAAGGTTTTCGGGCTTCAGGCCCCTGTTGCCGTCACAATTGCCTAATGGTGTCCAAAAGGGGCTGTTCTCATCTAGGCATTATATGAAGTCCACCTGCCAAGTTACAATGAAATCCCTTCATAAATATGACCTGAAGACTGTGCTAAAGGTTTTCAGGCTTTAGGCTCGGGCAGCCATCATGGCTGAATTATTGCAACCAAAAGGGGACATTCTCATCTGGACATCATCTGGAGTGATCCTACGATGTTACAATGAAGTCTCTTCATAAATATGACCTGTAGACTGTGCTCATGATTTCCGGGCTTCGGGCACCTGTAGCCATCACAGTTGACCAACCATGACCAAAAGGTGATGTCATCATCTAGGCATTATATGGAGTCAACCTAACAAGTTACAATGAAATCCTTCCATAAATACGATCTACCGACATGCTAAAGGTTTTTGGGCTCAGACAGCCATCAAGGCTGAATGATCGCGACCAAAAGGGGACATTCTCATCTAGACATCATTTGGAGTCATTCTACCAAGCTATAATGAAATCCCTTCATAATTATGACCTGTAGACTGTTCTAAAGGTTTTCGGGCTTCGGGCCCCTGTAGCTGTCACAGTTGCCCAATCGTGTCCAAAAGGGGACATTCTCATCTAGACATTATATGAAGTCCAACCTACCAAGTTACAATGAAATCCCTTTATAAATATGACCTGTAGACTGTGCTAAAGGTAGTCGGGCTTTGGGCTCGGGCAGCCATAATGGTTGAATGATCGCAACCAAAAGGGGACATTTTCATCTGGACATCAGCTGGAGTGATCCTACGAAGTTACAATGAAATCCCTTCATAAATATGACCTGTAGACTGTGCTCAATATTTTCGGGCTTCGGCCACCTGTAGCCATCACAGTTGACTAATCACGACCAAAAGAGGATGTCATCATCCAGGCATTATATGGAGTCAACCTAACAAGTTGCACTGAAATCCTTCCATAAATACGACCTATAGACTATGCTAAGGTCTTTTGGCTTGGGCAGCCATGAAGGCTGAATGATTGCGACTAAAAGGGGATGTTCTCATCTAGACATTATTTGGAGTCATCCTACCAAGGTACAATGAAATCCCTTCATAATTATGACCTGCAGACTGTTCTAAAGGTTTTCGGGCTTTGGGCCCCTGTAGCCGTCACAGTTGCCCAATCATGTCCAAAAGGGGACATTCTCATCTAGACATTATATGAAGTCAAACTACCAAGTTACAATGAAATCCCTTCATAAATATGACCTGTAGACTGTGCTGAAGGTTTTCGGGCTTTGGGCTCGGGCAGCCATCATGGTTGAATGATCACAACCAAAGGGGACAATCTCATCTGGGCATCATCTGGAGAGATCCTACGAAGTTACAATGAAAGCCCTTCATAAATATGACCTGTAGACTGTGCTCAAGGTTTTTGGGCTTCGGGCACCTGTAGCCATCACAGTTGACCAATCATGACCAAAAGGGGATGTCATCATCTAGGCATTATATGGAGTCAACCTAACAGGTTACAATGAAATCCTTCTATAAATATGACCTTTTGCCTATGCTAAAGGTTTTTGGGCTTGGGCACCCATCAAGGCTGAATGATCATGACCAAAATGGGACGTTCTCATCTAGACATTATTTGGAGTCATCCTACCAAGTTACAATGAAATCCCTTCATAAATATGACCTGTAGACTGTGCTAAAGATTTTCGGGCTTTGAGGCCCCTTTAGCCATCACAGTTGCCCGATCAAGCCCAAAAGGGGACGTTCTCATCTAGACATTATTTGGAGTCATCCTACCAAGTTACAATGAAATGCCTTCATAAATATGACCTCTAGACTGTTCTAAAGGTTTTCGGGCTTTGGGCCCCTGTAGCCGTCACAGTTGCCCAATCACGTCCAAAAGGGGACTTTCTCATCTAGACATTATATGAAGTCAACCCACCAAGTTAAGGGTTTTGGGCTCGGTAGTCACCACGGTTGGCAGATCACGCCCAAATGGGGAAATTCTCATTTAGACATCATAAGGAGTCATCCTACCAAGTTACAATGAAATCCTTCCATATTAAACATGACCTGCAGACTGTGCTAAAAGTTTTTGGGTCTCGGGCTTGGGCAGCCATCATGGTTGATAGATTATGCCCAAAAGGGGACGTTCTCATCTAGGCATTATACAGAGGCATCCTACCAAGTTACAATGAAATCCCTTCATAAATACAACCTTTAGACTGTGCTAATGGTTTTCGGGTTTTGGGCTCAGGCAGCCATACCGGTTGCCCGATCGCGACTAAAAGGGGACGTTCTCATCTAGACATGACCCCAAACCTGTATAGGAAATTTTGTGACGATCAGACAAGAACTGCAGGGTAGCCCGTGCTAAAGGAAAATGTGAACAGACTCACAGACTAACAGACAGAACGTGTGATGGCAATAGCTTATCTTAACTATGTCAAGTTAAGCTAATGATAAATTTAAAGTAATTTGTATATTGTTTTTCTAATAACCAATGGCCCAGACTTAGCTGGTGCAAACTCAATATTATCAAGGGCCAAACACAAATTTTGAACCCCCCAATCCCCAAAATTTGCATACAATACCGAAAATTAAAAGTCCTATCTGGCCCTCCATACTTTTACTATCTGCGCATGCGCAGTACTCAGGAAGAGACTGGAATTGGCGCAAACATCATTCTTGGTTTGGCCCAAAGTCAGTAAACATCTCAACTGACATCTGTGCTTTAAATCTCTCTTTTGGTGGATGCCCGACACAAATCAATGAATTATATGGTGGATTCAAGGCAGTAAATGGATGATGGAAGTGAACAACGGTGGTTTGAGACGTTCTGGGTTGTAACTTTTAAATAATATGAAACTTATTTCATGTTACCCAGTTTCAGGATATTCGCCTTGACGTCATTAGTTTTGCTAATGATTTACCTACTGTTGATTATGTGTTCCTTCCCTATCCTTCCATGAACCCTCCGGTTAAACTCCAAAGCTTTCTGGCTGTTTTTTTTTTATTGAATTTTTTTATTAAATTTCTTGAGAGTTTAATGTGTTGTACAGAATGTTTATTCTGTTTATCCCCACTATTACGTCCTCACCCTATGATGTTGGGATTCACTGTTTTTTCTTCACATGAAGATCTAGCTTTGCATCAGGTATCAGTTAATTATTTATTGACTTGGGCCTTTGGTGTGCCTTTTGTCTAGTTTCCGTTTTTTCTATCCTGACATTGTTTACTTATATTAGGATATATTTATTAATATTCCGGTAGTGTAGCTTTAATATTTTAGTGTTGTCCACACTTAGGCTCTATCAGGATGCCCTTGTGCTTGTGTGGTTCCCTTAGGGAACTTAGGTGTTTTCAAAAAAAATTTTGGAAAAAATGTTAAAAAATTTATAGTAATTTATATATTTTTTATACTTACCAATGACCCAGACATAGCTGGTGCTAACTCTTAAAATATAGGGCCAAACACAAATTTTGCCCCCCAATCCCCAAAATTTGCATCTAAAACAAAAGAAAACATGTCCTGAAAGGCCCTCCACACTTCGCCCCTACTGCGCATGCGCAGTGTCAAGGACGTTCCGAAATTGGCGCCATTAATCATTCTAATAACCAGTGCCTGGTAAGCGCTATGTACTCAGCGGGGAGGCAAGAGTTCCCAACTCCTGGGAGGGCCATCCCCATCTGGGTCATTGGTAAGTATAAAAAATATATAAATTACTATAAATTTTTTAACATTTTTATACTGTACCAATGACCCAGACATAGCTGAATAGTAAAAAGGCTGGAGGGCCAAGGACATAGAGCAAAATGGAATACGCTCAATAAAATAAAATAGAGTCATCTCCTGTAGGGAAAAAGAAGTAATAGGCCTTACATGTATCTTTCTTATTTATGATAAATTAGAAAGATACAACACCTTCCAAAATTGAGCTTCATACATCCATGTACTCTATTAATATCCAATATAATCCTTATACTAATAATTTTTAAAGTAAGCCAATAAATAAAGTAAGTCTAGAGAATAGAGACTCTTATACTCCTAAAAGTGTCTGAGGATTGCATAATCATGTCCGTTGACATATGCAATATTCAAAAGCTATACTTTAAAAACTAAGACTTGAATGAATTTTAAAAACCTAAACTTCTCACTAAACAACCATCCCAATAACAGCTCAGAATTACTAACTCCGGAGGAGGTATCCTCTTGTTTTCATAGTAAAACAGGTGACCCAAGGGAACACCCTCCCCCCCCCCCCCCTTTTCTTGCCCTGGGTCAAATAGCCCAGAGCGAAGAGGGCAGCCGAACGGAGACACTGCCGAAACAGACAGCCTACCTAGCTATAGTAGCAACTGTTAAGTGAATGACATTCTGAGCAGTAGATAATAGACCTAACAATAGAGGCCTCCAGAAATGGACTCGATATTTCTGAGATAAAATTCATGAATGTGGATGGCTGAGCGCAATGAGCGGCCTTCAAAAATCTATAATAGCGACACTATTAATGTAAGCCCAAATAGTAGAAGAACTCTTACTTCATGAGCCGAAATCTTAAGCACAACTGCTAAGTCAATGATATACCATAAGCAGTACCGATAGTTAATAGAATCCATTAACAAAAAAATGGAGCGTAACGTCCTTCTACTAGACATCAAAGACAGAAGAAGCTTACGCCCATAGTAATAAACAGATATCTGTTTATAAATACATAAACTGTACCCGGAAAGAGTAAAGGCCTATGCCCATACGAAGACGGAAGGACATTAAAATAATAGGTTCCGGATAATAGGAGCCTAACTCTTATGCAACAATCCAACCTAAATAGTAACGGAAGTAGTGATTCCGAAACTACGAAAGTGAAAATCATCCATCGATAGTGCATGAAACTCACTGACTCTACAGTAAAAGAGAAACCAACAGAATTACTGTCTAAAAGGTCAGAATTTGAAAACTACTGTTTCCAGAGGCTCAAATGATTACTTAGCTAAATAAGAACCGAAGTTAAAATCCATATAGGAATTTAATCTAAAGATTCTAAGTCTATTTATCAAAAAGTTACTAACTGACTTAGATAAAGAGACCAAAGACTCAATTGTAAACTATCGTAGAGTGCTTAGGTATGAGGTAACATAAACCTATAACCTAAATAATAACAGGCTTCAGTAGATCTTGTGAAACAAGTATACTAAAAAATAGCAATGAGTAGTATGGAGGGATCAACAATATGAACATAATGATCCCTACACCACGACGGAAGAGCCTCCACTTTAGCCGCATAGAATAGCGAAGAAGAGGATCTCCTATAGTAAGAAATCGCGTCCAAAGCTCGTCCAGTACAGTGCTTACAATGCAATACGGACCACACAACGGAATACATGAAGGTTGCGACCTTGCGGGTTGTGATAAAGATGACACGATTTACCCAGTGAAAAAAGATCCTCACATAGAGGAAGATTTCACATTAAGACCCACAGTAGACAAGAGAGTAAATTACCCATGATCTCTCTGAAGATAGAGATGCTATCAACAGAAATGTATTGTGGTTGTTTATCTTAGCAATACCTGCTGAAACAACAGCGCCGGAGGATACGCGTATCCTATCATTCCGTCCTACAGATCAATAGAGCGTTAACAACATTAGCTCAGAGATCTGGACAAGCCAACACATACGTCTGCAATTGATTAGCAAGCTGTGTCATAAATAAATCATCCTTGGGCGCTCCCATAGATAGCAAATCTGATTGAATACTTGTTTGTTGAGAGTCCATTCTGACAGCAACAAGCGACCCGTAAGAGAACGGGAGTCCGATAAAACAATCAGACGACCCGGAATATGACGGACCAAAACTGAACTTGGTGTACTATAACCAACAGACGGATTCTTTCCATTAAATTGAATAACGGAAACGAAAGAGTGCCTCCCTGGTTCCGGAGATACACCACTACTGTCGAATTAAAGGACAGGAATTTGGGCATGCGTTTCTGAATAATGTTCATGCAATGACATAAAGCAAGCCTAAAAAACATTATTCCGCGGAAGAAAACTGATTGCTAAGAGACTGCGGAACCCAAAGACCCTGGCACTTCGAATCCGTAGGGATCAGTATTATATCCCAATCTGTTTGACTGGCAACCGTCATAACAGCCACACTCGGGTCCGGCAACTGCGGTGGCACTCTCTGAGTCAACCACCGAATGTTTGCCCCAGTCTGAATCTCTTGTAACACTAGATAGACAAGAGAACGTGTAAATCGAGCAATTCATGGATTGCCGAAAAGTTGCCATCGAAGAGAAGCTCCTCCGAGAACGAAGCGACTCTGAGAGAGTTCTTAACCTTACTATCCACGCGTGTGGATGTAGCTAGGGCTGCGTCACGTCTAACCAACTCCAATCAGCCACTGAAGGGCGGAGTTATACGTGAACAAACTACTGCCCTCAAAAGAAATTACATTGAGAATAATATCCCGTAAATCTTTTCTTGAAGACGTAATGATAACGCCTCAGTAAGGCGGATTACGTATGATAAAGCGTCTAAGTTAAGTCTACTATACATCATGTCGTTCCCAACATTGAAATTGGAAAAGACATAAACGGCGAAAAAGAATATATGCAGTCTTTAATCACACCGTCTAGACACATATGAACTCTCGGTATGCCCTGCTCTGCCAAAATAAACTATTCGTATAAATGATAAAATGGCAGAAATGAGCAACGCGGACAAGAAACTAAACTATCATGCTTGGTAGCAGGCTTGTATATATATATATATATAGTGTCGAAAAATAAAACACATGTTGTAATGACAATATTGGACTGTGTCGGTAAGTCAGGGACAATGTCCCTGAACCGATCGAAAAATCCGAGTCCAATGACGCTATAAGTCTCTTATCCAAGATCGCAGCAATGAAGTCCGAAATAACAATCACTGGAAGATAATGCCAGAAGATATGAAAGGCATCTTCCGATACTACTAAAGGGAAAACTCGAAATCTTTCGAATCCCTTTCGCCATCCTGTCGGACCCTATAAAGCGTTCGGTCGTCCGTACCTGATGCAACTGCGGACCGCACCGACCCAGCGCCGTCGGATAATTCCTGATTCGACCGAAAAACTGTCAATTGCTGGGATGCTGCGAAACAACTGTGCTAACTCGGATAGCACGTCCGTCACTGAGGCCTGAGGAGAAGCGGTCTTACGATGCATTGCCGCTGGAAGCTCTGTGATCGTTACCCCGTGCATACTACCAATATGCGAGCGAACGGAGTGTATAGGCCTCGTGTCCCTTGGCTACCGGATGGCGCGACCTATTCGCCGTGGAATCACTGAATGCCGAAACTGATCGGATACTCGAGGTCACGTAGCCAATGTGCGGTCGTGTGCCCTGCTGTGAGGATGAGGAAGCATTAAGGACAGTCTCTCGGACTGTCAATATATCGGAGCGTCCCGACCGACGGACATATGCTCCGAATGTAAAATATCTGAACCACAACATGCGGTCCCCTATGTTGTTGGACGAGAGAGGGACCTCTCTCGCTCACAGCCCGGACGGACCTGGACAAGCCAGGAACCGGACTAACAGGCTTCCTCCGATCTGTCTTCAATCTGCCATCACTGGGTGAGTACTAAAGTAATTAAAGTGCTCGCATCACCCAAATCTCCTTCCTAGACCGCAACGGACGAACCCGGCAGCCGAACCATTCGATGAATGTACGCTACACCGAGTGAGCTAGCGAATGTCACTCCGTAGGCGATAGACATATTCCATGAGCACTTATTGCCGCTAGCTCTTCATTAACTATGACGACAGAGGCACACTTTTGAAAGACATCTCCATAACTCTTCGAACAAGAAACCAGAAATGCTTGGTTAGCAAGCATAAAATAATAATATATATAGCGTCGTTCAATAATTCGAAAGTTTGTGTGACATTATTGGACTATGTCGGAACTGAGGGACGATGTCCCTGAACCGAACCAAAAATTTCTAAGTCCACCGACGCTATCAGTTTCTTATCCGGCATCGCAGCATTCTGGTCCGACGAAAGAAGCTGTAGAAGACCAAGTCAGATGACATACACAACAGCATATGTTGTTCCGAAAGGGAAAGCTCGAAATCCTCCGAATCCCTTTCGGTATCCCGTCGGACCGGATGAAACTTTCGGACGTCCGTACCCGCTTCCGCGGAGCGTCCCGACCCAGCATCGTCGGATAAAATATATGCGACAGATTCAGTTGATGCTGGGATGCTGCGATAAACTGTGCTATTAAGGAAAGCACGTCCGTTCCCGAGGCCTGTGCAGTAGCGGTCTTACGATGCATTGCCGCCGGAAGCTCCGTGTACGTTGACTCCCGCACACTTCCTATGCGAACGTCCGGAGTCTGCAGGCCTCGTGTCCCTGGCTACCGGATGGTGTGACCTGGTCGCCGAAGAATCCTTGATCGGCGAAGCTGGTAATATATCGGCGGTCACGCAGCCAAGGTGCGGTCGTGTGCGCTGACGAGAAGAGGAAGCCTTAGCAGTCTCCGCGGACTGCCTATACAACGGAGCGTCCCGAGCGACGGACGTATGCTCCACTTGCGACACATTTTGTACCACAACATCTGGGGCCAGATGTTGTTGAACGAGAGAGGGGCGTCTCTCGCTTGCCGTCCGGATGGACCGGAACGAGCTATGAACCGGACTAAAAGGCTTCCTCCATTCTCCCTCCGATCCGCCGTCACTGGGTGTGCATTAGGTTAATTTATAGTGCTCGCATCACCCCAAAATTCCTTCTAGACCGCAACGGATGAACCCGGCTGCCAAACCATTCGGTGAATGGACGCTACACCGGGCGAGCTAGCGGACGTCAAAGGCCATCGAACCTACTAGGGTCCTCTTAGGCAATTGGCGTATTTACATGAGCACTTTTCCGCTAGCCCTTCATTAATTGTGACGACGGAGGCACACTGTTGGAAGACATCACAGATACATCACCCTAATCTTGATCGTCTGAAATAGAAATTGATAAAGTAGAGTGACCCTGCGGGGAAAGGACCGGAGTGTCCAAATCCCCGATAACATACCGTGACATACGCTTCCCATATTGTCATCGAAATCATACGATACAGAACAGGAGTTAATGCGAGTACACTGACCACATATAGAATGATAATAAAGTCAGAGGAAGACTTCCTCTTAAAACAATTGATCAATATCCTTTCAATGTGAAAAGAAAACAAGTCCTGGTACTCGCACTAACCCCTGGCAATCAAAATACATAATAATAATATGATCCATTAATATAGAAAAAATAATTGAAATCAAAATATTTTAAAAAAATATTTTTTCAGAACAGCCCAAGTTTCTGAAAAGTAACGTTGAGCCCCAATGGATCCCAAGCCTAAGTGTGGACAAAAATTTTAAAAATATTGTAAACAATTTATTCAACACTTACGAACAATAATAATGTATCTAGTTATGATTAAAATAACATCAAGATATTATTTTTTAGAAATCCCCCCCTCACACAGAGGGCTGTTGTAAATGTAAACAATGAGTGTAAAAACACTAAAATAAGACTCCAGGCACCCAGGCCCGAAATCAGTTACCAAAAATACACTATCTGATGCAAAACAGAGACTTCCAAGGAAGAAACTGCAGAACATCAGATGGTAGATGCAGAACACAACGCCTAACCACCCGTAGGTGAAGACGTAAACATGGGGAAAAGAACAGAATTCATTCTGTTATTCAGCTAAAACTCCCAAGAAAATTTAGTAATAATAATTACAAAAACTATGCCAAAAGCATGGGAGAATAGCAAGGGGGGACTTAAAGGACAGGGAGAGAGGAAAACACTTAAAAAACAGTGTAACTAAATAATCAGAATGACAACAAAATGGCTGCTGCCTCGAAAATAGGTAACTTAACATAATTTCATTAAAAAATTTTAAGTTACAGCCCTGATAATATTCTGTCACACATTTTTTTCCTCTCCTCCTTCTCTATCCTCCTTAGAATCACCATTTCACTAATATTTATGTGTCTGGCATCATTTAAACTGAGATTTATAAGCACAAAGATCAGTCAGATGTTAACTGATGAAGGGCCAAACTTAGAATGATTAATGGCGCCAATTTCGGAACGTCCTTGACACTGCGCATGCGCAGTAGGGGCGAAGTGTGGAGGGCCTTTCAGGACATGTTTTCTTTTGTTTTAGATGCAAATTTTGGGGATTGGGGGGCAAAATTTGTGTTTGGCCCTATATTTTAAGAGCTATGTCTGGGTCATTGGTACAGTATAAAAATTTTGGTTTATTTCGAAAATTATTTTTGATTGTCTTCGTTATGTATCCTTATATTGTATGATTATATGTTAGGTGTTAGGAGTGCAGTGAACTTGTTGGATTATAATTATTTATGAATTACTGCTCTCTGTGTAGGGCGTAATAGTCTACATCGGATTTACATGCTTGTTGACTTGGCTATTGTCACTGCACTCCTACTGATTCTGGTCATATTTGTGTGGTCAGGGTCGACTCATTAGGACACTAATATTGGAAGCAGGTGTCGCGCTATGTATTCGCGGTGAAGTTCCGATGGCGGGGCTGTCACTGCAAGATAATTCAATTTCTCAGTTTCTTTTCCAGAGGAACAAGAACATGGTGATGGTATTGTGACACCTGTCCAAAATGTGCTGCCATCGTCGTGCTCTGAGGAGTAAATAGAGCGGGCTGCTAAGGTGCTCTTGAATATAAGGAATAAGGCCTCTTATTCCAGCAGCTAGCTTGACTGGTCAGGCGGTTACCCATAAGTGGGCACCGTAATACCAGGTATGTTCGATGCGGTCGAGGAGAGTGTACATTTGGGTAGAGTGAGCACCTTTTAATCAAAAGCTCACCCAGCGACGATGGCAAAATAAGGGGAAGAAGTCTGTTTACTCACCTTTTGATCACTCATTGCAATGGATTGCGGAAGGTTTAGTGAGGACTTGTATGAACAAGAGCCCCAAGGGGCCTTAATCACTCACCTTACAAAGTGGTTCAAAGAAGTATTTTGGGTCACATTCAGTTAGTCATGGTTGATAACCCTACAGAGGAATGAAGTCATGAAATTATTCAAAATTCTAGTGTCTATGCCAGGTGATTATGATCATAGGTCTTCCTGACTGCTTCCAATTCTATCAGCTGTAGACATGCACAGCCAAACTTCCAAGGGCTGTTATGTCACTGCAGTTTAAAAGGCAAATTTTATGGAAAAACACTAAGGAATGGATATGAACAAACATGTACCTAATCTGCTCCCCCATGCCTCTCCCCACATAGAAAGCCCAAATATTAAAGCAGGATTCAATCTTAAACCAGGGACTCAAATTGAAAAAAACTGAATCGGATCCCCCTAGATATGTTATATACCAATTAGGAAAGAATTCTGACTGGTGGCTCTGAAGAAGGTTTTTAAAGAAATGTCCTCACATTGCACAAAGTTAAGCTTTGGGCTCTAATAGACAGCCCAAATATTAACCCAGGAACCCAATTTGAACAAACTTGAATCTGACCCACCTAGAGAAGCTGTATACCAAATATGAAAGCATTCTGACTGGTGGATCTGAAGAAGATTTTTAAAGAAATTTCTTCATATTGCACCAAGTTAAAATTTGGGTTCCCAGAATATTAACCCAGCGATCTGATTTGAACACACTTGAATCTCCCATAGGGAGACCAAATATAAACCATTTGAACAAACATGAATCAGACCCACCTAGAGATGCTGTATAACAAATATGAAAGGATTCTGACTGGTGGATCTGCAGAAGAAGACTTTTAAACAAATTTCCTCATATTGCACTAAGTTAAAATTCGGGTTCCCAAAGGAGCCCAAATATAAATCCAGGCTCTTCATTTGAACAAACATGAATCTGACCCCCTTAGAGATGTGTTGTATACCAAATATGAAAGGATTCTGACTGGTGGATCTGAAGAAGATTTTTAAAGAAATTACTTCATATTGCACTAAGTTTATTGCACTAAGTTAAAATTCAGGCCCCCATAGGAAACCCAAATATTAACTGAGAGAACTGATTCGAACAAACTTGAATCTGACCCTTATAGCGATGATATTTACCCAATATTAAAACATTCTGCCCAGTGGTTACTAAAAGCTTATTTCCCATATTGCCCTAAGTTAAGATTTGGGCTCCTGTATTGAGCCCAAATACAAACAGAGGGGCTTAAATTGTATCTGACCCCCTTGTGGATGCCAAATATAAGAAGATTCCGATTTGTGGTTCTGGAGAAGAATTTTTTTTTAATTTTTGCAAATATGCGGACTTAGCATTTTTTTATGCCCTCTTCAGAGCACCCTAACATAAATGATGACAATTTTTTTTTATAAATTGATTCTACTGGTCCTAAGGATGCTTCATACCAAATAACAGTTCTCTGTTCCATGTGGTTTGGGAAATATGGGTGTTTGAAACTATTTTCTATTTTAAGCTCCTGGGGATCCCAAAATATTTTTTAGCGTGAATCAAGTACTTATGACTCAATAATACCACATACCGAATTTTGTTCAAATCGGACCATTGGTTCAGAAAACAGAAATTTTGGGTGGGGCCAAAAATCTTGTCTCTCCCATTACGAAAGCAAATATTGCTCCACGAACTTCATTTGAACAAACTTGATACTTCACCTCAGAAGGAAGCTCCATACCAAATATCAAGTCATTATACCCACTGGTTCATGAGAAGATTTTTCTAGAATTTTGGAGCATTTTCCCCCACCCCCTTCCTATGGAGCGTGGCAACTTTATTTGAACAAACTTGAATGGACATATGATTAGGACCATATCAAATTTAGTTCAATTTGGCCCAAGAGTTTACGAGAAGTCGATAATGTACAGTTCATGACAGATGGACAGATTGACGGATGAGATGACGGACAGAAAGTGATCACTTGAGCTCCCCCTGACTAAATATTTGGTGGCATGTACAAGAAATATTTTTACCATGTGAAACTGCTGAATATTAGAGTACTGTCTAGATGTGGCTTCTTTCCAGTCTGTTAATCTCTTTATATAAATATCACACAAGGCACTCTAAAGTAAAACACAAGATAATAAAATTTTATATGCAACAGAAAAACATTCTTACCAAATGGTTACATTTGAAGAAATTTGTCATTACTCGTGTAATGACTTCTCGAATTTTTCCATTTAATAAGATGAACAGCAAAAACATTTAACCTTTGAAATGTCTATACAGCTGAAACTAGGTTAACTTAAAATCCATTCTTGATAGAAAAGAAATGTATTTCACTAGCTTTGAATTCAGGAAACTAAGTTTCATCTTACTGGGACACAACTCAGTCCCTATCATCTTGACCCCATAAATATTTTTCACGCTCCACATTTTAGGGACACACAAGCAACTTTCAAATTTAATTTCACATCATAAAGATAACAAGATTGATAAAGCAAACTAATTGTGTAATTAGATTCACCTATTTCCAATAGGTGAATCTTTAGTGATTCTTTTTCTTTTTTCTTTCAGTGATTTTTGTCTCCACGAAATCTCGAAAATGACACGTACCATTTTTCTGAAATTTGGTATATTCACAGAGTTCTGAGAGATCTTCTCATTGAATATTACGTCATTGCTGAAGTGTTTTTTTTCTGTCAAACCTGTAAAAAATGTAGTCAAAATGTCACGTTTTGCCACAATTCTCAAAAATGCTCTGGACAATATGGCTGAAACTTTTGTAATATTTGTAGCATAACCAACTGCGTCTGGCAACGTAGGCGGTATTACACACGTTGACCCTATTTTGCCACAAACTTTCTCCCAAAATGAATTTGGGTAAAAATGGCCAACTTTTACATGCAATTTCTCAGTACTGCAGCCACATTTTCTCAAAACACGTCCCATGAAAAGATTGGGCATTCATCCAGGAACAATTTTACTGTTATATGTTTTATTCGGAGTTTTAACTTTCACCCAGTTTTCAGGCCTTGAATTGGAGTACCCTCCAATTCTTCATAAAATTGGCTCATTTTGAGTTCACTTTTCTGCAACTTTTGAATGGAATATCGAAAAATGACTTGCATGTTCATTTTCATAGTTACCTACCCAGCATATTTGCTGTTGTAGGTTTGATTGTAAAGTTTAACACTATGCCCATTATGATTGCGTAAATGTATGTGCCATCCAATAAAACTCCCATTTTTCAGAATTTGGTAAGTTTAAGTGACAATTTACTCCATTTCTAAATGATTCAGCGCGGAATGCTTTCTATGGCTGCATGAAGCGGTCATAGTATGACAACTTTTGTTCTAGTTCTATAAGTTATTATTAAAAGTTTAACCCTTGGCAGATTTGAGAGTTCCTATAAGGGTACTGTCGGAATAATTGTCATTTTCGTCAATTTTCACATGCGATTTCTCAGCATTGGTGCCATATTTTCTCAAAACGTTTCCCATGGAAAGATAGGGCATTCAATCAAGAACAATTTTGCTGTTATATGTTTTATTCAAAGTTTAAACTTCACCCAATTTCTGGGCCTTGAATTGGAGTACCCTCAAATTCTTCATAAAATCGGCTCATTTTGAGTTAACTTTTTTGCCACTTATGAATGGAATATCAAATGAAAGTGTCGATGACACAGTAGCCCAACTTGTTTAAGACATGTACATGTATAGTATGTGACACAGCAATGACAAACATCTAGGTAATGACCTGATAACAAAGGTACATGAAAAGTATTGTAACAGTCTGTACATAAATGCTGACCGTAGCCTGTAACAAATATATAGGTAAAGTATTGTAAAGGTGGGGGTGACAGTTAGATGCTAAACTAGAAAAGAAATCTTTGAGTCCCAGAGTGGGTCTGACTGAACCCCAAAATATTTGTTCTCATAGCACAGTGATAACAAAGGCACCCAAAAACACTTGTTCCTGTCACAAGGTGATAACAAAGGTACCCCAAGAAGTTTCGTGAAGATCAGTTCATAAATACAGACTCTAGCCCAAGCCGTATTGACATGTGCACTTACCGTGTGTAAGTAGCACTGAATAAATCAAAGTTCATCTAATTTGAATAATTTCTGCACGAGAAAAAACCCGTATTATATGTGATGTATTCCATGTTACTAAACATTCATACAAAAATTTATTCAAATCAGAACTTTCATACAGAAGTTCTGTACAAAAAACTGATTGCACTAACTTAAGTACAAAATGGCTGCTGGTGGCTATCTTGAATTTCAGACCTCACCCAAACCACTCGTTCTCGTCCCACGGTGATAACAAAGGTACTCAAGAAGTTTCGTAAAGATCGGTTAATAAATACGGCCTCTAGCCCGAGCCGTATTGGCATTTGCACTTACAGTGCTGAAAGTAACACTAAATAAATCAAAGTTAGTCTAATTTGCATAATTTACGCACGAGAAAAATACCTGTATTATATGTGATGTATCCCATGGTACTAAACATTCATACAAAAAATTATTCAAATCAGAGCTTTCATATGGAAGTTCTGTGCAAAAATCTGATTGCACCTAATTTTGTACAAAATGACTGCCAGCGGCCGTCTTGAATTTCTGACCGGACCCAAAAACACTCCTCCTCGTCCCACGGTGATAACAAAGGTACCCAAGAAGTTTTGTAAAGATTGGTTCATAAATACGGCCTCTAGCCCGTACCGTGTTGACGGTGTGATGGACGGACAGACAGACGGACGTTCATACAAATGGCTACTTATGTGGCTATTTTATGGACATGTTAGGTGGCTAACCTAAAACACATGTCCAACATAATAAAACAAGTTTTTTGGGGAAAATTTTTGGGAGGTCAGCTAACCCTAATCCTACCCTTTACTGACCCTAACCTACCCACCCCTAACCCTAAACTAACCCTAGCCACATAATTCTAACACCCCTTCACTGACCCCACCCCACCCCTAAACCCCACCCCAGAATGCCCTAACCCTACTCTACATTTATCCAAACCCCCACCCCCCAACCACCCCCACCCCTCCACAATAAGAGATTCTGTTACGTGGCTAGCCACATAAGTAGTCATTTGAGTGTGCGGACAGTCAGATGACGGGCCATGGCAATACCTCAAATCTGGCTTCGCCAAAGTTGAGCTAAAAATGATTTGCATGCCTGCTTTTACAGTTAACTACAGAGCACAATTGCTGTTGTGGGTTTTGTTGTGAAGTTTAACCCTATGCCCATTCTGGTTGCATAAACATAGGTGCGATCCAAAAAAACTCATTTTTTCAGAATTTGGCATGTTCAAGTGACAACTTACCCCATTTCTAATTGATTGGGCGATGAATGCTTTCTGTGGCTGCATGCAGCAGTCACAGTATGACAACTTTTGTTTTATATGTTATTATTTAAAGTTTAACCATTGGCAGATTTGAAAGATCCCATAAGGGTACTGTTGGAATAATTGTTATTTTCATAAAATCACTGAATCGTGGCAAGCGTGTAGTGGTATATTGGAATAGAATATCTGAAAATGCTTTCGATATTCAGATTCACAGTTCAATTCCAAGAATATTTTCTGTTATAAGGTTGCTGTACAGTTAAACCCAATCCTTGTTTCAGTTGCATAAAGATAGGTGCCGTCGAAAATAACTCTCATTTTTTCAGAATTTGGTAAGTTTAAGTGACAATTTACTCCATTTCTTATCGATTGAGAGCTGAATGTTTTCTATGGCTTCACGCAGCAGTCAAAGTATGACAACTTTTGATTTATATGTTATTATTAAAAGTTTAACCCTTAGCAGAAATAATGCCAAACTCGACCAGTGACAGGTAAATGATGAATGGAAACTTCAATGTATTGAGAATAGAGTAGGGACGAATCGTCCCATCGGTTTCCAAGCGATCCATGGTGCTCTTGACACAGTAACGCCACTCGACAAAGATACTAACCTGTCGAGCAGGGACAGTAGGACAACTTCTGATTTCATGTAGCTGCCTTCAGTGGTCTGGATACACTAGGCATATGATCAACACTTGTGGTATCTTTTCACTTTTAATGTCAAATTAGCCAAATTACCGCTTTTTTGCCATTAATCCATGTGCGATATCTGTCCACTTTTCATTTCTGTCATTTATCTAAAGGTTACCATCTTGGCGGGGTCCATTTGGTGCCAGTGTACACGTTGCATCTTTCAGTCACCAGCATCTCTCCACCAGTAACTGTGAATCAAAAGTTTGAAGTGGAACTAGCTCAGAGGGGGAGAGTGGGAGAGGAGGGAGCAGAGCCACAACCCCAGACATCCACCTGGGGGGGGGGGGGGGGTCCCACGACAGGGCCCATGTTTGGTTTTGGGACTTTCTAATAATACCGAGTTCAGCAGAGCTGCAAGAACAAACGCTGAAAGTTTGGAGACACTGCTCCAAAAATATTTTCCACAATCTATGATACCTGATATGCACAGGTTGTTATTATTAAGTATTCACGATCTGTTAAACAGGTTTGCTATTTACCCCTAACTTGGACATTAACCATACACCATTCATGCCAATGTCAAAGAGTATTGCCTAATGAATTGTTAGACACTGTAGACTATTTCTATTGGTTACAAACTGAGAGTCCTGAATCCCAAATATGTAAGCAAGCCGATTTTGCTGGTGCCTCAAAAAGCAAGCAAAATAGGTGAATCTCTCGATTTCTTTAAATCAAAAAATCTAGTTTTTATTCAAATTTGTTTCCCATTTGAACACATTCAAAGTCAGCCTGGAGGGAGGGGGTAGCTAAGTGATTACAGCAGTAAACTTCAAACCAAGCTAGAGGTGTGACTGTTCCAGATGGGCCTGTCCATACCCCACCCCCACCGCCCCTACCACAATGATTATCTGCAGAGTAAAAGGGGCACAACTCTGGTAAAAAGAAGTGCAGTCAAAACTATAATCGCAGGTGCACAGGTTCTCATGGTAGTGAACATCCATACCAAGTTTCAAAGGATTTGACCCATAAACATCTGAGAAAATCTCTGGACAAAATTAAGGCATTTTAAGATGAAAAGGGGCATAACCCTGGAAAAAAATCCAATCAAACCTATAATTGCAGGTGCACAGGTTCCCATAGTAGTGAACATCCATACCAAGTTTCAAGGGATTTGACCCATAAACATCTGAGAAAATCTCCGGACAAAATTAAGGCATTTTAAGATGAAAAGGTGCATAACCCTGGAAAAAAACCCCCACCAAACCTATAATCGCAGGTGCACAGGTTCCCATGGTAGTGAACATCCATACCAAGTTTCAAAGGAATCAACATACGAACATCCAAGAAAATCGCTAGACAAAATTCAAGGCATTTCAGGCATTCTAAGATGAAAAGGGGCATAACTCTGGCACAAAAAGTCTGATCAAAACTATAATTGCAGGTGCACAGGATCCCATGGTAGTGAACATCCATACCAAGTTTCAAATGAATCAACCTATAAACGTCAGAAAATCTCTGGACAAAATTCAGACATTCTAAGATAAAAAGGGGAATAACTCTGACAAAAACCGTGCCACTAGAAATAATTCTGCCTTCACAAAATCGCAATCCAGTCAAAATTTACTGTTAGCTTCTGTGATCACAACACTATAATTTGTGCATTGCAGTTTGTATAGACAAGAAAGCAATTTTGTCACTTTGATGCTGTTGAGTTATACAGTAGAAACCTGTTAACTCGAAGTCGGTTATCTCCAATACCTCGGATAACAAGAAGTCTGCCGTTGGTCCCAAAAAAATCTATGTGCAATTAGTATTAAAAAAACCCCTTAATTTTGGGAAATATTCAATTTGTTTAGTGACTGATCACAATGGAGGCCCCTTCTCCACTTCTTCACCAAAATGGTACACAAAGGGATCAGTTCAAATACAAAATACCATAGATAAATCAACATGAATAGCAAAGTCAATATATTAAGTACCCCATAATTTATGATAAATTTGTTAAAATCACTCTGAGTGGATATAAGTGGAAAGATTACCACATGAACATTTGACTACCATATTCTATACAAGCAATACCAGGGTAAGATCCATTTTTGGCAGCCTGTAGACTGCATTTTGATGAATCTGTAACCAACCATGCTGAAAGTCTTGTTTGGCACAATTTCAAAGTATACTGGTGTCTCATTCTGGCAGATGATAAGTCTGATAATTTATCCTCCTGGCATCTTGAGGAGTTCTACAAATTGCATTCTTTTCCCTGAACCGTTCTGCAGTCTTCAGGCTAGGGACTTTTTTGGCAGAAAAGGCAAGATTGTGGTGGTTCATGAATATTTCTGCCAATCCATATCTGGCTTCAAATTCTGTTTCAATAGGAGTCTTGTTTTGCATGTCATCAAGCCCATGTACAAGCCAGTGATATTTGCAGTTGAAAAGTTAAAAAATTTATAGTAATTTATATATTTTTTATACTTACCGATGACCCAGACATAGCTGGTGCTAACTCTTAAAAAACTAGGGCCAAACACAAATTTTGCCCCCCAATCCCCAAAATTTGCATCTAAAACCAAAAGAAATCATGTCCTGAAGGACCTCCATACTTTGCCCTTACTGCGCATGCGCAGTGTCAAGGACATTCCGAAATTGGCGCCAATTATCATTCTTACAAGCAGTGCCTGGTCAGCGCTATGTACTCAGCGGGGAGGTATGAGTTCCCAACTCCTGGGAGGGCCATCCCCGCCTGGGTCATTGGTAAGTATAAAAAATATATAAATTACTATAAATTTTTTAACATTTTTATACTGTACCAATGACCCAGACATAGCTGAATAGTAAAAACGCTGGAGGGCCTAGGACATAGAGGAAAATCCAATAAGCTCAACTATATAATATAGAATCAACCCCTCAAGGAGAAAAGGAGTATTAGGCTTGACATGTATCTTTCTTATTTTATGTTAAATTAGAAAGATACAATACCCTTCATAATTGGGCACAATAACATTCATGTTCTCTATTAACATCCAGTATAACCCTTTATACTAATTATTTTTAAAGTAAGCCAATAAATAAAGTTAGTCCAGAGAATTGAGACTCTTTATATTCTTTAAAAGTGTCCGAGGATTGTATATTAACGCCCGTTTGACACTTGACATATACAAATGCTTCACACCGAGCTACACTTTAAAAATATGACATGAATGAATTTTTAACATTAATATTACACTTTAAAACCATCCCGGAAACGACTCAGAAATACTGACTTCGGAGGAGGCATTCCCTTGCTTTTCACTATAAAGCAGGTGACCTAAGGGAACACCCTCCCCCCCCCCCCCCCTTCCCCTTGCCCTGGGTCAAATAGCCCAGAGCGAAGAGGGCAGCCGGACAGAGTCACTGCCGGAACAGAAAGCCTGCATAACTATAGTTGCAACTGTTTAGTGGACGACATTCTGAGCAACAGATAACGGACCTAAACAATGCAGGTCTCCAGAAATGGACTCAATATTTCTGAGATAAAAATTCGTGAATGTGGATGGCTGAGACCAATAAGCAGCCTTCATTAAATCTGTAATAGCAATACTATTAGCGTAAGCCCAAGATGTAGACAGAGCTCTTACTTCATGAGCCGAAATCTTAAGCACAGACTGCTGAGAAGAAGATAAATTTTCATAAGCAGTACGGATAGTTAATTGAATCCATCTAGCAATAGAATGGACCGAAATGTCCTTTCTATTAGGCATCAGAGACAGAAAGAAACGTTTTCGTCCCTTTCTGATAAACTGAGATCTCTGTTTATAGATACGTAACGCTCTAACAGGACAGAGTAAAGGCCTACGCCCGTCTGCAGACGGAAGAGCCTTGATAACAATAGGTTCCGGATATTTATTAGGAGCCTGATTCTTAGCTAAAAATCCCACATTAGTAGTGAAGGTGATAGTGTTCCCGACACTACGATAGTGAGAATCATCCACCGACAGTGCATGAAGCTCACTAACTCTTCTAGCAGAAGAGAAAGCCAAGAGAAAAGCTGTCTTATAAGACAAGAATTTGAAATCTACTGTCCCAAGAGGTTCAAATGGCTTTTCCTTCAGTTTAAGAAGAACCCAAGCTAAATTCCACTTAGGAATTAACCTAAGAGTTCTGGGTCTATTTATCGAGAAGTTTCTAACTAACTTAGATAAAGAGACATTAGATCCAATTTGTAAACTATCATGATGTGCATAGGTATCAGATAACATAGACCTATAACCCTTAATAGTAACAGGCTGCAGTTTGATTTCGTCAAACAAGTATACTAGAAAGTTTGCAATGTCTGGTATGGAGGGATCAAAAATATCCACAGAATGATCCCTGCACCAACGACGAAAAACCTTCCACTTAGCCGCATAGTTTAGCGAAGAGGAGGTCCTCCTACAGTTAGAAATCGCGTCCACTGCTCGTCCTGTAAAGTGCTTGCCATGCAAGAAGGACCGCACAACGGAAAAACGTGAAGGTTGAGACCTTGCGGGTTGTGATGGAGTTGACGCGGTTTCCCCTGCGAAAGAAGAACCTCCCGTGGAGGAAGCTTTTGCGGTAGGTCCCACAACAGACACCTGAGTAGATTTATCCACGGTCTCTGTGGAGACAGAGATGCTACCAACAGAATCTTGCATTGAGATTGTTTTATCTTTAGCAATACTTGCTGAATTAACGGCGCTGGAGGATACGCATATCCTATCATTCCGTCCCAAGGGATCGACAGAGTGTCTACTGCAAATGCTCTTGGATCCGGACACGGAGACACATACGTCTGCAACTGATTGTTGAGATGTGTCGCAAATAAGTCTATCATTGGCCGTTCCCATTGGTAGCAAATCTGATTGAATACTTGTTTGTTGAGAGTCCACTCCGACGGCAACAAGCGACCCTTTCGTGAAAGGGAGTCTGCTAGTACGTTCAGACGACCCGGTATATGACGGACCGAAAGTAGAACTTGATGTTCTAGAGCAAACAGAAGGATTCTTTCCGTTAGATTGAACAACGGAATTGAATGAGTGCCTCCCTGATTCCGTATATACGCCACTACTGTCGTATTGTCGGATAGGATTTGGACATGAGCATTGTGAATAATGTCCATCCAATGACGTAACGCAAGCCAAATTGACATCATTTCCTTGATGTTTATGTGCTTGCCCAGGAATTGCGGATCCCAAAGACCCTGGCATCTCGAATCCGTTGGGATCAATGATGCACCCCAACCTGTTTGACTGGCATCCGTCATAATGGTAAAACTCGGATCCGGCAACTGCAGCGGAACTCCCTGAGTTAACCACTGAATGTTTGCCCAAGTCTGAATCTCTCGTTTCACTTGATCTGACAAGAGAACGTCTATGTCGAGCGAATGAATTTTCACACTCCAATTCTGAGTCAAGAAAATTTGGAGAGGACGCGTGCGTAACCGCCCCATCGGAATGAGATCCGCAGCGGCTCCGCACAGACCTATCAGTCTCATGAACTCCCTCGCTGTGACTTTGTCTGCGTGCAGACAATAGCGAGCGTAACAACTGACTAAATTCGCTCTGGTTAACGGCAGATGAACGAGATTGTTGTGCGTCTCGAAGCTCATTCCCAGACGTGTGAATGACTTGGACGGCACCAGATCCGACTTCTCCTCGTTTATTATAAAACCGAGACGTCGGAGCAATAGAAGCAGATTCTGCACATCGTTCTGAAGCGTTAACTCGTTGCCGTACCTCTGAAGAATGTCGTCCAGGTAGGCCGACGTTACTGCAGACGAATGAGCTCGGAAATACATCATTACCGAGTTCATTACCCGAGTGAAAGCCCAGGGTGCTAGATTCAATCCGAAGCACATTGCCCGGAATTGATACACCACCCCTAGGACTGCGAAGCGTAGATACTTTCTGAATGTTGGATGTACCATGACGTGAAAGTACGCATCTTTGAGATCTATGCTTGTTGCATAATCGTTCACCAGAATACTCGCTCTGACCGATCGAATCGTCTCCATATAAAATTTCGGAGCGACGATCAGCTTGTTTATCCAGCTCAAATCTATGACTGGACGGAACGAGCCGTCTGGTTTCGGAACCAGAAACAGATGGCTGTAGAATCCCGGTGACTCCTGGTTTTCTACGACCTCTACCGCGTTCTTCCCTAAAAGAGACTGCACCTCTGATAACAGAGCGTCTCTTTTCTGCAGATTTGACGGAAGTTGAGTCCACTTTGGACTTTGAGTTAATGGAGGCTTTCGTTTGAAGGATATCTTTAGACCTTCCGAAATCACCCCTCTCACCCAAGGGTCGTCCGTAATCGATGCCCACTCTTGTGAAAAACTCGACAACCTTCCGCCAACCGGCACGCGATAGAGGTTGAAGCCATCACCTCCTGGACCTGCGAGGCCTGCGGGAGGAGAAACCACGTCCTCCACGACCCGCACCTTGTCCCGTCGACCTCGGGGCGTCCGACCGGTTGTCCCGGCCCGAAGGACGTCCCGCACGAGAGTTGCTGCCTTGACGGTCTCTTGAATAAGACCAAGAGGACGCACCGGAACCTCTATAGGAACCTCTCTTGGGCGCATTAGACCCAGAAGTGCCTGTCTTACTCTTATCTGCCGTGTCCGTCTTCGTAGAAGCAGATTTAAACAGCAGAGAATCCGAAGCTTTCTTAGTAATTTTATCGTAAATTGCAGAAAGCTTGTCGTCGAAGAGAAGTTCTCCGGAGACCGAAGTGACTCTGAGAGAGTTCTTCACCTTACTATCCACGAGTGTGGATGTAGCTAGGGCTGCATCACGTCTAACCAACTCCAGGTTTGCCACTGAAAGGGCGGAGTTACACGTGGAATAAGCTACTGCCCTTGAAAGAAGTCTTAAAGAGGATTGTATATCCTGAAATTCTTTCCCTTGAAGACGCAGTGATAACGCCTTAGTAAGGTGGTCTGCATAAGATAAAGCATCTAAACTGGCTCTGTTAGACGAAATAGTCGTCTCCAACACCGCGGTTGGAATAGACGCAGACGACGGTAATGATAATTGTAAGTCTTCCGCCTCGTCGTCCATACGCAGAGGAACTCTCGGGATACCCTGTCCTGCCGTATCGAATTTATTCCTTGCATTAATGAAAGGCAGGTTAAGAGTATTGGCGGACAAGAAACCCGCTTTCCCTGTTTTGGAAGCAAGTTTGAATATAGCGTCGTTCAATAATTCAAATGTTCTTGTGACATTATTGGACTGGGACGGAAACTCAGGAGCGATGTCCCTGAACCGCTCAAAGAAATCCGTGTCCAATGATGCTATAATTCTCTTGTCCGGTACCGCAGCAGTCTGGCCCGACGGAACAACTTGAGGAAGAAAGTGCCGGATAAAGTCCACGGCAGCTTTATGTTGTTCCGAAAGGGATAGCTCCAAGTCATCCATATCCCTTTCACCATCCGGTCGGACCTCATGATGCTCCCGGTCGTCCGCACCCGATGCTTAGGCGGAACATACCGACCCAGCGCCGTCGGATATTCCCGATCCGACACCGTTTCTGTCGGTTGCTGGGATGCTGTGATAAGTTGTGCTATTTGAACAAGCACGTCCGACAACGAGGCCTGCGGAGGCGCAGTCTTTCGCTGCTTCGCCGAGGGCAGCTCCGCATCTGTTGACTCCCGCATACTCTTCCTATGCGAACGTCCGGAGTCAACCGGCCTCGTGTCCCTGGCTACCAGATGGCGTGACCTGGTCGCCGAAGAATCCCTGATCGGCAAAGCTGGTAAAATATCGGCGGTCACGTAGCCAAGGTGCGGTCGTGTGCGCTGGTGAGAGGAAGAAGCCTGAGCAGTCTCATCGGACTGCCTATACAACGGAGCGTCCCGAGCGACGGATGTGTGCTCCGCTTGCGACACATTTTGTACCACAACATCTGGTCCCAGATGTTGTTGTACGAGAGAGGGGCCTCTCTCGCTCGCGGCCCGGCTGGACCTGGACGAGCTAGGAACCGGACTCAAAGGCTTCCTCCGATCTCTCCTACTATCCGCCGTCACTGGGTGTGCACGTTGAATGTTTATAGTGCTCGCATCACCCAACATTTCCTCCTGGACTGCATCGGACGAACCCGGCTGCCGAACCATTCGGTGAATGGACGCTACACCGGGCGAGCTAGCGGACGACATTTGTCTTATCTCCATGAGCACTTTTGCCGCTAGCTCTGTATTCATTTGTGACGACGGAAGCGTACTTGCGGAAGATAACATGGAAACATCACCCTGTTCTTGTTCCTCTGAAATAGAAACTGATAGAGTAGAGTGACCTTGCGGAGAAAGAGCCGGCATAGCCCTTTCTCCACTAACAACATATCGTGACACACGTTTCCAATGTTTGTCATCCCAATATTGACATATTGAACAGGGATTAGTGCGAGTACACTGACTACAATTAATACAATGATCATGAAAGTCAGAGGAAGATTTCTTCCTATTACAATTTGAACAATATCCTTTCATTGTGAAAAGTCAACAACAAGTCCTAGTACTCGCACAAACCCCTAAACACAAAGATACATAATAACATGATCCATTAATATTGAAAAAACAATTAAAAATCAAAATAATTTTTGAAAAATATTTTTTCAGCGAAGCCAAAGTTTCTGAAAAGTAACGTTGAGCCCCAATGGATCCCAAGGCTAAGTGTGGTCAAAAATTTTAAAATTATATTAAATAATTAATGCAACACTTACGGATAATAATAATGTATCTTATAGTGAGATAAACTACTCCAAAGGCAAACAGCCCCCCTCAAAAGAGACTGTTGCCAATGTAAACAAACAGTGTAAAAACACCAGAAAACATGACTCCAGGCACTGACAATACTGGCCCGAAATCAGTCATCAAAATTACACACTATCTGATGCAAAACAGAGACTCCCAGGGGAGAATCTGCAGAACATCAGATGGTAGATGCAGAACACAACGTTTATACACCCATGGGTGAAAACGTAAATATGGGGAAAATAACAGAATTCATTCTGTGACCAAGCTAATTCTCCCAAGAGAATTTAGAAATGATCTTTCTCAAAAATATGCCAAAAGCATGGGAGAATAGCAAGGGGGGACTTAGAAGACCAGGGGAGAGGAAACACTGAATAAGCAGTGCAACTTTATAGCAAGAATGACAACAACAGGCCCATGCCTCGAAAATAGGCAACTTAACATAATTTCATAAAAAATTTTAAGTACAGCCCTGATTATTTTTTGTCACTCCTTTTTCCTCTCCTCCTTCTATATCCTCCTTAGAATCACCATTTCTCCAATAATTACGTGTCTGGCATCCTTTAAACTGAGATTTACAAGCACAAAGATCAGTGAGATGTTGACTGATGAAGGGCCAAACAGAGAACGATAATTGGCGCCAATTTTGGAACGTCCTTGACACTGCGCATGCGCATTAAGGGCAAAGTATGGAGGTCCTTCAGGACATGATTTTTTTTGGTTTTAGATGCAAATTTTGGGGATTGTGGGGCAAAATTTGTGTTTGGCCCTAGTTTTTTAAGAGTTAGCACCAGCTATGTCTGGGTCATTGGTACAGTATAAAAATATCTCATACCAGTAACCTTCTTTATACACAACAGGTTATCCAGTCCTTGATAAGCATCCGGCTATATTCCTCTCCTCATTCCCATCATCAATTTTTTTCCAATCTGCTACACTATGATTTAGGTACCTTTAATTTCACAGCAATGTCTAAAAGCTGAAAGAGGTTTTCCTTCAGTATTCAGTTTGAAAAATGGAAACCTTAAGAGCAGCAATATGCATCAGGCAAAGAAATCGGCAGTAAGAAAACAATGGACAATCTGTCCAAGCGAAAGTTGGAATCAGCGACAGGTGGAAAGGGAGTCAAAAGGAAACTTGAGACCAAAAGTATTGAGACAAAGTATAATGCCATACTTATAGCAGAGAATGGACAGAAATCTAAGGCAGAAATTGCAAGGCAATTTAATATTCCGGCCAACACTCTTTCAATATGGATAAAAAAGAAAGACAGCATCAAGGAAGGGTATCTGATGTTTGACATTAAAAGGGAAGGATGCAGTGGAGTACTTTTGAAGACATGGGAGTCGACACGGATCAAGTGGTTTAAGTTCATTAGAGACCAAAATCTGCCAATTTTGGTTCCAAAGCTTGTGTAGATGCTGAGCATCCAAATAACATAACACATATTTCATAAAAATGCAAGTCTAAATCCTAAAGTGGACTCATGTTCAAAATCAAGATACTGTCTTTAGTCAACATCTTCAGTCTCCTAAAAACATGACTAAACTCTTTTCTCTCCTGAGACATGTATATTTCAGGTGAGATACCTGGGTGATACACATACAGTACCACACTTACGTTTGAATGGGTTAATGATTACTGGATGAGAGCGAGTGGCGCAAGGATACCATGAGAGCCATTAGGTGATGTCACATTGGCATTTGGTTTGTTTATTTATGAGGATTTAATAGGATTTAATGACATTTTCAACATCCAGCCATACATCATGTCAGTTCTATGGGTGAAGGACACACAGAACTACTGAGCAGTGGAAAGAAACTATCAGACTCTCCAGCTTACTACCTCTGCACAAGCAGAGTTACCAGCAATTGAAGGCAAGTGTACCATCAATGTGCAGAGTACCTTAGTACACAGCACTATTGTGCCCCGTGTAGGCAATCATGATTAAATTAGCCACAAGGGGTATTGTGTGTAGGATGGGAAATCTCACCCTTAGGGCAAGATATTTGCACTAGACTCTGGACAAGTCTGGTGTAATATCTTGCCCCTGGACTGAGATTTTCCCATAATATACCCAGAGGATAATAATAATCACAAAATGGACAAGTGGATTCAAAACATTATCCCCCGAGGCATGAGTGTGGAGAAAAATAAGTGGGGAGGAGGGGGAGGGTGGAGTCCAATAGAGAGAGATGATTTGCAAATACATATTGAATACTCACAAATAGCTCATTGAAAATATAATCTCTTTTGGAATCTGTCGAGAAAAAATGAAAATAATCAGGAAAAACAAATGGTAATTGTCACAAAAAAATATTGCAATTGTTGCACCTTTGAGATGGTCCAATAATGTTGATTAATGACACACAGGGAAATTTTCGTTTTCATGAATCAAGTACATGCTGACCAACAATACTACATACCAAATTTGGTTCAAATCATAAAACTAGTTCTGAAGACTGCAATTTGGAGTGGGCTATACATTTTGCCCCTTCCCAAGCAAGCACAAATATTGCCAGAGAAACATTCTTCAAATAAACCTCCTCTAAAGGAAGTTGCATACCAAATAACAAAGCACTGTGATTAATGGTTTTTGGGAAGACTTTTAAAGAGTTTTGATTCGGGGGTGGTGGAGGGGGGGGGGGGGGGCGGTAACACTGGCTTGCAGTCAGGTGAGCTGCAACAATGATCTTAACTGGATAATGGCAACACATTTTTTTAGAAGTACCTCATGTTGATTCAGTGGCAAGTTTAAAAGATCTGATCTTGCTTTGTTTTCATTGTAATTGGTTGAGTTTGAAAAGAATAATAAACTGTCACAAGATAATTATTGATAAAGGAATTCTGACTTCCAGAATTAATCAAGCACCCTAATAGATAGCATTTTTGACAAGTTAGCTGGATTTCTTGTAGTTTTGAAGTTGTGGTTGAGACACAAATTGTAAGCTAACATTCAACATTTAATTACAAGCTATACCTGGAATGTACAAATTAGTAAGTTATTCACAGAACGCCTTCATGTCTTGAACATTTGTCTATGATTCATTCAATATACTTCCACAAGATTATAAGACAACAGATTCCACCCTCACAAACAAAAATTTTCACAAATGACATACATTCAAATTCTGCATACATATCTCATTTTATGTCTCCCATCAAGTTCAAGGCACACAAATATCAAACATTTTATTTTTTTGCAATAAGAAATTTTCAGTTGTTTTAAAAATGTCAATATTTTATTATGTTTTCTTTGATTTGTAACTTACCACTGCACAGTGCCTCTAAGTATTCTTTAACATGACTGTTTTTGTGCAATTCTGCTACTGTACTTGTACCCTGCAAAGAATAATTCATGCTCTATAATATAATTAATGTGCTATATCTTCGAGACCAAAGTAATGTAACATAAGTTTTATGACAGGATACTTCTACATCACTGCTAAATTTTAAATTAGTCACTAACCTTTCTAGGCAATATAAACTTAAAAATCTTTGCCAAGGCATCTAGTTTCTGCAATTACAGTGGCTTCTTCACAAGATGCTCAAAAAATATTTGAATTTTACCATAATGTCTCGCCAGTGGATCGTACTTTTAAGTTAAATGAGGAAATGCTTACTCCAGGGTTCCAGCAGGCAAGGACTGATAAAATTCAAGGCCATTTCGCAATATTTTTCAAAGCCATACAATAGACAAATTCAAGGATTTTCAAGACCCTGCCTTCACTAGTCCTGAATAGGTCCTCCAGTCATTACCCCTCCTCCCACTTCCCTACAAGGGAAGTGGGAGGAGGGTGTAATGACCGGAGGTCCTAGATAGGACTATGCCTTCACAAACTGTGGCATATAAAACTATATAGTTATGATTACGAGCATCATCAGCATTTTTATTTCATAAATATTCAAGACTTTTCAAGGCCTCCTGACACATTTTCCTCAGTCAAATTCAAGGTCATTCCTTGAATCCAAGGCCTCATGGGAACCCTGTACTCCATCCCTATTTAATGCTGTCAGTCTCTTACATGATCATTCAGACCTGTACAAAATAGGAACTAAGGCTATCGGAAAAAAAGATTACCTTCATGTTTTCTAGATTTTCAAGTAATCCTTTTTCTGATTTTTCAAGCAATGGAAAGGTGAAGTAATACTGATTTGTTTTCCAGTGATAACTAGAGGTACTGTGAGCAAGCTCACAAAGTGAGACCCCCCGTGCCTGAAATGTATAAGTTAGATTATCTCCCCTTGGAAATGTCAGAACGGAATTATATTGCTTCATGCACATCTTCATATGGAGTTCTTCCATTGTGTAAAGTTTCATGAAAATTCTTCAAATGGTTTAGGAGGAGTTGTGCTTATAAGGATGGACAGACGGACAGACGGATGGATGGATGGATGGATGGATGGATGGATGGATGGACAGGGTGATTCCTATATACCCCCCCAAACTTTGTTTGCGGGGGATATAATGAAAAGGCCAAAACAAACTAACCCAGAATACTTATTTCATGAAATTATTTCATTCAGCTGATGATGTTCTGGGATGTTTTATACTGTTGGAAAGGTCTCTGGCAGCATCGTGTTTTCCATCACAACAGTTCATTGTCAAAGTCAAGGAATATTTAGTATTATCATCATTATATAGGACATGTTGGTTCCAGAAGAGTTAAATGAAGATCAAGGGCAATTTGAGTACACATTCCTATTTATTAATTATCTGAGATCTTATAACGTTGGCGAAAGGAAAATTGGTCACCTTATTTCTATTGAAGTGAATGGAATTCACCTATTCCATACAGGCCTGTTATTGCATTAAGTAAACTTTTCCTAGTTCTCTGTTAAATATAAGATTAGCTAAAGGTTAATATATATTAAAAGATTATCATTATTGAGTGGTGTGGAAGTCGGATGGGAAAAGATAAATATTTGACTCAGACACATGGCTTGTACAGTATCTGGGTCAAATATTTTCTTCTGGGTCAAATATTTTCTGTAAGGATAAGATTCACCCATCCCGCCCCCCACAAAACTCAAGGCTGTTTTTTCTCAAACCACACCCCGCATGACACCATTTAAATCAAATGCTTCTTGTGCAATGAAAATTTTCTGTTCTACTGATGGTTCATAGAGAAAAATTAATTCCATCTTCAGAAAAGTTATGTATGTATGAAAGCAAAATACTAAGAAAATGAGCCTTAGCTCACAACAGCAATGGGTTAACATTTTGAAGCGAGTTGAATCAGCTGACACATTCTGACATCACTTTTAAAAATATTGGTTTCAATCTTGTCATATGCGTGTGTGTGAGTTGAGAAAAAAACATCCTCATGTGGTGTGGAGCTAGGATGGGTAGCTGTCAACTGAAGCAAATCAGGATGCCCTGTTTGTTTAAAATATGCAGGTAAGGATGCAGTAGTCCGGAGATAATTAATTATCTGAGATGAAGTGGGGAAAATAGATCTGTCTCCCAAATATATTTCATTCAGAACACACATCTCTCAATAGGCAGTTGGTGGGAGAAGATAGGGTAACCTTGCTTTCACAGATATGTAATGGAAAAGTTCACTGTACTGTAGCTAAATAAGGAAGATAAAACTAGATTGTAAATTACCATTCTGACTTCAGGAATCCAATAAAGCCTTTTTTTTTTAAAAATGTGGATATTTGGGAAACTCGTAGATGTCAAAAATTAATTAAAATTGCGATGACCTATTTTGATTAACCCCCTGCACACTGATGTCAAAATATCCAGATTTGAAGTAGCTATTTTCCCCATAATGCAACTGGGAATTTAACCAATTCAATCTTGTTTGACAGAACACATTGAGCTCTGTCAAACAAGATTGAATTGGTTAAATTTCTAGTGGCACTATGGGAATATTTGCACCCTGAACTTTAAATATTTCAACATCAGTGTGCAGGGGGTTAAGGGTTTGTGTTAGAACAGCAAAAACTAAAATGCCACCTTAATCTCTCACAAATCCCACCATTTCAGTACCAATTCTGCTGTACCCATGTTAGGTGTTTCTCCTGTTACTGTGCTCTCATCCTATCTGCATGTCTGATTTTTCGCAATTTTTTATGTCTAAAATGTTTGCAGACAATCCACTTTGACATTACGCCAGAT
Source organism: Pictodentalium vernedei (assembly GCA_031216915.1). Lineage (NCBI taxonomy): Eukaryota > Metazoa > Mollusca > Scaphopoda > Dentaliida > Dentaliidae > Pictodentalium > Pictodentalium vernedei. The sequence goes on along the minus strand of CM062290.1, from coordinate 163,021,441 downwards.
GGCAATTTGTCTACTCATGGCATAGAATTAGAGAATTGTGCTGACATCCTAAAAAAATCCTGAAATTTTCTGATTTGATGATATGGTTTTCTGAGCCTGGGAAAATTTGTACCTCCTACTGAACCTTAATGCAAGTGTGTTGAATGGCATGATGATTACCTTACAAGCTCATCAAAATTGAAAGACTCCAACTGAAATTATTTATGACTAGACAGAAAAAGTGGATGGAAACAGTTGGGACATTCTGGTTCCGGTTGAGCTTCTCTCTCAACCAAAACACATTCTCCATGAAATAATGCATACTTTATGCTCAAAATAATAGAGAGGACAAGTAGCCTTTCCACCATGCTGGTCTTGCACCATACCAAACGATATCAAAATCAGACAGGCCATGCTTGAATTATAATGCAAAATGTTAGAATTACAAGTTTTCTTAGCATGAAGGCATAGATCTGTGACTAGTACTGAGTCAACCTCATTCTGATGTGTGGTTGAAAGCTTATAAATTTCATGGATTCGAATTTTTTCTTCAGAAAAAAGTGATGGATAATAAATATCCACCTTTACTGAAAAAAAGCCCACATTGTCCTTGAAACCCATTGTAAGCCACATGAAAAAGCCCTTGAAAGTACCTAAATTTATTTTGGGAACTTATATGAAACATGCAGAAGAGAGCTATTTATCTCTTTTAGGTTTCTGATTTTGTAATTTATCATGTCTTTATTTTTCAGCTTTTTGTTTATCAGATTAACATTTAACAAGGTTATCACGACAGCCATAATGTTTATCAATCAAAAAATGTAAAAGGCCCCAGGAGACACTGGGCACACACCTAAAAGAAGTGTTGGAACTGTGGAAAGGGTTAAGAAAGGTATGTAATAGACTATAAATAAATTTGGTTTCAAACTATCCAACAATTCATGACTAAATTTCAATCTATCTGTGTTTTTTTATCCTTGTAGAACTCTGGGAAGTAGAACAATACTTGATTACTGTGGTGAACAAGTTCAGATTCACTAGTGTAAAGGGAATCAATAAGCCAAGTTTTTGTGTGCAAACCTCACCTCTCACCATCTGCACACTGATAGTAAAGAGCATGTGAATTTTCTTGCTGACTATATAAGGGGTATGGGCTGTTGGGTGTAGTAAAGGAGCTCAAGGTCAAAGCCAAGCTCTCAAGCTACCAATCAAATTCTCTAAAGAATTTGATGCTGCTATGAACTGAAACCAGTCTAATCTTTAAAAAGTCCATCACCTGTGTTTAGATTCACTTGTTTGGAATATTTCAGTTGGTCAGAAAAACGAACATATGGTTTGCTTTTCCAACCAGCTAAAAATTTCCAACCGATTCAATCTTGAAATACCATAAACATTCATTTTCTTGTATCCATGCAAGAAACATTTTTCAATCAAGGCTTGATTTGACCAAATCTTTGATGACATTTTGAATACCATTATACATGTTTCTTTACTAAATAATTATACTGAATAATTATGAATAATGAAGTCTCTTAACTGGTTGAGGGATAAATTATTTTTGGAGGTCTGAAATTGTTCTTCAAAACTTGCTTTATTACAAATTATTGGAGAGTGCCCACAGGCACTCTCTAATAATTTGTAATAAAACAAATTTATATAAACAAAATATTATTTGTGTTTGACTGAATATGAAGTATAAGCAAGGAGAGTGTTGGCTTTCGCTCTAGTATCCTCATTTTTGAAAGCCCTGATAGTGGCTTCTAGCACTCAACCAGTTAACAGACGTAGTTTTATGATTATGTTGCGTAGTTCCACTAATTGTGTTAGTGATGTCTTCAAGGTGAAATGAATACTCTTTGATTGGAATATCTATAACTAGAGCATAAAAGAATATCTGTATATCTTTGTGAGTAAAAGGACATCACTTTTCATCAATGGTAGACAGCGCATACTCCACAAAAAAGTGGGTAAACAAACAACCCATAACAGCATCGAATTCCGTTCAGAAATTAACTGGTGGCATCAGAGTTTGGGTCAAAGCAACTGTGTCTTTCGAGGAATGCAGGCTATAAAAGATATACCCATAAGATTTGCACTACACAGTAGGTATAATATTTATGTTCAAAATACCACACAATACAATTTATTTCTTTATTAGAGCTTAAAGATCACTTTCAACATTTAAAGCTGTATCATGACTGCAACTCAAGTGTGGAGTTAAGTTAATCCAATCATTATTTACTCTTCTAGCCACTTTAACCCTTTGAGACTTTAATTATCCTGATGTTCAAACGTCACTGGGAATTCAGTTTCTTCAATGTTTTTCAAAATGCGACGTCAAACGTCGGAAAGTACCAATAACGAGATATTTTTTACATTAGTGATTATCTAGTTGAGGGCTAGATTATTTTTGGTGATCTGAATTTGTTATTCAAAATTTGTTTTATTACAAATTATTGGAGTATTATAATAATAATTTGTAATAAAACAAATTTATAAAAATAGGCCGATGAAATCGTCAGATGTGTACCCATACCTATACACGCAACTAGCAGAAAGCTGTATGACGGAGGGCCACCATGGATGCCGACATTATGTACACCATACTAGGTATGGGTACATATAGAAATGGATTGGAGGGGTGGCTAATTTGATGGATAAAGGGTTAATATCTCCGGAGTAAATTATCAGATTTACATAAAAAACTATACAGCACAGCACATAAGTAACCTGAATAAATATATAAAGTAACATGACAATCGGATTGATATTTTTTGAGTTATCTCATGCCAAAGGGATTGGAGGAATTTTCAATTTGAAGAATAAAGGGGGTTAATATCTCCGGATCAAATTATCAGATTTACACCAAAAACTATACACCTCAGCACATCAGTAACCTGAACACAATTATAAAGTAACTTGACAATCCAAGCAATATTTTTCAAGTTATCGAATGCCAAAGGGATTGGAGGAATTTTCAATTTGAAGGATAAAGGGTTAATATCTCAGGATTAAATTATCAGATTTACACCAAAAACTATACAGCTTGCCACATCAGTAACCTGAATACAAATATAAAGTAACTTGACAATCCAAGCAATATTTTTCAAGTTATCGAATGCCAGAGGGATTAGAGGAATTTTCAATTTGAAGGATAAAGGGTTAATATCTCAGGATAAAAATAACAGATTTACACCAAAAACTATACAGCTTGGCACATCAGTAACCTGAACACAAATATAAAGTAACTTGACAATCCAAGTAATAGTTTTCAAGTTATCGAATGCCAAAGGGATTGGAGGAATTTTCAATTTGAAGGATAAAGGGTTAATATCTCGGGATTAAATCATCAGATTTACACCAAACACTATACAGCTCAGCACATCCATAACCTGAACACAAATATAAAGTAACTAGACAATCCAAGCAATATTTTTCAAGTTATTGATTGCCAAAGGGATTGGAGGAATTTTCAATTTGAAGGATAAAGGGTTAATATCTCAGGATCAAATTATCCGATTTACACCAAAAACTATACAGCTCGGCACATCAGTAACCTGAATACAAATATAACGTAACTTGACAATCCAAGCAACATTGTTCAAGTTATCGAATGCCAAAGGGATTGGAGGAATTTTCAATTTGAAGGATAAAGGGTTAATATCTCAGAATTAAATTATCAGATTTACACCAAAAATTATACAGCTTGGCACATCAGTAACCTGAACACAAATATAAAGTAACTTGACAATCCAAGCAATATTTTTCAACTTATCGAATGTCAAAGGGATTGGAGAAATTTTCAATTTGAAGGATAAAGGGTTAATATCTCAGGATCAAAATAACAGATTTACACCAAAAACTACACAGCTCGGCACATCAGTAACCTGAATACAAATATAAAGTAACTTGACAATCCAAGCAATATTTTTCAAGTTATCGAATGCAAAAGGGATTGGAGGAATTTTCAATTTGAAGGATAAAGGGTTAATATCTCGGGATCAAATCATCAGATTTACACCAAAAACTATACAGCTCGGCAAATCAGTAACCTGAACACAAATATAAAGTAACTAGACAATCCAAGCAATATTTTTCAAGTTATTGAATGCCAAAGGGATTGGAGGAATTTTCAATTTGAAGGATAAAGGGTTAATATCTCAGGATCAAATTATCCGATTTACACCAAAAACTATACAGCTCGGCACATCAGTAACCTGAACACAAATATAAAGTAACTTGACAATCCAAGCAATATTTTTCAAGTTATCGAGTGCCAAAGAAATGGATACAGATGTCGGATGGACAGATGGACGGACGGACAGACAAAGGATGGACGAACGACGGATGGTCACCCCGGATGCCGGCATTATGTGTACCATACATAGTATGGGTACACATAAAAACAAAATATTATTTGTGTTTGACTGAATATGAAATATAAGAAAGGAGAGTGTTGGCTTTTTCCCTGGTATCCTCATTTTTGAAAGCCCTGATAATGGCTTCTAGCACTCAACCAGTTAATAAGTCTTGACAGCAGGATTATATTAGTATTTCAAGCTGCGATAACATTTGGCTCAATGACTATCACTGAGCATAATAAATATAAAATAGATAAAATAGGAATTTGAGGTTAAAACTTTAAAAAATCGAAAAATAATAACAAAACAAATGATCACAAAGTATCAATGTGCTGGTTGATTTTGTATGTAACATGTACAAAAGTATCAAAGGGTTAAGAGGACTTCCCTATTTTACCAACTTTCTTATTTTAACAACACAGTAAAAAAGCTCTGAACCTTGCAAGCAGGGTTAACATTGGTTGAAGACATGTGCTCCATCAACGTGCAGTATGCCTTAGTACATAATGCCACTGTGCCACCACGTGGGCGATCAGGATCAAGTTCCTTGCCTTGCCTAAGGACACAATGCAGTTACTCCTGGTGGGGATCAAACTTGGACCTTTCAGTTTGAAGTTCAATGCCATAACCACTGAGCCACTGATCTCCCTCTCATCCTGCACCAATGTCCTGTCAATAATACAGTATGAAAAGAAAAACATAATGACACTTGACTAAATTAACCCTCTGCACACTGATGTCAAAATACCAAAGTTTTCAACAGCAAATTTTTCCCACAATGCAACAGACAATTTAATAAATTATATCTGTTTGACAGAGCTCTGTCAAACAAGATGTAATTTGTTAAATTCTTCATGCTTGATGTGCAATTTTGGGTCAGTGATGAAAATTGTGAAATACTACCAGTGTGCTAGGAGTTAAAGGGAGTAGTCTGTGATTAATTAATCAGTAGGCACCCCTTTGATCTTTATAAAGAACCAATAAAAAACCATAAGTGAGACATTTGTTTGTTGTTTGTCTTTTTATGTAAGTTTTTGTTGTTGTTTGTTTTCTTCTGTTTTTTTTTTTTTGGGGTGGTGGGGTGGACGTGTGAGAGAATGACCACAAATGACAAACTAAACTACACCGTAAGTATTTTACAAACAGAAGATTCCATTTCGCAGTATTGGGGTGTAAAGGACCTGTGCCGAACAGAATAACAAGAGGCCCCACAGGGCCTGTAGTGATCACCTTGAACAGAACCCAATATAAACAGAGGCCAAGAATGAATCTTCATTAAGCAGTCAATTTCCATAAGATCCATTGTCAATCATTGAGCCTCTCAGGAGTGACTAAAATAGTTCAAGCATCATGCCTTTTCGTCAGTTAATCATAATGTAAAAAGTGGAGCTCCCTATTTTAGGCCCTTGATACAATCCATGAGGATTAATCATAGTTACACACCTTTAGACGGTATTTAATAAAAAAAATTCAAATTCTTCAGCTACATTATAAAATTAATATGGAATTATGTTTCTATTTTGAGCACACAATGTGTCCAACGATAGCTAGGGTTAATTCTTTTCATATAAATCAAATATCTGTTCCCCACTTATGCTGCATATCAAATTTTGTTAAAATCAGACTAAGAGTTCTGAATAGTGAACTAGAGATGTTGTATACCAAATATGAAAGGATTCTGACTGATTGATCTGAAGAAGAAAATTGTTAAAGAAATTTCCTCATATTGCACTAAGTTAAAATTTGGGTTACCGCATGGAGCCCAAATATTAACCCAGGGACTTGATTTGAACAAACTTCAATCTGGCCTCCCCAGAGATGTTGTATACCAAATATGAAAGGATTCTGACTGGTGAATCTGAAGATGAAGATTTTGAAAGAAATTTCCTCATATTGCGCTAAGTTAAAATTTGGTCTACCACAGGGAGCCCAAATGTGAACCCAGGGACCTGATTTGAACAAACTTGAATCTGCCCCCCCCCCCCCCCCTAGAGATGTTGTATACCAAATATGCAAGCATTCTGACTGGTGCACTAAGTTAAAATTTGGGCTCCCACAGGAAGCTCAAATAACCCAGGCACTCGATTTGTGAACAAAGTTGAATCTGACACACCACCCCCCCTCCCCGGAGATGTTGTATACCAAATATGGAAGGATTCTGACTGATGAATCTGAAGAAGATTATTGAAGAAACTCCCTCAAATTTCACTAAGTTAAAATTCGAGCTCCCATAGGGAGCCCAAATATTAACCCAGGGACCTGATTTAATACAAACTTGAAATGTCCTCACACTGCACTAAATTAAAATTAAGGCTATCATTGGGAGACCAAATATTAACCCAGGGACCAGATTTAATACAAACTTGAATCTGCAGCCCCCACCCCCCCCCACCCCCCACCCCACCCAGAGATGTTGTATACCAAATATGAAACGATTCTGACTGGTGGATCTGAAGAAGAAGTTTTTAAAGAAATTTCCTCATATTGCTCTAAATTAAAATTTGGGCTATCATAGGGAGACCAAATTTTAACCCCGGGACTCGATTTGGACTAACTTGAATCTCCTCCCACCCCCTCCTCCCCAGAGATGGTGTATACTAAATATCAAAAGATTCTATCAAATATGAAAGCATTCTGATTGGTGGATCTGAAGAAGAAGATTTTTAAACAAAATTTTCTCATGTTGGACTAAGTTAAAATTTAGGCTACCATAGAGAAAGGATGAAAGGATTTTGACTGGCGGATCTGAAAAAGATTTTTAAAGAAATTTCCTCATATTGCACTAAGTTAAAATTTGGACTACCATAGAGAGCCCAAAAATGCCCCCCCCCCCTCCCATCCCCCCCTCACCCCAAGAGATGTTGTATACCAAATATGAAAGCATTCTGATGGGTGGATCTGAAGAAGAAGATTTTTAAAGATTATCCCCCATATTGCACTAGGTTCAAATTCGGATTAACCGAGGGACTTGATTTGAACAATTTTGAATCTGACCCTCACAACAATGATGTATGCCAAACATTAAAAGATTCTGACTAGTGGTTCTGAAGAACAAGATTTTTAAAAATTCAGGCTCCTGTAATGTGCCCAAATATGAACCAAGGGGCTTCATTTTAACAAATTTGTATCTGACCCCCCCCTCTCCCCCAAACTTCATTCTACATCTCAAAAGGAAGATCCATACCAAATATGAAGTCATTGTACACACTGGTTCATGCGAAGATTTTTTTTAAATGCATGCTTAGTTGAACAAAAATGCAATGCCCCTTTGGTACCATCACTCACACAAACTTTCATTTGAATTGGCCCGTGGTTTTGGAGAAGTCCAAAACATGGTGTTGACAGATGATGGACGGACGACGGACAGAGAGAGATTAGATAAGCTCAGCTTGACTTCGACAAGGTGAACTAAGAAATAGGACAAATTCACAAAATCAGGTCAAAATCATGACAAGACAGTGCTATTCACCAAAACTATCATTATTGTTTTTCAATTTTTGCATCAGAAACAGCTTATGACCCCTCACTGGGACGTGCTTGTTGAGCCTGTTCAAATGAGGGATCATCAGATATCTTTCTTGGCCCTAAAAATTAAAATGTTTAGATTTATTCAAGGGTTGTTTCAACAAGTGTCATCAGCTATTTGTGTTAGGTAAAGGGTAAATGTGACTTTATAAAAAAATGAAAGTGTCAATGACACTGTAGCTCAACTTGTCAAGACAAAGACATGTACATGTATAGTATGTGACACAGCAATGACAAACATCTAGGTAATGACCTGATAACAAAGGTACATAAAAAGTATTGTAATGGTCTAAATACTGACCGTTGCCTGTAACAAATGTATAGGTAAAGTATTGTAAAGGTGGGTGACAGTCAGATGCTAAACTAGAAAAGAAATCTTCGAGTCCCAGAGTGGGTCTGACTGAACCCCAAAATATTTGTTCTCATTGCACAGTGATAACAAAGGCACCCCAAAACACACTCGTTCCTGTCCCAAGGTGAAGACAAAAGTGCCCAAGAAGTTTTGTGAAGATCAGTTCATAAATACGAGCTGTATAGAACTTGTGACAAAAAACTGATTGGACCTAATTTCGGTACAAAATGGCCACTGGCAGCCATCTTGAATTTTGGACCGTACCCAGAAACCCTCATTCTCATCCCAAGGTGATAACAAAGGTACCCAAGAAGTTTTGTGAAGATCGGTTCAAAAATACAGCCTCTACCCTGAGCCGTATTGACATGTGTGCTTACATTGTGTAAGTAGCACTGAATAAATCAAAGTTCATCTAATTTGCATAATTTCTGCACAAAAAAAAACCCCTTAGAATATGTGATGTATTCCATGTTACTAAACATTCATACAAAAATTTATTCAAATCAGAACTTTCATACAGAAGTTCTGTACAAAAGACTGATTGCACTAATTTTGGTACAAAATGGCTGCTGGTGGCCATCTTGAATTTCGGACCACACCCAAAAAGACTCACTCTCATCCCACGGTGATAACGATTATGATTATGAACTGATCTTCACAAAATGTCTTGGGTACCTTTGTTATCACCTTGGGACGAGAACGAGTGTTTCTGGGTGCGGTCTAAAATTCAAGATGGCTGCCAGTGGCCATTTTGTACCAAAATTAGGTCTAATCAGTTTTTTGTACACAACTTCTATACAGCTCAGACTAGAGGCCATATTTATGAACCAATCTTTACGAAACTTCTTGGGTACCTTTGTTATCACCGTGGGATGAGAGTGAGTCTTTTTGGGTGTGGTCCGAAATTCAAGATGGCCACCAGCAGCCATTTTGTACCAAAATTAGTGCAATCAGTCTTTTGTACAGAACTTCTGTATGAAAGTTCTGATTTGAATAAATTTTTGTATGAATGTTTAGTAACATGGAATACATCACATATTCTAAGGGGTTTTTTTTTGTGCAGAAATTATGCAAATTAGATGAACTTTGATTTATTCAGTGCTACTTACACAATGTAAGCACACATGTCAATACGGCTCAGGGTAGAGGCTGTATTTTTGAACCGATCTTCACAAAACTTCTTGGGTACCTTTGTTATCACCTTGGGATGAGAATGAGGGTTTCTGGGTACGGTCCAAAATTCAAGATGGCTGCCAGTGGCCATTTTGTACCGAAATTAGGTCCAATCAGTTTTTTGTCACAAGTTCTATACAGCTCGTATTTATGAACTGATCTTCACAAAACTTCTTGGGCACTTTTGTCTTCACCTTGGGACAGGAACGAGTGTGTTTTGGGGTGCCTTTGTTATCACTGTGCAATGAGAACAAATATTTTGGGGTTCAGTCAGACCCACTCTGGGACTCGAAGATTTCTTTTCTAGTTTAGCATCTGACTGTCACCCACCTTTACAATACTTTACCTATACATTTGTTACAGGCAACGGTCAGTATTTAGACCATTACAATACTTTTTATGTACCTTTGTTATCAGGTCATTACCTAGATGTTTGTCATTGCTGTGTCACATACTATACATGTACATGTCTTTGTCTTGACAAGTTGAGCTACAGTGTCATTGACACTTTCATTTTTTTATAAAGTCACATTTACCCTTTACCTAACACAAATAGCTGATGACACTTGTTGAAACAACCCTTGAATAAATCTAAACATTTTAATTTTTAGGGCCAAGAAAGATATCTGATGATCCCTCATTTGAACAGGCTCAACAAGCACGTCCCAGTGAGGGGTCATAAGCTGTTTCTGATGCAAAAATTGAAAAACAATAATGATAGTTTTGGTGAATAGCACTGTCTTGTCATGATTTTGACCTGATTTTGTGAATTTGTCCTATTTCTTAGTTCACCTTGTCGAAGTCAAGCTGAGCTTATCTAATCTCTCTCTGTCCGTCGTCCGTCCATCATCTGTCAACACCATGTTTTGGACTTCTCCAAAACCACGGGCCAATTCAAATGAAAGTTTGTGTGAGTGATGGTACCAAAGGGGCATTGCATTTTTGTTCAACTAAGCATGCATTTAAAAAAAATCTTCGCATGAACCAGTGTGTACAATGACTTTATATTTGGTATGGATCTTCCTTTTGAGATGTAGAATGAAGTTTGGGGGAGAGGGGGGGGTCAGATACAAATTTGTTAAAATGAAGCCCCTTGGTTCATATTTGGGCACATTACAGGAGCCTGAATTTTTAAAAATCTTGTTCTTCAGAACCACTAGTCAGAATCTTTTAATGTTTGGCATACATCATTGTTGTGAGGGTCAGATTCAAAATTGTTCAAATCAAGTCCCTCGGTTAATCCGAATTTGAACCTAGTGCAATATGGGGGATAATCTTTAAAAATCTTCTTCTTCAGATCCACCCATCAGAATGCTTTCATATTTGGTATACAACATCTCTTGGGGTGAGGGGGGGATGGGAGGGGGGGGGGGGGCATTTTTGGGCTCTCTATGGTAGTCCAAATTTTAACTTAGTGCAATATGAGGAAATTTCTTTAAAAATCTTTTTCAGATCCGCCAGTCAAAATCCTTTCATCCTTTCTCTATGGTAGCCTAAATTTTAACTTAGTCCAACATGAGAAAATTTTGTTTAAAAATCTTCTTCTTCAGATCCACCAATCAGAATGCTTTCATATTTGATAGAATCTTTTGATATTTAGTATACACCATCTCTGGGGAGGAGGGGGTGGGAGGAGATTCAAGTTAGTTCAAATCGAGTCCCGGGGTTAAAATTTGGTCTCCCTATGATAGCCCAAATTTTAATTTAGAGCAATATGAGGAAATTTCTTTAAAAACTTCTTCTTCAGATCCACCGGTCAGAATCGTTTCATATTTGGTATACAACATCTCTGGGTGGGGTGGGGGGTGGGGGGGGGGGGGTGGGGGCTGCAGATTCAAGTTTGTATTAAATCTGGTCCCTGGGTTAATATTTGGTCTCCCAATGATAGCCTTAATTTTAATTTAGTGCAGTGTGAGGACATTTCAAGTTTGTATTAAATCAGGTCCCTGGGTTAATATTTGGGCTCCCTATGGGAGCTCGAATTTTAACTTAGTGAAATTTGAGGGAGTTTCTTCAATAATCTTCTTCAGATTCATCAGTCAGAATCCTTCCATATTTGGTATACAACATCTCCGGGGAGGGGGGGTGGTGTGTCAGATTCAACTTTGTTCACAAATCGAGTGCCTGGGTTATTTGAGCTTCCTGTGGGAGCCCAAATTTTAACTTAGTGCACCAGTCAGAATGCTTGCATATTTGGTATACAACATCTCTAGGGGGGGGGGGGGGGGGGGGGCAGATTCAAGTTTGTTCAAATCAGGTCCCTGGGTTCACATTTGGGCTCCCTGTGGTAGACCAAATTTTAACTTAGCGCAATATGAGGAAATTTCTTTCAAAATCTTCATCTTCAGATTCACCAGTCAGAATCCTTTCATATTTGGTATACAACATCTCTGGGGAGGCCAGATTGAAGTTTGTTCAAATCAAGTCCCTGGGTTAATATTTGGGCTCCATGCGGTAACCCAAATTTTAACTTAGTGCAATATGAGGAAATTTCTTTAACAATTTTCTTCTTCAGATCAATCAGTCAGAATCCTTTCATATTTGGTATACAACATCTCTAGTTCACTATTCAGAACTCTTAGTCTGATTTTAACAAAATTTGATATGCAGCATAAGTGGGGAACAGATATTTGATTTATATGAAAAGAATTAACCCTAGCTATCGTTGGACACATTGTGTGCTCAAAATAGAAACATAATTCCATATTAATTTTATAATGTAGCTGAAGAATTTGAATTTTTTTTATTAAATACCGTCTAAAGGTGTGTAACTATGATTAATCCTCATGGATTGTATCAAGGGCCTAAAATAGGGAGCTCCACTTTTTACATTATGATTAACTGACGAAAAGGCATGATGCTTGAACTATTTTAGTCACTCCTGAGAGGCTCAATGATTGACAATGGATCTTATGGAAATTGACTGCTTAATGAAGATTCATTCTTGGCCTCTGTTTATATTGGGTTCTGTTCAAGGTGATCACTACAGGCCCTGTGGGGCCTCTTGTTATTCTGTTCGGCACAGGTCCTTTACACCCCAATACTGCGAAATGGAATCTTCTGTTTGTAAAATACTTACGGTGTAGTTTAGTTTGTCATTTGTGGTCATTCTCTCACACGTCCACCCCACCACCCCAAAAAAAAAAAAACAGAAGAAAACAAACAACAACAAAAACTTACATAAAAAGACAAACAACAAACAAATGTCTCACTTATGGTTTTTTATTGGTTCTTTATAAAGATCAAAGGGGTGCCTACTGATTAATTAATCACAGACTACTCCCTTTAACTCCTAGCACACTGGTAGTATTTCACAATTTTCATCACTGACCCAAAATTGCACATCAAGCATGAAGAATTTAACAAATTACATCTTGTTTGACAGAGCTCTGTCAAACAGATATAATTTATTAAATTGTCTGTTGCATTGTGGGAAAAATTTGCTGTTGAAAACTTTGGTATTTTGACATCAGTGTGCAGAGGGTTAATTTAGTCAAGTGTCATTATGTTTTTCTTTTCATACTGTATTATTGACAGGACATTGGTGCAGGATGAGAGGGAGATCAGTGGCTCAGTGGTTATGGCATTGAACTTCAAACTGAAAGGTCCAAGTTTGATCCCCACCAGGAGTAACTGCATTGTGTCCTTAGGCAAGGCAAGGAACTTGATCCTGATCGCCCACGTGGTGGCACAGTGGCATTATGTACTAAGGCATACTGCACGTTGATGGAGCACATGTCGGGGAGCTATTGTCATGGCCCGTCATCCGTCTGTCCGTCTGTCTGTCCGTCCGTCTGTCCGTCTGTCCGTACGTCAACAATTGGCTATGGCTCGGGCTAGAGGTCGTATTTATGAACCGATCTTTACGAAACTTCTTGTGTATCTTTGTTATGACCCTGGGACGGGAACAAGTGTTTTTAGGTGTGGTCCGAAATTCAAGATGGCTGCCAGCGGCCATTTTGTACCGATGATGCAAAAATCAGTTTTTTGTACAGAACTTCTGTATGAAAGTTCTGATTTGAATAAAGTTTTGTATAAATGTTTAGTACCATGGGATACATCACATATAATACGGGTTTTTTTCTCGTGCGTAAATTATGCAAATTAGACTGACTTTGATTTATTTAGTGTTACTTTCAGAGCTGTAAGTGCCAAGCTGCTATGGCTCGGGCTAGAGGCCGTATTTATGAACCGATCTTTACGAAACTTCTTGGGTACCTTTGTTATGAACGTGGGACGAGAACGAGTGTTTTTGGGTGCGGCCCAAAATTCAAGATGGCTGCCAGCCGCCATTTTGTACCAACGATGCAGAAATCTGTTTTTTGTACAGAACTTCCATATGAAAGCTCTGATTTGAATAATTTTTTGTATGAATGTTTAGTACCATGGGATACATCACATATAATACGGGTTTTTTTCTCGTGCGTAAATTGTGCAAATTAGACTAATTTTGATGTTTTTTGGGGTTACTTTCAGCACTGTAAGTGCTAATGCCAATACGGCTCGGGCTAGAGGCTGTATTTATGAACCGATCTTTACGAAACTTCTTGGGTACCTTTGGTATCACCGTGGGACGAGAACGAGTGTTTTGGGGTCCGGTCCGAAATTTGAAGTTGGAAAGTACTCAGAATGATGCCGGCAGATGGATAACAGGGTCAAGTAATGCTGCAGCTTTGGAAGCAGTAAGGGGGGAGCTTGGGTGGATGAAAATCAAGGACAGGGTAGATTTGGGAAAACTGTGTTACTTTAACTACTTGAGAAACCTGCCTGACAACCGGTGGTGCAAATTGATGCTCGATACCATTTGGAATTCTAATATAGAAACGGGGTGGTCAAAACATGTGAGGGAACTAATGGACAATTACTCTATAGAGGTCACAAACATAGAAGTAGGAATGAAAGAAGGCAAAAGGTTTGTCAAAGAGAGAGTCATGGAAGATTGCAATCGAAACTGGCGAGCAGGGGTTAGCGTGAAAAGATCACTGCAGGGGTTACAATATAAAGAAAAGCCAGCTTTTGAGAAGTACCTAGATGGCACCTTTGGAGGGTCACTGCTGTTCAAACTGAGATCAAGATCACTGGAGCTTCGGGGAAAAATTGGGAGAGATGGGGAAAAGGGATGCCAAATGTGCCACTCTGGAGTAGTGGAGACCCTGGAACATTTTCTCTTGGAATGCCCACAGTATATACCTCATAGAATAAAATTTACTGGAAGAATAATGCAGAAGTGGGGTGAAGAAACAAAGGATAGATGGCTGAAGGCGGACACGAGGGAGAGGGTAGGAATGCTTATTGAAGAAATTGAAAAAGAGGAAGTGAGGGACACTATTAAGCAGTTTATATCTGAATGCTGGGAGGAGAGGAGGGGAAGAGGGGGTGGGGTGCAGGGGGAATGATGGCCTTCTCTTATGAGGACCGCGACAAATCAGCGGCTAGCCAAAGAGTTATTATTATTAAATACAGACTCTAGTCTGAGCCGTATTGACATGTGTACTTACTGTGTGTAAGTCGCACTGAAAAAATCAAAGTTCATCTAATTTGCATAATTTCTGCACGAGAAAAAAACCCGTATTATATATGATGTATCCCTTGGTACTAAACATTCACACAAAAAATTATTCAAATCAGCGCTTTCATATGGAAGTTCTGTGCAAAAATCTGATTGCACCTAATTTTGTACAAAATGGCTGCCATCGGCCATCTTGAATTTCGGACCGGACCCCAAAACACTCGTTCTCGTCCCACGGTGATACCAAAGGTACCCAAGAAGTTTCGTAAAGATCGGTTCATAAATACAGCCTCTAGCCCGAGCCGTATTGGCATTAGCACTTACAGTGCTGAAAGTAACCCCAAAAAACATCAAAATTAGTCTAATTTGCACAATTTACGCACGAGAAAAAAACCCGTATTATATGTGATGTATCCCATGGTACTAAACATTCATACAAAAAATTATTCAAATCAGAGCTTTCATATGGAAGTTCTGTACAAAAAACAGATTTCTGCATCGTTGGTACAAAATGGCGGCTGGCAGCCATCTTGAATTTTGGGCCGCACCCAAAAACACTCGTTCTCGTCCCACGTTCATAACAAAGGTACCCAAGAAGTTTCGTAAAGATCGGTTCATAAATACGGCCTCTAGCCCGAGCCATAGCAGCTTGGCACTTACAGCTCTGAAAGTAACACTAAATAAATCAAAGTCAGTCTAATTTGCATAATTTACGCACGAGAAAAAAACCCGTATTATATGTGATGTATCCCATGGTACTAAACATTTATACAAAACTTTATTCAAATCAGAACTTTCATACAGAAGTTCTGTACAAAAAACTGATTTTTGCATCATCGGTACAAAATGGCCGCTGGCAGCCATCTTGAATTTCGGACCACACCTAAAAACACTTGTTCCCGTCCCAGGGTCATAACAAAGATACACAAGAAGTTTCGTAAAGATCGGTTCATAAATACGACCTCTAGCCCGAGCCATAGCCAATTGTTGACGTACGGACAGACGGACAGACGGACGGACAGACAGACGGACAGACGGATGACGGGCCATGACAATAGCTCAAATTTGACTTCGTCAAAGTTGAGCTAAAAATAGGCCGTTGAAATCGTCAGATGTGTACCCATACGCGCAACTAGTAGAAAGCTGTATGACGGAGGGCCACCACGGATGCTGACATTATGTACACCATACAAGGTATGGGTACATACAGAAATGGATTGAAGGAGTGTCTAATTTGATGGATAAAGGGTTAATATCTCAGGATCAAATTATCAGATTTACATAAAAAAACTATACAGCACAGCACATCAGTAACCTGAATAAATATATAAAGAAACATGACAATCGGATTGATCTTTTTTGAGTTATCTCATGCCAAAGGGATTGGAGGAATTCTCAATTTGAAGGATAAAGGGTTAATATCTCCAGATCAAATTATCAGATTAACACCAAAAAATATACAGCTCAGCACATTAGCAACCTGAACACAATTATAAAGTGACTTAACAATCCAAGCAATATTTTTCAAGTTATCGAATGCCAAAGGGATTGGAGGAATTTTCAATTTGAAGGATAAAGGGTTAATATCTCAGGATTAAATTATCAGATTTGCACCAAAAACTATACAGCTCAGCACATCAGTAACCTGAACACAAATATAAAGTAACTTGACAATCCAAGCAATATTTTTCAAGTTATCGAATGCCAAAGGGATTGGAGGAATTTTCAATTTGAAGGATAAAGGGTTAATATCTCAGGATCAAAATAACAGATTTACACCAAAAACTATACAGCTCGGCACATCAGTAACCTGAACACAAATATAAAGTAACTTGACAATCCAAGTAATATTTTTCAAGTTATCGAATGCCAAAGGGATTGGAGGAATTTTCAATTTGAAGGATAAAGGGTTAATATCTCGGGATCAAATCATCAGATTTACACAAAAAACTATACAGCTCGGCACATCAATGCCAAAGGGATTGGAGGAATTTTCAATTTGAAGGATAAAGGGTTAATATCTCAGGATCAAATTATCCGATTTACACCAAAAACTATACAGCTCAGCACATCAGAAACCTGAACACAAACGTAAAGTAACTTGACAATCCAAGCAATATTTTTCAAGTTATCGAATGCCAAAGAAATGTATATGGATGGAGGACGGACAGATGGACGGACAGAAGGACATACGGACAGACGGATGGACAAAGGATGGACGAACGACGGATGGTCACCCCAGATGCCGGCATTATGTATACCATACATAGTATGGGTACACATAAAAACTCAGTGAGGCCTTTCCATCAGTGTATTACATAACAGCATTCTGAAATAAATCACAGTTATAAAACAGTTAAATTCCCAATATATATATATATCAATTATGGGATAAATGACATCCAAAACTCTCACTAAATGTCCCAATTATAGGTGCTCTACATAAAAATTGAATGGTCACACCCATACATTACATTTGCCTAAAATAAAAATTTGGCTAATATGCAAGGCTTACCTTTCCTTCAGATTTTAATACAACTACGATCAATTGAATAAATTCAAATGTAAAGACTTGTACTAGATACTATGGTGTTGGGATCGGAAATTGACTTGTTACTCAGCTTTGTTTAGTACAGGCAAGAAAACAGCCATTCACTTTCAACATGCTCATGTAAAGGCATGTGTATTGTATTTTGTTTGGATCCAAGGCAGTCCTTGATACCCCATTTACAAAGGTCAACCAACCTGCAGTAAATTCACAGCCAAGTCTAGTGGAATGTTTCCAGAGTCATGAAGATGAACTAGAATCTGTATAAACATGTTTGGAGAATGTCTTCGAAGTAACTGAAAAACACAAAACAATTTTAGAATTACAAGCTGAATCCCTCAGTGTTTTGGGTCATTTCAGCATCTATGGCCACAGCATGATCTCATCGTTGATATGAAGTAAAGTTTAGCCAATCGTTTATACCTTAGCTGCACACTATAGAGGATTTCCACCCCAGGCATTGATTACCATGTCCTAATTTACTAGTAAAGCAGAACTTGTTTACCACCATAAACAAGCATTGTTCCACTTCCCAGGGTCCCATGGGGAATTCACTTGTAAGAACTATGACAATTCTTTGCATATTTTGTGAAATTCTGCAAGTGCAACACAAGTGCAACATAAAATTTAGCACTATCAAATTTTTGCTCAAATAATTGTGAAACAGACTTGATTTTAGGTATCCAGACAAAATCTCCTTGGAAAAAAATTCCCTTAGGATGGAATCCACTTTGGAAAAAATCCCCTTTGGACATAATCCCCTCACTTTTATTTTCAGAGGCTGTCAAAATCTCCTCGCTAACTTCAATTTTCAGAGGCAGCAAAATCCTCTAAGATTACATCTAAAAGGATTAACAAAGAGACAAAGGTGATCATATTTATAAAATATATACTTCTTCAATCGTTTAACTTTTCAAGATGAGCAGTTTTGCTTCAAAAACATCTACAACCCCTCATGACAAGGACAGGAGGGGGGGGGGGGGGGGGAGGCAGGTACTCACCTGACAAAACTTGTTTAAAGAAAGATATAATTAGCATCTATCACTAGTTAACACACTACAAAGGAATGAAGTCATGTAAATATCTATAACTCTGTTGTCCATGTCAGATGATTTTTTCAAGTATTGAGATGCAACTACAGGATTGATGCCCAGATTTCCAGTAATGCAAAACTAGGCAGTCCAAATATCAACCTACAGACTTAACGTGAACAAACTTGAATCTGACACCCCCTCCCAAGGATGCCATATTTCAAATAACAAGAGATTCTGAAAGGTGGATCTGAAGAAGATTTTTTTTTTTTAGATCTGTCCTATTACACTTAGTTAAAATGAATCCAGGGACTTGCTGTGAACCAACTTGAATCTGTGCCTGGCTAGGATATTGTATAGCAAGTATCAAAAAATTCTGAATGGTAGCTCTTGAGAAGATTTTAAAGAATACTCCTCTTTTGTACCAAGTTAAAATTCGGGAAATATTAACGCAAGGACTTTATGGGAACAAACCTGAAATTGCCTGCCACTCCCCAGGATGTTGTATACCAAATATCAAAACATTTTGACTGATGGTTCTGGAGACGATTTTTGAAGAGTATTCCCAGCAGAGCACTACGTTAAAATTTGGGCTCCCATAGGAATGCAAATATCAACCCAGGAACTTGATTTGAACTAAGTGAATCTTATCCCTCGACGGATGCTGTGTACCGAATATCTAAAGATTCTAACTGGTGCATCTGAAGAAGATTTTTGAAGATTATTCTTTGTAGTGCACTTAGTTAAAATCCAAAGGTGCCCAAATATTAACTGAGGGACTTGATTTGAACACACTTAAATCAGATCCCGATAACAATGTTTTATACCAAATATCAAGAGATTCTGACTGGTGGTTCTGGAGAAGATTCTTTGAAGAATATTTCTCATACTGCACCAAGTTAAATTTGGGTACCTGTATGGAGCCCAAATATGAACCACTGGGCTTAATTTTAATGAACTTGTATTTGACAACCCCTCCCTCCCCCATATATCAGGGATTTTCTTCATTCAATGGCAATATTGTTCACAGTTGACACTCCACATGGACATCAGAGATTCTAACAATTTGTATTTCCAGCTTACGAATTGTATGGTTTTTCCCAGCCTAACCCAACCATAGCTTGTTACGGTAAGATAAACAATTCTCGGTACTCTGCATCTCTTAAAAGAAGACTTTTTCATTGTGTTTTTATTGACTATCATGAGCTGATGCTGTTGATGTATGGAAAGAAGAAGTGAAATATTGTTAACTCAATAATCCAAATAGGGCTTGGCAAATACCGTTTTTTACTCAAATCGAATCGAATAGGGCCATGGATTTCACATCAAATCAAATTTCAAATCAAATACCATCACAACTGTTTATACCACAAACTAATGTGACAAAACACCAACATTGAGGGTACATTCTCAAATGTTCTGAGATATCGATAATGTCGACATATCAAGTGGCGCTCAACATAATTTATGTCTCTGACTCTCTGAGATTAATGTCTTCAATGTGTTGAAATGTGCTATTTGTATGATCTAAACTTTTATAAGACATGCATTTGCAATTCTGCATCATGTAAATGGAAGGGATGGATATTATGTCTTCACTGCACATGCGTAGGTGACAACGTCTGGGTTAACTTAATCATGGCCCGTGTTCACATGGTTCTTCTGTGTTGGCCTATATCAGACTCAGTATTGATAGACAATAATGTGGAGGAACCGCGTTAACCTAGGCCATGATTAAGTCTAGGATCTAAATTTACCGAAAAGCCGGTCAACTAATAATAAAGCCAGTCAATAACCTCTAATTTTAAATCAATCAGGTCACATCTGACTTCATTAAACTGCATCTCCGGGATCTGCTTGAAAAGACATTTTTGAAATGCGAGTTTGTTTTTTATTTCCTCCTCACATGAGCTATTATTGTTTGGCAAATGAATGATTAAATGAATGGTCTTAATGACGATTTATGGTAATACATATATACAATTGCGGCATTTTGGGGAAATTGCAGATATTCGATCCACTTCTGAATAGCAAAGCAGATTTTGAATCGAATCGAAACCACTTCAGGATTTCGAATCGAATCAAATATTTAAATTTTATAGTAAATTTCCTTTCTTATTATACCTACTGCAATTGTTTACAACAGGCTTGCATTACAGTGAAAGTCCCTAACTCAGAATAATACTCTCTATTTTCTTATTTCCCAAGCGATTTGAGAAAGAAAAGTGTTGCAAAAGCACAAACAAAAAATAAGCCAAAACTAGGTCGAGAGTGACCGGCACACACCAAGTATAGGATACTCTTCTCCTTGTACTAATCCACAGCTTCCCGAACCAGTGCACAGACATATACCAACGAGTCATTTGATTTGAATCTGCCAACATTAGAGTTATGTGATCAGCGGGGAGGAAGGATTCTTACCCTAATAAGAAGACAGGAGGGCCTACATGTAAACAATTGTGGTAGGTATAAGAAAGGAAATTTACTATAAAATTTAAATTTCATATCAACCTATCTTATAATTGTTTACAACAGGCTGAACAGACAAGATGAGTAGGCAATCACATAACCAACCCCCATATAACCCAACTGTGGTGGAACCATGGACAGAAGAGTTCCCAAGTCCTATAAAACCATAGCATCACAACCACTAGTAAACGGCAATGAGAGATGAGGCGTATGGCCCTGTGTGACACACAGACAGAAAGGACAGTACCAAGAACAGGGCTGGAACTGACCTAACCCAAATGGCTTGGGTTGATAAAGAAAAAAGGTCCTCAGACTGCCCCTGCAACTGACGAGGATAGAAAGTGGTGAAAGTAAAAGCATTTCTCCAGTAGGCTGCCTGCATAACATCCGACAACTTGACAGAGTTAGCATAAGCCCAGAAGGTAGACAATGCACACACCTCGTGGGCAAAAAAGTGATTGGTAATACCGCAGAAGAAAGAGCACTGATACAGATAGGAGATGGAGTAGTTTCTGGCATCTGATTCTTGACCAGAAAGGAGCAATCAGTGATAAAGTAACACTGTTGGCAGAGCGCCTGAAAAAGGTCGGATCAACTGAGACGGCGTGAAGCTCACTCACCCTTCTGGCTGAGGCAAAAGCCATCAGAAAAGCTGTCTTGTATGTGAGGAAATGCATATCCAACTGAGATAAAGGTTCGAACGGTGCTCCCCCCCCCCCCCCCCCCCCCCCGCCCCGCCCCAACAAAAGCAGCACACAAGAAAGATACCATCTTGGAGTAAGCTGCAAAATCCTAGGCCTTTCAAAGAAAAGTGCCGAATAAGCTTGGAGAGGTACGGATTAGTGCCGATACGACGCTTACCCACATAGGAAAATGTCTCCGAAAAGCATGGACCTGTACCCATTGATGGAAACAGGCTGAAGACTCCAAGAATCAAACAGATATACCAGAAACTCTGCAATCTGTGTTATCGAAGGATCGGCATAATCAAGAGAGTGATCAGCACACCATCGACCATCCACTTAGCCGCACAGGCTAAATCAGTGGAGTGCCGCCTTGAAGAAGAAATGAACTCCTCTGCTCGTCTCGTAAAACCTCTACGGAGGAGACAGGATCTGACAAAAAATACGCATGAGGGCACAATGAAGTCGGGTCGATGTGAAACCTCCTCGGGTGACCTTGGCAAAGAAGGTTGCAATGTAGAACCACCGCCAACAGAGAGCGGAGCTGATTGATCCACACCCGCTGAGGCGACAGGGGAGAGATCAGAATGATTTGACAGCTGCAGATTTGTGTCTTGGCTAGAACCTGAGGCAGAATCAGAACCGGCGGGAAGGCGTAGCTGACCAGACCATTCCAATCGAGTGACAGAGCATCCACGGCAAAAGCCAGAAGATCTAGACATGGGGACACAAAAGTGTCCACCTGAGGGTTCCAACGGGTCACAAAAAGATTGATGTGGGGACGACCCCAGATATCGCAAAGCGACTGGAACACAGCCCCGTGAAGCATCCACTCGGTGGAAATGACCCTGCCCTGTCGGGACAGGGAATAGGCTGGGACATACAGACGACCAGGAATGTGACGAACCACCACCCCAGCATTGACATCCTGAGCGAGCAGAAGATCCCGAGCCAATTCGTACATGGGAATTGAGTGCGTGCTGCCCTGGTTCCGAATGTCAGTGACCACTGTCGAATTGTTGGACAACAGAAGGACTCGACGATTCGAAAGGTGGGGGATCCACTTCTGGAAACTCAGAAGAAGAGCAAGACGCTCCTTCTGGTTGATGTGAAGAGCTGCTTGATCCTGGTCCCATACACCGTGAAGGGAAAGACCTAGAGGATTCAACATTCTGCACCATCTGAGATCGCTGGCATCTGCCATCAGAACTCCAACGGAACTCCCTGCATATCCATCCAGCGAAGAAGGTGATGATGAAGAGATGCTGGTAACTGAAGCACCAGATCCAGAGGACCGACATTTGGCCTCCAAAGACTGAGGAGAAAGTGTTGGAGAGGTCTGCAGCTGACCTAAAGGAATGAGATCCATCACCGAACAGCAGAGACCGAGCAGGCGGAGAATACTTCGAGCTGTCGCAGATGTGGACTGGGTCAGAGTCAGGGCAAAAGCCCAGAGAATCACAGTCCTCACCCGGGGAACCGCCACTATATTCATCTGAGTACGGAAGTCCATCCCCAGATGACAAAACGGCTGAGAAGGGACCAGGTCCGACTTCTCCTCGGTGACTCAGAACCCTAGCAACGTGAACAGGCTCAACATTATGTCGACATCTGACTCCAGAAGAGCAGCATTGGAGTACCTCTGCAGGATATCGTCCAGACATGCCAAAGTAGTCACCCTGGACTGAGTGCGATGGAAGTCCATCCCCAGATGACAAAACGGCCGAGAAGGGACCAGGTCCAACTTCTCCTTGGTGACTCAGAACCTTAGCGACATGAGCAGGCTCAACATTATGACGACATCTGAATCCAGAAGAGCAGCACTGAAGTGTCTCTGGAGGATATCGTCCAGTTATGCCAAAGTAGTCACCCTGGACTGAGTGTGAAGGAAGGCTATCATCAGTTGGGTGAAGGCCCAAGAAGCCAGGTTGAGGCCAAAAGGCAATGCCTTGAACTGATAAATTTGCCCCAGAAAAGCGAACCTGAGATACTTTTGAGATGTCCGATGAATCGGAACGCTAAAGTAAGCGTCTCGCAGGTCGATGCTGAAAGCAAAATCACTCTGGTGAATGGAGTGGCGAACCGACCTGAATGTCTCCATACTGAACTGGAAGCAATGACAGACTGGTTCAGGATACTCAGATCGATAACCGGTCGGAGTCAGCTGCCCTTCTTCGGCACAAAGAAAAGGCGGGAATAAAATCCCACAGAATGAATGTTCTTGACGACCTCAATCGTCCCCTTTGACAGGAGATTGTCTATCTTCGTGATCAATAGTTCCCGACATGAAACGTTTGAAAGAACTTGGGTTGGAAGAGGCACTCTCGGCAGAGTGGAGTGCCTCCAAAAGGATATCCACAGACCAGACCGAACAATATCTAACACCCAAGGATCGGATGTGATCATGGCCCAATGGTCTGTAAACTGATACCCCTTCCTCCAACCTGGGACGAATCGAGGTTAGGACCTTCATTTCGAGACCTGGTGAGGCCCGTGAGAGGTGAAACCACCTCCTCTGCTAGATGAAGGATTCTGAGACCTCCCTCTGGGCTTTGCCAAACTCTAAACTCAACTTGGGTAAATTTTATTTATCCCTGTCAGTTTTGCTTCAGTTCATCAGTTGCAAAATGGATACAACCACTGCATTTTGCTTTACATGCTCAAAGAAATCCTCGAAATAATGCATTAATGTGTGACCAATGCAAAAAGTGGAATCATTGCGATGGGACATAGGTGTTACTTATTACATGTACAAAAAAGTCATAACAGATGAGAAATTTTCAAAATTGTTTATTTTTTACCTGGTGGTGTTTCTCAGCTCTGATATTTTCTGATGACTAGTCTTTTTTTCGGTAATGTGTCCAAAGTTCCATCGAAATGTCCAAAAGTCAGGCAAAATGTCCAGTGTTTTATGGCGGGATGTCCAAAAGTTAGGAGAACTGTCCTATTTTTTTTTCCAGAGAAATGAACTTCCGACAACAGCCACTGTGCCACTTGGTTCATAAGATTTTTTAAAAATTTGGGAGCATTTTCCGTCATCCCCTCCCTGTGAGGTGGGCCAAGTTGATTTGAAAAAAATCAAAATGCAATATCAGAACAATTATTTCAAATTTCACTGAAATCAGTTCATCAGTTTGGGATAAGTGGCGAACACTATGTTCGCAGATGACAACAGTAAGTGATCACTATAGCTCACCCTTACTTACTAAGTAATGACCAATAAAACAATTCCCCCTCCTGACCAGTGGTGTGTGCATGTCATGAGTTTCAAACACAGTTTCACATTGCATCAATCAGTGAAATAATGTTATTAAACCATGTGTCCTGACACCGTTTGGAAATTTTTATTTTTAAATGTACATCTAGTCATCTATGTATTTTTAGGTTGACAGGATGGGTGGGACAAGGCATTTGAGAGCACAGACATAATCTAGGCCTTCTTAACTGGTTGAGTGCTAAATTATTTTCGGTCCTGAAAATTTCTTTGTGCATCTTTACCTTGTTATATTTTATGGGAGAGTGCCAATAGGAGACAATATCGCTTCAAAGATAATATGAAGCACATCCACAGAATATGAAGCTTTTAAATTGTTGTTCCGTCACTTCGGAATAAAGCCCAAATATGGGCTTCCAGCACTCTACCAGTTAACTAATAATTAGAATATAGCCTCAGTGTTCATAACATTATTATTATTTTTACATGTAATTGTTCCCTCAAGCACCTGCTGCAATGAAATCAAGAAACTGGTTTCGGTAATCTGAGTTTTTCATAGACACTGAAATAAAACTTGGTTACGAGTAGGAGGAAAAGTAGTGCACAAAAGTTTATCACCCATGTTGGTCTCATATTTTGTTCTTCTCACCTTCAAAAATTACAAACAAGGAGTGTGAAAACATCTCATTACGAGCATGTTTGTCTTGCGATATACTCCACAATATTTCATAAATACTGCACTTATGCTATCATTTTGCCTTAATACAGGCCTTTAAATTCATTTATTTTGATGACACCATTTTGCCCTAATTTGGGCACATTAAAACCAGAAATAACAGTCTTATCCTATTAAGTATTATTGCCTTGCCTTTCTTTGTGTTACTAATGTCATATTCGGATGGAAGTTATTCTCAAATGTTCAAGAGGCACAAAGAATTTATATATTTTTCTTGATGCCTTCACAGCTTCTCTAATTTGGGGACACCCGCAAACAGTGTGAAATTGGGGTAATCTAAAGGGCTGCTTAACTGGTAGAGTGCTAAATTATTTTTGAACATCAAATCTTGTACACATGTCATTGCCTTGTTACAATTTATGGGAGAGTGCCTATGGGCACTCTCCCATAAATTGTTACAAGGCAAAAACGTACACACTAAATAATATCACTTCAAAGATAATACAAAGCACATGCACTGAATATGAGCCTTCAAGCTGTGGTACCTGCATTTCAGAATAAAGCCCTAATATGGGCTTCCAGCACTCTACCAGTTAATAAGGTGCAAATATGGCAACATTTACAAAAGAATATCGCCTAATGCTACACTAATGGTTCTATAAGCACCCAGAAAATGAAGGCATAACTTTAGAAAATGACCCAAGAAGTATCAGAAAAAGAGAGTACAAGAACCAGTTTTGGGATTTTAAACATATATGTTCATAAGGTTCACATTTTGCAGGAAAAGTTTGTGTGTTAGGAGGGTATTTGGAGAAGAAAAAATGCCTTTAAAAAAATGATTTCTTGCAAATTCATCTGAAATCTAACTATCAAGCTATCTTCATAAGTATGCATAAGCAGAGTATGATGGAACCAACTTAACTGGATATTTCTTAACTGAATAATGCTGTTAACTGCATATAACTTTCAAAAACCAAACCATTTACCATATTTTCAGAACAAATTTGCCCAGGTAATTGAATATAGGTTATAAAGTCATCTCCTGCTAACTGAATAAAAACTCTTATGATCTGTTGGAAAGCTCGTCTGACAATCACTGAATTCATCATGTTTACAAGCCAATTCATCCTCAGTATATCTAATTAAGCAGTTTATCTATTATACTTTGTTTGATAGATCTCCATGAGCACTGTAAAACAAGATATAATGGAATAAATGCACAGTATATTAGTAGAAACAGAGAAATGATGAAATTCCTGTTAACTGAATAATTTTGTTCAGTGAATATTTTTAGCTAGAAAATAACTATGCAATTTATAGGTTTTCACGATACAATGCTTATTTTTAAGTACTAGTCAGCAGCCAGAAACAGTCACAGTATTCAATGAGCTCTCACTGTACAGGCCAGAAACATTCAAACTCAAACGGTGTTCTTCAATTCAACTGTGCACATCAGGGGAGATACTAAGTGACTTGAATAATTGAAATTACATTTTTATGCTCTTGTAATTGAATTGCAACAGTAAAGACAGAAAAACAAGTACCAAAATGAAGAAATCAGTGTTTGAAATTTGTTTCTGGATTATGTAAATAATCCAGAAACAATTTTCAAACACTGGTGCTGAGAGTTTGATCAACAATATAAGGATTATTATCAAACCACAGGAAGTTATCTACACATGAAATGAAATTTATATTGACATTAAGGAAGCTTAATTCAGTGAAACCCATTTAGTTGGATATCTCTTCATGGTATAACCCTGCTAATCGCTTATAAATTCCAAACACAAACCAATTAATCATATAGGTTACAGAGTAAACTTCTGGTAATTTAATGACAAATCTTGGCAAGAATTGAAGAATTACTCTTGGCAGCCACTAAATTCTGTTTGGGTTATAGACTTATCTGGCCTTAAAACAACCATTACAGGCTTTCCATGAGCTCTGTCGAACAAAATATAACAAAATAAATTTTAAGCTTATCACAAGAATATAGGAAAATGACCATATTCCTGTTAATTGAATATTCCTGAGATGAGATCATCAGACAGGGTGCCTTGAGCAAAAAAGACACCTCAAATCAGCCAACCTTCCTCTTCAGTCAATAAAAAGTGATTCTGAAGTCACTTATGATAATTCTGGCTACCTTTATATTACATGAATTTTGTGCACAATTAAAAAAAAATAACCATGAAGATATTTTGTTAGAAGTATTAAATGATGTTTGATCTAATTTATATAATATTCATAGTAAATAAAAATAAAATCAACAGATAAAGGGTTTTGGTTCACAGGCCTGGTGCATTAAAAAAAAACAAACTATGCATTGGGCAATTTATTTGAATTACTGACTGGTTAGAACTGCATCCACTGAAGTAACTATTTTTAAATGTGATAAGCCACAACTTCCATAATATGGAGTAATCATTCTGTGGAGTTGTAAAGTGGTAATGTTTGGGTTAACCTCCACTGAGAAAAACATTTTATTCTGACAAAAACAGAAAATCCTGGTATTAACAAGTAAAAAGTTGGCACTGCCAACAGATGCTCCCTGAAATAAAAATTGACAGAAGCAATATACTGATTTTTTCAAATGCAGAACTGTGAAATGGTTTAAGCCATATAAAAAAAAAATACAAAAACGTGTGGAAAGATAAGGGTAACAGTACACAATGAACCTGTATTACAAGCTCCTTGGGAAAGAGATTAAACTGACCTCTGAAGACAGGTCACTACTTAATTAAGGAGAATGTATTAGCTGGTTTGATTATACATGCCCTAGGCAAGGTACCATTAGAAATGTTTTATCACTTTACCATTTTGCCACATTTCAAGGGGCATGACTCTGGAATGGTAAATGCCATAATGGTGAAAATCAAATGTGACCTACATTTCATGGTAGGTAGTAATATTGCAAATTTATAAGGTTCTACATCAAATTGAACTACAGTTATCACCCGAAAACCATTGATTTTACCATTCTGAAACTTTTTAAGGGGCATAACTCTGGAACGGTTAATGCCATAATGGAGAAAATCGAACTTGACCTGCATTTCGAGGTAGGTAGAAAATTAACTTTTACTGTTTGTAAAACCACTGACTCACTGTTTATGAAATTTATGAAAGACTAAAAGTGAAAGTTAAAAGTGTACTGACCGCAGTTCAACTGACGTGAATGAAGTCATTACTTAAGACTCTACCGGTTATGCGAAGACTGTTTATAGTGTGTACTGACTGAAGTATGTGCAGTATCAGAGCATCAGTCTGATATCTGTCTTTCAGATCAATTGTGCGACTGGAAAAACAGGCAGAATCTTATATCATCATAGGGAGTTGTCGAAAGCCTGGTCGCTCTGTCAGTGAATCCACTCAGTGATTATCAGGACTGTGAAGCTCATTGATCATGCATAGACCAGAAAAAAATGGGTGTAAGACTTAACTGCAGCACCGGCCCAAACAATAATGAGTTGATGTTTTACCCCAACATCACCACACTGTTGGATAAATAAACGACAACTGACAAATAATCTTGCCACCTATGTCTCCCAGTTGGACTTTCTAGTTTGGGGCCAATGCACCAGAGAAAAAGGTAGATTTGGTTACTGTACTACAGGCTATTTTGGGGGATCTGGCTCCCCCCCCCCACCCCCCACCCCCACTGCTGCGCTGGACCAATGAATCATAAATGAATTAAAAACAAAGTAAGGACCATAACTCTGTTGAAAAATGCGAGCAACTTTTTTGTGCAGGGGTGGCTTTTCATAAGGATCCATCATACCAAAACTGGTTATCTCTATTTTTACATTTTGACACTAAATGGATAATCTGATAAATAAATCACGATATGTTTATTTTCTCCCATACTGCAGATTCCAAACCAGTAAGTGTAAGGTATACTCTATTTAAATATATAAATTCATGCTGTCAGCATATCGCGGACAGAGCACTGCATGTACACATGCGCTGGCAAATGGTAAACCTTGTGGAGGTACCCCAAGCACACAGATATGTAGATACTACACGTGTAAGTACCCTAAACATACCTTACAGTACATGGAGAGTGGAATGTTACTAAATCACTCACAGGGTGGTGTCTCCACTCAGACAAAATTCCCTTGTCTGGGAAAAAGCATTAGAATGATGAGCAAAGTTTCTGCCAAGGGACCTCCGGGAGTCCCTTGATTAAAGCTGTGCTTTTCCTTTTCATGCATTACCACAGGAATTGACTGTCATTGTCTAGTTGGAGACACCATCCCATGCGTTATTTAGTAATAATCCACTATCCACTCTCCATGTACTGTAGGCATGCCCTAACCACACCCCAATGGTGGTACTCCAATCATACCCCAACCACACCCTTGACACAAATTCAGGTGGTACCCAAAGCACACCAGACATACCCCCAAACACACCTAATGGTGGTACCAAACTATACCACAGGCACACCTTATGGCAGTATCCTAAGCACACCTCAGGCATGCCCCAAATATACCTATTAGGTACTCCAACCACACTTCTGAGCTCATTTAAATTTTTGGTCCCACACCCTAACCATACCTCAACCAGACCTTAAGCATACCCCAACTATCTGTTTGTAAAAAATATAGATCCACACCTCAGTCAAGGTGTCACGCCTCAACCAACTTTGTAGCCAACACCCCATGAGCACCCTATCCACACCTCAACCACACTGCAAAAATATAGGGTGGCCTTGCTAAAGCTCGGTCTAGACCTAATTTACAGAAGTCGTTTGGTAAATTTCGACATAACTGGGGAGTCGTTGGAGCACCTCTATTTACCTGGTCTCAAATGCAGAAAAATTTGCAGACTGAAAAAGAAACATGCATGTTCAAAACCAAAAGCTGCTTATTCTTTTACATAACTTAGTGGCCATAACCTGCCAGTGTATTTTACATAAAACACCGTTCATATTTGGTTTTTATCCATTTTTGACTCACAATTAAAGCTTATAGTTCCTCACTGGGATGAGCATGTTGATCTTATTCCATTCAAAGGCCATAAGCTATGTTTCTGAGTCAAGAAATGAACCTCTTTACTTATTCAAGAATTATTTTTGCAAGTGTCTTCTGCTATTCATGTGCAGTAAAGAGTTAATTAGGTAAACAAAAGCTTCCAACATGAGGTGACTCTGGCTGTCGAAAGTGTCGGTACACCCCAATAAATAAACTAGAGGGGTGTCATTTGTGTGCAAAGCACACTATAGTATATCCCCGCATTCGCATTTGTGATTATTGTCGGGGCCGAATCAAAAATCCAAAACCTTTATGCACATCTACAGACCCTATGAATGAACATGAACACACTTTCAATGTTTGGAATTGAAACTCCTAGGAGTTTTTTGCCGGAAACCATTCCTCTAACGACAAAAGTGGTGCCCCTTACAGCCCCGAGGGCCGAATCAAAAATCCAAAACCTTTATGCTCATCTACAGACCCTATTGATTAACATGAATACACTTTTAGTGTTTTGATTTGGAACCCCTAGGAGTTTTTCTCCAGAAACCATTCCTCTAACGACAAAAATGGTGCCCCTTGCGCCCCTCGGGGGCCAAATTAAAAATCCAAAACCTTTATGCACATCTACAGACCCTATGAATGAACATGAACACACTTTCAATGTTTCGAATTGAAACCCCTAGGAGTTTTTCACCGGAAACCATTCCTCTAACGACAAAAGTGGTGCCCCTTATGCCCCTGAGGGCCGAATCAAAAATCCAAAACCTTTATGCACATCTACAGGATCCTATGAATGAACATGAACACACTTTTAGTGTTTTGATTTGAAACCCCTAGGAGTTTTTCTCCGGAAACCATTCCTCTAACGACAAAAATGGTGCCCCTTGCGCCCCTCGGGGGCCGAATTAAAAATCCAAAACCTTTATGCACATCTACAGACCCAACTAATGAACATGAACACACTTTCAGTGTTTTGAATTGAAACTCCTAGCAGTTTTTCGCTGGAAACCATTCCTCTAATGACAAAAACGGTGCCCCTCGCACCCCTCGGGGCCGAATCAAAAATCCAAAACCTTTATGCACCTCTACAGACCCTATGAATGAACATGAACATACTTTCAATGTTTCGAATTGAAACCCCTAGGAGTTTTTTGCCAGAAACCATTCCTCTAACGACAAAAGTGGTGCCCCTTATGCCCCTGAGGGCCGAATCAAAAATCCAAAACCTTTATGCACATCTACAGACCCTAAGAATGAACATGAACACACTTTCAATGTTTTGAATTGAAACCCCTAGGAGTTTTTCGCCGGAAACCATTCCTCTAATGACAAAAGTGGTGCCCCTTACAGCCCCGAGGGCCGAATCAAAAATCCAAAACCTTTATGCACATCTACAGACCCTATGAATGAACATGAACACACTTTCAGTGTTTTGAATTGAAACTCCTAGCAGTTTTTCGCCGGAAACCATTCCTCTAACGACAGAAATGGTGCCCCTTGCACCCCTCGGGGCCGAATTAAAAATCCAAAACCTTTATGCACATCTACAGACCCAACTAATGAACATGAACACACTTTCAGTGTTTTGAATTGAAACTCCTAGCAGTTTTTCACTGGAAACCATTCCTCTAATGACAAAAACGGTGCCCCTTGCACCCCTCGGGGCCGAATCAAAAATCCAAAACCTTTATGCACCTCTACAGACCCTATGAATGAACATGAACACACTTTCAATGTTTCGAATTGAAACCCCTAGGAGTTTTTTGCCAGAAACCATTCCTCTAACGACAAAAGTGGTGCCCCTTATGCCCCCGAGGGCCGAATCAAAAATCCGAAACCTTTATGCACATCTACAGACCCTAAGAATGAACATGAACACACTTTCAATGTTTTGAATTGAAACCCCTAGGAGTTTTTCGCCGGAAACCATTCCTCTAACGACAAAAGTGGTGCCCCTTACAGCCCCGAGGGCCGAATCAAAAATCCAAAACCTTTATGCTCATCTCCAGACCCTATTGATTAACATGAACACACTTTTAGTGTTTCGAATTGAAACCCCTAGGAGTTTTCCTCCGGAAACCATTCCTCTAATGACAAAAATGGTGCCCCTTGCGCCCCTCGGGGGCCAAATTAAAAATCCAAAACCTTTATGCACATCTACAGACCCTACTAATGAACATGAACACACTTTCAGTGTTTCGAATTGAAACTCCTAGCAGTTTTTCGCCGGAAACCATTCTTCTTACAACAAAAATGGTGCCCCTTGTGCCCCTCGGGGCAGAATCAAAAATACAAAACCTTTATGCACATCTACAGACCCTATGAATGAACATGAACACACTTTCAATGTTTCGAATTGAAACCCCTAGGAGTTTTTCGCCGGAAACCATTCCTTTAACCACAAAAGTGGTGCCCCTTATGCCCCCGAGGGCCGAATCAAAAATCCAAAACCTTTATGCACATCTACAGACCCTATGAATGAACATGAACACACTTTCAATGTTTTGAATTGAAACCCCTAGGAGTTTTTCGCAGGAAACCATTCCTCTAATGACAAAAGTGGTGCCCCTTACGCCCTGAGGGCCGAATCAAAAAATCCAAAATCTTTATGCACATCTACAGACCCTATGAATGAACATGAACACACTTTCAATGTTTCGAATTGAAACCCCTAGGAGTTTTTCATCGGAAACCATTCCTCTAACGACAAAAGTGGTGCCCCTTACGCCCCTGAGGGCCGAATCAAAAATCCAAAACCTTTATGCACATCTACAGACCCTATGAATGAACATGAACACACTTTCAATGTTTCGAATTGAAACCCCAAGGAGTTTTTCGCCGGAAACCATTCCTCTAACGACAAAAGTGGTGCCCCTAATGCCCACGAGGGCCGAATAAAAAATCCAAAACCTTTATGCACATCTACAGACCCTCTGAATGAACATGAATACACTTTCAATGTTTCGAATTGAAACCCCTAGGAGTTTTTCGCCGGAAACCATTCCTCTAACAACAAAAGTGGTGCCCCTTATGCCCCCGAGGGCCGAATAAAAAATCCAAAAACTTTATGCACATCTACAGACCCTATGAATGAACATGAACACACTTTCAATGTTTCGAATTAAAACCCCTAGGAGTTTTTCGCCGGAAACCATTCCTCTAACGACAAAAGTGGTGCCCCTAATGCCCACGAGGGCCGAATAAAAAATCCAAAACCTTTATGCACATCTACAGACCCTCTGAATGAACATGAATACACTTTCAATGTTTCGAATTGAAACCCCTAGGAGTTTTTCGCCGGAAACCATTCCTCTAACAACAAAAGTGGTGCCCCTTATGCCCCCGAGGGCCGAATCAAAAATCCAAAAACTTTATGCACATCTACAGACCCTATGAATGAACATGAACACACTTTCAATGTTTCGAATTGAAATCCCTAGGAGTTTTTCGCCAGAAACCATTCCTCTAACGACAAAAGTGGAGCCCCTTATGCCCCCGAGGGCCGAATCAAAAATCAAAAACCTTTATGCACATCTACAGACCCTATGAATGAACATGAACACACTTTCAATGTTTCGAATTGAAACCCCTAGGAGTTTTTCACCAGAAACCATTCCTCTAACGACAAAAGTGGTGCCCCTGACGCCCCCGAGGGCCGAATCAAAAATCCAAAACCTTTATGCACATCTACAGACCCTATGAATGAACATGAACACACTTTCAATGTTTTGAATTGAAACCCCTAGGAGTTTTTCGCCGGAAAACATTCCTCTAACGACAAAAGTGGTGCCACTTAAGCCCCCGAGGGCCGAATCAAAAATCCAAAACCTTTATGCACATCTACAGACCCTATGAATGAACATGAACACACTTTCAATGTTTCGAATTGAAACCCCTTGGAGTTTTTCGCCGGAAACCATTCCCGTATGTACGGACGGACGGACGGACGGACGGACGGACGGACGGACGGATGGATGGACGGACGGACGGATGGACGGACGGATGGATGGATGGATGGATGGGCAGACGGACAGACAGAGACAACCAATATATCCCCACATTTTTTCAAATGCGGGGATAATAATTAAATAAAACAAGAGCGACTAGTGAAGGTAATTTATACTCCCATTGCTGCACTGGACCAATGAATAATAAATGAATTAAAAACAAAGTAAGGACCATAACTCTGTTGAAAAATGCGATGAACTTTTTTGTGCAGGGGCGGCTAGTCATAAGGATCCCTCATACCAAATCTCATTGAAATTCATCCATTCAATGCAGAGATATCACTCCGAACAGAGTAAAAACATGAAAAGTTGACAAAATGAAAGTGTCAATGACACTGTAGCTCAACTTGTCAAGACAAAGACATGCACAGGTATAGTATGTGACACAGCAATGACAAACATCTAGGTAATGACCTGATAACAAAGGTACATATAAAGTATTGTAACGGTCTGTACATAAATACTGACCGTTGCCTGTAAAAAATGTATAGGTAAAGGTGGGTGACAGTCAGATGCTAAACTAGAAAAGAAATCTTAGTCCCAGAGTGGGTCTGACTGAACCCCAAAATATTTGTTCTCATAGCACAGTGATAACAAAGGCACCCCAAAACACACTCGTTCCTGTCCCAAGGTGAAAACAAAGGTACCCAAGAAGTTTTGTGAAGATCAGTTCATAAATACAAGCTGTATAGAACTTGTGACAAAAAAATGATTGGGCCTAATTTTGGTACAAAATGGCCACTGGCAGCCATCTTGAATTTTGGACTGTACCCAGAAACACTCCTTCTCGTCCCAAGGTGATAACAAAGGTACCCAAGAAGTTTTGTGAAGATCGGTTCATAAATACAGCCTCTGCCCTGAGCCATATTGACATGTGTGCTTACATTATGTAAGTAGCACTGAATAAATCAAAGTTCATCTAATTTG
Source organism: Pictodentalium vernedei (assembly GCA_031216915.1). Classification (NCBI taxonomy): domain Eukaryota; kingdom Metazoa; phylum Mollusca; class Scaphopoda; order Dentaliida; family Dentaliidae; genus Pictodentalium; species Pictodentalium vernedei. Next base: position 162,986,011 of record CM062290.1, on the reverse strand, counting down.
CATAATTTCTGCATGAAAAAAAAACCCTTACAATATGTGATGTATTCCATGTTACTAAACATTCATACAAAAATTTATTCAAATCAGAACTTTCATACAGAAGTTCTGTACAAAAGACTGATTGTACTAATTTTGGTACAAAATGGCTGCTGGTGGCCATCTTGAATTTCGGACCACACCCAAAAACACTCGCTCTCATCCCACGGTGATAACAAAGGTACCCAAGAAGTTTCGTAAAGATTGGTTCATAAATATGGCCTCTAATCTGAGCTGTATAGAAGTTGTGTACAAAAAACTGATTAGACCTAATTTCGGTACAAAATGGCCACTGGCAGGCATCTTGAATTTTAGACCGCACCCAGAAACACTCGTTCTCATCCCAAGGTGATAACAAAGGTACCCAAGACATTTCGTGAAGATCAGTTCATAAATACAGACTCTAGTCTGAGCCGTATTGACATGTGTACTTACTGTGTGTAAGTCGCACTGAAAAAATCAAAGTTCATCTAATTTGCACAATTTCTGCACGAGAAAAAAACCTGTATTATATGTGATGTATCCCATGGTACTAAACATTCACACAAAAAATTATTCAAATCAGCGCTTTCATATGGAAGTTCTGTGCAAAAATCTGATTGCACCCAATTTTGTACAAAATGGCTGCCATCGGCCATCTTGAATTTCGGACCGGATCCCAAAACACTCGTTCTCGTCCCACGGTGATACCAAAGGTACCCAAGAAGTTTCGTAAAGATCGGTTCATAAATACGGCCTCTAGTCCGAGCCGTATTGGCATTTGCACTTACAGTGCTGAAAGTAACACCACAAAACATCAAAATTAGTCTAATTTGCACAATTTACGCATGAGAAAAAAACCCATATTATATGTGATGTATCCCATGGTACTAAACATTCATACAAAAAATTATTCAAATCAGAGCTTTCATATGGAAGTTCTGTACAAAAAACAGATTTCTGCATCGTCGGTACAAAATGGCAGCTGGCAGCCATCTTGAATTTCGGACCGCACCCAAAAACACTCGTTCTCGTCCCACGGTCATAACAAAGGTACCCAAGAAGTTTCGTAAATATCGGTTCATAAATACGGCCTATAGCCCAAGCCGTATCCAATTGTTGACGTACGGACAGACGGCCGACGGGCCATGACAAAAGCTCAAATTTGGCTTCGCCAAAGTTGAGCTAAAAAGGACCGTAACATTGGTGAAAAATATGCAGGCAACTTTTTTATAACATGTGCAGGAGCAGCTTCTCAAAAGGTTCCTTCATACCATACCATATCATTTCACTGGAAGCCATTGACTCACTGGTAAGATAGCACTGTGGATGGACAGATGCATGCACAGATGCATATAATGCAGTATACACACCATTCTCTTCAAGCATGGGGGTATAAAAAAAACTTGATCCAAAGCCAGAAAACGCAAAGACAAATAGAGCAACAACCTATTGAAAAAGTATTTAATCCTTCAGAGTAGCTACTGCACTCTTGTTCGATAATTATAGTAATGACATGATTTTCTTTGTGTTACACTTCATTATGGAACCCCCACAAGTAATTAGCATCAGAAACCAACTTTTGCTGCATTTAGAGGAGACAGACATGGCTAATGATTACACTGCTGCTAATTTTTTATGTCGCTCAGATAATGAGGGGGAAAAAACACTGAAATAACATAAAATCAGTTAAACTCCAAAGAAATGTAAAAACTGCATTATTCTCCTGTCATTGATGTGTTTTTTTTTCAAAAATCTATCAGCACATAAACTTTATGCAGCCGATCTAATCATTGAAAACAATTGTCCGTGAATATCCATTTCTGTTAATTCACTTATTTATTTATTGGGGTTTAACAACACTTTTGACAGCCATGGTCACCTCATATCGATCAGTTTTATGGGTGGAGGAAGCTGGAGTACCCGGAGAGAACCACCGAGGAAAGGCGAGCACCTGTCAGACTCCCCAAAGTACTAACTCCACACAAGCAGGGTTAGCACTGGTTGAAGAAAAGTGCACCATCGATGTGTAGTACACTTTTGTACAAAATGCCACCGTGCCCCCACTTGAGCAATTGGGATTAAGTGTCTTGCCCAAAACGCGGTTGCCACAGGTGGGATTCGAACCGAGGACCTCTCGGCTTGCAGCCTGCATCTCTACATACTTACTGAGCCACCATGCTCCCGAGAATTCACTTAAATTTTCGTGGTGAAATTTATCTCATCAAGTCATTTCTACACAATGGGAGTGTTTTGATACTCTAGTGGGACCTCTGCAGGTGAATTGCTTATCTGGATTTGTATCTAATACTGTTCCTGGCACAATTCTTTTTCTTTTGGTGCAGTTTTCTACACTTTAGAGGCAATTCAACCACAAAAATTTGGCACGCAGACAAGACCATGTCTGCATCCCATCAAATTATTATTTTCTTTTCTTTCTGATGAAATGATGTATAGTTGGACTCTGTTCAGAGTCTGAGTCGAAATAAATACATTCATTGCCACGAACAAGAGTTCATATGATTTAATGTCATAAAAAAAGTTAACAAACCTGTGCCAAGGGAGATAATTCTGTGAATTCTTTGTGTAATAGATGATGGTTCTGAGCAATGGCTTCGATAAATTCTTTCTACAGGATAAAATGATATTTAATCAATATTAACTGTTTTATAGCTGTGTTCAAGACAGAAACAAATGTGACTGCTCTGATTGTGGAAATGCTGTAACTTTCAGTGTATCACATAACAGCATTTTTCTTTAAATCTTAATGCCTAAGAGATTTTCATACATTGTTTGCTTCGCTTTGACAGTTTGGGTCCTGTGGCTTTGCAGTTGCAGTTGCTTCTAGCAAAGACTTACAATAGCCAAGGTACTTGGGCTGTAAGTTTCGAGTTTACACAGAGAATGTATATTGATGTATCTAATCTGTTGCAGTAAAAAGTGAAAATAATGAGAATTAGGTCTTTGAATGTTAATGTGAAAAAACTACAAAAATGAAGTCCTCAGATTCTGAGGCATGCGATCGCACATGCATGCCTATAACACACTTCACTTAATAATTTTAATAATAATCTGATAGCCTTAAATGCACACGATACTTGATGACCGTACAAGATTGCAAAATGCTTCATGGAAAAGGTTTTATTATCCGACTGAATGATTCTAGAGAATTCATTTCTTTTACAGTGAGTAGGTGGATTAGTTGTAGATTAGAGTTTATTGCTGTGATTATAAATCTCTTGTATGAGTTGATCAGGGCAGGGTCACAAGAAGTGCAAAAATCAGCACACCTCCACCCTCAAAATAACATGCCTCAAACTGATGGTTATAGCAGACTGGTCAAATCATTGTATTTATCTCAGCAACAGAATTTCAAATGGTATGCTTTTGTTTATTTGAAAATAATAAAGTGCCTTGAATTGTGTAGGGCTTGTATCCAACACGTTTTGTGCACACTATTTTAAGGGTAAGATGTTAGTGAATGCATACAAGCAGCCATTCAGATAAAATAATTGATAAAATACAGGGAATCCTTTGGGACTTCCAAGCAAAATTTTCAGTTTGTAAATCCCAAGAATGCCATTGGTCAAATAATAGCCAATATGAGCAACTGCGCATGCTTACTGTATAGGCATGTCTTCTCCCAGAGCTTCATCAGTTTCAATGTAACTGATACTTTATTCCTTTTGTTATAATTGTGACTGTTAAGAGAAATCATTTGAATAGTTCGGAAAGAAAACAAGCATTCCAAAGTCTGTGAAGGGAATAGAAAGGGGAAAAAATTAAACCAATGAGATAATCCCCACAGCAATTACAGTAATTTAATGCATTGGATGAGTTAGTGTTGTCAGAAGATAGGGGATGTTTTGTAAATAGATGATTTGACCCAAAATCAAAGCCGGGACGATTCATCTCAAATATCATTACAATTCATCCATTCATTTATCCCATTCAGCGAATGCTGTAGTAAAATGAGTTAAACATTTTTTGTAATTGTCAAAATATAAATTTTTCTGATTCTCAGATCTACTATCGAGAAATAAATCATTTAACCCTTTACCCAACGCAGACGATATCAAAATTTATTATTTTAAATATAATTTTTTTCAAATTTTTAAAAAAAATTCAACAAAACCATATCATGTGACCCTCGTTGGAACGAGCTCGATGAGCTCGTTCCAACGAGGGGTCACATGATATGGCTTTGTTGAAATTTTTTGAAAAATAATATTTTTTGAACTGCTGAATTTGCATATTACGCGGGCGGATGTGGCCGATTCGTTGGGTAAAGGGTTAACATACTTTTAAACTAAACTTAAAGTATTAATTTTAAACAGGGTTGATTATTTGTTGTAGGGACAAGTGTTTCTTCTTTCCTGTTGCTGGAGTTATAAACTTTTTTTTATTCAGGTGTTCAGTTGTTTTTTTTTATTTCTTTCGCTGCCATACAGCACCACAGCAGTACATGCCACTGCCATGCACACAGTGGAATTACACAGTAACTTGGTATGCTGGCTGGTATTGGTCTGGATGTTGAATTGCATAGGAAACTCAGTCATATAAGGTCACATGACCATGGCAACCAAGATGGCCACGACACCAAAGTAAGGAAATATCACCATATTCGTGTGTTTTATGAGATATTGTCAAACTATTTGTAGCGAAATAATGGATTTTTATACTAAATGTTGTACTACTATTGTGGCTATAGTGCAAATTGATCAGCATATTTGAAAAAAATATTACAAATAGTCCTTATATTGATTTGTAGGGGGCATATTGAAAACCAAGATGCCTTGTCGTGGTCGGTATGACTGAATCCAGCATAGATCAAACGGATCTTCTAAACCATAGCCCTATATTTGCCAGTCAAAACTAAATGGGTCATTTGCTGACTCTGATGACTCTTCTACCTTGAAACCTGCAGAATTTCCAACAGCACAACAATTTTGAACCAAATCTTGGCCTTGTGGGGTTAATATCTACATATCTTAGCCTTGAGAGTTAATATGTCGATATCGCAGTTCGTATCATTCAGAGATTCCCCATCTTCAGTTTCAGAACCATATTCGCTATCTCAATCTTTATAAATACGCTCTATAACCTGACTTGTCTTGAAACATTTCCATGTAGAATTCTTCACAGACATTTTGCCTGAAAGACGTGCCAAAACTGGTCAACATTTGTTTGGATCCAAGCTGTATTCCTCTTGTGAGCAGTTGTGGCATGAACTTGTACTTGACCTTTGACAATGAACATAAATAGAATACCACGATAGCGTAAATCACAAAAAATAAGAAAGTTATTTCCCCTAGAACAGTCATACTCCTATCTGGTTTCAAGTTTCAACTTCAGTCGCAATCGGCAACGATTGGGTAATTTGACTTTAGTCGCATTTGGCAGCGAAAGAGTTAATGACTTGTAGATTTGCATATGATCAGTCAGCCCTTTGATACTTTGAAAAATAAAATTGCATGCCAACCAGATAAAGAGACTGATTGTTCAGTTATTGTTGCTGACCTAGATCTTTGAATGGTCAAAGAAAATGTCCCCCTCAAGTTTCCCTCATTTAGCACCCATCACCTTGCTGAGGGGAGCAATTTTTACCACCCCTAGTATTTATTTATTTATTGGTGTTGAAGGTCACATACTTATGCACAATGGCTAATCATGACAGAGATAGTTTTATGGGTGGAGGAAGCCGAAGTACCCCGGAGAGAACCACCGAGCATCGACGAACAACTGTCAGCTCAACAAACCACCACCCCTAGTGATTCGAGAATCTGAGGCCTGAAATGAGCTAAAGATTTATGAACAATTATATATATTGGCACATTATGTTCTATATATTTCATTTGAAACATTTATGTATATAAAATTACATACCTGTGACAAATTTAAGTGTAACTTGGTCTGTCAGAGAATTGTTCAGTGGAAAGTAGACACTTTTACAAATATATGGGTCATTTTCTCGAGTGTGGCTATATTTGGGTTCAGACAAATGTGGAGTTTGAACTTTGCAGATTTGCCCAACTTTAGCTTTCCTCGTACTGTACTTCACCCATAAAACTTGTACCCAAACAATGGTTTACCGATTCCCTTTTGATCTACTCATGTTGGTGACCAACATCGTACACAGGTAAATGTTATGTCAACACCATTACAACCATATTTTAATAAATTTCATGTTAAAATTCAAATAAACTTCAAATTTAGTGATTATATCAATTAAAAGGAACCAACTGAAAGTAAACAACCAATAAAAATAAAAATTAAATGCTTTATGTCTAATATTTACGGTGGCTGATTTAGGACACTCAAATATTTATTTTTATCTCGTTATAACGAGATACGATCTCGTTATAACGAGATACGATCTCGTTATAACGAGAAAGTATCTCGTTATAACGAGAAAACATCTCGTTATAACGAGAAAGTATCTCGTTATAACGAGAAAAGATCTCGTTATAACGAGAAAGTATCTTGTTCTAACGAGAAAACATCTCATTCTAACGAGAAAACATCTCATTATAACGAGAAAACATCTCGTTATCTAGAGATAAAATCACGTGACTCTGATGACATGAAACATATAGCCCCCACCACCAAAACAGTTTATATATCTCGTGGGTGTTTTCAATATTCTGGTTGTAATACATGGGAAAAACACCTACCCACCCCACCCCCAAGCATCCCAACCATGCCCGTGAAATACCGCTCCTCTCCCTCGCACATGTTGTCACCGATAATTACGATAAGTGTATATAACTCTCATACCAATAAACACAGAAAATGAGATGGAATTCACACAAACAAATGAAACAACTATAGCGTAATAAACTCGCTGTCCACCCCCCCCCCCCGCCCCTCCCCCACATCGTATGTGGAACACTTTTTCTTTCAACACACGGCACTCAAAACACGACTATAGCCTCAGCCCCAAAACAGTGTACATATCTTATGCGTGTGTTTAATACTGTGGACGTAATACACGGGAAACACTCCTACCCCTCTCCTTCCCAAAGCATCCCACCAATGCCCGCGAAATACCTCCCCTCCCCCTCGCACATGTTGTAAAAGTTAATTACGACAAGTGTATTTAACGCTCATGCTAATAGAACAAGGACAGGGACGTGAGAAGGTAAAAATATTGGGAGAGAGGTATCAAGGCGGAGATCCATGCAAAAGGGGCACCCATTGTGCGGACAGTAGCATGATTGGAGTCGCGCAGTGGCGAGGTGGGGGAGAGCACCAGATGTGGTATCCTCTTCTCGTTGGCGGGGTCCGGGGGGCCCTTCCCTGGGAAAATTTTGAAAACTATGAGGGCCAAAACTCGCGTTCTCAGTGATTCTGAGGCCGCTGTGACACTACCAATTCGAATTCTCTGTTCGTTTCGTCAATAGGCTAGCTTCTGAATTTATCCGTTTGGTCAACCTCTTCGTTTGTGTTTTGTTTTGTTTTGACTTCAAACATCTCCACGAGTTTAATCGGGACCATGGGTTAATAATTTTTTGATTTTTTTTTTTTTTGGGGGGGGGGGGGGGGGATGGGGGGTAAATATCCCCCTTACACCCCCCCCCCCCCCCCTGGTTTAACGCCACTGAGAAAGGATGGAAAACAGAAAAATGAGATGAAATTCACACAGACAAATTAAACAACAAAAGCGTAATAAACTTACTGCCACCCCTCCCCACACCCTTCCCTCCACACACAAGGAGAGATTTATTTATTTATCTATTTATTTATTTATTTATTTATTGGAATTTGACGACTCTTTCAGCAGCCAGGGTCATGTCGTGTAACGTAGTTCTTCGGGTGGAAGAAGAACCGAGAATCGGAGAGAACCACTGAGCAGCGGCGAGCAACCGTCGAACTCTCCAACGTACTAACCCGGCAGAATTTGAGTTACATAAAGAGTTCTAACGCAAGTTGAAGACGCCAGTATATAGCTTCACAAAAGTGACTTTAAACACCAATAAATAATTAAATAAATTCCCTATACCAGTGATGACCATAGTCGTCATGCTTCATATTCCATGTTCAGCTCAATCTGTCAGTGAACAAAATGAGAAGTTTATTGAAAAACTTAGTGCTGAAGCGGCATGGGGGGGGGGGGGGGGGAGTGGGAGGGGGACACCCCATCCAATAACATTGACCTCCACCCCACCCCCACAAAAATCAAACTGCCACTTATAATTTCCAAACCTCCCTTCTCTCAAGATGCCCAGAATTGGCCCAGAGCTTTATAATTTGAAAAAAAATCACCCCCGGACTCCACCAATTGGAGGGCGTACCTCCCAAACTCTCCGTCCCCTGCCTCAAACCTCGAGACATGCCCGTGGTATGTCGTTCTTGACCCTCGCGATATTACTGCCCCCTCCCACTCCCCCCAACACACACACAATTTGGGATCCTAGCTCTGCACAGTAAAAAACAATTTTATAGAGCTTCAGTATTCATACATTGCATTATTGTTATATTGTTGACACCATTTAATTCTATTTCTAAGAACTGCACAAGTTATCGGTATACCGTATATATTGGCCTAATCATGATAACCCTTTTACACACTGCAGCGACACAAACCGTCCGTGTAATATACAAAATTCACCACTCAAAATTTATGTTCATATTTTTTTCTCCCAAACCATAGTTTATGATATCGCATCGAAAAGAGCTCAACGAGCTCGTTCAAATAAGTGTCATAAGTCGTTTAGTTTGGAAGAAAAAAAATGAATTTCATTCATTTTTTTTTGTGTAAAAATAATTGAGGGCCTACTGTTGTCTTCAACTTGCGTTTGGTAAAAGGTTAATGACACCATAATGTGTTCCCACGACAAACATGTACAGCTACCTACTATATAATTATGAGAGCCCGGTAGCTCATTTGTTAGAGTATCGAGCTTGAAACATAGAGATTGACGGTTCGATTCTGACCCGCGTTGTGTCTTTAGGCAAGACACTTAATCCCAATTGTCCATGTAGCCTGATGTGGGGTCACGGTGGTATTATGTGCTAGGGCGTACTGCACGTCGATGGTGCACGTGCCTTCAACCGCTCTAACTGTAATTCTGTCAGGTTAGTATGTTGGAGAACTTGATGTTTGCTCGCCGCTGCTCAGTGGTTGTCTCCGGTTCTTCCTCCACCAAGGGAACTGCCCTACATGACATGCCCCTGGCTGTTGAAAGCGTCGATAATAAATCTCTCCTTGTGTGTGTTGGTGGGGAGTGGGGGGGGGGGGGAGGGCGGCAGTAAGTTTATTATAAGGCTATAGTTGTTTAATTTGTCTGTGAAAATTCCATCTTATTTTCTGTTTTTCTTCCTTTCTCAGTGGCATTAAACCTGGGTAAGGGGGGCGGTAGGGGGTATTTACCACCCCCACCCCACCTCTTCAATAAAAAAAATTATTAACCGATGGTCCCGGTTAAACCCGTGGAGATGTTTGAAGTCAGTCCAAAACAAAACACAAACGAAGAAAGTTAACCAAGCGGATAAATTCAGAAGCGTGCCTAATTACGAAACGAGCAGAGAATTCGAATTGGTA